>CM053581.1:319607873-319697686 GCA_028627135.1 Pseudochirops cupreus | reverse complement strand
ACAGAGTCACAGACACGTTGGTGCTCAGAGGAGGGTCTCCAGAGTCCCTAGCTGTCACTGTCAGCTGAAATTCCCGGAACTGTTCATAGTCGAAGGAGCACAGAGCATAGAGGACACCCGTTTCGGAGTTGATGGAGACAATGGATGACAGTGGTGGTGCCTCTGAGGGCAGGGTGCTGTCCATGATGGAGTAGGTGACTAAGGCATTCTGCTCACTGTCTGGGTCCTGGGCAGTCAAGGAGTAGATGGAAGCTCCTCTGGGGTTGTTCTCCCTGATGTAGGCAGAGTAGGCTGCCTGATTGAAAGTGGGTGGATTGTCATTGATGTCTGTCACATGCAAGAAGATGTGAGTGTCTGTAGACAGAGGTGGGCTCCCAAAGTCTTCTGTTCTCACTGTGATGTTGTACTCAGACATCTGCTCCCTGTCCAGAGCCCTGTCAGTCACCAGTGAATAGTAGTTGTCCACCTTCTTTTCTAACTTAAAAGGCAGGTCACCTTGGATGGAACACAGGACTCGACCATTTTCACCAGAGTCTCGATCATGCACGTGGAACAGAGCAATTACAGTCCCAGGAGGAGCATTTTCAGGGATGGAGTTGGTGACAGAGGTGACAGTCACTTCTGGGGCATTGTCATTCATGTCTAGGACTGTCACATGAATTTTAGCTCTGCTTCTAAGGCCAAGGCCATCTCTAGCTTCTGCTTCCATCACATAGAATTCAGCATCTTCATAATCGAGGATTTGTAAGGTTGATAATTCTCCAGTCACAGAATTCAGTTGGAATATCTGGGAGGTTTTCCCAGGTATTTTCACTTGAAAGTATCTTATCTGAGAATTGATTCCTTCATCTGCATCAGTGGCATTCACTGTGAGCAGCACTGTCTCCTGGGGCACATTCTCAGGAACCTTAACGGTATACACGGATTGGGTAAACACTGGGGCATTGTCATTGGCATCCAGGACAGTCACTCGGATTCTAGCAGTACCAGAACGGGCTGGTTCTCCTCCATCCCGGGCTGTGAGCATGAGATCGAGATACTGTTCCTTCTCCCGGTCTAGAGCCTGCTCTAGCACCAGCTCTGGATACTTCACCCCATCATTTCTGTTTTGCACTCTCAGGGAGAAGTGATGGTTGGGGCTCAACTCATAACCCTGGAGAGAATTCATTCCCATATCCGGGTCAAATGCGCTTTCCAGGAGATGCTGGGTTCCCGGGGCTGTGGTTTCACTGATTTTTAGTTCTAGCTCCTCTGCTAAAAAGTGAGGGGCATTATCATTAATGTCGATTATTTCCACCTCCACTGAATAGATTTTCAATTTTTCCTCAAGGAGAACATTAAAATTCAGTAGGCACTGGGCAATCTGGCCACACAGACCTTCTCTGTCTATTCTGTCCTCCATGACTAAGTTACCAGTTCTAACATCCAGAGCGAAATATTGCTTCTTACCTTTGGAAACAATGCGAGCCCTTCTCTCTGACAGTTCCCTCGTCTCCAGCCCCAAATCCTTGGTGATGTCACCCACAAAAGATCCCTTTTCCATCTCCTCGGGAATGGAGTACCGGATCTGGGCAGTGCAGATCTCCCACAGTGTCCCCAGCAGAAAGCAAAACCGAACTTGCCGCATGCAGCCTCTTTGTTTTTGCTCAGCGATCATTTCCTTTAGAAACGTTCTTAATTCTTCAGCTGTATCTGGGTTAACTCTTGGATTCCTTGACTGGTAGAAGATTTGAGTGGTAGTCGGCTTCCGCAATCTAACTCTCGGGAATGCAGGATTAGGGAGCTGAATTTCTGGACATCCTGATACTTTTGCCTCTGATTTTCTGGAGTCTTGTGCTCTAGGACTTGGAAGGATTAAAACGGCTCTCTCCCCTCGTTTCACTTCCCTATTGGTGAGCAGCGGCACCCAGAGTCTAAATCAATTATTACACTCATTCTGGGACACTAATGCTATATCGACTGGCGTATTGGATGAGATATTATAAAGAAAGCTCTTTTATTTTTAGATCTGGAGGGACCTTACGGTGGCCATTTATTCCAACAAGAACAACAGTCTCCATTTCTGTCAATCTTTATGAAATTTTTATATTCATACCTGTGACCATTACCTTCTTGACCTACTGGGTAACCTAACTTTAAACTTACTCTTCGCTCTAACATAGAAAATATGTTGTGTGACTTTGTTACCAGGTCCTTTTGTTGCTAATTCCTACCCTCACCTAATAATTAAGACCAGATTTTATTTAATACTCTTTCTCTTAATCCCTATAGTTTATATTTGCCTTTTAATTGCCTATTAGTCTTCGACCTAAATCTATATATCCATATCTCTGTGCATCTGTCTTTTCTTTCAGTACTTCAAGAAGAGCTTTGGCATGGCATTAATTTCAATTTAGTGAGACATAATCCCAATTTCAATTGTGAATAAAATTTCACAGTCTAGTTATTATTTAACTTGAAGTACAATATAGCGCAACTGAATCTCTTTACTATCCTATATTTTGTTTCACCAAAGAGGTACAGCTCCATCCTTATTAGATTATTAAGTGGTTACACTCTACTGGCACAGGCATGACAAGACATGTCAGAGAAATTCTAGGAGGCTTTTGGTAACGTAGAAAAAAAGATGGATCTGGTGTCAGGTTTGATTGGGGGATTGTCTGCTTATAATATATGTGTCCTTTGGCTAGTCTCCCGTCTTCTCTGTATCTGTTTTCATTCATAAAAAAAAGTCTTAGGCTATATAATTCAAGCCCTTTAAATTGTATATTATTACTCTTCAAGCCTTTGCTAATTTCTTTAGTGTGAAACTGATTAATTGAAAGTGTAATGTTTTAGGAATAAGAAAGACCTCTAAGGAAACACTGAGTGTTACAATAAAACATCTGAACAGGAGAGAACATGCCAGTACTTCAAGTATATCTGTGGTTCAACGTGTAGGAGACCTCTTCTGTAAGACATTACAAACCATCCTACCACTTACTTGTTGGTCTTTTTGGTCAACATTTTGTATTACTTTACAGCCACTCTCATGATTAGTGTCTTATAATTTAACTGGGATAATATTTCAATAATTGATACCTGAATGGTATGAAGATCCTATTTGAGAGTGTAAGTGCTTACAACTCAGTAGTACATTATTATTTTAAACAATCAGATCTTGATAAAATAGATAGCAACTTTGTCATTGCCTCCAGGAGACAATGATGATAGTATTAAAATGCAATGATTCTCTGTGATTCACTGGCCCAGAACATTAACTGGAGAAATGCACATCTCTTTGTTTCATGGCTAATAGGGTCATCATTTATAAATCAATAATAAGAATTGATAAGGCAGTGTGATCTAATGTATAAAGTTTGTATAGAACTCAAGGAGAACTAGATTCAATCCTGGCCGAAACAAATACTCTCCATGTGACCTCAGGCTCATTTCATCTCTCCTTGCCTTGGGCAAAACTACAGATTCAGAGTAAGTGATGTTCTTCATCAATATATGGGCTTCCCTCATTTGGAGTGCCCCACGAGAATGAAATCCCAAGTCTGCTCCGATAAAATAAAAGAGAAGAATATATAAGAAATTAAAATAGAGAAAGAATAATAACAAAAGAAATAAAAGAATCATATAGTAAAAGTCTACTTCCTAGACTTTTATGGTCCTCTTTTCTTGTGGCAATCAAAAACTATAGAGATAAAACTGCCGTAAGAACTTAAGAAAGTGGAATAGAACCAAACATTCCCCTCATTTCTACTTTTCTAAATGAAGAAGTCCACACAATTTAGGTCATTTTATCACATCTACAGCACCATATTTCTAGATTTTTGATTTGGAGATAAATCATACAGTTGTAATATCATTCACATATTCAGTAAAGTAGATGTCTGAATATTTCTGCTTATGGTGATAGATATTAAAAATCTTATTCTAAATCAGTGTCCTTGTAGTATTGGGCCAGTCTTTTTAGGGAAGGTAGCATAGCCTCTTGATCAACTTTGGCCAATCCATTGAAATTCTCTGGGAATCAGTTCCCACACCTCAGAAAGCAAAAGACTTTAGACAATCTCCAAGGTATTTTCCAGTTTTAAATATTATGATCTTACTTATTAGCATGTTTACTAGATTCAGATCCTTAATAAAGAAAATGATGTTTCTAGGCAGAATAACCATAACATGCAACTCACACAAACAGCAGAGAGACAAATGTAGGGATGGATTTCAAAATAACTTGTAATTCAATTCTACAGAATTTCTTTTCATCTGAAAAAAAATTGTTCATCTTTCATTTCAAGTAAAGGTGGGGGGGAGGTAATGTTGATTTCTTGTAGGTTTACTGACTTAAAAGAGGGTCTGCATAGGTGGGTTGGGAAAGATCAACTGGCTTTTCCAAGAGTCAGAAGTAAGAGCAACTTCATGTGAATATGTTTGGAGAAAAGCTTGAACTCCACTAGTGTCCACAAATTGGAATTCTGGGATGTCCAAGAAAAGAGTATCAGATGATTTCAAGAGCTGTGATATCCTCCACTGATGGAGTTGGACGGTCAGTAAGACAATGATGAATGCAAAAAAGAGACAAGATACTGCAGCTATTGCTATGACCAAGTAGAGTGTGATGTTAGAGTCTTCTTGAATTCTAGGAGCTGCTTGGATGTTGAGATCGGAGAGGATCTCAGGGATTCTATCAGCCATTGCCACAGTGACACTGACAGTGGCAGAGAGAGGGGGCTCCCCATTGTCTGTCATTGTCACAATAAGATTCTGCTTGAGGGCATCTTTGTCCAGGAAGGCCTGCACAGTCCTGATCTCCCCCTAGTGCAGGCCCACGGAGAAGAGCCCAGGCTCTGTGGCCTTGAGCAGGTGGTAGGACAGCCAGACATTCTGGCCAGAGTCTGTATCAACTGTCACCACCTTGGTCATCAGGTAGCCTGGCTCAGCAGAGCAGGGAGCCAGTTTCACTCCACTGGAGTCATCCATGGGGAAGGCTGCGTACAAGATTTTTGGAATGTTGTCATTCTGATCCAAGATGAACAGAGTCAGGGACACATTGGTGCTGAGAGGAGGGTCCCCAGAATCCCTGGTTGTCATTGTCGGCTGTAGCTCCTGGAACTGTTCATAGTCAAAGGAAGACAGAGAATAGAGTATGCCTGTCTCAGAATTAATGGAGACATAGGAAGAAAGAGATACCTCCTGGAAAATGTCCCCACAATGGAGTGAGTGACTTGGGCATTATCCTCCAGGTTGCAATCCAAGGCAGTCATTGAATAAATAGAGACTTCTCTAGCATTATTCTCTTGGATGTCGACAGAGTAAGATGACTGAATGAAAGTGGGAGATTTGTCATTGATGTGAGCTATATTCAGTGAAAGATGAGTATAAGTCCATAGCGGTGGAGTACCTCCATCTATTACTGTCACTGTGAAGTTGTACACGGAGACCTGCTCCCTTTCCAAAGCCCTGTCTGTCTGCAAACTGTCATAATTATCAAGTGGTTTTTTTTTCTAATTTAAAGGGCAGATTCTCTGTAATGGAGCATGTGACATGACCATTCTGCTCAGAATCTGGGTGGTGCACATTAAAAAGGGAAATCACAGTCCCTAGGAGAGAATTTTCTGGAACTGAACCGATGAAAGAAGTGATGGTCACTTCTGGGGCATTGTCATTTACATTCAGAACTGTAGTCAAGAATTTAGCACTAGTCATTAAGCCAGCTCCATCCTGCACTTGAATTTCCATTTCATAAAACTCTAATTCTTCAAAGTTCAAGGATATTTGATTTCTTATTTGCCCTCTGTGAAAGTTCAAGTGAAAGACTTGGGCTGCTTTACTTTCAATGTTTCTAAAATATTAAGTCATTTCTCCATTGACTTACTCATCTAAGTCAGTGGCATTCACCGTGAGCAGCCACGTTCCCACAGGCACACTCTCGGGAACACTCATGCTATGCGCGGGCTGAATAAATACTGGCGCGTTGTCATTGAAATCAAAGAGAGTCACACGAATGTGCACGGTGCCAGAGTGGACAGGATCTCCCCCATTCGAGGCTGTGAGGGCGAGATGGTGAACAGGCTCCTCCTCCTGGTCCAGGGCCCTCTTCAGCACCAGCTCCAGGTACTTGGTCCCATCTGTTCCACTTTGCACATGCAGAGAGAACTGATGGTTTAGGCTCAGATGGGAGCTCTGGACTGAGTTCACACATCTGGATCTTGTGCAGAAGGCAGAGGGCATCTAGTTCCTGGAGTGATTTTTTCATTAATTTTGAAGTCCAAGTGCTCTGACCCAAAACGAGGAGCGTTGTCATTAATATCTAATACTTCTACTTCTGTAGGGTAAACTTTGAACTTATCCTCAATCAGAACATTGAAATTCTGAAGAGACTGAGAACTCTGAGCACAAAGCTCCTCCCTATTTATTCTGTCCAAGGTTATTAAGCTGTGGCTTCTTATGTTCAGAGAGAAATACTGCTTCTTACCTCTGGAGATGATTCGAGCTCCAAGCTCCCACAGTTCCTGAGGCTCCAGCCCCAGATCTTTGGCGATGTTGCCTACGAAAGAGCCTTTTTCCATCTCCTCGGGTACCGAGTAGCGGGTCTGGGCAGCCACATCCTTCCACAGAGTTCCCAGGAGAAAACAAAGCAAGACTAATCCTTTGCAATCCCGCTGCCTGTGCCCAGCGGCCATTGCTGTCTCTCTGCAGAATTATCTGTTTTTCTTTTCCCACTACTTGTGTCTGAATTCATTTCTTGGATTGTCTGTGTCTGGTGGAGTTTCTGCAATCAAATTCAGAATGCTCGTAAGCTGAATCTTTGTGAATTCCAGGTCTGTGTATCTCATTTGAAGGCTCTTTGTGTAGCACAGATGAAAGGGCAGACTCTCTTCTAAATTCTCTCCCAGATTGGTGAACAGCGACACCCAGAATCCCAAGCAATTACTGTAGGATTTTTGAGAAGATGAAATAAATTTTCTCTACACACTGTTTTCCATCCTAATCAATTCCTAGATTGTTTTTTTTTCACATTCTGTCCTTCTCTATGAGAATTGTGGATGAATCAAAATCATAATTTTATTGTTTCAAGTCATAACGATTATGACGTTCTCAAAAAGGTTGATAGAAATGAAAAAAAAATCCTATCTACTCAGTACATGAGGTTTTATGTATTAATTTGGGCGGGGGGCAAAGTCCAGATATCTGACAAAATTGAAAGTGAGTTTGTCACTTATCCTTTCTAGAAGAGTGTCATTTAGAAAGCACTCCCAAGAGGGAGTGCACTGAAGAGCCTACTGGCAGGGAGTTAGAAGATGTGGGTTGGCATATCTTAGCTCTCCAGCTCCTTACCTGTGTGACCTTGGCCAAGGTTTTCAACCTTTCTGGGCCTTCAGTTTATAGTCTGTAAAGTGAGGAGGTTGGGCTTGACAGCTTCGAATGTTCCTTCAATTCTAAATCTGTCAATTCTAAACTTTTTTTTAAAGACTTTTTGTTCATGTCTCTCATTTTACAGATGAAGAAACTGAAGTCCCAGAAACTTGAGTCAATTTCCCAAGCTTGCACAGGTAGCTACTGATAAAAACAAGCCCACATGCATTATGTTAGCAAGATAGCCTTAATGTTACTCTTAACATTTGCTCTTAATCTTGCTGCTGTTTGATTTTCTTTTCTTTATATAGTTTAAAAATGTATATTTCAACATAGCAGCCGGGAACCTTGGAGACGCCGCTACAGTCAACACTGCTGGAGATGTGAACTGACTTTAGGGGCTGTCCACGGGCCCTGCACTGCCTCGATGAGTCAGTGAAGTCCCGTCGTCACAGAGTTAGATGGATGGTAGCTTTGATTGTGATTGTGGTAAGTTGGAGCCACTTGATCACTAACAAAAGACATCTTCTATAAACCAACAGCTGCCAGAGCTTCCTAGTCAAATAAACAGTAAACGAACAAAGGAGGAAAAGAAACAAAACTAACACAGTGCTTCCTGACACCCTAGAAATGCTGCTGCTTGGGGCGGCTGGGTGGCACAGTGAATAGAGCACCAGCCCTGGAGTCAGCAGAGCCTGAGTTCAAATTCGGCCTCAGACAGTTAACACAAAAACTAGCCGTGTGACCTTGGGCAAGTCATTTAACCCCAATTGCCCTCCCCCCCCCCAAAAGCAAAAAAAAAAAGAAAGAAAGAAATGATGCTGCTCAGGACCAGTACAACACTGAATGTATTTTCACTGTGAGGAGAATGTTCAGAGAAGCCTATTGTGTGCATATTTATTCACTTTTTTGTTAAATGTTAACTCATTTAGCACAGTAAAGCTGAGTGTATAGTATATCATTTCATTCCGTTTGAGTTTCTTTAAATGACTGCAGAGTTGTTGCCCCTGTCTTGAGCTATGGATACTGCAATCTTTCTAATTCTCAGTATGAATCAGAGCTTACAAGCTGTAAATTTAAAGGAACTCACCAGGCCTGGTTGGCACATGAAATGAGTATCAAGAAACCATCTTGCCATGGAAGCAGAATTATTTTTTCTCCCTTTTTTGAAAGGTCTTTCTTTTCGATGCCAGTTTCCTTCCCGTGTTTACACAAGTTACTCAGTTTGAAAGAAAATAATATTAAGCATTTCAAAATGGCAGAAAAGTTTGAAAGTCTCATGAACATTAATGGTTTTGATCTGGACTTTCAGTGTATGGACTGAAAAGCGCCGGGTTGTGGTGGCAATGGCTTAGTTTTTTCTGCTGTTGATAATGACTGTGACAAAAGAATGGCTGTCAAGAAAATTGCTCTTATAGATCTCCAGAGTGTTAAACGTGCTTTACATGAAATCAAAATTATTAGAAGACTCAACCATAGAGGTGGTTAGGTGGCGCAGTGAATAGAGCACTGACCCTGGAGTCAGGAGGACCTGAGTTCAAATCTGGCTTCGGACACTTAACACAAAAACTAGCCATGTGACCTTGGGCAAGTCACTTAACCCCAATTGCCCTCCAAAAAGCAAAAAAAAAAAAAGAAGAAGAAGAAGAAGATGACATTGATCCAGAAAGGTTGAAAACCTTGGCCAAGGTCACACAGGTAAGGAGCTGGAGAGCTAAGATATGCCAACCCACATCTTCTAACTCCCTGCCAGTAGGCTCTTCAGTGCACTCCCTCTTAGGACTGCTTTCTAAATAATATTCTTCTAGAAAGGAAAATCAATTGATCATCACAATGATGACATTGTGAAAGTATTTGAAATTCTTGCACCCAGTGGAAACCAGCTGACAGATGATGTGGGCTCTCTGACAGAACTGAACAGTGTTTACACTGTTCAAGAGTACATGGAGACAGACTTGGCTAATCTGCTAGAGCAGGATCCTTTACTGGAGGAGCATGCCAGGCTTTTCATGTATAAGCTGCTATGTGGGCTCAAGTATATTCATTCTGAAAACATACTGCACAGAGATCTCAAACCAGCTAATCTTTTCATTAATACCAAACACTTGGTGCTGAAGATAGGTGACTTTGGTCTTGCCCAGATCATGGATCCCCATTACTCCCATAAGGGTCATCTTTCTGAAGGATTGGTTACAAAATTGTACAGATACCTATGACTTTTATCTTCTCCTAGTAACTATACTAAAGTCATTGATATGTGAGCTGCAAGATGCATATTTGCTGAAATGCTGACTGGGAAAACCCTCTTTGCAGGTGCACATGAACTTGAACAGATGCAGCTGATTTTAGAATCTATTCCCATTGTACATGAACAAGATCATCAGGAGCTTCTCAGTGTAATCCCAGTTTACATAAGAAATGACATGACTGAGTCACACAAACTCTTAATTCAGCTGTTTCCAGGAATTAGTCGTGAAGCACTGGACTTCTTGGAGCAAATTTTGACATTTAGTCCCATGGATGGATTGACAGCCAGAAGAAGCTCTGTCCCATCCTTATATGAGCATTTATTCCTTGCCAATGGATGAACCAATTTCAAACTATCCTTTTCACATTGAAGATGAAGTTGATGATATCGTCCTCTTGGACGAAACTCATAGTAACATTTATAATTGGGAGAGGTATCATGATTGTCAGTTTTCAGACCATGACTGGCCTGTACACAACAATTTTGATACTGAAGAAATTCAGTGAGACCCAAGGGCTCTTTCTGATCTCACTGATGAAGAGGAAGTACAGGTAGATCCTCAAAAGTATTTGGCTAGAGAGCATGAAAAGTATCTGAAGGATCTTGCCCTTGATACCCATTTCTCTACTGAGCCTTGTTGGCAGTATCCAGATCATCATGAAAATAAGTATTGTGACCTGGATTGCAGCCACATTTGTAACTACAAAATGAGATCATCATCATACCTAGATAACTTAGTTTGGAGAGAGAGTGAAGTTAGCTATTACTATGAACCCAAACTTATTATAGATCTTTCTAATCAGAAAGAACGAAGCAAAGAAAAGTCTGATAAGAAAGGCAAGTCAAAGTGTGAAAGGAATGGATTGGTTAAAGCTCAAATAGCTCTTGAGGAAGTGTCACAGCAACTGGTTGAAAAAGAAAGGGAGAAGAATCAAGGATTTGACTTTCATTCTTTTATTGCAGGAACTATTCAACTTAGTTCACAACATGAGTCTACTGATGTTGTTGAGAAATGAAATCCCTTGAAAAGCTCAGTGCGCTGACTAGAATTGAAAAGTTTGATATCAAAGTCAGTAAGCCAGGAAAAACAGGAAAAAGGAATGGCAAATTTGGCTCAGCTAGAAGCTTTGTACCAATCTTCTTGGTCAGCTTATAAGTGGCAGGGAGGAATGTTTTCTTATAGATCAATTTTGTTGTGAAGTAAGAAAGGATGAACAAATCGAGGAGGAAAACATTTATACCATTTACTTGGACAAGTTCTTTAGAAGGAAGGAAATGCTAGAAACTGAACCAGTAGAGGATGGCAAGTTTGGAGAAAGAGAAAGTGAGAAAGTTTTCTTAATAGTGGGGAGTTCCTCTTTAACAAGAAGCTTGAATCTGTAGGAATCTGTCACTGTCCAGTTGGCTCATCATTTAAATCAATACATGCCACCTTAACACATTCTGCTATGAAATCTTCCACCCCAGATTCCCCATAAAAATACAGCAGCATTCTGAACCATCTGAACTAAAATATACAGGAAAAAAGATCTTGCCTTGAAATTTACACAGTGAGACTATATATAATTGCATGAAAATATCTATTTTTTTCCTAAAATCTTTTTTCATTCCTGAATATTTTAAAGTTTTTCATACTGTACATATTTCTTAAAATACATGATACCAGCAGCAACTGAAAATGAATGTTGAATTTGGTACACGTGTTATCTACCTCAAAGTAACAGAAGTATGTGGCAAAACATGTACCACCCATAGTGCTTCACAATATACATCTCATTTCTTTTTCTTTTTTTTCTTTTTTAAAAAATAAATTTATTTATTTTCTTGTTTACATCATTCATTTCCACTAGATTTTGTCTCATTTATTTTTAAAGTAACTCTTCAAGATGTTCTTTTAGCAGTTTGATAAAACAAATAAAGAGTAGTGAATATTTTCTCTGCTAAAAATTTTTCACTCCAATATTTATCATTTTTCTTCTCGTCATCTTTGCCACTTTGATGAGTGTGATATGAAATCTCAGAGTTGCTTTAATTTTCATATGGCCAGAGATTTCTTGGGTTTCTTCCTTTGAAAACTAGTTGTTCATACTCATAGCCCATTTATCAATTGGAGAATGTTTCTTTTTCCTCATAAATTTGAATCAGTTCCTTATATACCTTGGAAATGAGATCTTCATCACAGATATTTAATAAAAAGATTTCTTCCCCTATTAATTGCTTTCCTTTTAATCTTTGCTTTGTTAAGTTTGTTTGTACAAAAACTTTTTAATTGTATGTAATCAAAATTATCCATTTTATTTTCTGTATTCTTCTCTATTCTTTGTTTGATCGTGAGCTTTTCTCCTATCTATATATCTGATGATGAAATATGCTATCCATTAGACTTCAGAATGATTTAGACTTCAGAATGAAAGAGAGAGAGAGGAGAGAGACAGAGAGAGATGGGGGATGGGGAGAGAGATTGAGGGAATTAGATACATTTCTTTTTCTTTCCTTTTTTCCCATTGGGGTGAGGGGTGGCAGGGAAAGAAAACAGATTTTTTTTTTAATGGGGAAGGATGTTAAAATGTGAAATGTTGCATGTATTTTCAGATGAGACCACTGTATTGTTAGTTTTACTTTTATACAAGAGACTTGTCTGAAGGTGAAAGCAATCTGTAAATACTTGCAATGTAAAAATATCAATATGGCTGGAATAAAATCTTCCCACTCTATTACCTAGTGATATGATGTAAAATATACTAATTCTTGCATTATTTTCATGCCTGAGAAAATCCAAAGTTTCAGTACTTTGTATATTTGTAGATTTCCAAGACAGTAAGAAAGAGTAAAAAAATATAAAAGCAACCATAGAAATACCTGACGGTGAAAGTAAAGTTAAAAAAAAAATTTACTATAAAAAGACATAATAGGAATTAATGTTTCCAGGAGTGTTAATAATTTCTCATAGCCAAACTTTAACCTTAGAGTTCTGGGGTATTTGACTCAACCCTCCATTACACAAAATCAATATTTTACTGAAATGAGCTACTTTATCTGCTAAGACATTTTATGGAAGATGGAGATAGTCTACATCCCTGGACGAAAGAACCAATTAATCAAAGAGAGGTCATCGAGTTGGAGATAAATTGTACTTTTATAGAAATAATTCAGGTATTCATTGATTCATTCATTAAGTACCATGTGCATTTTGGAAGAGATGCAAAGATAAACAATCTGGTTTCAAACAACTATAAGAAGCCATTTCAGTTTCCTCATCTGTAAAATGAAGTAGTTGGACTAGATGTAATTTAATCTGGATTCAGAATAGAAGTAGTTAATTTTCTAGAAAAATTATCTAAACAGGTTTGCTGATATACCCTCATGGATACATATTCCTTTGTTATTATTTTTTCTAGCTTTATAAAATAATTTTTTGGTAATTTGATTGTTATGGCACTGAATAAGTAAATTTAGATAGAATTGTCATTTTTGTTATATTTTCTCAGTTTGCCCATGAGCAATTGATATTTTCCCAGTTGTTTAAATCTAACATACTTCAATACATGTTTAAAAACTACTGACCTTTGTCAGAAACCTTCTTATGAATGTCTCCCTTTTCAGATTTGTCTTTTCCTATTACTGAGCACAATAGCTTATCTTGGAGCTGAATGAGTAATGATTACCAAACTTTTCCAATTCAAGGGAAATAATCTTTACCAATAAGGGGAAATAGAAACTTGTGACAGTGATGGAAGGAAGATACAGTATCTTAGTAAAGCATTGCAGAGGTTTTTCATACAAATTTAGCCTAAAGTCTTGCAATAGGCTTAGGAATCTGACTCTAAGATACAAGATCAGTTGAAAGTTTTCTGTTCAATTGTAGGGACAAAAAGGAGGTTAGATTAAATAGTGACCAGGTGGAGTGGCTAAGTGGCACAGTGAATAGAGCACCAGCCCTGAAGTCAGGAGGACCTTAGTTCAAATGTGACCTCAGACACTTAACACTTACTAGCTGTGTGACCTTGGGCAAGTCACTTAACCCCAATTGCTCTGTCCTCCCCCCTCCAAAAAAGCTAAATAAATAAATAGTGACCAGGAAATTAGAAGTGATGAAAGCAATTTTTTGAAGACACCTGGAAAGACTTGTATGAATTCATATACAGTGAAGTGAGCAGAACCAGGAGAACAATTCAAACAATAACAACAATTTTGTAAAAGCAGACAACTTTGAAAGAGTTAAGGAATCTAATCAACCATGATTCTAGACACTTCCCACCTCCTGACAGAGAGATGATGACTTGGGGTGCAGAATAAAACATATTTTTAAACATGGCTATAGAGGAAATTTATTTTGCTTGATTATACATTTTTATTGCAAATATTTGGCTTTTCTTTTTTTCCAGTGAGAGTAGGAGAGAGAGAAAATAAACTTTTGTTAATTTAAATCAATTAAGTTAAACATATAAAATGATGAACGGCAACAGATAAGAGTCAATTAAAAAGATGCTACATTATAAAGAGAGAAAAAAGAGATGTATTTAGGGTTTTTTTTTGCATTGATAAACTGCTAAGTGTTTTGAAAAATTCAAAACTAGTTTGAATAATAATCCACTATTAGTTATAACCACAGAAACCATAAAAGACACAGTACTACTAGAACAATGAATGAAAAGAGTAGAATTTTGGAAAAGGTGAATTCAAACTTTTTCCATCAGAATCCTAATGCTTGAAGTAGATTTTATCCTGAACACACCTACAGGCCTTATCCCAAACACATCTACAGTGAAAAAACAGATGATGTCTGGACAAATTAGGAAAGCAGCTTAGGAGCTATATAGGTATGGATCCCAAGACTACTTTGAGACAAGGATGTTGAGGAAGGAAAAAAAGATTTTTTTAAAAAAGATTAAAGCAGACAGGTGCAAAGGCCAATCTAAATCAGAAGACACATCAGTGTCAGTATTCCTGAAACCTTTTCCCCAGGAGTTCTGATTAGTAGGAGATACTAAGGGGCCTCCATTTGCTGTTCTTGTGAGAAAGCTAAGTTTGACCTCAGATGGATCTAAGGGTACTCACAAATTATAGAAATAAGGCAGAGTTTCCTTACTATGGTTTTTTGATGATGCCAGGTCCAATCCTACAACTTCCAGAAGCAGTCCAACAACTTGGCATTAGAAGCTCTCCAAAAATTGAGGCCAAAACCCATTGTTACCATGAAGAGAAACAAAATGGAAATTAGGCCTGGAATCAAAAGTGGCTAAAACCATAGCTCAACTTGAACAAAGAAGAGATGGTTGAGTCTTTTCAGTGAGATTTGGCAGTGCCTTCTGAAGCCTGTATGAAAGGTTACACAAACCTTATGTGTCAGCTTGAAAATCAGATAATAGAACCTCTGGAGAAGTTGTTTTCTTGGATATTCACAATGTAGGAAGGTTGGAGGATAATGGAGGCATTGCCATTGTCACAACAATATGCAGGGCAATATCTGCTATTGGATAGTGGTTTGTTGGGGGTGGGGGAGATTTCCCTTATTTGTGACTATCATATTGCTGTATCACTGTGGGATCTGTTCAGTCGGAGGCTCCATATTTTAGCACTTTGTAGTAATTTCCAGGTAAAGATTCTATTCCATAGGACACACAGCTCTCTTTAAGAATCACCTTTTCATTCATACTTGAATCTTAATCCTTGATCAGGCAGATCACTGACTAGGTAATAGACCTTCTGGAAAAGGACTGAACTCCATTTAAAAATAATTTAAAGCACATTGTTATTGTCATATAGGATTGTAATTTGAATGTTCCATGACATTCTACTTCCTCTGCTGTATATCCATGATATCTATACTTATATCTATCTTCAAAATTCAATGTTCTTTTAGTTGCTATTTCCCTGTCAATCACAAGATTTAATTCAGTTTAGTAAAAAAAAAAAATACCTATGTAATACCTACTAAATGCAAATTAGGATGTACAGATTTCCTGTGTTTTACTAGATGGTTCCCTCTAAATGTCAAGAGAAAGGAAGGAAGATCTCTTGCATGTTGGGCAAACCCTCTAGTGGTGAGCTCATGGAAATGTCTGGCATAGAATCACAGAGGGTAGGCAAGCATGGAAAGGTTGGAATCTACCTCATTGTAATGAATATGAAATCCATAAGAATCAAAGGATGGAATCAGGATTTTGACGCAGAAAATTTGAATCCAAATTTTCCAAAATTCTGCTCTCTTCACCCATTGTCCTAGTAGTACTAATCTATTTTTAAAGTTTCTGTGGTTATGATTAACTGTAGATTATTAATCTATCCAGTTTTGAGATATTCATGAGTTATTGATTCTAACTTGAAGAAAACTGAATGCTTCCTAGGACATCTCTGAGGGATAAAATGATTTGCACATTGAACTCTTGGTCCCAGTCCCTGGCTGATAACCACAGTACTGAAGATTGACCTTGTAGAGATCCTGGATGAAGGTAGGCTGATAATTTTTGACACCTATGATTGATCTTGGTCTAAGTAGTGTTGTTTTGTGCTGCATCCACATAGTCCACAGCAGTCAGGACCAAGTAGGAGCTTTGTTATTCCAGGTTGGGAAGTTTCTCAAATGCTAATCCAATGTATTTACTGCCATCCAAATGTTCCTTAGGAGAAACAGTCTGAAGTGGTTGTCTTGTAGGGAGTTAACCCCAGAATTTGCATGTACTGATGGAGTGAGTATAAGTATTTTTCTCATATGTCAGCTCTAGTTTTAAGGTGAAAATCATTTGAAATCCCTGATATATGTTGTTTGCATTTTGAATTTGCATGTTTATGTGGAAAACATTTAAGGGACTCTTTACAAGTGTCCAACTTTAACTTGGAGTGAATTTGTTCTTTCTCTGTCTCTGTCTCTCTGTCTCTATCTGTCTGTTCCCTCTCTTCCTTCCTCTCTCTCCCTCCCTGTTATTGACTAGTATCTTCTTTCAGTATTCACCATAACATATCCTCCCTCATCACTAACCTGCAGTTTCAGATCTGAAAAATCTCAGGCATCCAGGCCTAGAGTCTTCCTATATTTCCCACCTCGGGTTCTTTTACTATTTCCTCAGAAATCAGAAATTTAATCTGCTCAGAAAGTTTTAATTAGAACAAAATATCTGAGAAGAGAAAAAATACTTGTCGCTCCAGTGTCTAGTTCTTCCTCTGTTTGGCAGTCTTTATCATTACTGTGCAGATGCCCTTCCATTTTCCAAGACATCAAATTTCAGATCATTATCATTAGTGAATTTAAGTTCTTCTTCTTCTTCTTCTTTTTCTTTTTCTTTTTCTTCTTCTTCTTCTTCTTCTTCTTCTTCTTCTTCTTCTTCTTCTTCTTCTTCTTCTTCTGCAGTCAGTCCCCCAGAGTGTGTCCTTAGTGACCTTTGGTGTGTGAGTCATATAAAGAAAAACCATCTAATGAAACTCATTCTCTGCTATAGCTCTACTTTGGGGTTTACAGCAGTTCTCAGAGGCTAATACTGTAGCTACAGTTTTGTAGTATCATTAATTTTAAGTCCTGATGAATACATTTTACTCGAAATGGATGTCAATAGTACTCACAGAACACTTTCCTGGAAGTTTTTTACATTTGAGTTTCACATTCATAAACAATGATAGATCTAGGCTTTACAACATAAGAAATTTTTGTTCTTATTTTCATCATCTAAGGAAACCTCTTTCATATTATCCTGAAACTCAAAAGTAGTCAAAGTTCAGTTAACTAAAGTTCATTTTCCAAGGAAAATGTGTTATTGCCATATAAGACTTTCTAAAGGTTAAACTTATTTTTTCTTTTAAAATAAGTTTTATTAGTGTCTTTTAAAAACAACAGAGCCGTTTTAAGTTTTGGCAACATATCTTCCTCCACTCCCATCAACGCTTCCTTATAAGATTGCTGTTTGGTTTTTGTTTTTTTGAAGAGAATGAATAACATTAAGGTACTATGTCTTGATTTGCACCATGAATTGGATTCAACTGAGGCAGAGGTGCACAAAATCATCAGCCTCACTCTCTCTTCCAGAGTTATGGAAGCCCAGTGGCAAGACAAAAGCCAAGATAAAGAGCAATGACCCTGGATGCAGTGTATGACCTTGGCTGTCTTCGAAGACTGATCAAACTTTTAAGTGCTTCACAGCACATGCTTCAGTTCCCTTCATGCCATGGAACAAATTCTTCTCATCCAACCATTCCACTGGTGAAAGTCTTCATATACTTGGGGAAGATACGCCTTAACTCATCAATGGTTTTGAGGCCTGTTGATTACCCTCAACCTGGTTTAGCCCATCTACTGAGATGGTTTTACCAGAGAGTGGCCAATGCATAAAGTACAACTTCTTGAAGTCACACCAACATATGCCCTGAGTGTGTAAGTATAGGCAACATTAAGCATATGTAGCCACCTTGTTCAGTACTCAGAGGAGGAAGATGCCTTTCATCTTTCCTTCTAGAATTAAACTTATTTTCTTTTAAAGCTATACATTTTTAAAATTACATCAACAAGAAGAAGTAATGACTCTACATTATCCTCCTTTCTTTATGAGTCAGATTACATATATCATTTCTGTAAGTGGTCAAGGATACTTCTTCCCCAAACCTTAATTGCTTTATCTCTGTCATCAAGATCATTTATTTTATATAAATTTTGGTCCTTTATATGGGCATTTCTGCACCCTTTAAAAATTTCTCATTTCCTATGTTCTCCAATTACTTTAAAATTTATGATTCTATTATTCAAAAATTAATGAGACCTTTCACTAGTCTTTGGACAATATCTAAGCTCTTTATCTATTTATAAAAAGTATATAACATACATCTAGGTAGTTGTAAAGCCTTGAAAATAATCATTGCTATTCTATGGTTGAGTCTACTAGACTTCAAATATCTGAAATGTCTACAAATGTCTACAAAATGTCAACTTTTCCTTTAGTAAGAATATCTACATTTTTTCTTGGAGGTAGTGGTTTCCTCAACATTGGATATCTTAAGCAGAGATTATATGACTACTTTCAAGAATTCCACATGATTTCTATGCAAGTCAGAGTAGCACCATGTGAACTTTAAATTTTCTTCCAGCTCTGAAGTCCTATGATGCTCTATTGTCAAACTGCCCAAATTAAGTATCTTTTATTATTTGACCTGTCTTATACAAACTATCTTTATTTGTCATTTAACAAGTATAATGTTTCATTATTGCTAGATATGAATAAAAAATAAAAATGGAAAATGGACTTAAGTTAGCTGAACTTTTACTACATTTGGCTTTCAGGATAATATGAAAGAAGATTCCTTAGATGATGAAAACAAGAACAAAAATTTCTTATATTGTGAACGCCTAGATCTATTACTGTTTATGAATGTGAAACTCAAAGATGGAAAACTTCCAGGAAGTTTTGCTTGATAGTAAGACTTTTCTTCACCATTGGCACATTTATTATTGCTGTGATAGTTAAAGCTAAATAGGGTGGCAATTTTCAATGCACTCTGTGAGAATAAATAGAAGTATGGAATGATAAAAATACATTAGAAAGATGCTGACTAAAAAGACCTTCATAAAATGTGACTGATTTCAAATGTTAAATCCTAAATCTATTACTTATACAGAGTTAGGATGATCAGCTTAAACATGTCAGAAAAGGATGCCTTCAAATTATGTTCCTCATTACAATAAAGTTTCCCATTTTGTTTATCAAAAACACTTTTATCTACTCAAAGAGGACAAATTATTCTAATTTTGCAGGCTCATGTGCTGATGGGGTGGGGGTACTACAACAGAGTATGATTGAATTATTAATCTCATAAACTATGCAAGTAAGGAAATGTAATAAATGCAGCAGGGACTTACCTGGAGAGTATTAGAATCCTCTTTACCTTCAAATAAATTCTGAGATGCTGAAAGAGGTCTATTTTTCTCACAAATTTTCTGACATGTTAAAGTGTCTGCATAGGAATGTCGCGGAAAGAGTAAATGGCTCTTTTGAGAGCCCATAGTGAAAGTGACCTCTTGAGTATGTGTCTGAAGAAAAGCTTGAACTCCATCAATGCCAACAAATTCTGAGGCAGGTGCACCGGAAAAATGGCTAGTGCCTGACCTCAGCAGCTTCGAAGCCCTCCACCTGCATAACCTGAGTGCTAGTAAGACAATGATGAAACCAAAGAACAGACAGGACACAGCAGCCACAGCCAGGACCAGATAGAAAGTGAGATTGGATTCACTGGGGATTTCAGGGACAGCCAGGCGGTTGAGATCTGAAAGGACCTCAGGGATGGTGTCAGCCACTACCACTGTGACACTGACAGTGGCAGAGAGGGGAGGCTCTCCATTATCTGTGACTGATATGACCAGATTCTGCTTTAAGGTGTCTTTGCTTAGAAAGACTCGGACAGTTCTGACCTCTCCCGTGTGTAGGCCCACAGAAAAGAGGCCCGGTTCTGTGGCCTTGAGTAGATGGTAGGACAGCCAGGCGTTTTGGCCTGTGTCTCCATCCACTGCCACCACCTTGGTCACCAGATAGCCTGGCTCTGCATATCGAGGAGCCAACTCCACTCCAGTGGAACCGTCTGTGGGGAATGCAGGGTAAAGGATTTCGGGAGCGTTGTCATTCTGATCCAGGATGAAAAGAGTCAGAGACACATTGCTACTGAGAGGCGGGTCCCCCGCATCTTGGGCTATCACAAGCAACTGAATGTCACGTAATTGTTCGTAATCGAAGGAGCGCAGAGCATAGAGGACGCCAGTGTCAGAGTTGATGGAGATGTAGGAGGAGAGAGGCGCCCCCTGGAGAATGTCTTCCGCAATGGAGTATGTGACATGGCCATTCTCTCCGCTGTCCGGATCTTGGGCGAGCATAGAATAAATAGAGACACCTTTGGGATTGTTTTCCAGGATGTACACAGAGTAGGATGTCTGCCCAAATGTGGGAGGGTTGTCGTTAGTGTCTACCACGTGCAGAGGGATGTAAGTGTCCATGGACAGGGGCGGGGTCCCCCAGTCTGTAGCTGTCACGGTGATATTGTACAGGGAGACTTTCTCTCTGTCCAGGGCTCCAACTGTTACCAATTTATGATAATTTCCATAAGATTTGATAAGTTTAAAAGGAAGATTCTCTGGTATGGAGCATGTTACACGCCCATTCTCCCCAGAGTCCCGGTCATGCACATTTAAAAGGGCAATTACAGTCCCTGAGAGAGAGTCTTCAGAGACTGACTTCGTGAGGGATGTTATACTCACTTCGGGAGCATTGTCATTTACATCTGAGACTGAAATTAGGACCTTAGCTTTCGCCAGGAGTCCAGGACCGTCCTCAGCTTGTACTTCCATCTCATGTAGGGCAGATTCTTCATAATCTAGACTTTCCGTCGTTGATACTTCGCCTGTAACGGCGTCCATTTGGAAGATCTTTGAGGTTCTTTCAGCTATTTTCCTGAAAGAATATGTCACTTCCCCATTGACTCCTTCATCTGGGTCGGTGGCGGTCACGGTAAGAAGTAACGTTCTCACAGGCACACTCTCGGGAACGCTCACTCTGTACACGGACTGAGTAAACACTGGAGCGTTGTCATTGAAATCAACAACAGTCACTCTTACTCGAGCGGTGCCTGAGCGGACCGGATCTCCCCCATCTGAGGCTGTGAGGGTGAGGTGGTGAACTGGCTCCTCCTCCCGGTCCAGGGTCCGCTCCAACACCAACTCCGGGTACTTGGTCCCATCTGTTCCACTGTGCACATACAGAGAGAAGTGATGGTTCGGGCTCAGCTGGTAGCTCTGGACTGAATTCACACCCACATCTGAATCAAATGCTTCTGGGAGAGGAAATCGCATTCCGGGCGCTGCGATTTCACTAACTTTTACTTCTACTTCTTCAGCTCGGAAGTAGGGCTTGTTATCATTAACATCAGTTATTTCCACATCCACTCCATAAATATTTGCTTTGTTCTCCAGAAGGATGTCCAAATTCAAAAAACACTTTGGGGCCCCGGGACAGAGCTCTTCCCTGTCTATTCTGTCCGCTATGACTAAGCTGCCGCTTCTGGAATTCAGAATAAAATGCTGCGTCTTACCTCCGGATACAATGCGGGCTCCGCTTTCCGAAAGCTCGTGGGGCTTCAGCTCCAGGTCCTTGGCGATGTCGCCCACAAAAGAGCCCTTCTCCATCTCCTCCAGCACGGAGTAGTGGATCTGCGTGGCACAAGATTCCAAAAGTATACCCAGGACAAAGCAAAGCAGGATCTGCCCTCTGCAGCGGTGGAACCTCTGCACAGCAGCCATCTGTATCTCACAGCCACAAACTAGTACCGCTTCCACCCTAGTTTCTCAATCAATTCCTGCCTCCTCTGAACTCGAAGGAATCGATATTCATCAGGAAATCTGAATAGTAGAGGGCTCTGCCCGTTAGTGCAGTCCGAGGATTTGCGGTTCTGATCTGGCAGGGTTTTGTCCTTTGGGAGCAACGGAAGTTGGTTGGCTCTCTCGCGGAACTGGTCTCGGTTATTAGTGAACAGCGACGCCCAGAGGTCTCTGAAATGACTGAAAACTGCCCCTCGAAAATTTCCCCCAAATAGTAACTAGATTTAAATTTTTTTTCAAATTAGGAAGAGTATGTAACGTGTTCATTCGCACAGAATGTAGTAGATGTTCAGTAAATATGGAATTGAAATACATATCTTTTTGTATGCTCTGGCAGATACTTAATTTCATCAGTGTGGGTGCTTTCCCTTTTAAGTTGTATTTCCTGGATCTATCATATCGCTGGAGACCTTTCTCTTCTTTCCATATCTAGAAGTGCCCCCTATAGATCTCAGACCGTCCCTTTTCCCTCCTCATTCTTTTTATCTGACTAGTCCATTTTCTTTTACAGTCGTAAGTATCCTTAACACAATAGTGTTTATTTTTTTTTAAAACATAACCTACTCTTACAGATTTCTTTAGATTTAGACGTATTCTTATTGTTGAGTCTTCTCTTTCAACTTTACCGTTTATTATATATGTAATTATCTAATCAGATATTGAGCTGTAAGTGTTTCACATGTCAGCACCAAATAAGAAATCAAACTATCCCTCAGGGAAGAAGAAAATTGCTTTAGAGGGGGAAATAGTTGATTTTTCATGAGCTAAACACAATGATTCTTTTCAAATGCTATTTTCCATATATACTGTTGCTAAATTCATGACCAACCTTACATCTGTTTTTTATTAATATAGTTTATAGACCCTTTTTTGGAAAAGATCAGAGAAACAGAGATGAGGAGAGGGAAGGACAGAAAGAGAAAGGGGGTCAGTGTAAGGGTGGAGTCAGAAAAAACTTCAATTCAATCTCACTTTAGAGGGTGAGTGTGAGCTGTGTGACCTCAGGCAAACCATTCAACCTCTATCAGCCTCAGACAACTCTCCAGGATTGTCTAACAAACCATAGATACTTTGGAATCTGGAATGAACTGAAATGAACTCACCAGAATTTCCTCTTACGCTGCTATAGTCACAGATTCTTCTCTTATTTGCAACAGAGTTGATTAAGTGTCAAGGGGGAAAGGAGGACGTGTAAAGAAACTGAGTTTTCTGAGCTAAAGGAGTAGCTCTACGGTTACTGAAGTAATGTACCAATGGAAAATTTATTGATGTTTCTTGTTCACGTGTTTCAGTCGCGTCCAACTCTTCATGATTTCATTAGGGGTTTTCTTGACAAAGAAACTGGAGTGATTTACCATTTCCTTCTCCAGCTCATTTTTACAGATGAGGAACCTGAAGCAAAAAGGGTTAGTGATCTAAAATATCCATTTCATAATTCCTCAAGTAGTTTGAAGCCCATAGGTCCAATAGTCCAGCTTGTAGACTTCTGCATATAGAGAATGAGGGGAGCTATAGGTTCAGATCTTTTATAGGGTCAACATGAAGGAGAATAATTTAGAAGAGAAACTAGGAACTCTGATAAATTCTGACTTAGCCCCTGAGCAAAACAACTACTAACTGTACTTTAGATCAGAAAATTACCCTTAATATTACATGATTGGAGATGCCAAAAGCATGACTTATCAAATGATTTTGAAATGTTAACACTTGCCTCAAAGAGATAGTTCATAACGTTCTATAGAAGCCAGGGCCTTTCTTGAAAATATTTAAGATGATTGGATTTTCACGAATTAGTAAATGAATTCAGGATTTTACAGATAAGCTACAGCAATAACATAGCTAATTCTTAAAGATCCAGAGCTCACCTTCTGACTGGTGAGTGCGACACAGAGAATCTCCTTATTCTGCACAAATAATAGGTGTGGCTTGTCAGTGTAAACAAGATCGTCGACTTCTCTGCTCAGATATTGTGATTTTAATAAGTTAAATTCTACCTTTCCAAGATTTGGGGCCATATTTAGATTGTAGGAATGAGGCAGAGTTCCTTCACTGAGGTTTTGGGGGAACCGATATATATATATATATATATATATATATATATATATATATCGGTTTCAGTGATAAGAAGCAAGGTAGAGATTAGGGCCCACACCACAACTAGGTTCAGAATGAGGGGCCAAGGCAGTTAGTTGGCCTCTCATCTCAGGAAGCGCCTCCTGCAGGCTGCCGGCAAAAACCAAGTGCAGACACACAGTAGTTGACAGAAGGGGCTGACCTCTGTCCTGCACAGAGGTCAGAAGGCAGTGCCCAGCTGCATCTCGGTCAGTCAAAGCCCTGGAGATCCTGGGGTTCCGCAGCCTCAGGCTGAAAAGTCCCGGATCTATAAACTGCAGTTCGCCATAGACCAGTGAGGAATATTTTCCCTCGAATCTGAGTCGGCCGCCGCTACTTGGTCTCCTGGCTACGCCAAGAGAGGGACCTGTCTAAGAGGACACAGTTGTTAAGCCTCAGGGTAGGATAGAGGATGTTTTGGGCATTGTTACTGGGATCCACAATGAAAACTTGCACGGTGACATTGGCGCTGAGTGAGGGAGAGTCTGCATCGTGGGCCTGTGGAGTCAGTTCGAAGATACGGACCTGTTGTTCATTGTGGAAGCAGTGCTGGGCAAAAATGTCCCTGCGGTGGTCGTTGACAGATGTGTAAGAAGACAGTTGTAGCTAGACCAGGTCGCTGCCGAAGATGGAACAGGACACTCCACCATTCCTCTCCAGGTCTAGGTCAGAGGATGAGATACACTCCATGGAGAGACTCCAGAGGAATTGTTCTCCTGGAGGTAAACAACATAAGTTTGGAGGAAAACAGGGGGGTTGTCATTACGTCAGCGATGTACAGAGCCAGAGTTTTACTGGAGGAGAGAAGCTTTTCCTTATGTGCGGCAGTCATATTGATCTTACAACCTGGGATCTCTTCCTGATCTAAGGTACTCTCCGTTATCAGCAGGTGTTAGCGAATGGAACAATATTCACTGGGAAATATCCCTGAACTTGACCGTTTTCTTTGGAATTCTCATCATGAACACTGATGAGAGCTATAACTGTTACGTGGTCACAGGTGATTGGTGATTTGGGGTATATTGTTATTCTCATCCAAGATTTCTATAAGAACTTTACAGTGAGCCACCTGACGTCCATCATTTTTACTTTGGATATTAAACCCATGGGTTTTAGTCTCTTTGAAATCTAATCTTCCTTTTAGTAATATTTATCCAGTAATAATCAAGAGTAAAAATAGATTGTGAAGTCTCTCAAACACTTTTAAAGTGATATGAAACTCTTCCATGGACTTCCTCGTCCAGGTCCGTGACCATCAGACCCAGCATCGAGGATCCCAAGGGCAGGTTCTCCCGTAGACTGATTCTGTAGCAGCCCTGGCTGAAGACAAGAGGATTGTCTTTGGTGTCCACGACTATGATCCTGATGTAAGTGGTGCACTTTAAAGCTGTGAGGATCAAGTGTTGGATACTCCATTTTTCCCGGTCCAAAGACTCCTCGAGAACTAATATTGACTGTTTACCGCCATCTGGACCTTTCTGCAGCCGTAAGGAGAACTCATTAGGATCAAGACTAACTTTCGACTGAGTTGATATTAGATCTAGATCTTTAGCTGATTCTAAAGGAACTCTTGCAAACGGAATTACAGTTTCTATTTCTATATTCTTGTCATTTTGGTTAAAAAAGGGAAAGCATTCGCTGGTATTCACATTCACGTGGAACATGTAAAAAAGGTTTTCCACCAATGTTTCGAAATTTAAGAAACAAGATGATATTTTCCAGCATATCTCCTCTCGATCTAATCTGCCCTTTGCATAAACGCCGCCATTCTCTACATTCACAGCAAAATACTCCTTTTCCCTTCCAGTGAGCAGTCTGATCTTCCGAGCCTGCAAGACCCGAGCCTCCCGCCCCAGATCCTTGACCGAGGTTCCCCACCACCGAACCTTGCTCCATCTCCTCGGAAATCGATAAACTGACGTGCTCGGAAAGCCAGCAGCAGAACAAAAGACTCCTAAAAGAGAAAGTTACCTGAGGCCTCATTGTCCCATCCCTCTGCCCCGCGCTGCAATCCAGCCCCTCTCCCGTTTCTGCCGCAGTTTGGGAAGTTCCCAGCTGTTGGCGTTACAAATCTTCTCTTGAGGGTAAGCTTACATGTCAAAGAAGAGAGGCTACTTTTTTTTTTTTCCAGAAACGGTGAATCCTTGGGTCCTGGAGCAGAATCGGAGGAGAAGAAGCCGCGGTTTTCCTTATTATGTATTCGCTGAGACTGCAGTAAATCCTCCAGATGACGCACAGTGGCTCTTCTGCTGCAACCCAGGTCTGACTGGGCATGGGCCAACAGCGGCGCCCAGAGGCGCAGACTCAGAAAGGCCGCAACCCTTGGGAAGGAATAAACATCTAGCAATCCAGTAAGTCCTGGATAATTTGGGGATACAATTGATTATAACACCAGAGAACAAAACATTAGTTCTGTGGTAAGAGAAACATAATTCAGTGAAAAACGTGATTGTCAGGAATTTCAGTAACTGAATATTCTTTTGGGTTAGGACTCAGTGATTCTCAACCTTCCTAATGCCTCAACCCTTTACTACAGTTCCTCATGTTGTGGTGACCCCCAACCATAAAATTATTTTCGTTGCTACTTCATAACTGTAATTTTGCTACTGCTATGAATCACAATGTAAATATTTGATATGCAGGATGTATTTTCATTATTACAAATTGAGCATAACCCACAGGTTGAGAACTGCTGGGTTAGGTGGAGGGAAAGGGTGAATATGCATCATATATATTTGCCATTAAAGGAAAATTTAAAAACATTTTATGGCTTTAAAAAATCTTCTGAATCAGGCATAGTAAACTAAAAGCACACATTTCCCCCCAAATCGGTCTTCATCCATGATCAAAACTGAGTTTTTAAAATGACAATCCCAATTCTGCAATCTGGAATGCACTCCTTCTCTACAATGCTCTTCCCCTTCACCTCATTTGACTCTTAGAATCTCTAGCTTCCTTTCTGGTCAACTCAAGTACCCTTCCCTACACTAGATCTTTAGTAGTCTATATCTTATGAAATAGCTTTGTAATCTCTGTACATAACATGCATTTATGTATTCATGTTTCACCTCTCAGCAGTTCTGTGAGTTTTCTTTTGAAAAGAGATTGTTGAGTTCTTGTTTTTGCATACCCCAAATCTAGCCAGTGCCTTGAGCATAGTAGGCATTTAATTAAAATTGGCTGAAATAAATTAGACGATAGGAAAACAAGAACCAGTGCTCTTTTCTTTCCCTGGGAATAAGAAGGGCAGCTATAATAAATTGACAACCCAAATATTCTGCTACTCAATGGAGCTGAGTATTTCTCTATATTTAATATTAAATATTTTGGATTACTTTTGGCATGTGTTTATTTCACTGCCTTTTCCTCATGCATCTGCCAGGCTATAGATTATTCAACATCTGATTAAGTATAAAGTTATAGAATTCAGAAGCTTGAAAATTTTCTCAAGAAGTCATACATTCTATACTTCTACATAGAATCATTCCTAGGAAGATACAACATCTGAGCATTTCAAGCTATCCCTTCTCCACATTTGGATTCATGTTAATATAAGTATATATTATAAGTTAATAAAAGTACTAATATGAGTTAGAAAAATGAAGAGAAAGCAACAACAAAAGGGTTACATGCAGCCTTTGGAATGTGGGAACAGAGAGGACAGTCAATGAACTTGTAGTATTGAGATACTCCTCTATCACCTGCCTTCTCTACCTCCCTGGGTCACTATCAATCCTTAGGTCCTTACCATATGGGGACGCTGAAAATTAAACCATAGAGACAACTGAATGGAATGTTACCTAAATCATGGTAGATGGAAAGGTTAATAGACTTTTACAATGTTAATAATCCCCAAAGAAGGAAACTGGGGGAAATTTTGCAGCAATTTTCTTTGACAAAGTTCTCATTTCTCAACTGATAACTGAGTAAAATTTATTAAAATAAGAACTATTCCCCAATAGATAAATGGTCAAAGGATATGAATAGGCAGTTTTGAGAAGAAGAAACCAAATTTATAAATAACCACATGAAAAAGTCTTCTAAATCACTAATAATTAGAGAAATGCAATTTGAAACAACTCTGAGATACCCACTGCACACCCATCAGATTGGCTAATATGGAGAAGGAAAATGACAAAGGCTGAAGGGGTATAGAAAAATGGATACACTAATGCACTGTTATGGAACCATTCTGGAGAATGGAACCATGCCCAAAGGACTATAAAACTGTGCAGATCCTTTGATTCAGCATTGCTGCTATTGGGTCTATACCCAAAAGAACTAAAAAAGAAGGATTCATATGTACACAAATATTTACAATAGTTCTTTTTATGATAGCAAAGAATTGGAAACTGAAGAGATGTCCATCAATTGAGGAATGATTTCAGAGGTTGTGGCATAAGGCAGTGATGGAATATAAATGTGCTGTTAGAAATAATGAAGGGCAGGGTTTCAGAAAAACCTGAGAAGACTTATATGAACTGATGCCAAATGAATTGAGTAGAACCAAGAGAATAATTTACATAGTAACAGTGATATTATAAATGTAACCAACTGTGAAAGACTTAAATGTCCTTAGAATTTCTTAGAAATTAGAATTTCTTTCTCTTGTCTTATTTCTGTTGCTAGTATTTCCGGAAGTATGTCAAATAAAAGTGAAGAGAGTGAGCATCCTTGCTTCAATCCTATGTTTATTGAAAAGAAAATTCTAGTGTATCTTTTTTATGTATGATGCAATGGTTTTAGGTAGATGCTTTTAATGATTTTTTTTAAAATCCCTATATGCCTATACTTTGTAGGACTTTTAAGAATAAAAGAGTGCTTTACTTTGTCAGAGACTTTTTCTTTTTCAACTATCAAAGTGGTCCTGTAGTTTTGGATATTTCAGTTTTTAATTTGATTAGTTATTCTGTTTTCCTAATGTTGAGACATCTGCACACGGATATAAATCCCACTTGATTATAATGAATAATTGTTTGGATAAATTGCTATAGCCTATTTGACAAGATTTTGTTTAAAATGTTTGTGTCAATATTAATGAATGATATTAGGCTATAGTTTTCCTTTGTATTTTATTTTTCCCTGGTTTGGTCAATAGGATTATATTTGTCTCATAAAAGGATACTTGTAGGGTACTTTCTAAATTTTTGAAAATAATTTGAGAAGCATGGATAATAATTTTCCTTCATAGTAGCTTTTGTGGTCAACACTGCGGAAATGGGTGGCAAGTTTTCCATAATTTGGGCTTTATAAAGTTTGATTACAGGAGCTTTGTCATTAGAATCCATAACAAAAACATGGATGTTCTCCATACAAACTGTTTAGAGTTTACTTCCACTCTTTGCAGTAAAGATCATTGTATTGTCTTGCTCCTTATCCAAAAACTTGTCCAAAATAAGCTCTACATTTCACACTCCTCATGGCAATGCATGTATTTCCAATGAGAATAGAGTGGCTGAGCTGATCATTTCGGGAGATGGATGGAGAGGAATTAATTTCTGTATTTGGAACTCATTTTCTTCCAGATAAAATTGGGGTCCTGGTTATGTTGTCTCATTGTGTTCTTTTGGCTTTGCTCCTGACTCTTCAGACCTCTGTGTACACAATGCCTTGATAAATTTCTCAACTTGGAAAATTCCTCTGCCCCCATGGATTCTTCTTCTGATTGGCTCAGAAATTCCATTTTAAAGAAGGGCCCAGAATAGTTATATTCACTTCTTAATCTTTTTAGCTCTTCTCCAGGCTCCACTCCTGACTCTTGATTGTGTACCTTTTTTCTCCATTTCATCCCACACTTTTCAGCTTCATATGTTGTCTTTCTTCATTAGAATGCAAGTTCCTTGAGGGCAGGGTCTCTCTCTTTTCATTCTGTAGAGCCTGGGAGCATTATCATTTAGGTTCAGAATATTTACCTCTTCTTGGCAAAACTTCATTGAATTTTAGTCATAATTTGCAAGTTCAAAAGAGAGTGGGGGTTATCTACACATATCTGATCTCCAGCAATCTTTTTGTTCATAACTAGAATACCATTTTTAGCACTGAGAGTGAAATGTTGAGTCCTACCTCAGGAGGCAAGGTGGGTTTCATGTTCCACTGGCATGAGGGGCTCCAGCTACATTCCCTGGTGATATCACCATAACAGAGTCCTCCACATCTCCTTGGGCACTGCATAGCAGACCTGCATAGTTCTGGTCTCTCAGTGTCCCCAGGATAAATCAAAGCAGAACTTATGCCCTGAAGTCCTGTTGCTTCTGTGTAGTCTCCATTTTAAATATTATGAAAGTTTTACTGATTAATACTGCAAAGGACTTGGAGAGAATGAATGACTAAACCAAGGCAATTGTAGATCTCTCTATTAACCCAGTCAGTGATCTGGGAACATGTCCTCTTTCCTATCTAGCTAGGCAGCTAAGTGACACAGTGAATAGAATGCCAGTTCTGGAGTCAGATGACCTGAATTCAATTCTAGCCTTAGACACTTATAAGCTTTGTGACTCTGGGCAAGTCATTTAGCCTCTGTTTGCCTCAGTTTCCTCATCTGTAAAATGGGAATAAAAATAGCTATGACTTCCTAGGCTTGTAGTGAGGAGCAAATGTAGTAATTTTTGTAAAGTGCTTGTCATAGTGCCTGGAACACTGTAAGTACTATGTGAATGTTAGCTCTTATTATCCATGGTTCATAAAAAGAAGTACTCTGCAGAACCCCTGTTATTTCTTTCCTGATTGGACAACATCAATGATAAGAAAGTCAACTGGAATTTGCCATATATGATGCTGATGTAATTTTTGGATTGAGAGCTTAGCTGATAGATTAAATGTTTTCACAACATTGTACTATATCTATAATTGTACAAAAATTGTCATTTTAGTGGTCTATGTTTATAAAAATGCATTCATAACTCTTTGCATTACATCTTTCATTATGGACTTTTTAATACTTCAGAAACTTGAGTTTAAAAGTAAGCTATTTATCATAATTTTGGCTAAATAATTCATACCTTTGAAAACTAGCAATGATTGAAAAAGAATAAGAGTTAGAAGGCCTATTCATTTTTTTTTCTGATGCTGAACACATGCCTATATATGTTTCTATATAGCAATTTCTTTTGGAAGAGCCTGATTCTGCCAAGGAAGAGGCTTTTTCTTTTCAAGACACTTATATGTGTACATGCCTATATGTATGTATGTACATATATGTAACATATGTATTTAATATAGACATATACTCATATGAGCATTATATAGCAACATACATGTAATGACTATATATGCATATAATACATAATGTTTATATGTGCATGTATGTTGCCTTAAAAGGATTCTTTGTTGTAATACATATTTAATGCTTATATACACATGTGGATATACTATACAGGTGGGTTAATACAGGTTGCATCACTAGTGCTCAAGTTAGTGATTTGAGGATACTAAAGTAAACATTAGTAATGCTTTAAATTTTGTTAGAAACCATGAAGCTGTTTATTTTAGGTTTAGCCCTTATGGGATTCTCCTATTCTCCTGCTTGCCAAGTGGGAGAGTCTTCATCCGAGAGACAGAGAAAGACAGTAAGAGACAGAGAAACAGAGGAAGAACAGAGAATGCTAAGTATGGACTCAAAAAAGAATTAGTCCTGGCAAGAGAGAGCAGGAGCTTTAGAGATGAAAAGGCTTAGGGAGTCTATCAGAGCAATTGGCCCAGCAGAGATGCTGTATCCAGTGGGGAGTAATGTAAGTACACCTCATGAAGAGAAGGGATCTCAGGAGCCTGCAATGTTGAAGGTGTGAGTTGCCATGACCACATCTATTCCCATCCTGTCTCTCTATAGTTGTTTGTTTGTTCTCATCCTTCTCACTTATGCTATGTGTGCTTGTGGGAGGGTGTGGCACAGGTTTTCTTTTGGTGGGAGGGAGGATGTTTGTAGTTCCTGTGTTACTTTAGTACATACCTTTGCTTTAAGTGATTGTCTTTGTTGGATGACTTTATTATTAAAAGTAAGCACTGGGGCAGTTAGATGGCATAATGGATAGAGAACTGGCCCTGGAGTCAGGAGGACCTGAGTTAAAATTTGGCTTCTGACAATTACTTATGACCTTGAGCAAGTCACTTAACCCCGATTGCCTCAAAAAAAAAAAGCACACTGGTGAAGTCTCTTGGACTACATAGTTTTAGGAGTAAACACCCATATGGTAGCTTTGAGCTGAGTAGGAATTGCCCCCCTGCACCTCCCCTCCCCCCAGGACTTTATATCCAAGTGCCAAATTAAGGAGGAAGTCCTACATGGGGTACTACATATATATGTAGTATATATCTGCTACCCTTAGTGCCTCCAACTTTCTACTGAGAGGAAGTGTTTTGTTATCTGTCCTCTAGGACCAATACTTATGACCTCCAATCACATGGCCACAACCCTAGTTTAGGACCCTATCCCTTGGACTATTGCAAAGACTTCCTAATTTTTCTCCTCAAGTCAAGTCCCTCCCCTCTCCAGTCTACCATCCACAAAGATGCCAAAGTCCCACAACACAGGTCTGACTATGTCATTCCCATGCTTGACAAGCTCCAGGGTTTCCTTACTGTTTCCAGGATCAAATACAAACTCTTGGTGTTTATAACCCTTCCAACCCAAATCCAATCCTTTTTCAGGATTATTAGACATTGCTCCCCTCCCATTCTATTATCCAAGCAAACCAGCCTTATTCTCCTTCTCCAGATCACATTCCATCTCTAACATAATGGCTCTGCCCACCCACCTTGCTTGGAATGTTTATATTCCCTCCTCACATCTCTTTTTAGAATCCATAGCTTTCTCCAGATTTTATCTCAAGGCCTGCTTCCTACATAAGACCTTTCTTGATCCCCCAGCTGCTAATGCCCATCTCCAATTACCTTTTATTTACTTTGAATGTATTTTGCATTCACATCTCCGTGTACACATTTTTCCCTTGATAAATATAAGCTACTTGATGACAGGGACTATTTCCTTTTCTCATTGTGTCCCCAGGACTCAGCATAACGCCTGGTACACTATAGGCACTAAAGAAATGCTTGTTGAGTTATCCACTTTAAAATATTGAGGCCGTTATGAAATCATCCCTCTGTCACATAACTAAATTATTCATGGTTTCATTGTTGTTCACTCATTTTCCTTCATTCTTAACTCTTCATGACCCCATTTAGGGTTTTCTTGGCAGAAATATTGGAGTAGTTTGCCATTTCCTTCTTCAGGTCATTTTACAGGTGAGGAAACTGAGGCAAACAGGGTTAAGTGACTTGTCCAGGGTCACACAGCTAGTAAGTGTCTGAGGCCATATTTGAACTCAGGAATATCAGTCTTCCTGACTCCAGGTGTAGCATTCTATTGACTTTGCCACCTAGCTGCCCCTATTTATGGTTAAATTATTTATATACTTAGCATTTTAAAATGGGTTTAATATCCTGAGTTAGCAAATTCCATGGGTTCATTAAATTATCCCTTGTGTCAGATAATACTTCTTAGAATCACAGAATATTAGAGCTAGAAGGGATCTTGATAATCTTCTAATCTAACTCATTTAACAAAAAAATGCAATTCAGAGACAATAAATCACTTGCTTCACATCACAAAGATATTTAGGATTAGAAGTAATTAAAATGAAACTGCTCTCTCCCAAGTTACCAAGGAAAGCAAATGATGAGATTTGATTATTTTTTCAAATCTCCTCCTGCTTGACCTGTCTGTAGCCTTTGACACCATTGATCACCCTCTTCTTAGGGATCCATCGCTCCCTCTAGACTTTGGTGACATTACGAATCCTAGTTTTCCTCCTACTTGTCTTAATGACTTTTCCTTCTCAGATTTCTTTTTCTGGATCTTTGTCCAAATCAAGCTCATTAACCCTGAGAATGCCCCAAGGCTCTGTCCTGGGCCCCCTTCTCCTCTCCAGTTATATTATCTTGCTTGATGATCTTATCAGTTCCCATAGGTTTGCTGATCATCTTTATAAAGATGGTGCCCACAACTCTATATCAAGGCCCACCTTTTCTCTTGAGTTTCCATCCTATATCACCAAATGTCCTTTTAAAATCCTGAATTGGATGTTCTATAGGCATTTTAAAGTCAAAATATCCAACATAGAATTTATTATTCTTCATCCCAAATCCTCCCTTCTGAAATTTCCTATTGCTGTCAAGGATAACACCATCTTCTCCTTCACTATCTCACATCTTCAGTGCCACTCATGAAGTTCATGAAGCCATTCTTCAGTCCTCATTCAAATTCACCCCAGATATTCCATCTGCTGTCAAGTCATTTCTTTTTTCACAAGGTTCCACTCACATAGCAACGATGTTAGTGCAGGCCTCATAAACTCATATCAGGACTATTGTTATAGCCTCCCGCTTGGCATCTCTGCCTCAAACCTCTCTTCCACTCCAATTCATACTCCAGTCAGTTGCCAAAGGAATTTTCTTAGAATTCAGGTAGTATGATATTACTTTAAAAAAATTACTGGCCCCATATTATCCATAGAATCAAATGTAAACTGCCATATTTAGCATTTAAAACCGTTTGCAACCTTCTCCTTTCACACATTCACATAATCTGTGAACTAGCTATATTGACCTGCTTGCTGTACATTACAAACTTTTTAATGGACTCTCACTCATGCCTGAAAATGCCCTCCTTCCTCACCACAAACTTCTGGTCAATCAAGAATTAGCCCAAATCCTATCTTCAGCCAGAGCCCTTTCATAGTATTCCCTCTCCTCACAGCCCCTCCCCTCTAATGTCTTCTCACAGAGATTAACTTTTATTTGCATTGTATACATTTTGTTCCTGCAGAGTTATTTGAATGGTCTCTCTTCATTAGAATGTAAACTCCTTGAAGGCAGGGAGTTTTTTTTTTTTGTGGCCTTTCTTCAAGAGCTCAAGGTTTATCACTATGTCTTGAATACAGGAAGGGCTTAATAAAACTTCAGTTTGGTAACTAAGTCCATATTTTTCCTTTTTTCTTTCTTGCTTTTTGGAGGGGGGAAGGTAGGGCAATCGAGGTTAAGTGACTTGCCCAAGGTCACATGGCTAGTTTTTTGTGTTAAGTGTCTGAGGCTGCATTTGAATTCAGGTCCTGCTGACTCCAGGACCAGTGCTCTATTCACTGCACCACCTAACCACCCCATAGTTTTCTTTTAAGCCTATATTTTACCTATTTATATCCCTCAGAGATTTAAAAATTTATGCATCTTCTCTCTGTAATATCTTTGTATCTCTTCTCAGACTTCATTTCCTTAGTCTTCAGGCATTATTTTTCAATGCTGCTATTATAAGTAATTACATATTTCAGTATTTAATAGATCTTATTGGTTAAATACAAAGGCAAATCTCAGATAAAAGAACAGTATAATTTATTATACAAGGATTAACCTTATCTAAACCATAAAACCAACTCCAGATCCACCCAGATCTCAGTGATGAATGAACATTTGACAATTAACCAACTAGGTTTCTGAGATCAAGGAAAGATAGCATCAATTAGTGGATATAGTTTGAGTATTTTAGTCAATAAGACTGGAGTTCAAATCTGCCTTCGCAACTCTGGACAAGTTATTTAACCTCTATATGTCCTTAGGCAAATACCTAGGAAAAATGCAGTAAACTGTAAAGTGGATGTAATTTCCATGGGTGGAGGAAGTTCCAACACAGAAAGTTTTCACTGTTAACAAAATAATAGATTCAGTAAGGCTGCTAAGATGGGCCAGAAAGACTCCATGGAATTTTGTTGGCAATGACAGATGATATTGATGATGGCAAAGAGAGTTTCACTTTGTCTAGGAACAACTCCACTTCAGGGCATCTGAGTTTTCACAATCTAACCTTTTTGCAGATCTACCAAGAAGAATTCTAGTTCAATGACCTTGAGTTGATAGTGGGACAGTTAAGCTTTCTGACTAGTTGTGTTCCAGGGTCACCATAGTTGTTACAAGGTAGCCTGGCTTCATGGGGCCAGATCAATCTATAGAGAGAGAGGGGTGCAGAATTTCCAAGTATTGTCATTTTTATTACAGGTGGAACAGATTCATTGATGCTCAGAGAGGTGTCCTTGGACTCTGGCACTTTTACTCACAATTTCAAGATGTGGAACTTTTAGCAATGGAAGCAACACAGAAACTAAAGGACTTAGAGCTAAAGCTTGATGGAAAAATAGCAAAGGTGCTTCCTTCTGTCATCCCCACTGGAGCAAGTGATTTGAATGTTTTTCTCATTAAGATTATTGGTATTTGATGAAATTATAGATACTTCAGAAATAAAGTGGCTGGGTGATTATTTTTATTTGAAATATATCCAGTCCTCCACCCCCCCGCCCCTTTTGCTGTAGTTTTTCTTTAAATGTTTTAGGAGACTTATGATTCCCTCACTTTTATTTACCAATATAGCCCTCTCCTCCTTTTCTCAGAGTGGAAAAAAATCCATATCACAAAGAATGAAGGAGAAAGAAAAAAAACAATTCAGTAAAACTAACTAACATCAAGAGAGTTCAATAATAGATTCTGTTTTGTCCCCATCTCTTCAAAGAATGAAGGGAGTTATATTCTCATATCTTTCTTCAGGACTGAGCTTAGTAAATATAATTACGCAGAATTTTAGTTTTCTTTTTTCTATCATGTATATTGTTGTAGTCATTTTGTAAATTGTTTTCTTTGTTCTATTTGACAGATTTTGTATCAGTTTACATATGTCTTCCCTAGCTTTCTTTAGTTTTCATATTTGTTATTTCTTATGTGTCAATACAATTTTATTGTTAATGTGCCACAATTTACTTATCTATTTACCAATCAATGGGTATCTAATTTGTTTCCAGTTCTTTGCTACTATGAAAGAAATGATATAATTTTTTTTTGTGGGACATTATTTTTTATATTTGATCTCCTTGGGGTATATGACCAACAGTAGCGTCTCTGGTGTGAACATTTTACTCACTTTTTTAGAATAATTCAAAATTGCTTTTCATACTGTTTAAACAAATTTCACAGCTCTACTACCAGTGTATCAGTGTGCCTATATTTCAGTAACCCCTCCACCAGTCATTCACATATTTATTATATTTGCTTAGTGTGAGAGCAAACCTCCAAACTGTTTTGAATTATATTTTACTCTCTTCTTTGTAGGGGTGGAAGAGATGTATGTGTCTTTATTTGTGTGATATTCCATATCCTGTTAGATTCAGTTGATGTCTCTTCTCTATCTCTTTCTCATTATTATTTCTTGCAAGTGATTGGTTGATGAGCAGAAGAGAGTCAAGGAATATATTCAGAAATGTAAGTAATGCAAAAACAAATTTTAAAAAATACATGCAGGGTTTTGGTGGAAGATCATGTGAAAGAGCTGGAAAACCAGGCTGTAATGGTAATTAATTTAAATTTGAAGACCCCTTTTTGTTATGTCAAGTAGGCAGGTACTTAGCCCTTAGTCAAGCCTCTGTGAAAGAGCAGAGGGTATGAACTCTGTCTCCTGTTGCTGACATAACTGGAAGCTGGGTGCTACAGCTGACTGAGAACTGAGTTGGAGTTTTCTTGAAGACCAGAATCTGGTGAAGGCTGAAGTTGCTGCTGGGAGGGCTGCCTGGAAGGCTGAAATTGTTGCTGATGCCTGGGAGGCTGATCTTCTAGGTCCCAGGGCCAGTCAAAATTGCTGGAGGACTGAAGAAGCATGATGGGGATAAGACTTTCTTTGCTGGTGGCTTGGTTGATCCTTGAGTTCCCAGCAACGGAAGTTGTGAAGGTTTTGAGATATGCTGGACCCTGTGAACTTCAGTGTGTAGCAGGAACTGCCTGGAGGACTGGACAATGATCTGCGAGGACTGGACGAGGACCTGTGAGTTGTCTGCCTCTGAATCCAGGTGACTGCTTGGTGGATTTTAGGTAGGAGCTGGGACCATGGAAGGGGATCCAGAGAATCTGAGAGACAACCCTGAGTCAAGATGAAGAAAAGGCCTTTCCTTGGATATTGAATGCTGTGATGAAATTGAAGTTTACTAGAGACCATTTTCTAATGATTGTATTTAGTGATTAGTGATACTTAGTAACTGATTGCTGAATAAGTGACTGATTAAGTTAATCTAGTTGCCCTATGAGTGGGAGACTGGCTGGTATTCTGAAATGAGTGAATGACTGAGTAAAGAGGCAAACCTCCTTAGGGATACCAGATAATTGTTCTTTTGTTCTTTGTTCTAAATACTGTGACCACTTTGGTGAAAACTACGTGGCCATTCTAATGATAAGCTGTTGTGAGCACTATATTGTGATTTTCTGTGATAAGATGTAATGTGCATATTGTATCTTAATTTGTTGTGAATGTTTTCCTTTGGTTTGTTATGGAATAAATGGAGCGTTCCCTATACTGTAATCAGAACCTTAAAAGCTGTTCACAGTAGTATTCTTTTGGGAAGCTCCTCATGCATGGCATTACACAGGCAGAAATGATATAGTTATACTGAGATTGTTTCCCCTGGTCAAACATCTCTTGATTTACTTCAGTACTTAGTGGATCCATGATCTCATTGGAGCAGCTGCTGATTTAAAGACATAAATGCATTCCAGTCTTGTTTGTTTAATCTAGCAAAGGGTCTTCAGATGATCCATCCACCATACTAAGGACCTTCTTCTCATTTCTTGACATTATGTAGAAACCAATCCTATATGAGGACTCTTCTGTTTGAACACTTTGTCTTCTTTCTTGACATTACATCTTTTTGATGATCTCTTTCATAATACTTAATAAATGCAATTCATCATTCAAAATATGCATTAGCTTATTTATGATGTCTCTATTCATTATCCTTTTGGTAACCAGAAATTTTAACTACTCTGTGATTTGCAGTTATATAGCATCACTGGAAGAATATTGAGGTTAAAAAGATGAAATTTTATTCAGAGATGGAATTTTATTTACTGTAACTTCCCAGATGCACTCCAACTTGCTTCTTTTCTCCAATTTAATTCAAGGTTCAATCATCATCTAGCAAATATGATAAAGTACATAAATTAATTTTGCAAACTTTGAAACACTATGTCAGTACGAGCTAATCTTTTAATTATTATTACCCAAGATATGCATATTGTTAGATTAGCTCCATGGACTGGCCATTCAATTCATCCAACTGAATATTATCAGCTGGACAATGGGAATTTTTCATCCTCTAGGTTTTTTCTGTATGAATAATTTGAATTAAAATTTTTGAATAATTTGTATTAAATTTTTGTATAAATTTGTATAAAATTTTTGCATAATTCATATTAAAAATAATAACTCTTGGATTTTATTTTGGAGAAGACATAACAAACCAGTTTTTTGATTCAGTAGATACAATGCTGTATGGATATAGTAGCTCCTGAATTACCTCATCATCAATAGGAAATACTTTTTTTCCAAATGGATTCTGAACACCTTCTCTGATAGTAACAGATGTCTTTGCGGAGTTTATGTCTTGATTTTTCATGACCAAAAATCCATTAAACAAAGTTATTTCTGCTGTTTCTTCTATCCAGGAGTATTGCATGATCTTAATGTATGTATGGGGAATACCTTGTTGAAGTAGAGCCTTTAAGGATGCATTTTAGTCTCTCATGTTTTTATGTCAATAAGTACTAGTGAAATGTAATAATCACCTTCTAGCAAATTGTATGACTGTAAAAATGTGGTCTACTGTGGAAATATAATTTGAAAAAGCCTCCTTGTTGATCCTAAAATGCAAAGGAATTTAGGTCAAATGCAATGACCAATGCTGTTTCCTGATTACTTGTTATAACACACTTTCTTCATTCATGTTAAGAAATGACAGACTATAAGAGTAGAAAGTGATTATTGTGAATGATTATTGTGCCCAAAGAAAAAAATTATCAATAAAATATAATTAACATACTCACACTTAATGGATAAAATATATCATGCAGCATAAAGGGACTGGGCCTGAGATTTCATTGACATAGGGAAACTCCAAGAGAAGGAACTTTCTCTAACATTGCAGGTTGGCACTTTCTTTTCTTAGAGAGTTGTCTGGAGAGGTTAAGTGATTTGCACAAGGTCACATATGTCTCTGTGATTGGGTCTCTATCCATTATGCCATGATACCTCCAAGTGTGTGTGTGCATATGTGTATGTGAATGCAGATATACACAAATATAGGGATATATTAATATGTCTTTATTTTTGTACATGTATATGTATATTCACATGTATATGGATAGGTATAGATGTCTGATTCACTAGAGACTGATAGCCTTTAGACAAATTATTCTTGAAGATCATAAAATCAATGATGTGTTCTAATAGTTAAGCATCTTCATGTACATGTGTGTATGCACATACATACACATAGGTTTCTGGATCAGTAGAATCTGATATCTTTTAAACTGATTATTCTCATCAGTCTTAACATAAGTGATTTTTTTCCCATTTGTTTGGTATATCCTCCTCTTCCAGATACATTGAAACAGTTCTCCACTGTACTTACTTCTTCTAGTCCAAGCACTTTGCCAATTGTTTCCTGCAGTGCCATTTTGACTTTTTCATACAGTGATGTACAAATGTGATGATTCCATTGTTGTTGATGTAGAAAATAATTTGTTAGATATAAATATTAACAGATCTCTTTCAGTCTTTAAATAATCATGTTTCCAGTTTCAACCTTAAATTCTCTCTGCATCCTGTTTAATGGTCTTCATACCAAGTTTTTCATAAAGTAATTTATCTTTCACAACTTCTCTCTGTTTTATGAGGTGACATTGCTCATAATTTTTCACCATTCTTCTAATTTTGCCAAGTCTCTCTGTTTATCAAAGATATCCATCAGCTATATTAGCCATTACCATAGTATCAGCTACATTATCTTGGCTGTCAGTTTGTGGTGATTGCTTTACATTGGTCAAACCTCCATGAGATAATGTGATTGTTCATATTGATGTCTATTTCTTTATTTTTTCATTTTTTCCTTTTTAGTAGCTTATTTTAAAGACTATTTTTGTTATTCTGAAGTCGACAAATACCAGCAAACACCAGAAAATGAATGAAAATTTCCATACACAAAGAACAGAAAAAAAAAGAAGATAGCATATGAAACTGAGACTTTCTCAATAGCTTATTTAAGTAGGTCATACTTTGGCCAAAACTCACTGATGTTTTCAGCTTGACCTTCTAATGCTTATAATTCCTGCTCTTGCCAATCTAAACTACTTTCAACATTAACTTTCCCATTTTTAAGATCTATTTTAAAATCTGAGTCTTTTTGTGGTTAATGAGATGAAAGAAGAATAGCTCTCTTACCATGGTTCTTCTGTTCACCATTCGTTATATATTCCTGACTGAGAGGAGACATTGATAAATTATTTCTTCTGACCATTTCAAACCCTGGAAAACTGGGAGAACTCAGCATGAAGATATTTTAATTGCTAGTCTTTCCCTCTAAGACAATATTTTATCTACTCTGTATGCATCACACACACACACACACACACACACACACACACACACCTCTTCCCTTTGAGTGTAATCTCCTCAAGGGCAGGGACTGTTTTTGTTATTTTGGGGTTTGTTTTGTATACCCAGTAGTTAGTCTCATTCTTGGCATACAGAAAACACAATAAATGCTTTTAGATTTATTTAATTTAGTTCCTTGGGAGCTATTCTGCCTTTTATTTGATGCCATTTTAGTGAAGAAAGTTTATTTTGGTCTTGGTTCACTCCTCTTCCTCATTGGTAATCAGCAAAACCCAGAGTGTATAGTCATAATTTCATTCCTTTCTGAAAACATTTCACATATAACAATTTGTTCTGCATGTTGGAACTTATGAGATTCTTAATAAATAGTAGGCATAAAATCATCTGCCTTAATCTTTAAGACTCTTTATTCTTTTTTATTCATTGAAGTTTTATTCTACTCCACCAACATAGAGATAGATGATCCTGGGCTTCTCAAATGCTCTGAAAATTCTGCTAGGTTTTGCCAGGTTGAAAAGACTGGTGATGGAGTAGATGTCTGAGACCCAATCTAGTTAAGTTCAGAGAGGCTTGGGATCAGCCAGGCTTCCATGGTGAATTTTGTCCATATCAGATTCACAAAGGTCATCTACTAAGATACCAAGATGTAAAACCATATTGTGAAGAGATCTAAATAGCTCAGTGAATAAATCACTGGCCTGGAATCAGGAAGACCCAACTTCACATCTGTGGCCTCAGACATTCACTAGCTGTGTGACCCTGAGCAAGTCACTCAATCTCTGCCTTAATCCACTGGAGAAGGAAATGATGAACCACTCCAGTATCTTTGCCAAGAAAACCTTATGAACCACATTGATGTTCTATAGTTCAAATGATGAAGAGTTGGACGTGACTGAATGATTGAACAACAACACAACCATATGTGTATGTGAAATGTACCACCATGGGAGAATCAGAGCAGAATTGAAGATGCGTTTCTTAATGATATATCAGAATTGCTGAATTTAATGAACTCCTTTAAACACAATATAAACTTTTCTATGTTGTGTGACTGATTTGATTCTTTAGATTACATCCATAAGGTAAGTAGTGAATATTTAAAATGGCACCATCCATTTTACAAGTCTTCATTTAAATTGCCTGTTAAAAACTTTCCCATAAACAATTTCCACTTTTATCTTTTCAAATGACCTTGATTTCTAGGTATTTAGCAATGGGATGTAACCAATTACAAACTCTTCAAAGCAAGGAGGTACAATAATTGTCCATTTCTGATACAGACCTTAGAGTGTTGTAAAATTTCAATACTTGGGTTATCTTTAATGTCATATATCCTGAGACTGATTTTAAATATTGCAGTCTAAGTAGCTATGTGGTGCACGGGGCATATGGGCTTAGCATTGGCCCTGGAGACAGGAAGATCTGAATTAAAGTCTGGCTTCAGATAACTACTAGGATGACCCTGAGCAAGTCACTTAACCTCTGCTTGCCTCACTTTCCTCATCTGTAAAATAGGCATAATAATAGCACCTATTTCCCAAAGTTGTTGTGAGGATCAAATATAATAATATTTGTAAAGCACTTGCCACAGTACATTATAAGAGCGATGTAAAAATGATAGCATAATAATAATAGTTATTATTCTAATTATCATTTACAATATATGAACTTCATTTGTGAGTCTCTTTCTTGAGAAAGAGGTTCCTCCTGGACATAGGAAACTTAAAGAAAATCTGATACCTTTCACTACACCTACCCCACTCAGTATCCCATCCTTTTGTGCAGCAATACAGGCACAGAGAAAGAAGATAGGAGAAAATATTGAACTTAAAGAGAGCCTATAATGCTCATTGTCTAAGCTTAATCAGGCCAGTTAGTAGTTTTTGGTTAGTACCATGAAGGTGAAGATAGTTTATATTCAAGTCACTGGATCATGTCTCATCTCCTTCAGTTTCTCCTATGAATGCCTATTCTGACAGTGGGACATTCACTTGAGATTTTCTAGTACTGAACCATGTTTCCTCATTGATAAAGGTTGTAGTCAAAGATGGGGTGACTCAAGAGTTCCATGACTGCCACAGTCTTAGAAACTTGAGAACAGTATTTTGGTGAGTGAATAGAAGAAATCAGCCTTTTTGACAGACATCTTATCAAACTTGAAAATATAGAAAACCAACTGTTTCCAAAAAATCCTTTCCCCCTCATTGGGGCTTATTCTTCACTTCAACTAAAAAGTACTAAAATTGTAGACCTTTACCAGATATATTTAAGTATTCTTTGTCATAATTTTGTGACAAAAAGGAAAGAGGCTCTCTATTATCCCCACGTTTTACATTAAAGTTGGTAGCTTTGCTTCCAGTGATTCAATTTGATAATGACAATCAGACTGTGTTCGCCCTCCAAATATGGAGTCATAGACCATAGCACCCCTTTGATCACTAGTGTATTCAATATCTCAAGACTTTTGCTGATTTTCAGAGACCACTGCATGTGTAATATGTCGGGATTGGGGACTTATAACCAATTTATATGAATGAAGAGTAAATGTTATTGGGACATGATTGTTGCAATACTTTATACCTTTCTGTATACTCATTATCTAGCAGTCTTCATGTAGAGAATACTCAATGATATCTGAAGATCTGGAGTTAGAATCCAGTTGTTGCCACTGACTAGATACGTAACCATATAGGATAAATTTTAATGTTGTAAGTTTACTACTACCTACATCACTCAATCATGTGGAAAGCACATTGTAAACCTTAAAATCTATTTAAATGTGAACTGTGGTTCTTTAAAAAAAAATGGGACTGATAGCACATAGTCTGCTTCAGAGAATGATCATCAAATGCTATCACAAACGTAAAACCAATATAAACCTATGCTTGCAATTATTGCTATCACAGTGGTACTTGAATAAATGATTATTGGTGATGATGATTGTCATCCTAGAAACAAACTTTGTCAAATCCTGTCTTCATAATTTTCCTTTATGAAGCAGCTAGATGGTGCAGTATATAGAGCACCAGGCTCTGGAGTCTGGAGGAACTGAGTTCAATCCGGCCTCAGACACTTAACACGTACTAGCTGTGTGACTTTGGGCAAGTCATTTAACCCCAACTGCCCTGCCTTCCCCCCTCCAAAGAGGAAAAAATTTCCTTTACTAATTTTTCCCTTTTTATACTTGTGTCATAAATAAGTAAAAGATTTGTGTCTATCTAAAAATACCTTCACTCCACATTAAATTCTAAAGCAGAGACACGACAAGTGAGACATAACAAAGACCATTGTTATGGCTTCTTCACAAGTGCCCCCACTTAAACTATTTCACGATTAAATTAACCACATAGATTTATGGAACATATCTTCACCAGAGACTGCTTTCACACTGATGGAGAAACATGCTAATATATTAAAACTACCAAAATTAAAAATGTAAAAGAAGATGCCCACCTTAATGAAGGCTTGCTCTTCATTTGCTTTATCGCAGGCATCCCAAGACATAATAGATTCTCTTTGATCAGATCCTTGCTTGCTGGCAAATTCCTGTGAATTACTTGCTGAAAATTTTAAATGACTTTTCCGAGAGTCAATGGTACAGGAAACCTCTTGTGAATAAGTCTGGAGAAATGCTTGTACTCCATCTATGCCCAGGAACTGGGAGGCTTGAACACCCTCCAGATGTGTACTTGCTGATCCCAGCTCCATATGCCATCTTCTAAGACGGAGTGCCAGTAGCAAGATAATGAAGGAGAAGAATAGGCAGGACACTGTGGCTACTGCGATGACCAGGTAGAATGTGAGACTGGAGTCATTTGGAAATTCAGGGGTCGTTAGGCTGCTGAGATCTGAAAGGATCTCAGGGATGCTGTCAGCTACTGCAACTGTAACACTGATAGTGGCAGAGAGAGGAGGCTCCCCATTGTCTGTGACAGCTACTACCAGAGTTTGCTTGAGGGAGTCTTTATCCAGGAAAGCCCGCGTAGTCGTTATCTCACCCGTGTGCAATCCCACCGAGAAGAGCCCGGGCTCTGTAGACTTCAGTAGACTGTAGGACAGCCAGGCATTCTGGCCAGAGTCTGCATCCACTGCCACCACCTTGGTTACCAGGTAGCCTGGCTCTGCAGAACGGGGAGCCAGCTCCACCCCACTAGAACCATCTGTAGGGAAGGCAGGATACAGGATCTCCGGGGCGTTGTCATTCTGATCCAGGATGAACAGAGTCAAAGACACGTTAGTGCTGAGAGGAGGGCCGCCGGAGTCTCTAGCTGTCACTCTCAGCTGTAACTCCCTAAATTGTTCGTAGTCGAAGGATCGAAGAGCATAGAGGACACCGGTCTCGGAGTTGATGGAAATATAGGAAGAGAGTGGAGATCCCTGGAAAGTCTCCTCTGCAATTGAGTAAGTGACTCGGGCATTCTCTTGACTGTCTGCATCACTCGCTTTCGGAGAAGATATTGTAGATCCAGGCGAATTGTTTTCCATTAGATAAGCTAAATAGTGACTTTGGTGGAATACTGGGGGGTTATCATTTTTATCTGACACCTGTAGTTGTATCACTTGGTTTGATATCAGAGGTGGATCCCCTCTGTCTTCCGCAGTGATAGTGATATTGTAGCTGGAAATTCTCTCCCTGTCCAGGATTTCGCTGGATATCAAACTGTAGTAGTTATCAAATGAACGTGAAATCTCGAAAGGAACTTGTCTGGAAATCGCGCACCGGATCTGTCCATTTTCTCCAGAATCTCTGTCATGGACGTTAAAAAGGGCAATTATAGTCCCAAGTGGAGAGTCTTCTGGAACTGGACTGAAGAGGGAAGTGATGGTGATTTCCGGGGAGTTGTCATTAACATCTGTCACCCGAAGAAGAATGTGGGCCAAGGCAGAAAGTCCTCCTCCGTCTATGGCCTGCACTTCTAGCTCATGTAACTGATCCGCCTCGAAATCCAGACTCCCCACTATTCTGAGCTCTCCGCTGGAGGACCCAATTTGGAACAGCAGGGAAGAGGCCTCAGAGAGCTTTATTAGCGAGTAAGTTATCTCGGCGTTGGAACCTTCGTCACGGTCCGTGGCCTGCACCTTGACCACCACTGTGTCCGCTTGCACATTCTCAGGCACGCTCACCTCATAGAGAGAGCGCTGAAACATGGGCGCATTGTCATTCACATCTAACACCCGGATCCGAATCTGGGTTTCTCCGGTTCTCGCCGGATCCCCGCCGTCAGTGGCTATGAGCAGGAGCTGGTGCTCAGCTTGCTCCTCCCGGTCAAGAATTTTTTCCAGTACCAGTTCGGCATATTTGGTACCACCAGCTTTGGTCTGCACATTGAGGCTGAAATGTGTGCTTCGGCCAAGTAGGTAATTCTGGAGAGAATTGTTGCCTACGTCGGGATCCTGCGCATCCTGGAGATGAAAACGGGCCCCTGGCGCGGTTATTTCTCTGATCTCTAACAAAATTTCTTCCACAGGGAAGGTGGGCGAATTATCATTTATATCTAGGATTTCCACTTCTGCATGTACCAGTTTTACTGGCTCCTCCATGAGAACCTGGAGAGTCATCAGACACTGAGGGATTTGTCCACATACGCTCTCTCTGTCTATTTTCTCACTGACATGTAAGTGACCATTTTGTAAATTCAGTGTGAAATGCTGCTTCTTACCTCCCGAGACAATGCGAGCTCCGCGCTCGGCCAGTTCCTGTGGCTCTAGTCCCAGATCCTTTGAGATATCTCCCACAAAAGAACCCTTCTCCATCTCTTCGGGAACCGAGTAGCGGATCTGCCCGGACCCGGCCTCCCACAGGGTCCCCAAGAGAAAGCAAAGCAGGACTTGTCCCCTGTAATCTCCAAGCGTCGGTCGAACTCCCATTGTCATCTTCAGAATGAGCCACCTCCTGTTCTTGTTGAAGCTATACTTTTATTTTTTCTTTTTTGTTTTCATTCCTATGCCCCCAGGGCTGATCTCTGGGGCTGGAGTCTGAGCCCACTCCAGTCACTGAGATTGCTCCTTCACATTCAACTTGTATGGTTTAAAGTCAATCCTGTTCTATCAGTATAACTCTGGAGGATATATCTCTTGGTGTCTGAGTTTTCAGTCTTTGGTAGAATAGCGGCACCCAGAGCCTTTACTGATAATGGCAGGGCATTAAGTAAATTACTGTATTGAATTGTATTTTCTGATGATAGCTCTTAATCCTTACTCTCGCTCACTCAATATGAATATAAAAGCATTTATTAAATGCCCACTGTATTCAGAGGTGTTTGTGGATGGGACAAAACTTAGATAATACAAAATCTCTGAGTTCTTCCAATTCAGACCGGTAGGGCGGCAAGACACCAATGCCCATTATCAGATAAAGGCTTTAGAGAGCTGTAGAACAGAGTACTATACGGGGCGGGGGAGGTTGTTATTGACCAGGTAGGTTTTAAAGTTGTATTTCTGGTTTTGTTTTTTCTGTTTTTATTTGTTTTGTTTTGATACAGCAGTGCAACAACGGGGATGAAGTAACTAGGGTAGTGTGCTTGGAGATTGAAAGGTCTGGGCTAGAATTCTACTTCTGACAGTAGCTATGTGACCCAGAGCTAGTCACGGAATCTCTATAAAAGTCAGACATTCTCTCTCTCTCTCTCTCTCTCTCTCTCTCTCTCTCTCTCTCTCTCTCTCTCTCCCTTCCTCCCTCTCTCTCCCTCCCTCTCTCTCTCTCTCTCTCCCTCCCTCCCTCCCCCCCTCTCTCTGTCTCTCTCAATAGATAAGTTGCAATTTGAGTTGCTGTTGGGTCTTCCCACACTAGGGCTAATGAACTCAAATAGCCTACCTATATTTTGTGTTATTCTCTTTAAAAAAAGCTGTGGCTTCCACTGTCAAAATGAAACTCAAGTTCATTTTATCACAAGTCCTTCATTCCTTAGGGAAATTCAACTTATGTTGATTTAGACCTTTATTGGCAAGAAATTAGAATTCAGCAACATTTTGATACTTCAAAAATACTTATTTGCATTTTTAAAAATACTTAGGCCAGGTGAAGTAAAAGCAGAGAACCCTATTTTTTTTTAGTGTAAGAGAACATATCCTCCAAGAAGCATTTTTATATTTCAATCCTTTTATGTATTCATGGTTTGCTTCATCAATGGGAATTTCATCTCTCTCTTTCATCACTGTTTATTCTCACCCCTACACAAATTTTCATCCTGTGTTATTCTTAGCTATGTTTTCTCACAAATCTTCCATAGAAGATCCCCCCAACGTGTTGGAGATCAAGCACTCCTTTGATCTGAATATAATCTCAAGGCTGTACTTCTGTATCATAATAAAATATTGTCCTTGTTATTAGCTATTAGTTTGTCTCTGCATTGGGACAGAATTATAAATGAATTGCATCTATATAATTAGACTGAATCACACATACTGTTTCCATCCTCCTTTTAAAATTATTTTAAGGCTATAAGACATCTATTATATTTTTCTTTTCCTCTCCTTGCCCTTATATGAAAGGAATCTCTATTTCTCCAGTGAGTTTAATATTAAGCTTGGAAAAGATCTGCCAGAAAAGGAGCTAAAATTATTTATTGATATGTAAACATCACGTACATTCAAAGTTCGGTAAAAGTTTCAAGAAATTATTTGGAGGATTCATCTGTGCCTACACCATGAATGAGATTATGTAAGAAAGTATAATTATATTAAGAATTATTAAAATGATATTGGAGGTCAGCAAGAAGGTACAGTAGAATCGTAGGTTGGTGCAGGACCTTTGGAAAAGTCTGGGGTAGGAATGAGTACAAGTCACTAAAACACACAAAAGAAGGGATTAAAGAAATGAGGGCCCATACAGTAAAGAATCCTAGATAGTGGATCCAAAGTGAAGAAGTGTGGGAACCTGATAGAAAATTTTTTAAAAGAAAAAAACAAGAAGACAACATCTGAAGTGCTTTTTAGTGAGAGAGCAAGACCATTGTAGCAAGACAGAGACAGAAGAAAGAAAAAAAAGATTGAGTCAGACATGTTAGTGATGGAGGTGGACACAATCTTTGCATTGTTTCTATCTAAGCATAGAGACAGCATGGTAGGGTAGATAGAGAACTGGATTTATCCAATAATATCTGAGTTCAAGTCTAACTTCTGAACTATTTATATACCGTATGATCCTGGGCAACTCACCCCACTTCTCAACACTCTAGGTGATTCTCTAAGACTCAAAGTAGCAGAGAAGATGTTGACCTGCCTTTGTAAAGGGAGCTTCCATACCTAGGAGTTCTCTATAGTAATGAAACAACAAGTCTAGTCCTTATCCCTGTTTTTTTTTTCTTTTTTGGAGGGGGAAAAGCCCGGAAATTGGGGTTAAGTGACTTCCCCAAGATCACATGGCTAGTACGTGTTAAGTATCTGAGGCCAGATTTTAACCCAGGTCCTCTAGGGCCAGTGCTCTATTCACTGTGCCATCTAGCCACCCTCCTATTTTTTTTTAAACCATAGAACTAAGGAAAATCTAAAGCCCCAATAGTAAAGAAATGTATTCCCTCAGGGACTAGAAGGAGGACTAATTAAATAGTGTCGTGTAATTTCACAATATGAAAAATTCAGTAGTGTATAGTGTGGTCATAAAAAAATATAGCATAAGCAGAAATGTGAACTAGGATACTAGTGTTAAAGTATCAAGGACCACCACACTTATCTGAAGACTGGTGCCTATAAATAAGTCAGACTTAGGGAAGATATTCTGAGTATTTTACAGCATTTTGTCCCTTGCTTTGAAAAAAGGACAGTTGACTGCTTGTGATCTTAAGTTAATCTGATTTATTGATGTTAAACTGAAACTATAGATATGTGAGACAGTCTCAACAATAGCTCATTCTCTCAAGGTTTATTTTTAAGCAGGATTGTTTTCATTAGTTGGATCTGGTCTATCTGAGGGTGGGCTATCATAAGAAAAGCTAATGAGAGAGTAAGAGGCCAAGACCAAGGACTTTTCTGGGGAAAAAATTCCTTGAGAGGTATGAGCAGAAGGATCTGGATGTCCATTTAACAAGATAATATTGAGACCATCTGAGTTTGCCCTTCCTTGTTGTTAGATTTATAGCATGCAAAATAGTTAAATGCCATTTGAACATTTCGGCAAATTGGACACTATCACAAGTTCTAAGGAATTGAAAATAAAGAAAACAGTAAGATTTAACAAGAAAGGTGGTCTCCTTCCTGACATTAGTCAAACAGGACTTCCCACCCAGGTAAGAACTCCAGAAGCTCAAAGAGAAGAAGAGATTCATTTATGTCATGACCACCATTTTTACATGTCAACTGAGGCTGAAATAAATCAGGTTAGATCCTGAATCATTCAAAAAACTGTGACATGCACTTAAAAATAGAGGTATATCCCCTATTTCTTATAAAGAATATAGAAGTTTAGCACAGTCCTGACATATAGTAAGTGCTTAATAGATGTTTATTGATCACTTGATTGAGAAAAAGGAAAAACTAGAGACAGTACTTTCCTCTGTCTCTTCTCAAGCTCACTCTGGCCCCATTTGCAGGTTATATTGAGAATATCACAGAAGTGTCATAATGCATCACTGTTGTATTAACACAAATGAATTGAGTACTGATCAGTGCATTGGCCTAGACCTCTCTAAGCTTCAGGAAGATGTCACAGTACCACGTATATTCCACTCCCACAGCTCCACTGTGTCTTTTGTTTGAGAGGCTACCAGTAGCACCCACTCACTGTCCTTTGTCTAAGATGCTACCCATAGAATCCACTTGAAGGGCCTTGGCATACTCACAGGACTGAACTTTAATATTTAAATAAGGTAAATTGGAGACCACCTTTCTTGTGAAATCTTATTGTTTTCTTTATTTTCAATTCCTTAGACTAGAACCACAGTACTACACCTGGGGGAAATCAAAACTGGAAGGAGCATTGACCAGTACACTATTCTCCAATTTTGTTTTGCCTTCATTAATTCCTTGCACTTGAAAATCCTATACTCCTTCAATGCAATTTTAATATGTGATCTGTAGTCATTGACATTTTCCTTCTTGTGAGTCTGTTCTCTCCCACATTATGTGGAATTTCTGATAGAGTCTATGATTTCATTATTATGAAGATTCTTTTCACTAACCCAAAAAACAATCAATTTCTCATGATAATTTATCAGATAAGTTCTAGGGAGTTGTCTGAGATAGATAGTGGTTGCCTAAGGTCTCATTAGATTCTAATGATTAGAGGCTGGATTTGAACAAGTGGTTCTCTTTCTTCCAAAGTCAGCATTCTAACTACTGTATGGAGTGGCCTTCATATTAAATAGCTATAGTTCATTATAAATATTCATAAATTAATAAATATTAGGTCCAACACAGACTTTAATGGCTCTTATCCTCATGCAGCAAAGTTGTCTACTGAAGAAGTCTAGTAGACTAGAAAGTTCATTCTAACTGGGGAGTCAAGTTATCATGGAATACATGGATTAAGTTGTCTTTTGGAGTTCACTGAACTGAGTTAAAGGAATTAGTCCTTAAAACTGGTGGCAATAGCATTTGATACTTACATTATATTTTAAAGAAAAGATATTTTATTAGTCAAGAACAGAGAAGTTATAGTTTTCAGGGTGTTTGCTAGGATATAGGAATTTTCATAGACTTAGATCTTAAAGCAAACCTAGATCTCATCTAGTCTGACCCCCCCACTTCACAAGTGCAGAAATTGGTGCCCCAAGAAGCAAAATATTGCCCAGTGTCACACAAATAGTAAATTGTTGAACTGAGATGTGAATGTAGGTCTTTTCCTATCAAGCCCATCATTTTTCTCATTACATTTTGCTAGTTCTTTTCCTTCTGCTTCCATTCAGACAAATATAGATAATGCCACTGAAAGAAAGCCATTTTAGAAAGTTAAAGACATTAAGTGATATTCAAATAGAAATGTTTGGTTCAACTAAGCAGAACCAGGGAAACAATTCACATGATGACCAAAACACAGTAAAGGAAAACAACACTAAAAGATTTCAGAACTTGCAATTTGAAACTTGCTGTACAGTTTCCAGTTGTTAGAACTTCAGAGAACTAGTAGTAAAGCATTCATACCCACTCTTGGCAAAGAAATACTGGATTACAGGTGTCGAATGAGGAATACATTTTCAGACAGCTAATGTGTAGATTTTTTTTTTTTGATTGATTGGATTACTTGCTACAAGGAACAGGTCCATGGAGGCAAGATAAGGAGTCACTGGAAAATGACAGGAATATTTTTTTAAAAGAACACCAACAAGACACTTAAAAGGAAAAAAAAACAAAATGTGCAAGCATAAATTCTAGACAAATAAACACAGAAACAATTAGTGTTACAAAGTCATACACACAAGCATTAAGAAAGTTGTATTCTGAGGAATATTGGGCTTGCTGATCAGAGGATGAGCCAAAAGTCATTTGGGAAGGGGTCAATTATGGAATATATAAACCGACATGAGAGGATTCAGAAACCACAAAGCAACATCAGGAGGCATTGAATAGAAAGTCAATGATGGAGGTCACAATAAAACAAGAAAGAAGGCCACAAACTTAAATTGGGTCCAAAATGTACTAAGGAGGATTTGGAGCAGGTGGAGCATGTGGTCACATACAAAGTAATATAATCAGAACATTGCTAGTCTGGAAGGGATGGACTATTCCTTTGCCCAATGCCCATGTGCTGGATCTGATATTAAGGTAACATTGATAGACTCCTTTTCCAGTCTCTTTCTCACTCCAACCTCTTTACACATACAATGAGCTTCCTGACTTGGTCTTTGAAGACTGCTGGAGGAAATCGAGCAATGTATAGGTTGAGCAATAAAGGTCTCAGACTTTTTAAAAAGGAAAGGCTATAATTTGACAAAGATAATAAATAATGATATTCCACAATGGTGCTGTAATGGCTTAGAGATGGGAGGAAATGGGGTAACAAGTGATGAGGAGTATTAATTAAGATATATGTGGGAAGGGAAGTAAAGTCAGATGCTCATATCAAAGCTCATGCTAATGAAAGAAAACACACATCTAATAGGTACCTACTATGTGCATGATAATATCCTGGAAAGGTTAGAGAAAATCTTTAACAACTATTCTTAAAAATGTTTTACTGACTCTGCATGCCATGACAAAGGCAAGTTCGAATCAACTAAATGGTTATATTCAGTTTGCCAGTACAGCTCTTCAGAGACATCCCTTAATTTGATCTCATAACTCCTTTTTGCTTCTCTTTTGAATTTATCATATTCTTTTTGCATGGCTCTATTATTTACAATCTTAATGCCTTTGGAAAAGTCACTTTACCCCTCTGGGCTTAAGTTTTCTCATCTGTAAAATGAGGAAGTTGGACAAAATTACCTACAAGGGTCCTTCCAGCTTTGCAACTTTGATCTTGTGATACTGTTTATATAATTGAATAACATCATATGTGTGTGTTTCATCCACCCTGGCTAGACTGTCAGTTACTTCAGGATAGAGATTCGATCACATTTATCCTTGTGTCTTCCTTAGTGGCAAGCACAGTATAATGTACTGAATAGGTGCTTAAAATGTTTGTTGATAAATTATAAGGTTCTATTATGTATGGATTCATCAATAAGACATACACCAGCAATTTAGTTTTGCCACAGTAGCTACTTTGCTTCTGTTTCTCTTGTACCCAAAAATATTAATTTGGCTCAGAAGTCAAGTGGGAGGAAAACTAGATTCTGAGAATGACAGTTTCATTGTCAAATCTATACTTGAAGATGACTATTTCAGCTGTGCAGAGGACAGGTTTTTCAAAGATAAACTAAAAAGAGGAGAGGTAGAAAATCTAATTAGGAGATCTAGAAGCCTAGACATGATGCACCTGGGTTATATCTATGGGACTGGAGAAGAAAAAACTCACAAACATTTTGCAGCAGAAAATAAGTAGCACAAGGTAATGATGTGGAATAAAAGGGAAGAGAATTGAAAAATGTTCTAGTGTTGGAGAATTTGTGAGGTTGGTAGAAACAGTATTACCATCTTATGGTTATTATTATTCTTAATGTCACTACCAGGAATTTGTGTTATGCATGAGCTTTCACTTCTTATTTGAAGTGCCTTCCAAATTTTTCTCTATAAATTCAATTTATAACATATAAGAACCAATGTAGTACATTGGAAGAAAAATCTTTAATATAACACATCAATATTTAAAAACCATAACCATTCCTTCAAACATCTTCCAATTCTTCAGGCATATAACATTTAAGACAATTAGTCTAGGCAGTTCAAAAGAAGCATTTTGATATTACTGACACATTTATTTTTAACATTTATTTTTTTCTTTTCTTTTCTGTGGTTCATTCTAGGCATTATGTGTAGTACGCTAATGTTAAAGCATACAAACACCCATTGTTTGCCCAAGGGGTAGAGATGATAACATACTGAACTTCCAAAAATTGCCCATTAGGTATGTTAGTTTCTAAAAGAAATTTCAAAAATTATACACTTAGGAAATAGCTCTACAAAAAGGAAACCGTGCTTTCAAAAGAGAGAACTTGTAATCAATAGCAATTATAGTAATGATATAAAGACTACGTAGGGACAAGCTTATATGATATAGAAATCTTCATACACCCCTCTCCCCATGTCTGGAAAACACATAAAGCAAGATCAAAGTCTCACTATTTTCCTTTCTCCTTCACATCAATCTTGGGAGAAGCTTTAATTCGCCTCAGGGAACATCTCCTTGTTCTCCAGCTGAGGTGAGAGGCTGGGGATAACAGATTTGAGAAATTGGAATTCACTAATACCAGAGCCATCTGTTAAACACATATCATATTTATATGTCTGAAAGAGAGTCCCTGTGCCAGTAACATCCACCAAATTTCTTGGGAAATTATTGGCATCATCAAAATGACCAGAGCAATGCGATCTGTCTTTCAGCTGTTTCCTCTTATACACCTTGATAACTATAAAGATTATTATGGAAACCAGAAAAAGAAAGGAAATTAAAGCTAATGAAATAACCAAATACGTAGTTAATGGGCTGTCATGCTTCTCCTCATCAGTGAAATCTGGGACATGCATATGGGCTTCTGAAAAGCCATCTACAAGAAGAAGGTCTAGAGGTGCAGGAGTAGAAAGCATTGGGACGCCATTGTCTCTTACAAGGATAATGAGTTTTTGCTTAATAGCATCTCTGTCATTGATGGACCTCGTCGTTCGAACTTCTCCATTATGGGACCATACAATGAACAACCCAGGGTCCGTGGCCTTGAGCAACTGGTAGGAAAGCCAGGAATTCTGACCCGAGTCCTCATCAACGGCCACCACTTTAGTGACCAAGTAACCTTCTTCAGCCGTCCTGGGCACCAGTTCACTGTAGGAAGCAGTGTGGTTCTGCATAGGATATAAAATAATTGGAGCATTGTCATTTTCATCCACAATGACTACATATACTGTGACATTAGTGCTTAAGGAAGGAGAGCCTGAATCTGATGCTTGCACGGTCACTTTGAAGTCTTTGATTTCCTCATAATCAAGAGTCTTCAGAATGTAGACTTGTCCATTTTCTGAATTGATGGAAATGAATGGGGATGAAAAGGGAAAATTTTTGTTCTCAGGACAAATAGAATATGTCACTTTAGCATTCTGCCCCGAATCTGAATCAGTAGCATTTACCCTTCCAATCATCAGGGAAGGACTGTTATTTTCAGTTACATACATAGTGTAGGATGATTGGTTGAAGAGAGGGAGGTTATCGTTGATGTCTAATATTTGCACCGTGACAGTCTCCCAAGCTGAGAGACTAGGAGATCCCGAGTCTACAGCAGTGACTGTTATGTTATAGCTGGAAATCCTTTCCCTATCCAAGGCTGCGTCTGTCACTAGTTCATAGTAATTGCTGAAAGTTGGTTTCAGGATGAAGGGGATGTCATCTGGAATGAAGCAAGATGCTCTTCCGTGGTGCCCAGAGTCCCGGTCACGGACGCTAAAAAGGGCCACCACTGTTCCAGGTAAAGAGTCTTCAGGGAGTAGAGTGGAAAGAGATGTCACTGTCACCTCAGGGGGGTTGTCATTCACATCCACCACCTCCACGAGGACTTTACAATGCGAGGATAGCCCCCCTCCATCAGTGGCCCGAACACTCAGTTCATATTTCTCAGTCATTTCAAAATCCAGGGGCTTGGAGATTCGAATTTCCCCCGTCAGAGGGTCAATCTGGAAAGCACGATGACCTTTGCCGGCATTTTGACTGAATGAGTAAGCCACTTCTCCATTACTACCTTGGTCCGAGTCAGTTGCAGATACGGTAGTCACTATAAAGCCTGCTGGACTGTTTTCTGAAACAGCAGCTCGGTACAGAGACTGAGAGAATACTGGGGCATTGTCATTTGCGTCCAGGACAATGATACGGATCACGGCAGCTCCCGAACTGGGAGGGATTCCGCCATCCACTGCCGTGAGTACGAATTCGAGTTCTGGCTGCTCCTCACGGTCCAGGGCCTTTGCCAGGAGCAGCTCCGGGTACTTGCTACCGTCGCTGCCCACCCGGGTATGCAAAACGAAGAGCTCGCTTGGTGGAGTGAGAGTGTAATTCTGGAGGGTATTTCTCCCCACATCTAAATCCTGGGCACTTTCCAGGGGGAAGCGAGTTCCAATGATAGTCGATTCAGGGATCTTTAAAATGAATTCATCCTCTGGGAACTGAGGTGAGTGATCATTAACATCAGAAATGACCACCTCAAAGCGGAAGAACTTCAACGGATTTTGCAGCAATAATTCAAAACGAATGATGCACTCGTCTATCTGGGCGCATATTTCTTCCCGGTCTATTCTGTCCTTTGTGACCAGTTCCCCTGTTCTCAGGTCCAATAAGAAATGCTCCCCGTTACCGGCCGCAACAAGCCGAGCCTGCCGAGAAGGCAGCACTTTCACATCCAGCCCCAGGTCCTTTGCAAAATTAGCCACAAAGGAGCCGATCGTTATTTCTTCAGCTATAGAATAGCGAATGGTTTCACACGCCACGCGGAAGCCCCCAAAGAGAAAAATATAAACAAAAAGGACTTGCCTGATCATTTCCCGCTGGGCTGACGCCATCACAGTTTCTCCACACCAACTGCAGACTAAACACAGCGTTGCTGTTGTGGTGACTCCAAGTTAGAAAATACTGCAGGATGGGCACAGGGCTCCCCTGCTTAGATTCCAGCTACGACAACGTTTCCAATAGCACAGGTCAGTATTTAGGCAGAGCCTGAAAGTGCCCTGCAGACCCAGCTGCTTTTCAGAAAGGAATGAGGATAATGTGACTGAAGGTTTTGCTCTGTCTGGGATTTTCCTTTCGTCTCCTTCTTGGCCGACAGCGCCACCAAGCGTCTCAATCAAATAACGGAAGGATTGCTCAGTCCGTTAAAAATAGCTAAAACCTATTGATTCTTGCAAAATGGATGTTCTCTAATGTGTGTTTCAGGAGATGTAAACAAATTCAAGCACACGGCTTTTAGATAAGCATAAAATATTTTCTAAGAGTAGAAAAGTAATGAAAAATATCGTTAAATGAAAAGGAAAATAACCATTTATGGAATACTCCAACACTATTCCCTTTCATTCTCTCCTACAAAACTAACCCGCCACTCCACAGATAATTGTGATATTCTTTATCTGTTTGTGGCGTCATCACCTGTCTCAGTAAAATAGTTTTGCTACAGTTACACTTGGAAAGGAAAATTTAATCAACTACCGAGAGCCTCAGATGGATGAGAAATAGTTTCACAGAAAGTATATAGTGAGCATTGGAATTGCTGAGGGCACTCTCTTCTAGTTTCATAAAGACATCTATAATCACCTTCCCAATATGTGGTTCTTTATATTTTAGATTGAGAAGAAAGGAGATATGGTTCACCTATATTTTCTCACTTGGTCTATACTGTATATATCCTCATAGAATCAGATTAAATCATTACATTTGAGAAAAGAATGACTTCACAAATTCTAATAAAACAAGGAGAGAAAAAATCCTCAACTTCCTGAGCGTCTGCTACCTCAGGATGCATAATACAACAAGAGAAAATAATAACCTTATACAGTAACTAAAAATGGTCCTGGAGATATATTCTATTTCATAATAATTACTGGAAAGAGAAATAGGCAGACACAACCCATGGGATTTTAAAAATACATAAGCTGTGCAAAATTGAACTCATGTAAAGTTGAGTCAAAAGTCTTAGAAAGAAACTGCAGCCTTATAATGCTTACTGATAATTGAAATGTACTTTATTTGAGGATAAATTTCGTTATAAACTGGAGAAGTGGATTTTAGGGAATATTACAACCCAAATCCTTTACAAGTAATACCATGGTAGGATGTGTTCTGAAGGACATGCTCAACTTTTTTATACAAAGGTAGAAAAGAAGATTTAAAACTTGGGAAATAGATGAAGAACAAATCCTAAAATATATTTAAAATCTCATTCAGAGACAGAGAAAAAGAAGTGCTCTTGATAGAATTGGGGGAGGGGGTACAATTTCATCTCTAACTGAAGCCTAAGCTACTCTGAAAGGTAGCAGTTTCCTCTGAATCCTTACCATCACCGTGAGCAAGGACACTGGGGATAATTGGTTTCAAGAACTTAAATTCACTAGTCCCAGAACCGCTGGTGAGACACACCTCATACTGGTAGCTATGGGACAGGGTCCCAGTACCACTGACATCCACCAAATGGCCTGGGAAAGGACCATTGGGCCCAAAGTGGCTGCTGTCTGAAGCATCTTTTTTCTTCCTCCATAAGTGTAGTACAGTGAACAGGATGATAGCTAATAGAAAGAGAAAAGAGACAGAAGCCAAAGAAACGACCAAGTACAGAGTGAGAGAATCAGTCTGGATTGGTTCATTGGTAGATTCTTGGAGCTTTATATATGGTTCAGAGAAGCCATCCACCAGAAGCACATTCAGTGTGGCTGCTGTGGACAGAGGTGGTTGCCCATTGTCCTTCACCAACACCAGGAGCCTCTGCTTGATGGCATCTCTGTCATTGATAGGCCTTGCTGTCCGTACTTCCCCATTATGGGTCCACACAGTGAAGAGCCCAGGGTCTGTGGCCTTGAACAGCTGGTAGGAAAGCCAGGAATTTTGCCCTGAGTCTCCATCCACAGCCACCACTTTGGTGACCAAGTAACCTGGCTCTGCTGCCCTGGGCACCAGGTCATTGCAGGGAGTTGTGCCATTTTGCAAAGGATACAGTACAAAAGGAGAGTTGTCGTTCTCATCTAGGACCACAACCTGAACCAGAACCTGGCTGCTCAAGGCTGGAGAGCCTCCATCAGTCGCCTTCACAATGAACTGGACAGTTTGGATAGCTTCATAATCCAAGGATGTCAGAGCATAGAGATGTCCGTTGTCTGAATTGATGGAGATATAGGAAAAGAGGGATACATTTTCGGGTCCTGGAGGCTGCAGTGAATAGGTGACTTTGGCATTGGTCCCTGAGTCCCTGTCATTGGCACTGACGCTACCAAGGTGGAAGGCAGGGCTGTTGTTCTCACTGAGGTAGAGTGTATATGCTGTCTGAGTAAACACTGGGGGGTTATCATTGACGTCAGAGATGAACACCGTGATGTTGTGCACAGTTTTGAGCCTCGGGAACCCTGAATCCGTGACAGTAATCGTGACATTATACTGGGCCTTGCTTTCTCTGTCCAGCGCACCTTCTGTTATCAAGGTGTAAAAATTTTCTGTGGACGGTTGTAAAATAAAGGGGACATCTTCTTGAATGGAGCAAACCAGCCTACCGTTTTCTCCTGAGTCCAAGTCTGAGACACTGAAAATAGCCACCACAGTCTCCGGAGCGTTCTCTGGAATGGGGCTGGTAAGTGACGACACGGTCAGTTCAGGGGCATTGTCGTTCAGATCTATCACCTGAACAAATACAGTACATTTCCCGGAAAGGCCACCACCATCAGTTCCTTCAATATCTACTTCATACCGTTGAATTGTCTCAAAATCTAGTTTTTTTCTGAGTCGAATATCTCCTGAGATGGGATTTACTTCAAAAGTTTTGACAATTTCCTCAGAACTATGAAAAAGCGAATACAATATTTCTCCGTTATTTCCAGTGTCTAGGTCTCTAGCAGAGACAGTGACGACCAGAGAGCCAATGGAATTGTTTTCAGGTATCCGAACCTCATATCGAGGTCGAGTAAATACAGGAGCATTATCGTTAATGTCCAAAACCACTATACGGACGCGAACCGCCCCAGACCTGGGCGGAGATCCACCATCTATGGCCGTGAGAGTTAGTGTAAGCTCCGACTGCTCCTCACGATCCAAAGCTTTGATCAACACCAACTCTGGGAATTTCCTGCCTTCACTGCGGCTGTGAGTTTGAACGTAGAAATGGGAATTATGGCTGATGGTATAGTTCTGCACAGCGTTACTTCCTACATCCAAATCTTCGGCATTTTTCAGAGGCAAAACAGTACCGGGAATACTATTTTCCGGGATTTTCAGAAGCATCTCTGGTTCTAAGAACACGGGCGAATGATCATTAATGTCTATCACCCTAAGCTCAGCGCGAAATATCTGTAAAGGGTTTTCCAGTAAGACTCGGAAAGGCAGCAGACAGGGTTCCGCGGAGCCGCACAATTCCTCCCGGTCCAGTTTTTCTTTTAGGACCAAATCTCCAGTCTCACTATGGAGGTGCAAAAGCTGCTTATTTCCTTTGGAAGCGATTCGGGCCCCTCTGGCTGACAGATCTCCTAACTCTAATCCCAAGGCCTTTGCTACGTTTGTCACAAAGGAGCCGATTTCGGTCTCCTCCGCCACCAAAAACCTCCCCAGATCGCAGCAGGCCTCAGACACCCACAGCAAGAAAACAAGAAACAGGACTTGCCTTTGCCGTAGAATTGCTTTCCTTTCGGGCTCCATTGTTCCTTTGGCTGCGTCCTTTTCGGTTTAAATCTCCCAGCTCCACCTCAAATAAGATCCGGATTCTGTGAGTCACATTTATTTGCGAGGTTCTAAACTGCCGGTGAGCAGCACAGGGTCCAGGCTTGTATCCTTTCCCAGCTCTAGCTAATAATGTCCTTTCCTCTGCCTTTGTTTCACTCTTCTAGTCTGTTTCACAGTTTCTAAGAAATCGGTCTGCAGAGTCATAGTCTCCCCCTTAGCCTGCAGCGCCACCAAGTGTCGCTACTAAAAGTTAAAAACTGGTGGTTTTATATTTTGCTGTGTTCTGCAAAGTTAAATATCTGATTGTTACAACCACTATTACCCAATGTCTACAGAGAGCTTTGCTATTCGAAACTCCAATCTTTTGTAGTATAGTGGAGTTGGAAAGAACTCTGCAGACTAGTGTGGTGAAATGATAAAACACATCAGTCACCCACAGAGTGTATTTCCTGGTTGAGAATGGGAAGGAAGGGAGGGGACTTGGGGAGAGAGATGGGGCAAGGAAGAAGAAGAAGGAGGAGGAGAAGAAGGAGGAGGAGGAGGAAGAGGAAGAGGAGGATGAGAAGAAGAAGAAGAAGAAGAAGAAGAAGAAGAAGAAGAAGAAGAAGAAGAAGAAGAAATGTGGTGGGGGAAGAAGGACATAATAAAAATCATTTTAACCACGTTCAAAACAAAAAGGAGACATTTGCAAGTGCACATAGGTTCAAGGGGGACAAACAAAGTATTTAAGTTCTAGGTCAGTGTCTCAGACTACATTTGGGTCCAGAAGAGTTTTGTTTATTATGGTGGGGGGGGGGAATTAATTTGCTGTTAAATTCTAGTTTAAGAAAATTGTCCATTGGCATTGAAATAGTCTTGAAAGTAGCAAAGAATATGAGGATTCAAAAACTACATTTATTTCTTTTGAATCAAACCAATTCACACTTTTCCTGTCACTTTTTAATACACTCTGTGATCTCGAGATAATCAAAGACATATGTTTATTTTTATATGTGAAATTGGGATCTAATCTAAACAAAGGTCTCATATATGCCAAAATATTCATAACAAAACAGCCTTTGTAGTAGCAAAAACTATCGTTTTTGCATAAGTGTTCACTGACTACAATACAGCTGAGAAATTGTGGTATATGAATGTAACTGAATAGTATTAAGCTATAAGAAAAAACGGATAGGTGCAAATAAGAACCATGTGAAGATAAATATGAACTGAGGCAAAGGAAAGATAGAATCAAGACAATAATATAAATAGGTACTATAATAACTTAAATGAAAACAACACCAAAAAACACTAGAACTAAGTTAAATGCAACAATCAACCTTGGCTCTAGAATATGAGATGAAACACAATTTCCCCCTCACAGTAGAGAGGTGATGAGTTCAGTCTAATGGGGGGTAATTTTGATTGTTTTGATCAACTGTTTTTATCTGATATAAAGGATGATTCTTTGGGCAAGGGGAAGTGGTATTGACAAATAACCATAATATAAAGTCCAAAAAACACAAATAAAAAAAAGAAAATATGAAATAGTTGTGCCTTTAAAGACTTCTCATGGATGTTCCATTTATTTGTTGGGTATGAGCTAACCACATAAAAATCCTCTTTAAAATAATATTTGATGAAAATTTGTCTAAGTTCCTTAAATAAATGTATGTTTCTTGTATAAAAATTATTTTGGTTGGTATAAGATATTAATTTTCAAGAAAGAATATAACCATTTTATTTCTAACATGTCACACAGAAGTGGACATGAAGATGAAGGTATTTACCAAGAGATACTTCTAAGCCTTCGAATAATTATGAACTTTTGCAGGAAAAAAAAACACTCTGCAGGGCAAAGCATTGAATTTGCTTGTATTAAAGCATTATGGGAAGAGAATATGAAATTGTAAAGTACAAATGATAAAGATTGATCTAAATCCAGGATAACTTAAGAGCACGTAGCATCCACATTACACTCATCTTCATTGTTTCTGTAAAGGTTAGTGGTAAGCAGATAGAAGTTAGAACACGAAGATGTTCTTATGGGCTCAGATGGTGGGTTAGAGCTCAAATGAAAGCTGCTACTTTAGCGATTAAAAGTCAAACAAAATTTTGTCCCTTGATTTTAAAACGAAGATAATATAAATGAAGGCAATACATGAGTATCCAAATGACTGGAATGTCCAACCTGAAGAAGTCAAAAAAGTTTTGAAGAGTAGCATATACAGTAACTCTCTAATAATCCAAGCAATAAAGACCTACTGGGGCAATGTCTGTAGCAAATATGACAAAATTACACGTGTATTGTCATCACTTCATACCTCTAATTGAAGCCACAGCTACCCCTATAGGGTGAGGTTTCTTCTAAGTCTCTTCCAGTATTCTGAGCTTGAAAGCTAGGAATAATGGGTTTCAGGAACTTGAATTCTCCATTCCCTGAGTCACTGGTCAGACACACCTCATACTGGTAGCTGTGGGAAAGAGTCCCTGTGCCACTGACATCCACTAAATGGCCTGGATAGGGGCCACTGGTCCCCAGGCAAGCTCCATTCACAGAATTTCTCATCCTCTTCCATAGACGTACAGCTATGAAAAGGAAGACAGAGACCAGGAAGAGGAATGAGACTGAAACAAGAGAAATGATCAAGTAGACAGTGAGGGAATCATTCTGGACTTGCTCATTCTTTGTGTCTGGGAGCTGTACATGTGGTTCAGAGAATCCGTCCACCAGGAGTACATTTAGGGTGGCTGCTGTGGACAAAGGTGGCTTCCCATTGTCCTTCACCAGAACCAGAAGCCTCTGCTTGAGGGTGTCTCTGTCACTAATGGGTCTTGCTGTGCGAACTTCCCCATTATGAGGGCACACAGTGAAAAGTCCTGGGTCTGTGGCTTTAAGTAACTGGTAGGAAAGCCAGGAATTTTGCCCTGAGTCCCTGTCTACAGCCACGATCTTGGTCACCAAGTAACCTGGCTCTGCAGCTCTGGGCACCAGGTCATTGCAAGGAGCTGTACCGTTCTGCAGAGGATACAGTACAAAGGGAGAGTTGTCATTCTCATCTAGGACCACAACCTGAACCAGAGTCTGACTACTCAGGGCCGGGGAGCCCCCGTCAGCAGCTCTCACAGTGAACTGGAAAGCTTGGGTGTTTTCATAATCCAGGGATCTCAGAGCATACAAATGTCCATTGTCTGAATTGATGGAGATGTAGGAAAAGAGGGGCAAATCTTCAGTCTCAGGGGGTATCAGGGAGTAGGTGACTTTAGCATTGGTTCCTTCATCCCTGTCATCTGCTCTGACGCTGCCAATATGGAGGGCGGGACTGTTGTTCTCTTTGAGGTAGAGTGTATAGGCTGTCTGAGCAAATACTGGTGGATTGTCATTGACGTCGGAGATGAATACCGTGATGTTGTGCTCGGTTTTGAGCCGCGGAAACCCTAAATCCGTGACCGTAACAGTGATGTTATACTGGGCTCTCCTTTCTCTGTCCAGGGCTCCGTCTGTGACCAGTGTATAAAAGTTCTTGAAAGTTGGTTTCAGGGAGAAAGGGAGATCTTCCTGGATAGAACTCATCATTCTTCCATTGTCTCCGGAGTCGAGATCTCGGATTGTGAAAACAGCCACTACAGTCTCTGGGGAGTTCTCTGGGATATTGCTGGTAAGCGACGATACAATCAACTCCGGGGAATTGTCGTTCAGATCCATCACTTGAACCACAACAATGCATTTTCCAGAAAGCCCTCCGCCATCGGTTGCTTCAATATCCACTTCGTATTTTTTAATTTCCTCGAAATCCAGTTGTTTTTTGAGTCGAATCTCTCCTGAAATGGGATCTACTCCAAATGTTTGACTGATTTGAGTCGAAGCTTGGAATAAAGCATAAGCTACATCCGCATTGATTCCAGCGTCTAAATCTCGAGCAGAGACAGTCACTACTAGAGAGCCAATGGGACTGTTCTCTGGGATTTGAACCTCATACCGAGTGTGAGGAAAGACAGGAACGTTGTCATTGATGTCCATAACCAGGACCCGGACTTGGGCTGTCCCGGATCTGGGTGGAATTCCCCCATCTACTGCTGTGAGAGTTAAAGTGAGCTCAGGCTGCTCCTCCCTATCCAGCACTTTATCTAACACCAGCTCTGGGAACTTTCTTCCATCGCTGCGTGTGCGAGTGCGGACGAGGAAATGGGGATTGGGCCTGATGGTATAGTTCTGGACACTGTTTATTCCGACGTCTAAATCCTGGGCGATCTTTAGAGGAAACACAGTCCCTGGCATAGTGCTTTCTAATATTTTCAGAATCATCTCAGATTCCGGGAAGGTGGGAGAATGGTCATTTATATCTTCTACCCTCAGTTCAGCCCGGAAAAACTGAAAAGGGTTTTCTAGTAAGATCTGGAAAGGCAACACGCAGGGCTCCGCAGGGCCGCACAACTCCTCCCGGTCCAGCTTCTCTTTTATAAGGAGATCCCCCGAGTCACGTATAAGCTGCAAATGTTGCTTTTTAGCCTCAGAGATCACCCGAGCCCCTCGGGACGACAACTGCCCTACCTCTAGCCCCAGGGTCTTTGCAACGTTAGCCACAAAGGAACCGCTCTCAATTTCCTCTGCAACTGAGTACTGCTGTGGCTCTGAAACCGCCTCACACAAGAGTAAAGCAACAATAAGAAATACCACTTGCCTCTTCCGCCGACCTTTCCGTGGCTCAGTCTCCATTGTTGTGGTTGGGGTACACAATGCGTAATCCTTTTAGTCGAAAAATCACTGGTACAATCAACCCTGGTTTCTTGGTCCAACGGATTGTGCTCCCAGATAGCAACTACGTATATTTCTTTAGTCCCAGCTAAGGCTTAGAAAACGTTCCCTTCCGGGGAGTGTCTTTTGTATACTGTTGGCTCTGAGCAAGGCAGTATCTGCAATATTGTATTCGCCTTCTTAGTCTACAACGCCACCACGTGTCCTTATGTACAAATTACTCTTTAAATCCCTTTCAATAAGAAAATATTTTACCCTTTCAGGTAAAATGATGATAACAATACAGGCAGCATTTGCATAGAGTTTTAGGATCTCAAAGTATTTTTTTTTACATATTTTTACTCCGTTAATCCTCATAATCCTGTGAAATAGAAGCTATTATTACCTCCATTTAAAAAGATGAGGACACGGGGGGCATAGAAAGATTAAATGAATTCTCAAAGGTCACACGGCTAGTAAGTTTCTAAGATAGGACTCAAACTCAGTTCTCCCCTACTACAAGTCCTGTCCTCCATGTAGCCCCACCTAGTTTCTTATTAATCCACATTAGTTATCGTACTGGTGAAAACCAAGAAAAAAATGTTGTCTTCCCCACACACTTATCAGTTATGGATAGAGAGATCATTATTCATTCTTGTCAATGAGGCTATTCACAGATACAAGGAGCTTCAAGTTTGAACAAGCCATAACTTAAATAGGTACTTAACAATTTTGCTCCAATATAAAAATGTTTTCATTGTATGTCACAATATCCAACATTTCAGTAAGCAAAGATTTTGTGAAAACTTCTGATAACATGGTCTCTGGTAAGGCTATATTCTCAGTCAACCATCCCTATTTATTTGGCTTTCATTATGTTCCATGAACAACGCAGGTGGTATTTCACTTGTAACTTGATTTGTTGGAAGAGATATAAATTCTTGTGTTCTAGTCCAATGCACCTTTTTAAAAAAAATATTTTTATTTCTTTGGAGGGGTGGAAGGCAGGACAATTGGGGTTAAGTGACTTGCTCAAGGTCACACAGCTAGTAAGTGTCAAGTTTTTGAGGCAAGATTTGAACTCAGGTCCTTCTGACTCTAGGACTGGTGCTCTATTCGCTGCACCACCTAGCTGCTCCGCCCAATGTATCTTAAAAAAATTAATTGAATCATCATAGAATCATAAAATGTTAGGGTTGCGTGGATTCTTATTGAGATATAATTCTTTATTTTACGAGTGGTAAAATTGAGACCAAGAGAGGGAGAGTGACTTGCCCAACAGTATATCAGAGTATTAGAAGGATCATATTGCTTAAAAAAAAAAAGAACAAAGATGTAATTGATATAATATGAATTTTAGGCTTTTGTTTATTCAGATAATCACTTCAGTTCTTTAGTTATTTCTGGAGTTTTGGGTAGTTCTAGTAATATTTTTTCATTTCATAAATCTGTTTCATCTAATTTCCCCTGTAATATCTCTGAGCTCATTGTTGAGAACAATTCACCCAGTCAGCAAGGGAAACTATACTATTCATTTACATATAAAAGGATAAAAATAAAATGGAAAGTCGAACATTTTCAGGGTAAATTTTCCCAAAGTGAATAGCTGACATGGATTAGGAAAGCACAGATAGAGAGAATATTTGCATGGATGGTGAAGGTGAAAATTTTGTTCAGCCACAACTAATTATTTTAGATAATTCAACCCAAATTCATTTATTTAATGGAAATTAAACAAACTGACTTTCACTTTCCCAAGTTCATCTAGACTTCCATCTTACTGATCTGGTCATGTAGCTTAGCTTTTAATGAAAATTGCCAAATGTGAATACAATCTACATCCAAAGGAATACAGAAAAAGTGACCTGTTCGGAGCACATAGAATTTAGCTACATATACTGGAAAATGGGTATTTCAATTAAAAAGTGATACCTATGCTGGAAAATACATCCACAAAGATTATTGTTGGGAATATTTTTTTTTAAAGTTTAGAACATTAAACCATTTTCTAAATTAGGGACATTGGAACCAGAGCTCTATTAAATGACATTCTGGAACACTCTGTTAGGTTAAGCTGGGTAATCATCAGTCAATCAAAAATATGACTGAAATAGACATATAGCAAGCACTCAGTTTAGAACATATCTTGTGCCAATAAAGGCCCCAAAAGTTCTGCTCCATAAATATTTATTAAATTTCCACAATATGGGTTTAGCAGTGTTGTAGAATAGATAATTTTTTTTATTTATGTTGCATCTATGTCAATTGCACACGTTTGTTGATAGATATTTTTAAAACAGGAAATATTCAGAAGTACTTCAATCCTAGGTGACAAGAATAAGGAGAAGAAAATGTTAAAATAAGGTTAAAAAAATACAGAGATTATTGTGAGAGAAATACCAAAAAATCACATTTTCACAGCAGGATGAAGAAAGACTTGACTCTTACACTGTAACCTGACTCTGATGACATAAAGATGTGTTGATTCTTCAATTGCTAGTACTTTGTTGAAAAAAATTTACTGGTTGTCTGGGATTGTCACTTCAATTTTCCTAACTGGATGTAGCATTGACTCAAAAGAGAAATAGAGGATTCAAAATTCCTATTATTTGGGTTCAAAAATACTAAAACAGGGCTTTAGGCAAGTGTCCCTTAACTTATTACAACTCACTTTAACTGTTTTGTAAAGCAAACATTTGGGAACTTTCTATGTATAATAATCACACTAAATATATGTAGCTTTTTGAAGAAAATAAAATATTATTTCAACCATTTGGGAGTAAAAATAATTCATATTTCTATTTTACTCATTGTGTTAAAATGTCATTAGTCACATGCAGAAAAGATAGAATATAGCATAATATAAATTCGATTTATAAACTAATTCTTCCTTAAAACAAGATTGTTGACAACATTTATTCAAGATTATTAATAAGCTTTGTAGCACTGGAAGAAGAGCTAGGACAAGCAGGGAAGAGGTCCATCCCCAAATTAGGTAAAGACCAAATATGCATGAGTTTAAAGATGCATTTAATTAGCTAGGTAAAGAAACAGTATGGAAAAGGGTTTTACAAAATGAACGTATAAATCTCAATTTGGCAGAATCTTAACCTAGTCCAAAGCTCTTCTGGAAGGGAGGGTTTTCTTCCAAGTCTCTTCCACTATCCTGAGTGGGGAGACTGGGAATAATGGGCTTTAAGAACTTAAACTCACCATTGTCAGAATCATTGGTCAGACACACCTCATAGCGATAACTCTGAGACAGGGTCCCAGTACCTGTAACATCCATAAAGTGACCTGGGAGTGAAATATTAGGCCTAAACTGATGGCCATCAGTGGCATCCTTCTTCCTTTTCCATAAGCTTACAGCAGTAAAGAGAGTCACAGAAATGAGAAAAAGGAAAGAGACAGAAGCTAGAGAAATGACCAAATAAATGGTGAGGGAGTTAGTCTGGGCTTGCTCCTCGGGTATATCTGGGAGCTGCAAGTAAGGCTCAGAGAATCCGTCCACAAGAAGCACATTTAGTGTAGCCACCGTGGACAAAGGAGGCTGTCCATTGTCCTTCACTAGTACCAGAAGCTTCTGCTTAATAGCATCTCTGTCACTGATGGGTCTTACGGTATGAACTTCCCCACTATGTGCCCATACCGTGAAGAGTCCTGGGTCTGTGGCCTTGAGCAGTTGGTAGGAAAGCCAAGAATTCTGCCCTGAGTCTCCATCCACAGCAACTACCTTGGTGACCAGGTAACCTGGTTCTGCTGTCCTCGGTACTAGGTCATTATAGGGGGCTGTGCCATTCTGCAAAGGGTACAGCACGAAGGGGGAGTTATCATTCTCATCCTGGATCACTAGCTGAACCAGTGCTTGACTGCTCAGGGATGGGGAGCCACAATCAGCTGCCCTCACAGTGAATTGTAAAGTTTGGATGGCTTCATAATCCAAAGATCTCAAGGCATATAGATGACCATTATCTGAGTTGATAGAAATGTAGGAGAAGAGGGGGAGTTCTCCAGTCTCTGGAGCCATCAGCGAGTAGATAACTTTGGCATTGGAACCCCAGTCCCTGTCACTGGCACTGACGCCACCAATATGAAAGGCAGGGCTGTTGTTCTCCCAGAGATAGAGTGTGTAAGCTGTCTGAGTAAATACTGGAGAGTTATCATTGACGTCAGAGATCAACACTGTGATGTTTTGCTCAGTTTTAAGCCTGGGGGATCCCAAATCTGTGACAGTAATGGCGATGTCATACTCATCTCTGATCTCTCTGTCCAGAACTCCATCAGTTACCAAGGTATAGAAGTTTTCCAAAGACGATTTCAGGGCGAAGGGCACATTATCTTGGATGGAGCAAACCATCTTTCCATTGTCTCCTGAGTCCCGGTCTGAAATGCTGAAAACAGCGACGACGACCTCAGATGAATCCTCGGGGATGGGACTATTTAAAGAGGACAAGGCTAATTCTGGAGGATTGTCGTTTAAATCCATTACATGGATTCGGACAGTGCATTTTCCAGAAAGGCCTCCACCATCGGTGGCCTCAATATCCACCTCATATGACTGAATCATCTCGAAATCCACTTGTTTTTTTAGTCGAATTTCTCCCGAGAAGGGATTTACTTTGAAAGTTTGGCTAATCTCCTCCTGAATAAGTGTGTATGAGATTTCACCATTGCTTCCTATGTCCAAATCTCTGGCAGACACAGTGACAACCAGGGAATCGATGGGGCTGTCTTCAGGGATCTGAACCTCATACTGGGGCTGAGCAAATACAGGAGTATTATCGTTGACGTCCACAACCAGGACTCGGATTTGGGCGGTCCCGGACTTGGGCGGGGACCCTCCATCTACTGCTATGAGGGTTAAAGAGAACTCTGGTTGCTCCTCACGATCCAGGGCTTTGTCCAAGACCAGCTCCGGGTACTTCCTGCCATCAGTGCGGGTTCGAGTGTGAACGCGAAAATGGGAGTTGGGAACGACTGTGTAATTCTGAACACTGTTGATACCTACATCCAAATCTAGCGCATTTTTCAGAGAAAATAGAGATTCTGGAGGGCTATTCTCGCGTATTTTCAAGAGCATTTCAGTGTCTGGGAACATCGGCGCGTGGTCATTTATATCCAGTACTCTCAGCTCTGCAGGAATTATGTGAAGAGGATTTTCCAGTAGAATTTGGAAAGGCAACACACAGGGCTCTGCAGGGCCACACAGCTCTTCCCGATCCAGTTTCTCTTTTAGGAGCAGATCCCCGGTTTGAACATTGAGCTTTAAATACTGTTTTTTCCCTTTGGAAATAATCCGAGCACCCCTGGCAGACAGTTCTCTAGCCTCCATGCCCAGGGCTTTTGCCACATTGCCTACAAAAGATCTACTCTCCATTTCCTCCGCCACTGAAAACCTCCCGGGTTCAGAAGCTGAAACATACACACAGAGCAAAACAAGGAGAAGGAGAACTTGCCTTTGAAATGGAACTGACTCCCCTCGCGGCTCCATTGTTCTTACGTTGTCCTTCTTTCAGCAAGTATGGCCCAGGTCGGCCTCCAACAACACCTTAGGGCTACACCAACAGCAATCTGCCAGTCTAAAGTCTCCGAAATGCAGAGATGAATAACACCTTTCGGCTTCTTGCTGCAACTCAGCTCTGGCTAACAACGCATGCCCTGTCAGGACCGTCTGCGACTGCCTGTGCCTCAACGTATTGGAATTGGCATCTGAAGTGGTTTTTTTCCCTTCTTCTTCTTCATAGTCTGCAGCGCCACCTCGTGTTCTTTCAAAGATCTAAACGACCTCTTTCACAGCCGCAATAAAAATCTCATCAGTGTATCTCACCAGTTTGATTCAAACACTACCATCGTTCCGGGAGGGTATTATTAGAGGGAGTGGAGTTAGAATTTTGACTCTGGGATCTGTGGGTTTTGAAAAAGCTCTGAGGATCTATATCTCTCAGATGTGGGCAATACCTCCACCAACACAGATCACAATACCTTATAAATGGTCTAGGACAGTAGCTGTGTGTGAAAAAGTCACAATATTGCGGTTGTTGCTTGGATGACAGACCTACAAACAAGAATAAGTCCATATCCTAACCTTTTTTTCCCCCTTCAATTGTACAGGACTTGACAAAGCTTGCAATCTGAGAGGAAAATCTTTAATAACCCAGGGCCATTCCTACACAATGATAACGACTTGGAAGGAGGGTACTTTCTCAGCTTCAAAACTGCTCAAAATATATATGCTATGATCAGCAGGATCTTCTTTAGAAAGAAGTTATGATAATATGCTCAAATAGTTCAAAGAGAACTGAAGAAAATGCCAGGAAGGTTATAAGAATCCTGTAAATCAGATTTATATATTTCTTTTGCCCTACTCCATGTCTATCTATTTCCCCAGGCACTTTTTAAAATGCTGAAATCATATGAGATTATTAATAATATCTAGTTAATTTTTATTTAAAAGTTTATTTATAAGGATAAAAGAGATAGACTTCAAAAATTATTATAAAGTCTTCAGGATTGGGGCGGCTAGGTTGTGCAGTGAATAGAGCACTGGCCTTGGAGTCAGGAGGACCTGAGTTCAAATGTGAATTCAGACACTTAACACTTACTAGCCATGTGACCTTGGGCAAGTCACTTAATCCCAATTGCTCTGCCTTCCCCCTTCCAAAAAGGAAAAACAAAAACAAAACAAAAAAGTCTTCAGGATCTAGTCATGAAGTGACCATGTAAATGTTTACATTTCTTCTATTATTTAGATAATATCATCAAACTTCATGGATTAGTACTACAGTATATAGAAAATGTGTAAAAGGCACAGGACATAACTTCAGCTTTGGTAGCTACTGGCAATGAAAGCATAACACTGTGGGAAAATGTCAGTGAAAAGATCCATGTGTAGAAACATTGGGAGTTCCCTATGATGTTGCATCCACAGATTCTTTGATTATTTGAGTGTCTTAACCAGGAGACCATCATTTGTCATCTCCAGGGATTGTTTTATGAAAGGAATAACAATGAGTGGTAAAAATATGTGATTCTCTGGGTCACATAAATTAATTCAGTTAATAAAATTGTTAAATTATGCTCAATGTATTCTCTTTATTAACAAAACCTTCTTAGTTGCATTCTTTGAGAGTTGAAACCTTGTCAATTTTATTAAATGGTTAACAAACAGCTGAGCATCTGGCTAGTTGGCCAGTACTAGACAGGATGTATATTTTTCAAAAATTAAAAAAAAAAACCCTATTTCATTCCCTCAAGGACCTTACAGTCTCATATGGAAGAAAAGATTAAGAGATGGGAAGAATTTTGAGAAGTTTCGATGGGCAATTTTAAAGGAAAAGAACACATGGCCAATAGGAATTCAGATGTGGAAGAGACCTGTCTGAGCTCTCTAGGAAAGGTTCTTGCAGGAGACAGGCCTTAAGGAGTGAACATTTTTAGAAGGCATTCCCTGTATTAGGAACAAAATAAGCATTATGTCTTCAGAGATTTGGAAGGAGAATGGCTATACTGGAGGAAAGGGAAGTAGCAGTAACCAAAGATGACTAAGTAGGGAGGTTCAGGGAGTTAAAAGACATTATATGATTCAAGTTTCTGTCCATTTTCCCTCAGGACGTAAATATCTATATATCAGCTTATGGAAGATCCAACTTCATCATTGTGTGAAACCAGGACTGAATGTCTGAACTATAAGTTCATTGAATTCCTTTCTTGTATTACTCTTAGGGGACCCAAATGTAAAGAAATATTGGCTTGACCAGACTATTTCTCTGATCCGAGCCTATCTACAAAAGAGGAATTAAATAATGTTAATAATTTTACAGTGAAATTTTAGTTGCAAGCTAAAATTAGAAAGAGAAACAGATTACTGGGATGAGAGATTTTTTTCTGAAAATTTCTCTTATAAGGGGCTTATTTACTAGTTGTGTAGGAACCATTCAAATTTAGAAGAATAACAGCAATTTCTCAACTGATAAGGGAGATACACAGTCAAATTTCAGAGAAAGAAATAAAAGTTACCAATACCAATACAAAAAATGCAAAAAATAATTACTAATAATTGGAGACACACAAATTAAAGTAACTCATTAGCTTGGCAAAGTTGATCAAAAACAGAAAATGATAAATGTTAGATGTGATTCATGAAAACATGCACATTAGAGCACATCAATGTTGTGAATTAGTCCAGGCATTCTGGAAAGCAGTTTTGAACTATGTCCAAAATTTTACTAAATTATGTAAACCTTATGACTCAGTGATACCACAACTAGCCCTATAACTCAAAGAAACCAAAGGAAAAACATTCCTATGCACAAAAATATCTCTAGTAACTCTTTCATGATAGCAAAGAACTGAATGTGAAAGGATTGTCCACCAACTGGGAAGTGGAATGCTATTGAGTTGTATGACATGATAAAAAGGAAATTGGGGAAAACTTTTATGAACTGATGCAGAACCAAGTGAGTGGAACCAGGAGAATAATTTATACATAGCAACAACGTTGTAAAGTAATCAACTTTGAAAGAGTTAAGACTCTGAGCAACACAATAAACAGCCACGATTCCAGAAAACCGATGCAAATGGATGCTAACTGTCTCTTGAGAGAGAGAGGTGATATAGACTTAGTGGGAAGAATGAGAAACACATTTATTTCACACAGTCGATATATGGATCTATTTTCCTTGATTATATATTTGTTGGTACTGATGATTTGTTCTCTGTCTCTGTCTCTTCCTCCCTCTCTCCTTCTCTCTCTCTCTCTCTCTCTCTCTCTCTTTTTCTCTCTTTCTCGCTTTCTCTCTCTCTCTCTTTCTTTGTCTCTGTCTCTCTCTCTCTCTGTCTCTCTCTCTCTCTCTCTCTTTCTCTCTCTCTCTCTTTCTTTCCCTCTCTCTTTCCCTCTCTCTCTCTCTGTCTCTCTCTTGAAGGAAGGGAAAATAGAATTATATAATAGAAAAAATTAATTTAATTTAAAAAAAGAAATCTTAGCTGGTAGTATATGTCAGAGGCAGGACTTGAATTTTGGCCTTTCTAACAAGGAGCTCTACTCTATCCATAAGACTAGACTGGCTTTCACAGACTACACTATAATCTTTTAAAATCTCCATAATTTAAGGGTAGGAAAACAACAGCACTGATAAAATCAAATTATACTTGAAGCAATCCTTCCCATGAACATTGTTTTCATTATACTTTCTCTTATTCTCTAATTTTTTCTTTGTTTACTATAAACTTGATAAACATAAACATTCCCATATCAAAAAGAAAGAGGGATGTAAAAAAAAAAAGAAAAGAAAGCAACCTGTGAATCTCTATATCTTCTCTTTTTTTTTCTTGCACCACCTTCTTTCCCTTTTCAATTTCCTTCCTCTTTCCCCTACCAGTACCTTAGGCTTGCAAAGACTTGTCACTCATGGATATTCCTTTGCCTTACTGATACAATTTAGCAACAAAGTCAATTCAAAGTGATCCATGATAGAGCCTCATGAGGAATGAATGTGTGAAGAACAGTTTTTTTACAGCCATAAGCCTTGTTCTTTCTGGCTACACTCATCTCTATTGACGGATAAGTATCTCAGCACAAAATAAACTTGATCCATTCAAAACCACATAAAAATATAGAAAATAAGAATCATTTTGAGAATGAACTTCTAAATTCAATTCACGTATATGAAATTGTAATTATTTGAAATTGTTCAAGTTGAGTTCTGAGCATTTCAAATGAAATGTAGGTTTAATTGCATGTTAGAGCTGTATAGAAAACAATTTTCATCATTACACTTGGTTTACATCAAAAATTCCTGAAAACTGCTCAAAAACAACTTTATTGTAAAAATACATAGTAAAATTACCATAAAATTTCTTTTTAATGGGCTTTAAAATATTTCCTCTAAAACATAAAATTATTTTCATCATGTATATTTTCCAGTCAACATGATTATATTTGGGAATGATATAATGAAGCATAAGAAATTATTGTCCTTTCAATAATGTTTTTCAATATTCCAAGGATCTGTGACTTCTTTGATAGGAAGTATCATAGAATAGTGGAAAGAGCTAATGGATTTGGAGTCAGAAAACCTAGGTTCAAATCCCACTTCTGCCATTTTCCACCTGGGCCATTAGCCCTCTGTCTTTAGATAATCAGTCTTCAAACTAAAGGATATGTTAAAATTTTTCAGCCACAGCATCTCAGAATGATCTTCAGCTATTGTTGAAAAAAATATTTCACCCTATTGACAGTTTTCTAGCAAGAAATCTAAAAAAAAAAAAACCACCATAAGAAAACCTTGTCCATGTGATTACAATAAACCTGGCTGGGGGGTAGCACAGATACCTGTTGAATCACAATGATAAGAGCCCAAACATTCCCAAGAATACCAACTACACAAGAGAATAAAGAGAACTTATTACAATATCAGAACAAGGTCGTTGCTTTTAGTGACACCATTTTTATTGTGTTGAGCATTAGAAAGGCTAGAAAGCATGCTGTTGTGGTAGATATAGAATAGAGTAGATGATACAGAATAGAGAAGAGAAACTAAAGTGGCTCAGTTCTTTATAGCTAAGGGAGATTCTCTATTGTTGTTCATCCTTCAATTATGTCAGGAGAGTAATGTCTTGAATTGCAGTGAAGCTAGGGAAGAACACAGACGTCAGGTTTCAATTGACAAGTGTCCTTTTGAACTCCAACATGAAGTGTAAAATTCCATTTCAAAAACAAGGGAGGGTAGATGAGAAAGAGGCATGCATAAAATGGTTAAAGACTCAGTTAATTAATCAAATCAATATTCTATTGAATAAAATGTGCAGAAGGGAAAACTCATCAATTTAATTCTTCTACAAGACATGAAGAGTATTAAAAAAATGAATGAATATATCAATCCTTGAAAATATTCTTTTTCAATTTCTAACTGAAACCAATGCTATTAGGAAAGAATGTGATTTCCTCAGTATCCTTCTGAGTAATTGGAGCAGAGAGATTGGGAATAATGGGCTTCAAGAACTTGAACTCTTCTCCGCCGGAACCACTGGTCAGATACACCTCATACTGGTAGCTCTGGGACAGGGTACCAGTACCACTAACATTCACCAAGTGTCCTGGAAAGGAGCCTCCAGTGGCAAAGTTTCCATGCTCTACAGCTCCCCCTTTTCTCCTCCACAGACGTAGAATAATGAAGAGTATGACAGAAACTAAGAAGAGAAAAGAGACTGAAGCTAAAGAAATGACCAAGTAGATTGTGAGGGAATCAGTCTGTGGCTCATCTTTGGGCTCATCTGGAAGCTTCACAAAGGGCTCAGAGAAGCCATCCACCAGAAGCACATTCAGTGTGGCTGCTGTGGACAGAGGTGGTTGCCCATTGTCCTTCACCAACACCAGGAGCCTCTGCTTGATGGCATCTCTGTCACTGATGGGCCTTGCTGTGCGCACTTCCCCATTATGAGACCACACAGTGAAGAGTCCTGGGTCCGTGGCCTTGAGCAGCTGGTAGGAAAGCCAGGAATTCTGGCCTGAGTCTCCATCCACAGCAACTACCTTGGTGACTAGGTAACCTGCTTCTGCTGCCCTAGGTACCAGGTCTTTGCAGGGGGCTGTGCCATTTTGCAGAGGGTACAGCACGAAGGGAGAGTTTGTCATTCTCATCAAGTACCACAACCTGGACGACTACCTGACTGCTTAGGGCAGGAGAGCCACCATCAACCGCCCACACAGTGAACTGGAAAGTTTGGGTGGCTTCATAATCCAAAGATCTCAAAGCATAGAGATGACCATTGTCTGAATTGATGGAAATGTAGGAGAAGAGAGGCAGATCTCCAGGCTCTGGAGGCTGCAGTGAATAGGTTACTTTGGCATTGCTCCCTGAGTCCCGGTCACTGGCACTGACACTGCCAATGTGAAGGGCAGGGCTATTGTTTTCCCTGAGGTAAAGTGTGTAGGCCGTCTGACTAAATACTGGAGGATTGTCATTGATGTCAGAGATCATTACAGTGATGTTGTGCTCGGTTTTGAGCCTGGGGGAACCTAAATCTGTTATGGTAATAGTGACGTTGTGCTGGGGTCTATTCTCTCTGTCCAGAGCTCCCTCTGTTAAAAGGGTGTAGAAGTTCTTGACAGAAGGTTTCAAGACGAAAGGGAGATGATCCTGGATGAAACAAAGCATCTTGCCATTATCCCCTGAGTCTGGATCCCGGATCTTGAAAATGGCAACCACAAAGTCAGGCGAATTCTCAGGAATGGAACTGGTTAATGACGACATGGTCAGTTCGGGAGGATTGTCATTTAGATCAGTCACCTGGACAAATACAGTACATTCCTCTGAAAGGCCCCCTCCATCTGTGGCTTGAATTCTCATTGTGTAATCCTGAATTGTCTCATAATCCAGATATGCCCCCAGACGAAGGTCCCCAGTGGTGGGATTGATTTGAAAAGTTTTGCGTATACTTTCTGATGCGTGGAAGAGTGTATATGTTATTTCTCCGTTATTTCCTGTGTCTAAATCTGTAGCAGAGACTTTGACAACCAAGGAGCCGATGGGGCTGTTCTCAGGGATCTGAATCTCATATCGAGGTTGAGAAAACACAGGAGCATTGTCATTGATGTCCATAACTAGGACCCGGACCAGGGCAGTGCCAGACCTGGGTGGAGATCCCCCATCCAATGCTGTGAGAATTAAAATGACTTCAGGCTCCTCCTCCCGATCTAATGCTTTCTCCAGAACAAGCTCCGGATATTTCGTACCCTCCCTGCTCTCTCGGATTTTAATGTGGAAATGGGAATTGGGGTTAACTGTATAGTTTTGGAGACCGTTCCTCCCTACATCTAAATCCTGCGCAGTTTCTGGAAGGAACGAAGTCCCGGGGTTTGTGCTTTCTGATATTTTCAGGAGCATTTCAGTGTCCAGAAACATGGGTGAATGATCATTTATATCTTGCACATGCAGCTCAAACTGGAGAAACTGCAAGGGATTCTCCAGTAAGATCTGAAAAGACAGCACACAGGGCTCGGTGGGGCCGCATAGTTCCTCTCGGTCCAGTTTCTCTTTTAGAAGCAGATCCCCAGTCTCTCGGTTGAGCTGCAAATACTCTTTATTATCGTCCAGAACGATTCGCCCCACCCTGCCTGAAAGCTCCCTCACCTCCAACCCCCAGTCGTTTGCCACATTGGCTACAAAGGAACCACTCTCCATTTCCTCAACTACCGAATACCGCCGGGGATCTGAACCTGCCTCTGACGCCCATAGAAAAACAAGGAGAAGAAGAACTTGCCTTTGTAGCCTAGTCATCCCCGCTTCAGGCTCCATTGTTCGTACGGTGAACTCTTCGATTTTCAACTACGCCTCCTTAGCCTCTGCATTAAGCTGCAATTTCAGGGCTATTCGGGTGATTACCACCGTCCGGGTGCTCGGTTCCTCGCCAACTATAGTTAACAAAGACTCTTCTCTTTTCCTTGATTGACTATACCAGTCCCCTGTTCTCTGGATAATGTAGTCCTCTGCATCAGTAAATCCGACAGGGTTTTTGTTCTTTTCTGCCTTCTTAGCCTACAGCGCCACCAGGTGTCCTAATGCCTTTCAAGTTCTCAAGAATATGAGGAAAATAATGTGATCGTCAGCTAGGATCTGACTCCAAAGTTGGTTTCCCCAACTTGTGGTACGTGGCATAAAACAGTCTCTGTTTCTTCTTTTTAATAGAGATTTTGTGTGTTTAATAGTTTGCTTCATTTGTAATATCATTTTCCAGGTATAAATGACCATTGCTCTGGTTACTGACACTTTTCCAAACCATTGAACGTCCCTATGGTAAACCATAAGATGCTTCATATATTTTTATATACTGTAGAGATGCTCGCATATATTTTAAGACTTTTTAAACAGATGCCTTTTGTTTTTAGCATAACACTCATTTCTGGATATACTCCTCTTGTCAGTGAACTTATATTTCAAACAAAGAAAAAAAGTTAATCAAAACTAAACAGAAGGACTGTGTTTGACATAGACAATTTTAAAAATTCATTTTTTTTGTTCTTCGTCTCACAAACACCAAGTAAAATGTGCTTTTCTATAGACAAAACAGAACAAAAAAACTGCACATTCAGCCACACTGCATCGACTATGGTTTGCTTCTCCCTCCAAGCATAATTTAAAAAAATAATATGCTGAATTTCTTAATTCAACATATTATTTTTTACTTAAATTTAATTTTTTTCAATTGACAAAATTTGATTTTGTCTTTTCCCAAGTCCCACATGCCACTGGAAGGAGGAAAGAATATTAAAAGTATTGTAGAAAATATGCACAGTATAGTCAAGGAAACAAATTCCTGCATTGACAATGTGTGTGCATCCACATATATAAATGATACAACACATATGTATGCACCCTGAATTCATCAGAGTGAACAAATCTCTGTCAGAAGTTGGACAGAATACTTTGTCTTTCATCGTAGGTCATTGTATTTGTCAAGCTCCTTAAGTTTTTTGAAGTTCATCACGTTATTTTCTAAGTTGTATTGTTTGCAAGTTTCCTACTGACCTTCCCTCTGTTCTTTTTTTTTTTAATCCTCAATGACTCCTTTTATTTCTTAAAAAAAATTTGGTCACTATTATTAGGTCTCTTTTCCTTCCCCGTTGCCTCTCCCCAAACAAAACCAAAGCCTTTCATCAAGAATGAATAGTCAAGCAATCAGTTGCCATGTATAAAAATAGATGTCTCATGCTGAAGCTTTTGTGAATTAACTCCCTGTCTCCTAGGAGGTGGTAATGTTTTATTACCAGTTCTATGAAATCATGGTTGGTCATTGCATTTGTCATAGTTTTAAAGTCTTTCAAAGTTATTTTTCCTAACAATGTAATTGTTATTGTATAGCTCGTTCTTCTCTGGGCTCAATTCACTTCATTCTGAATCAATTCCTACAAGTTTTTCTAGGTTTTTCTAATACTATCCTTTTTTGTTGTTATTGTTACTTTTCTTATAGCATAGTAATATTCCATTCTAAAAATATAGCATAATTTTTCAGGTACTCAAATGATGGTTATTCCCTTAGATTTCAGACTTTTGCTTTTATATAAGAGTGTGTGTATATATATTCACACATATATGTATAAACACACATAATATATTGTAGGAGGCGGGGGGATGGGTGTTGCTCAGAGCCTGTTTGTAATGTGCTAAATAATCCATATAAGGTGATGGTTTGAGATTGTAATAGTGAGTGGCTAATCCATATAAGGTGATATGTGTTATATGTAGTTGTGATTGCTTGCTGATTGTTTTAAATTGCTGCTCACACGGAAGTGAGAGAGAGAGTTGTCGAGATGTAGCAGTGGACGAATAAACAACCCCTGATCAACCTCGGGCGCTCTGTCTGGTTATTCCCCGATTCGGGGCTGGTGACGACCAAAGACCCGGTAAATGGGTAAGTAGAGGGCAGGGGGCCCAAGGGAGTGAGAGGCCCGCTTCAATATATGTATATGCATATATATGAGTTCTTTTCCTCTTTCTTTAATTTCTTTGGTGTATATACTTGTGATGTAGATGAGTCAAAAGACAAAGGTGACTTTTCATATTCTGTGTTCCCAAAATCTCCAAAGAAATTATGGAAGTTCAGTTCCTCATGTCTACTCTGGAACCAAATTAGTTATTTAAATCATTAAGTATTTGTCTTTGATTTCATATTCTTTTCCTTTACATTATTGTAGTTATTGTGTATATTCATAGGATTGTAGATATAGATTTGTAAGGAACCATATAGCCCATCTGGTCCAATCTCCTCATTTTACAAATGAGAGAAACCAAGGCTCCAAGAGTTTAAGTGACTTGTCCAGGGTGACAAAGTGAAATTTTAACAAGTTGTTTATATATTCCTCAAAGATCAACAGCCACTATATTTCCATGACAAACAACAAATGCTCTTTCATGAATATTTTACTGTATGTCTTTGATTTCCTTGAGATATTTCCCAGTAGTGATTATCACTAGTTCAAGAAAAATGAACATTTTAATGATTTTTTTTTCCACACAGTTGCAAGTTGTTTTCCAGAATGGTAGGACCAATTCATGGTTTCACCAATTGCATATTAGGGTTCCTGTCTTCCTGCAATTCTTCAATACTCATCATTGACTTCTTTTGTTATTTTTGCTTCTTTGCCAAGTGTTAGGCTTATAGACATTTAAATCCTGGATCACCAAGATGAGGTTCCATTTTAGCATCCTTTATTCGGTAGATTTTCCTCATCTTCCCTCTCCATTAAGTCAAAAATTGGTTGGCTGATGTTTATTTTGGTTTCCATTGATGGTGGTGGAGGGAGACTGCAGAACTTTAATTACAGTCCTGTAGAGGAGTCTTTATGTGGAAACTCCAGCTAAAAAGTGAAGATCGGTAGCTCATTTAGAATTTATAAAATTAGAGAATAGTGGTGCTCTGCGGTTATGAGACAAGGAATACCTGTGCCTCTAAAGAACAAGATATGAATATATCACACAAAGGTAAATGGTAAGGCAGCACATGATGAGTGTGATCTGGCTGCAACTTGGAACCAACAAGGGACTCGGAAGAAAAACAGAAGTAAAATAAATCATAAAGTAATTGCATGATAAGAAGAGAAAATAGACTGGACGGATGGCAAGAAGAAGAGATGACAGACTAACAGCCAAAATGCTCCACTAGCATTGGGACAAGAAAGTGTGAAGACCTTCAGCATGTTGCATCTCCCATGGCAAATTTTTGGGAGAACATGGACTAGAGTCATACAGAATGGACACCCATGGATGGATTGAGATCTACATCATTGGAAGGAACTCCTGGATATAAGAAACCACAGATCCATGAGAGTGTTTGAGAGAGAATTGTCTGGAGTGACTGACAAGCTATGTGACTTGCCCTTGGTAATACACTTTGTGGGTGCCAGATGCAGGACTTGAAACTTTATTCTAAATCTGGCTCTTTTGTTCTTTCTTTCAGTCTATGTGACCTTCCATAATAGGAGTGGAATACTAGTTGTCTGAAAACGTTGTATGTTGGATTTCTGAACCAGGATTTATGGGGGTTTTTTCTCTCCATAATCCAAATAATTTCTCTCAAACCTAGATATACCTACCAAAGCATTGCCCAATCTCTGTAAAACAGTGGAGAGAAAACCTTAATGCTGACTTAACGGGTGGAAACTGAACCAATTCTTGGTTCTCCTCTGCTACTCCCTAACATGAGTACATCTTCTTGATCTTCACTTCCTCTTCTTTTCTCTTTTCTTCTTCCCTCTCACTTTGTGCTTCTTCACTGCTCTCCTTCCTCTCTTTGTTCTTGCATTCTTTTCCTTCTGCTTGTGCCTTTAGTCTGATAATGTACATTGATTTAGCTTCCCTACTCCACATTAGGACACAAATGTATGATACCACCTTCAGTGAAAACTTGTGAGGCTGTACTTATCTCATGTTAGGAAAGCAGAGCAGTAACAGGCAAACTTGCTGTACCCTTAAGCTTAACCTTAAAAAATATTAAAAATAAAGACAATAAGGAAATAGTCTTGTTGATTTGAGTTTATCTTCTGGAACTACATTAAGTCCATGTACTTTAATTTACTACTGAGGTCAAATTACAACATCCTGAAGGTAGTGTTAAGTTCATACAAGAATGACAGCAATCAGGCACCTTGAAGTTTTGAACAAGTCAGGTACTTGATCAAGGCAGGAAATCACTGTCTAGAGTCTCAGAACTCCACATTACAGGTAAGTAAACACATAATTACCCAAAAGCACCATGATCTCACAGTAGTTGATGGCAGGTGCACCCTAACCATCAGGTACTGATACTGACAAATATATACATATACATACACATACATATATACATATGAAGAGAGAGGTGGGGAGAGGGAGGAGAGATGTATACACACAAACGTATCTTATTTAAAAGCTGAAAACGTTTCTAACAGAAAGAATTTACTTAGAGTAGACTCTGGCCTTCAACACATTGAAATAGCTTTTGGTTCACAAAAAAATAAATAAATAATTCTTGCAGGGAAAATCTGACTCAACCTTGCTTGGAGAAATTCCTTATTTGTGTTGTTTGTGTACACCCTCCTGCTGCCAGGGATTTGGGATTTTAGTGCAGAAGAGATAAATTATCCATTTTGGATGAGTGAGGAGCAGAATTCACATGGCAGAGGCTATCTGGTTGGGGAGAGTAACTTTAATCCTAAAACCTCTGGAAGTGATGCCTAAGCTACACCAATTACAAGGGTAGAAAAGAGTATGGGGAATAGATGTTAAGTGGTGAGAATTAGGTTTGTCATTGAGAATTTCCAGAATTCCCTTCCCTCTGCCCCATCAGATTGACCTCCAGATTCCTGAATGTGTCACAGGATTCTAAGACCATACTTGTATTTAAAAAACAAGAGCAGAAAGCCTGGCAAATGGTGGATTGCATTAAAAAAATATGCAAACACATTCAAACCACAACATTACAGTGAATACTTTCAAAGTTTGGACACACATATGTCCAAGTGACTGTGCATGGCACCAAAATAGAGAGGGACTGGGCTGCTATTATTATTTTAAGCTTTTGAGAATACGAACTTCAACTCTTTATAAAAATGAATTAAGAATTGCACCCATAAAATATTATTGGAATACACACTAAGTTATGCATTAACCTTGAAGAGTTTTCCTAATTTCATTTTTAAGGTGATTTTAAAAAAACCCTACACATCACTGAAATGATATTCTTCTGGAATTTTTTCCCATTCATTTTTTTCCCCCAGCAGTTTGGTTGGCATAATATAATAGACAGATGATTATATCTTATTGATATAAAAATTATCATTTGAATGAAAAGGAGTGCAGCAAATAAAGTGACTGTAGAAAATGAGGATAATTCAAGAATATAGTAACATAAGGAATAGAAATGGATAAAAATTTAAATATTTGGATAATCATTACCTCTGAGGATAGAGGCAATTTCAGTCAAAAGTGCCACCTATTCAACCCCAAAACATCAAACAGACAATAATTTCAGATCCAGTTAACAACCAGTAATTAGTTGCCATTCATACATTGAAAAACTCCAAACTCAAATTATTTTTGGGTACTTGGACATTTAATTTACATCCAGAATTTCCATAACAAATTACTTTTAACCATATTATATTTTGTAAACACATTCCATAGGGACAATCAGTGATAAAATGAGTTATCAATCATGGAAGGCCTTAACTTACATCATTACAGTAGAACATACAAGAGGTTAAAAAAAACAAACAAACCCAAAAATACCATTAGACTGATGTTATAGTTACAGTAACTACTTAATCCATGGTTTAAAATGCTCAGGGAAATATTATTCAGTAACTGTAGAAAACATAATGCATTTTCCACAGGAGGTCTTATATCATGTCTGAAATAAAGAAATGGGGAGAATTAAGAGCCAGAGGTATATGTGAAATATTTTATCCAAAATGTGGGGGCATTTAATGACTTTGTCATCCTTAAGCAGGAGTCACACTATTCAACATTATACAATTCCAATTTTAGAATATATGGTGCTGCTGAGAGTGCCAAAACTTCATTTTGTTAAAACACCAATAATAAACTGTTGTAAAAATATTGCAGCCTTCCATTAGCAACAAGCAATAGATTTCTCCATAAAAGACACAACTTCACTGGGCCTCAGTTTCCTGATTTGTGAGATAAAGGAGTTAGACTATATAACATCTAAAATCCCTTCCAAATCTGAATAAAATGACTAGAGCAGTGGTTCTCAACCTGTGGGTCGCGACCCCATTGGAGGTCAAACGACCCTGTCACAGGGGTCACAGGGGTCGCCTAAGACCATCGGAAAACACATATTTCTGATGGTCTTAGGAACTGAGACACCGCTCCTCTATCCTCCAGGTGTGTCCATCCACATACAGATATGTCCACATACGCGTATTAAAGGGTCGTGGCATTAAGAAGGTTGAGAACCACTGGACTAGAGACTATAAGTGTGAAAGTGCTAAATGTCTAGGAAGCAAGTTTAATATGTTATTTTACTAAACTACTGATTATATAGAATAAAATGGAACTCAAAAAGTTAGCTACAGTACAATGCAATAAGGAAAAAGGTGAAAAAATCATTTAAAATGATCTTCCCGTAATACATTGTTTAGATAAGGTGGGATCATTAATTGATGCCGAAGCTATTCTGAAAGGATGGATTTTCTTCTAAATCCTTTCCCCACCCCTGAACTTGTACACTGGGAATATTGGGCTTTAAGAATTTGAACTCATTGGTCCCTAAGCCACTGGTCAGGCACACCTCATATTGATATCTCTGGGACAGGGTCCCAGTTCCATTGACATCCCCCAAGTGACCTGATGAGGGGCCCTGGGGTTCAAAGTAGCTACTGTTCAAAGTATCTCTTTTTTTCCTCCAAAATTGTACTGAGATGAACAAGATTATGGAGACCAGGAAGAGAAAAGACACAGAGACCAGAGAAATCACTAAGTAAATGGTGAGAGAGTCATTCTGGGCCTGTTCCTTGGGTGCATCTGAGAGATGAATGTAGGGTCCAGAGAGGCCATCAACCAGAATCACATTCAGTGTGACTGCTGTGGATAGAGGTGGTTGTCCATTGTCCTTCACCAACACTAGGAGCTTTTGCTTGATGGAGTCTCTGTCACTAATAGGTCTTGCTGTATGTACTTCTCCATTATGGGCCCAAACAGTGAAAAGTCCAGGGTCTGTGGCTTTAAGTAGTTGATAGGAAAGCCAGGAGTTCTTTCCTGAGTCCCCATCCACTGCCACTACCTTGGTCACCAGGTAACCTGACCCTGCAGATCTAGGCACCAGGTCATTGCAGGGGGTTGTACCATTCTGCAATGGATAAAGCACAAAGGGAGAATTGTCATTCTCATCCTGGACCACAACACGAATGAGGACCTTGCTGCTCAGGGCTGGGGAGCCTCCATCAGTAGCCCTCACAGTGAACTGAAAAGTTTGTATGGCTTCATAATCCAGAGATCTCAGGGCATAAATATTTCCATTGTCTGAGCTGATGGAGATGTAGGAGAAAAGGGGCAGGTTTTCATCCTCAAGAGGCAGCAGGGAATAGGTGACTTTGGCATTGGTCCCTGTGTCACTGTCGCTGGCACTGACACTGCCTATATGAAGAGCAGGGCTGTTGTTCTCCCGGAGGTAGAGCGTATAGGCTGTCTGATTAAATACTGGTGGGTTGTCGTTGACATCAGAGATGATCACAGTGATGTTATGCTCAGTTTTGAGTCTTGGAGACCCAAAATCTGTGACAGTAATGGTAATATTGTATTCAGCCTTATTCTCTCTGTCCAGTGTTTCCTCTGTTACGAGGATGTAGATGTTTTCAAATTGCGGTTTCAAGACAAAAGGGAGATCTTCCTGGATGGAACAAGTCATCCTTCCGTTGTCCCCAGAGTCACGATCTCGAATGCTGAAAACAGCGACCACAGTCTCAGAGGAGTTCTCTGGAATATTACTGGTAAATGAAGACATTGTCAGTTCTGGGCAGTTGTCGTTGAGATCTGTCACATGGACCAAAACACTACATTTTGTAGAAAGGCCTCCACCATCTATGGCTTCAATATATAGATCGTATGTCTGAATTTCCTCAAAATCTACTTCTTTTTTCAGTCGAACATCTCCTGAGATGGGGTCTACTCCAAATGTTTGACTGATTTTTGCAGTTGCTTGGAATAAGGTATAAGTTACAACACCATAGATACCAGCGTCTAAATCTCGAGCAGAGACAGTCACAACTAGGGAACCAACGGGGCTGTTCTCCGGAATCTGCACTTTATAACGAGGCTGAGCAAACACAGGTGTATTGTCATTGATGTCCACAACAGTGATCCGCACTTGGGCCGTCCCAGACCTCCCTGGGGACCCACCATCCACGGCCATGAGGGTTAATGTGAGTTCTGGCTGCTCCTCACGATCCAGAGCTTTTTCCAACACCAGCTCCGGGTACTTCCTCCCATCACTGTGAGTGCGAGTGCGAAGGAAGAGGTAGGAATTAGGGCTGATCGTGTAGTTTTGGAGGCCATTCCTTCCGACATCCATATCCTGGGCGATCGTCAGAGGAAACGTTGTCCCCAGTGTGGCACTTTCTGGTATTTTCAAAAATGTCTCCATATCTAAGAATGTGGGGGAATGGTCATTTATGTCTTCGACCTGGAGCTCAGCCCGAAAGAACTGCAAAGGGTTTTCCAGTAAGATCTGGAAAGGTACCACACAGGGCTCTGTGGATCCACACAGCTCTTCCCGGTCCAGTTTCTCTTTTATAAAAAGGTCTCCTGTCTCACTATTGAGCTGTAAATGCTGTTTTTTATCCTCAGAGAGCACCCGGGCCCCCCGGGCTGACAATTCCCCAATTCCCACCCCAAGGGTCTTTACCACATTGGCCACAAAGGAGCCGCTCTCCATCTCCTCTGCCACAGAAAACCTCCCCAACTCCGAACGCGCCTCAGACAAGAGAAAAGCTACAATAAGAAATATCACTTGCCTGTTCCGCTGCGTTTTCTCTGGCGCAGTCTCCATTGTTTCACTGGGTGTACAATGAGTAATCCTTTCCGCAAAATAAACTCCTGATACAATCAATCTTTTTTCTTGAAAGGAACTCTAAAGTTCTTATTTGTAATTCACTGTAGTCCTTAGGGAAACCTCTTGGTTCTGTCTAAGCCCTGCAGTCTTCTCTTCTGGATCTGTCTTTGTTGTGTTTAGGTAATGGAGTCTGCAGGATTTGCAGTTCTTTTAATCGCCTTCTTATTCTGCAGCGCCACCATGCGTCTTTATTGCCAAATGATACTCTGTAAAGGCCGATTCACGACCAAAAACATTTTAGACGAAAACTCTTTAACTTAACATAAAATTCGTGGACTTAGATTTCTAGAATTAGCTTTCTGCTCGAGCTCAAGAACAGAAGCAAAAATTGTTAGAGCAGTAGAAAACAATGAAGAGAGTATTTGAATAATCATCCTTAAGTAGTCGTTAAAAATTAACAAACTTGTCATTAGGAGATTCCAATTTTTCAACATCTTACCTTAGAGTTTATTTTTCTCTTACGACCCCTTAGGGCTTCCTGATGGCATTCGAAACAAAAATTTCTTAAAAGCACAAACGAGAACAAAGAAGAATCAATAAGCGAGGGAACAGGGAGAGGAAGTGACACTTCCAAAATTGACTGTGATGTAAAAATAAAAGATACCAACAAAATCTATTTCAAAAACACAAACAAGGAATTCTCAAAACGTAATCTATAAGAAGATTTTTAAAAAATAAACAACACTTGTTTAGGCTTTTTTTTTTAAGTTTCATTAAGTAAATTCTCACTACAATGCTACAGAGACAAATAGTAGTATGATAGCCTGTAGAATGCTAATTCTTCGGTGCTAAATTTATGCCAAATCTTTACTGACAAAGGAGGAAATAATCACATACCACTAGAATGTTAGAATTATAGTGGCACTATAATTAGATATTTTTGAGAAAGGTATTTTTATTTAAGTATTCTCTACATTTTTAATGTTAGGTGGCACAGTGAATAGAGCACCAGCCCTGGAGTCAGGAGGACCTGAGTTCAAATCCAGCCTCAGACACTTGACACTTAAGTAGTTATGTGACCTTGGGCAAGTCACTTAACTCCAATTGCCTTGTCTTCCCCCC
>CM053581.1:319568291-319607373 GCA_028627135.1 Pseudochirops cupreus | reverse complement strand
GCCTTGTCTTCCCCCCTGCAAGAAAAATCCATGAAAAATAGCCTTGACATAATTTAGACGCAACTGCTATGCATGATATGTGCTTAAAAGAACTGAGGGAAAAGTGGTCATTGAATGTTTATAACAAATATATAATGATAAAGAGTGACAAATGTGATCTACCTTTGAAGAATACATATTGTGAAGAAATAACTGTATACAGTTGTTTTGAAATTGTATTGTGTTGTTTAATATTCTAAAAAGTAATTTCACAAATATGCGTAATCACATAAACAGCATTTTGTGTCTGAACTTTACCTGTGAAACTACTAAAAATAAATTGTATGTTACTTTCAAAGTATGGGCTTATTAGGAGAGTTGAATAATATAGAACTTGATTTATAGGAAAATTAATCATTCATAGTGGGAGTATTCTAACTATTTATGTCTACACAAAATGTGGCTATAAACTCTTATTTTAAAAAATTTGCCAGTTTTAGTTCCTGAAGTTGACAGTCAATTTCTCACTCAATAAGATGTTTAGACTTTCGACTTAATTAGATAAAGGGAATTTTCACATAGGTTATTGTGAATTCTGATTTCAGTTAATGTCATTAATTTGGTACCTCTTGTGATTGCCTGGAGGAAAACCACTCCAACAGATATGTACACACAATTGTTTTGAAGCCCCACTGACTAGATTCAGTTAGCTTGGAAGACCAATGTGACATAACCATTCTACCAATCTTCATGCTATAAATATCATAAATTGTTTGAATTCAAGTGATAAAATCAGAGGGAAAAAGTTGTGAGAGTACTTCTGAGTGATTACAAAGCGCATTTTTTTTAAACAAATCCTAACTTGGGGTTACTTCTTTAAAATGCCCACTCTAAACTTTACTATTCCTTCCAACAAGTTATACTAATACTCCTGATTACTTTCCTTAAGACTTATTTTAGTATTTTATAGAAAATTATAATTGGTGAAAGTTATGTTATTCTATGTCCTCAGTTAACTTTTTTTGGTGAGAAGACTATTTCCCCTTATCCACTGCACAGTCACCATCTTGACATGCAATTAGTGGCAATGACCAAGGCAATGGCCTTGTTGCTAAAATGCCCACAAGGGAGCAAAGAGCCTCAAAAACAGTAGTTTCATGAACTAAAACATCTACAAAATGGAAGCAAAATTCTGATATATAAAAGGAAAGTGAACCTACAAGAGTTCTGAAGCATAAGCCTCCTGAGATAAAATATTATTTTAGATATTTGAAAGAAATTATAACTTACTATCTCATTTTATTAAGATTAATGATATGTAGGCTAGGTAGGATATAGGCACACTAATTATTCCTCCCCTCCCCCAAAACAAAGGTCACCAACAATGAACTTTCAGGAGCATCAAAAATCTTCCTGATACTGGAACAAGTATTTTGATGATAGGAATAGAGGTCCACGCTAAGTTGGCAAATATCACAGATCTTTGAGATCACAATCTCTAAGCAGCTGGTAGTTAATGACACCTTAGCAAAAGGGTTTTTGTCAAAACTGAACAAAAAAGTAATTACAAAGATCAAACATAATCATTAGAAAGTGTTGAGGAACCACACCTGCCTCCCTTCAGTAGAGAAGTGGGAAGACTATGGATGTGAAATAGCATATACACTACACAATTATACATGGTATACGTGTAATTTAGCTTTCTTGGTGAATATGATGTTGAAAAAGTATCCCTAAAAATGACTAACTTTTTTCAGAGTAAAAGGGATGCGTAAAATGGTCAGATTACATTTTAGGTAGTAAATTTTGTTCAGGTAATCAAGTTTATTGATATTGAGGAAGGTCAGATTTTCCTGAGAGTCTTTGGCAGCTGTTTAAGGAAGGATAGTGCAACTATGTAATTAGCTTCACAAATTGGAATTCTGATACGTTTCATACTAGTAAATCTGGGACAATGCTGTTGTCTTCTGGCGTCTTGAAAGGTTGATTTGTCTCCACAATGTCTGGTGTCCCTCTTGTTCCTCTACAGGGTAAAGTCTTTAAATGAGAGTCCAAAAACAATAAGGATAAAGGAGGAAATAACCTGAAAAAGCATCAACTTGAGGCAATTCCTTAACCGAGTCTCGGAGCTGCATATAGAATTCAGAGAAGCCATCTACCAGGCCACTGTAGTCAATTGTCATGCAACAGTACCATCAACTTTTGCTTGATGGCATCTCTCACTGATGAGCCTTATTCTCTGTTATAGGCTCACACAGGGATGAGTCTGGGGATCCATAGACTTGAGTAGCTGTCAGCAAAGTGAGGAATTCTGCCCTAAGTATCCATTCACAGCCACCACCTTGGTAACCAGATAACTTGTCTCTATCCCCAAGCAGCAGGTCATTTCAGGGAGATGTGCTATTCTGATATGGGTATAACACCAAGTGAGAGTTGTTTTGATCATCCAGAACTACAACCTAAACCAGCACCTGGCACAGAACCAGAAAGTTGCCATCAGTCACTCTTACAGAAATGAAGAGTTTGGATGTCTCAATAGTCCACTCAGATGAAAAAATTTTCCTATCACGAACTGATGTAACCAAAAGGGGACACATCTCCAATAGGAAAGGCAGCAAGGTAAAGTTTGTAGGCTATCTGTATAGACACTGGCATATATCTGTATATTCATTGGAGATGAACATTAACATTTGCTAAGTTTTGAGCCTGGGAGTCTCCCAAACTGTTATAGTAATGATGTTTTATTCAGCCAGGTTCTCTGTTTCCGCTATGAGGGTATAGAAGTTCCTAGATTCTCATTTCAGGGTAAAAGGGAGATATTCTTGGATAGAGCAAATGGTTCTCTTACTGTCCCTTGAGTCTAAATCATGTATGTAAAGTGCAGTGACTACAGACTCAATCAATTTCTCAAAAATGAGGCTGGTCAATGGTGATATGGTCTTTTCTATGAAGTTGTTTAATCCTCTGATCTTTAACTTAAAATCAAAATCATACATTTTCTTGAAAAGGCTCCAAGGTCTATGGCCTCAATAAATATGCCATATGTCTGAATTGTCTTGAAGTCCACCTATTTTTTCAGTCAGATCTCTTTAGAGATAGGGTTTTTCTTCAAATGTTTTGACTAACTTCATCCCAACCTTACATCTCTTCAAATGTCTGACTCTAGCTCAATAGCCAAGATAGTCACAATGAAAGAGACAATGCACCCATTTTGAGGTATCCCCATTCCATACTATGAGTAAACATGGGGGCATTTTCAATGACATCCCTAGAATCAAACACAGTTGGACAGCTCCCCACACCTGAGTAGAGACCTACCATCTATGGCTGTAAGAGTAAAAATCCCATTTAGGCTGTTCCTTCTGATCCAGTGATTTATCTAACAATAGTTTCAGGAACTTTCTGTTATCCTTGAGGATGAGGATTTGAAGGAATGGGAGTTAGTACTGGCTGTGCAGTTTTGGATTCTAAATATTCATATCCTGGGTAGACTTCAGTAAGTATATCTTTGTCATCATTCCTGATACTTTCAGGAGCATCTCCATACCCAAGAATATAGTAGAATCATTATTTATGCCCAGAATTTATAGTTCAGCCGAGAAAAATTGCAACTAGTTTTCCCATAAGATTTGGAAAGCTATCAGGCTGTGATCTGAGGTGCCATGAAGCTCTTCCCCACCCAGTTTCTCCTTTAGAACTAAATCCTCAGTCCACTGATTCAATTGCAAAAATTGTTTGCTACTGTTAAAGACTACCCCCACCCCAACATCCACCCACTCCCACCAGGTACACCACTAATAGCTGCAAGCCTTGGCCATATTGACCACAAAGGCCACTCTTCTCATTTTCCCAGGCTCTGAATACTGATTTTCCCCGTTCTAAAGTTGCCAGAGATTATAACAGTGCAACAAAGAATATCAATTATCTGTTCAATTGTGTATTGGTGAAGACACTCCAGTTACAATCAACAATCCAGTAAGATCTAATTTGTTTTGGTTGAAGAAATTTAGAGTTCCCGATTTTTTTATAGGTAACTTTTTATCCCCCCTAAACCTTGCAAAACCTTTTCTTTTAATTGTGTCCTTCAAGTTCTATTTTATCTGGGTAATGCAGTGCCCTGTATTTCCACTCTTTTAAATTACTTTCTTAATCTACAGTGCCTCCATATTATGTAACTAATAAGTTACACATTTTAAATCTGTTTCAATAATGATATGTCAAAGCTCATTTAGATCATATAAATTTTATGCTCAAAATATTGTACTATTAATGTTGTCTTGAATTTAATTCACCTGAGCAATTTACTTGAGAGCTGTATTTTTTTACACTTCACAGATCCATTTGAACAGTCTGCATGTAATTATGCAATTTACTCTAGAAATATACATGTATATACCAATATATGTCCTTACAAATTTCTTTTTAGCTTCTATTTCAAAGTATATTTTTATTGTATATTAGGAATTTTTGAGAGTAGAGGAAATAGAGATATTTTTAGAAATACCAACATGAATTATATTCTATGGTAAGATTTCAAAAAAAAAATTACTACTCTCTTTAAGTCCCTTCTTTTACTACTCTTTAAATCACATCATTTATTAAGAGCTCAAAACAATGTTGTTGTCCTAACTAATAACATTCTTGGGAGGAGAAATATTATTTCAATCCAAAATGGAGTCCAAATTTATCTTTACAAAATGAAGGTACTATTATAGACACCTAAAGTTTTAGAATTGAAGGACTCTTATACGTGATTTTAGGAATTACTTAATACAAAGCAAAATAATTAAATTTATTGAAAACAACAAACTATATAACTTTAAAAAACTTTTAATACTTAAAATTCCTTACTGTTTCTGCAATAATTTGGTTTAGCATGATTTAGAATTGAGATTATAAGATTTTCACACATTGCACACTTTTTCATCTTGAAATTATATTTAACACATTGGATATTATAAACAACATATTTATCTATGAGAATGAAATCAGACAAATTCATTTCATTATCTGTGCGGTGGTGTAAAGCAATTTCATAATGTCCTTTTTTATTCTGGAGTTTCTGTAATTCTGAAACAATTCTGCTATGTAGTATATCAATATGCCTTTCAGAATTTTAATCTTCTCTATGGACAAAATCTATCCAGGACTTCTTGAATTAACAAAAAATACCCTGAACAGTTTTGGTCGATGTTTTAAAATGTGAAGATATCCAAATAACTGAGGCTTCCCTGACTCTTTCTGACAATGGTTTTGCTATAGGCTTCAATGAAAAAGTGAATTTTTAGTTAAAATGAACTGTTTCCAATATCTGAAATTTCAGTGTTCATATTATTGTCTTGCTTATGACAAGCATTTGTTCTTCATAGCATTGGTTAGCCTTAATTCCCTTCCTCTCTCCTTCTCCCCTCCACCCCCCGCCATGTTCTCACTGTCCTTCCAACTTCAAGAAGTCTATCGTGAACTATTAAGAGATTAATATCAATCCCTCTGAAGGCTAGTTCCCTTTAAATATCTGGTTTTTTTCCCCTCAGAATTAATTGGATTTTTTTCTCAAATAATGGGTCAGTTTGTGTGTTGTTTTTTTAAGAATTCAACCACATTTTCATTTACAATTCAATGTGACTGATTCTTTCTTACTATGAACCTATGTGATCCTTGAAATGTTTCAACACTTTTCAACACCAACAGACACAGTCATACTTATAAGTTATTGAAGTGTGTTTTTTAAGAGTTGCAACTTCTATTCAGTCCTTGGATCAATAACCATTCTTAAAAACCAATGCATTTAAAACACAATCAAAGTCAGTAACGATATATTCATGCGTGCCATGAAATTTAGCACTCAACTGATAAAAAACTAAAGTTTAGGTCAATCCAACTTTATCTGGTTGAGGTCAGCCATGCCGAGTTAGCTTACAGTAGAAGCACACATGTAGAACCATTACTGTCAAAAAAATGAAACCTTATTAAGATTATTGGTCATCTCAATAAATTTGCACACTACTGTAGCTTGTATAGTTCAAATTGTTCTTCATTACAGGTGGTTAAACTAAGACCAGAGTTGCTTAAAGATATGTCATACTTTTATTCAATTAATATCAGGCCAAGGAAAGACTCAATTGAAATATCTATGTATCTTCATTAATACAAACCAGCACAAGCTCTTGTTTTCTCTACCTTTGCTATGCTACAGTTTTAGTTTCATAACAGATGTTCGTCTTACAAGGCCATTTAACTTTACATTTCTCTTGCAATTTCTGAAAAAGAAATAAGAAATAATGCCAGGGAGCTCATTTTTGAGAATGATAAATCATTTGTGACAGATATTTGAACAGATATCATAGCACTGTGGGTAGAATGCTGGACACAGAGTCAGGAAGAGCTAGGCTTAATTCCTGCATTTGAAGTTGACTACCTTTGTGACCACGAGCAAATCTCTACACCTTTTTTGAGCCTAGAGAACTATCATTTATATAGACTGTGTCCTTGTAGTTCCCAAACCTAGTAAATCACAAGCCTTTCATGTATTGACACCATTTTCAGAAGAAAGTACCAAAATAATGGAATTAATCTATCATTTAAAACAGGTGACTCAACTTCTGAGCTCAATTAACATATTAAAGAAGTAAACATCTTGCATAGGTAATAACCTCATAAACCCAAACCTTTGAAGTAAAAAGGAAACATACAGATATTTTTAAAAGAATTCAGAAGTTCTGAAATTGATCAATAAGAGAAAAAAAAATCTAAAAAATATGAGAGGTAAGATAATTCAACTTTCCACTTTATTACTTAGAGGTTGAATATAATTAAAATGTCAACATTGGCAGAAAAACTACGTCAAATGTAAGAACAGTACATCTTCAACTTGTTAGCTAGCTAAAATCTCTCTTTAAGGAAAATCCCCAGTAAAAAGTTTTTCTGTCTGTCAATAATCTGACTGACTATCCGAAATCAAATTGCTGACCACATAGGTAAAGATTACAGATCCAAGAAATCTCATTAAGTAGCTAGTCACAGAAATGCCAAAGAAATGCCAAAAATTTACACAATTTACATATTAAATGCAAGTTAAACAATTTCTACATTTAACCAAGCATATAGGTATTTTGGAAGGCTTGATCTGCCTCTGAGTCCCTGCCAGAGACTGGAGGAGGGACACTGTGGATAATTGGCTTCAGAAACTTGAAATCACTGTTCCCAGAGCCAGTGGTCAAGCACACCTCATACTGGTAGCTCTGGGATAGGGTCCTAGTGCCGTTGACATCCACCAAGTGACCCGAGAACCGGCAGTTGGGTCCTAAGTGATCAATTTCTGATGCCTTCCTTTTTCTCCACAGCCTTATGGAAATGAATAGGATGACAGAGACCAGGAACAGAAAGGAGACAGAAACCAAAGAAATGATCAAGTAGATTGTAAGGGAATCACTCTGTGACTCATCTTTGGGCTCATCTGGAAGCTTCACAAAAGGTTCAGAGAATCCATCCACTAAGAGGACATTCAGCGAGGCCATTGCCGACAGAGGCGGTTCCCCATTGTCCTTCACGAGCACCAAGAGCCTCTGCTTGATGGCATCTCTGTCACCGATAGGCCTTGCTGTGTGCACTTCTCCATTATGTGCCCACACGGTAAAGAGCCCTGGGTCTGTGGCTTTTAGCAGCTGGTAGGAAAGCCAGGAATTCTGTCCAGAGTCCTGATCCACAGCAACAACCTTGGTGACCAGATAACCTGGCTCTGCTGCCCTGGGTACCAGGTCATTGCAGGGAACCGTGCCATTCTGCAGTGGGTACAGCACAAAGGGAGAGTTATCATTCTCATCTTGAACCACAATTCGAACCACAGCCTGGCTGCTCAGGACTGGGGAACCTCCATCAGTTGCCCTCACAGTGAACTGGAAAGTTTGGATGACTTCGTAATCCAGAGATCTTAGGACATAGAGATGTCCATTGTCTGAATTGATGGAGACATAGGAGAAGAGGGGCAGATCTCCAGTCTCTGGAGGTTGCAGGGCATAAGTGACTTTGGCGTTGGTGCCTGAATCACTGTCGCTGGCACTGACGCTGCCGATGTGGAGAGCGGGACTGTTGTTCTCCCGGACGTAGATGGTGTACACTGTCTGAATAAATACTGGGGGGTTGTCGTTGATGTCAGAAATAAACACTGTGATGTTGTGTTCCGTTTTCAGTCTTGGGAACCCCAAATCCGTGACAGTAATGGTGATGTTGTAGTCAGCCTTCCTCTCTCTGTCTAGAGCTCCCTCGGTTGTTATTGAATAGAAGTTCTCCAAGTGAGGTTTCAAGGAGAAAGGAAGATCCTCTTGAATAGAACAAATCATCCTTCCATTTTCCCCGGAGTCACGGTCTCTGATGCTGAAAACAGCGACCACACTTTCAGGAATGTTCTCTGGAATAGGGCTGGTTAGTGACAACATAGTCAGTTCCGGGAAATTGTCGTTCAGATCCATCACTTGGACCAAAACAGTGCATTTTCCTGAAAGGGCCCCAACGTCTGTGGCTTCAACATGCACCTCATATTTCTGAATTTCCTCAAAATCCACTTGTTTTTTCAGTCGAATCTCTCCTGAGATGGGATCGACTCCAAATGTTTGACTGACTTCAGCCGAAGCTTGGAATAAGGTATACATGACATCCCCATTGATTCCAACGTCTAAATCTCGAGCAGAGACAGTCACTACTAGAGAGTCAATGGGGCTGTTCTCTGGAATTTGCACTTGATACTTTGGCTGAACAAATACAGGCGCGTTGTCATTAACGTCCACAACGGTGACCCACACTTGGGCTGTCCCAGACCTCGAGGGGAATCCACCATCCATGGCCTTGAGGGTCATTGTGAACTCTGGTTGCTCCTCACGATCTAGAGCTTTATCCAACACCAGTTCTGGAATCTTTCTGCCATCATTATGGGTGTTAGTGTGAAGGAGGAAATGCGAGTTATGACTGATGGTGTAGTTCTGAAGGCTATTAATGCCAACATCCAAGTCCTGAGCGAGCTTTAAAGGGAAAGCAGTCCCTGGAGCAGTGCTTTCTGATATTCTCAGGAACATGTCAGGGTCCGGGAAAGTGGGTGAGTGGTCATTTATATCTCTTACCCGCAGTTCAGCCTGGAAGAACTGCAAAGGGTTTTCCAGTAAGACCTGAAAAGGCAGCACACAGGGCTCGGCAGGGCCGCACAGCTCCTCCCGGTCCAGTTTCTCCTTTAGAAATAAATCCCCTGTCTTCTGATCCAGTTGCAAAAACTGTTTGTTATGGTTAGAGGTTACCCGGGAACCCCGAGCGAACAACTCCCCCACTTCCAGACCCAGAACTTTCACCACATTGGCCACAAAAGAGCCGCTCTCCATCTCCTCTGCCACAGAAAACTGCCCCGGCTCTGAACCCACCTCAGACAAGAGTAAAGCCATAGTAAAGAGTATCACTTGCCTGTTCCATTGCGTTTTTCCTGGAGCAGTCTCCATTGCTGCATCCGTATGAAGAATGCTTATTATATTCCTGATAAAATCGATCCCTTTTCTAGTCTGAAGTAATTCTGAGCTTATTATTTCTATTTTCCTATCATCCTTACCGGTACCCCTAAATCTGAGGAACGACTGACAAACCCTTCTCTTTCTGACAGTTCTTTCAGATTCTGTTTTCTCGGGACAATGGAGTCTGCGGTAGCTGCGGTCCTTTCATTTACCTTGTTAGCCTGCAGCGCCACCATGCGTCCTTACTCATAAATTCCACCTTTTAAAATCCTTTTCAGATCTCCTGGCTAAATCAGTACCACATTTGGAGAATAAAATAAAATCCTGAATTTAGGAAAACGAAGAAACTATAGAATCACAAAATGTTAGGATTTGAAGGTGTATTGAAGATTCTCTTGTGATTCTAGTCCAATCATTTCCTTTTACATATAATGAATTGAAGGTCAGAGTAAGAGGGGGGAAAAGGGTGGGGAGCTTTCCCAAGGATATAAAAGACATATAAAAATAACATTAAGGCAGAACAATACTTGAAGCTGAAATACAAAAGGAATTCAATTACTCAAACATATCCCATACTCCTATTTATAAGGACCACTGCTGACTTCATTCTCCACTGAACTTTGCTATTATTAATTGGCCTTCCTTCTATAAAAGATGCCCATCTTAAAAGGACATAATGTAACAATTTTCCTCTAAATTCTCCATGAAAAGTACTAAAAATCCAGAGTTTCATTTAGGGATGAAGTAGAAAGCTGAAATCTCACTTTCAAAAACAGTATACTCTCCCAGGAAAGGAGCCTGTAGTGTGCACAAATTCAGGAAAGTGAAGTATCAGGTATATATAGGAAGAATTCCACGAGAGTTTGTAGCTATTGATTATTTGGGCAAAGCGATATAAAACTAGTAGAAAGATGATGTGAAGATGTATTTTAACAGCAAATGTTTTAAAGAACAACTATTTGTCTTCTTGTAAATAAAATAAATGTTTGACTTAATTTCATTCATTTATTAGAAGAAAATGAGTAAAATTGAGTTATTTTTTTATAGTTTATCTAAATTCAGTTCAATTTATCATTGTTGATGCATCCTAAAGCTAGAGCTATATAGATCAAATGTGCAAACTGTTTGTTGTTCTACATTACATTTAACTACATACACTGGACAAATGAATAAGCCAGATTAGAAGTGACAAGTTGTGCTTGAAAATATTTCCATAAACATGACAAAAGGTATTGTTTGAGGACAAACTTGAAATCAATATTTAGAAAATAAAGTATCTTGGGCATTGATATTGGACTGAAAAGTCCATGAAATGACCATAATTTCTAGGTTTCCACATCACTTTTGAAAAATATTTCACAATAATAGTTGAAATAGACACTGTACAGTCCATAGTTTAGGATATATGAAGCAATAGACTTGATTAAATTCTGTTCAGTTCTATTTTAAAGTTTTCATGCAAAGCAGAACAATGCTGTGGGCAAAATAAAACCTCGAACTGAGGTTACTTTAGTAACAATAATGTTTGTTGAATTTTTTTAAAGGAGCTAATATTTATAAATACTAAAAGACTGAGTAAAATGAAAATAGAATAAAAAGCAAAGCAATTAATTATCTTGAAATAAAGATAACAGGTTGACATCCAATCTAGATTTTCTAGGACCATGATATTTTTTTTCCCTCAATATCCACTGATTTACCTGCATTTACTAACTGACTATCTGAGCCTGCCATTTTACTTTAGATATTTAAATAAAGACTGTAGCTCAATGGACAATTTGAAAGAGCAGTAGAGAGTTGAAACATTCATTTAGAGTTGGACCAAAAGCTTGGGGGGGGGGAGGGGTTTATGGTACAGGGATTTGTTTTGGAAAAGGCTTTTTTAATTCCAGCCTTCATTTCACGTCAGAAATATCAAAATGCATAGAAAGGCAGCTAGGTGGCACTGGTGATAGAGTGCAGGGCTTGGAATCAGGAAGATCTGGTTTAGAATCCTGCCTCACACACTAGCTAGTATGACACTGGGAAAAGTCATTTAAACTCTCCATTTCGCAGTTTCATCTGTAAAAAATGACGATAATTATAGGACCAATATCAAGAGATTGTGAGAATCAAAAGACTTTTGTAAAATTATGTAAAGTGTTTCACAAATCTCAAACCATTATATTAATGTTACCTATTATTTTTAAAGTGTATTGAAATAATTTCAACACAGTTATACCCATGGAAGAAACTTTATCAAATCGGGCAGAGTGAGCATTTCATATTTAGAGGAGGTTCATCAATTTGATATGACAAAGAGCAATAAATAGAATCTAGGATTTTAAAGACTATATATTACAAAAATCATTATATGACTCTGTTTCAAAGTTGTATTGTGTTATGTTGGATTGTTTTTTAAGATAGTTTTAGAAATACAGACATCGCCATTTGGAAAGTAGGTTGTGCCTGAGACCAGAGTAGAAGAAGAATAGGTAACATTTTATAGTACTTACTATGTGCCAGCTGCTTCACAATGATTATGACATTTGATTCTCACAATAATCCTGGGAGGTGGGTGGTATCATTATCCCACTTTACAGATGAGGAAACTGAAACAAACAGAACTTATGTGACTTGTGCAGGATCACATGGCTCCTGAGGTCAGCTTTGAGAACTGGTCTCCCTGACTCCCAGTCTAATTCTTTATCCACTGCATCACCTTATTGTCCCTATATAACAACATCAAAAAGTTATATCTTATTTACAAGTGGTCAGTAGAGAAGGGAACTTAACTGATGTAGGAAGTAGCTTTCATAAAAATCAATCACTTGTGAAGTTGGATTCAGACCATCTATGTCTACATAAGAGATGATGATAACCCATCTTTTTTCAGCAATTTTGAGAAACTGAACCCATGGAACAGAAAGGAAATTCTACTTTAGTAAGAAAATAAGAAATATAGCTTAGTTAGCTAGAAGGAATGCTCATTTGCTTATTGGGAATACTAAGAAAGTAACATAACACCTATCTTGTTAAGTAAGTCTTTGACTGTTTGCTACATCTTCCAAAAGATTTAAGAAAAATCATGACAAGGGAGTCTTAAATAAAATCATCCTGAAAACTCAAAATGTCAGAAGCAGATTTGGTTGGTAGCCATTCACACAGTCAATTTTCTTTTGCATGTAAGAAAAATTTCAGAGTGGGTTAAAGTTATTCACTTGTCTGCAATGAAAAACACAGTAGAACAATGAGTTATTGTTAACCAAGGCTTCGTATGGGGAAAAAAGTACCAAATTCAAACAGGCTACACCTATTTTCTTAAGTCTTATATTAAGCTTCCTATTCTATCCTGTATTCTATACTAACAGTGTCAACTATTAGTTGTTAATTTAATAATATTAGTTAATATTACTATTAATATTTTATTGATTTTTAATATTTTATTTTTTAAAAGCACAGTTAGTTAGAGTCATATGTCAGTTAATCTGTGTTCTCAGTAAACTAAGCCTATGGGAAAACCACCACTCTTTAGCCATAGTAAGGGTACTGTTCTCTATTCACTGGTGGTAGTAATTCAAATTGCAGATAAAAGGTTCATTTGGCAGCAAAGAGCCTCAGAGCCACTGGCTTCATACACCCAAACTGATAAATTAAAAGTAAAATTCACAGATAGATAAAATTAGTAAAAACCTTAAAGCATCCTGAATACTGAATCTTGTGAGTTTTAAAAGAAAAAAAAAACACATCTGATTGAAGACAGAAGCAAAGCTAATTTCCATTTTACTACTTTATATAGAATATATTTTAAATGATGTTAGGCAGAAAAACATTAAATATAGTATAATGATTTACTCAACTTACTGGGTAACCAAAATTATGTGAAATCCAAATAACTAACAAATTTTCCGAACCATCAATAATCCGATATTTGAAGTTAGACTTTGATTATCAAGATCAAAGTTAAATCACAAAGCACAGTGGGAAACTAGTTTACAATAAGATCTTTTCTCCTAAGTCTTAGTTGACAAATTCCAGTATTTAACCAAGGTTAGAGCTATTTTGGAATACTGGGTATTCTTCTGATTCCCCGCCAGAGCTTTGAGGAGGAATACTAGGAATTATTGGCTTCAGGAATTTGAAATCATTGGTCCCAGATCCACTGGTCAGACATATTTCATATTGGTAACTCTGGGACAGGGTACCAGAGTGACTGATGTCCACTAAGTGGTTAGGGTATAGGCCATTTGAATCAAAATGGCCATTATCTCCAGCACCCCTTTTTTTTCTCCACAGGTGCATTGCAATGAACAATGTAACAGAGAAAAGGAAGAGAAAGGAGATGGAGGCTAGAGAAATGACTAAGTAGATTGTAAGGGAGTTATCCTGAGTGCTGTCATTAGGTACATCAGAGAGCTTCACATAGGGCTCAGAGAAGCCATCCACCAGAAGAACATTCAGTGTAACTGCTGTGGACAGAGGTGGCTTCCCATTGTCCTTCACCAATACCAGGAGCCTTTGCTTGATGTTGTCTTTGTCACTGATAGGCCTTGCTGTATGCACTTCCCCATTACGGGCCCACACAGTGAAGAGACCTGGGTCTGTGGCTTTGAGTAGCTGATAGGAAAGCCATGAATTCTGCCCCGAGTCCCCATCCACAGCCACTACCTTTGTCACCAAGTATCCTAGCTCTGCTGCCCTGGGTACTAGGTCGTTGCAGGGAGCTGTATCATTTTGCAGAGGGTACAGAATGAAGGGAGAGTTATCGTTCTCATCCAAGACCATGACCCTAACCATAGCCTGACTGCTCAGGGCTGGCGAACCACCATCAGTTGCCATCACTGTGAACTGGAAAGTTTGAATGGCTTCATAATCCAGAGATCGCAAGATGTAAAGATGCCCATTGTCTGAATTGATGGATATGTAGGAGAAGAGAGGTAAGTCTCTGACTTCAGAAGGCAGCAATGAATAGGTGACCTTGGCATTGATCCCCAAGTCTCTGTCACTGGCACTAACACTGCCAATGTGGAGGGCAGGGCTGTTGTTCTCCTGTAGGTAGAGCACATATAATGTCTGTGTAAAAACTGGGGGATTGTCATTGATATCAGAGACCAGGACCATGATGTTGTGTTCCGTTTTCAGTCTTGGGGTCCCCAAATCCATGACGGTAATGGTGATGTTATACTCAGCCTTGCTCTCTCTGTCTAGTGCTCCCTCGGTTAACAGAGTGTAGAAGTTATCTACAGATGGTTTCAGGATGAATGGGAGGTCGTCTTGGATAAAGGACACCATCTTTCCGTTATCCCCTGAGTCCCGATCTCGAGTTTTGAACACAGCTACCATCGTCTCAGGCAAGTTCTCAGAGATAGGACTGGTCAGTGAAGATATGGTGAGATCTGGGGGATTGTCATTCACATCTGTCACTTGGACCACAACAGTGCATTTTCCAGAAAGACCTCCGCCATCTGTGGCTTCAATATCCACTTCATATGATTGAATTGTCTCGAAATCCAATTTTTTTCTTATCCTTAATTCTCCTGAGTTCTGATTTACTTCAAAAGTTTTGCTAATTTCTTCAGAACGATGAAAAAGTGAATATAATATTTGTCCATTATTTCCTATGTCCAAATCTCTAGCAGAGACTGTGACAATCAGAGAGCCGATGGGGCTGTTCTCAGGCACCTGAACTTCATACCGGGACTGGACAAATACAGGGGCGTTGTCATTAATGTCCATAACTAGAATCTGCACCTCAGCTGTCCCAGATCTAGGTGGAGACCCACCATCTAAAGCCATAAGGATTAATCTGATCTCAGGATACTCCTCCCGATCCAGGGCTTTGTCAAACACCAGTTCTGGATACTTCTTACCTTCACTGCTGGAGCGAGTGTAAACTTGGAAATGGGAACTGGGGGAAATCGTATAGTTCTGAATATTGTTTTCCCCTACATCCAAGTCCTCAGCGTTTTTTAAAGAAAACAGAGTTCCTGGTGGAGTATTCTCAGGTATTTTCAGAAGCATTTCGGTTTCTAAGAAAGCTGGTGAATGGTCATTTATATCTTGGACCCAAAGCTCAATAGGAATAATCTGAAAGGGGTTTTCCAGTAAGATTTGAAAAGGCAGCAGACAGGGCTCCGCGGAACCACACAGTTCCTCTCGGTCCAGTTTCTCTCTCAGGAGCAGATCCCCAGTCTCTAGGTTAAGTTGTAAATATTGTCTATTGTCCTCAGAGAGGACTTGGGCCCTACGGGCAGACAGTTCCCCTACCTCCTGCCCCAAAGTCTTTGCTACATTAGCTACAAAGGAACCGACCTCCATTTCCTCCGCCACAGAAAACCTCCCTGTTGCTGAGCCCGCCTCACAAACCCACAATAAAATAACAAGACATATCACTTGCCTGTTCGGCTTCATTTTGTCTTGAATGGGTGGTTCTTTCAGTTAAAGAAATTTAACCTTTTCTTTCTAATTCCAGTAATCAGGCCTTGGGTTGCTGTCTCAGGAAGCTCGGGTTTGAGCTCTCAGCTCCTCCTTACAAAGCTTCCCTTTGTCTGAGCTTTTTTTCCAATTCTGTTTTTGTTCTGATGAGAGGTTGTGCCGCGCCTTCTTAGCCTGCAGCGCCACCAGGTGTCTGAAAGGATAACTTAATATTTTCCCACAAAAGCTAAATGTAAAAAAAATAATTGATGTATTTTAACCAAGTAGTCCCTCGATTAGCGAAATTTAGGACAGAGAGGTTTGAATTGTGATTTATTACCTCCTATGAATACTGGTAATTGTAAATATCGAAAATGATTGCGTTATGTGTATTAAAAAGTCTATCAGATCCTACTGCAGTCAATTGTATTCACCTTATCACTGTTATGGATCCTCTATAGTTTTAAAATAAATAAAATTCCATTTTTTTACTGTGTGGTAGACATTTGCACTTTTGACGTTTGTATTTCTAGCAAATATCAGGTATCCTTTTGCTGTTGTTGTTCTTCTGTGTCCACCTCTTCATCACCCCATTTGGAGTTTTCTTGTCTAAGATATGGAGTGGTATGCCATTTTCTTCTTCAGCTCATTTGATGGATGAGGAAACTGAGGTAAACAGGGTTACACTGCTGGTAAGTGTCTGAGGCTAGATTTGAACTCAGGTCCTCCTGACTCCAGGGCCAGTGCTCTACTCACTGCACCACCTAGCTGCCCCAACACTTTCCTGTTCTTCTGAGTTTTGCCTGGTACAGTCCTCACTGTGGTGACTGCATCATGTATATCCTTTCAGTAAGAGGAAATCCTGGTAAAAATCAGTTCCAGTTTCCTGGTTGAAGGAACCCTGAGTTCAATATTTCTATTGACTCATAGCTCTTAGAGGAACAGCCCGTGGTCCCCACTAAGCCTTCAATTTCTTTCCTTCCCAAGGTAACTTTTGGCTTTGGGCAATGGCGTCTGCTGAAGTTGCTGTTCTTTTAACATTTTGTAACGCTTCATCGCCACCATGCATACTGACAGAGAAGTTACACTTTTCAGGGTCCCTTTCAGTATCAAAATACTGCCGTAAACAATTTTAGGCATATAAACTTGATGTTCATAGGAGTCTAGAATCAAATTTTTCTTGAATTTAAATATCATGAGTAGCAGTCATTGTGAAACAAAGGTAAACAACAAAAGAAAGGGCATTGTTTCTCATATGTACCTAGCTAATAATTAATAAATTGTCACTTATCAAATTAATAAATAATTAAGCAAGAGCTTACTGACATAGTTACATAAGTAGTTACAATTTTTTCTTCAAGTTTCCAACTTTGAACTCTTCCTATTCTACAGTAAGAAGTTCTGATGTTAGAGTAAATGAGCACTTTTTTCTAACTTCTTAAAACGCAAAGAAAGAACTCCTTAAAACATGGACTAGGGGAGTATTTTTTCAGGCATCAGATTTTATTAATTTCCTTGGACTCCATTATTTATTAGGTTCTCATGAAAGTGATGGTGTGTAAACTAGCAATAGGCTTTGTGGGGGAAAAACTGGATCCCAAATTTTGACTGAGTCTATCTAACCAAAATGAAGGAATAGTCATAGAAATGTTCAATGTTAGAAATAGAAAGGACATGAATAAAAATCTAATCCACCCCCCTTCTCTTACATATAATTAATCTAAGATCTGAGTGAGGAAATGATTCGATCAAGGATGTAACCAGCTCTAGCTAAGAAAAAATTAAGTCAAACACAAATATAATCAAAATACCAGGAGTATTCAGTTAATACATTCTCCAATTTCTTAAGATTTCTGACTCCATTCTGCACTTCATTTTGCTGTAGTCGATCCCATATTAATTTCAGTACAATTTCTCCTCTTAAATACCATTGCATATTTTAAAAATTCTCTTTACTTCATGAGCACAATGTAACAAAGTTATATATTTCATTTATAAAGGTACACCGGTTTATCAAAGGTTATTTCAATGTATTGACATAGGCAAGTGAAACTTGAACTTTTATATTACTTCGGATTAATATTTGTATTCATGTAAAAACCACATTTTTTTTGGAAATTCATCAAACTGAATTTTATTTTTCAAAATCTTTCCAAATTTTCCCCTTATCTGAACGTTCTTCAGCTCCTCATTCAAACATCATATCACCTAAGACTAAAAGCGTAGAGGTGATCCATTTTCTTTTTTTCTTCTTGCTTTTTGGAGGGCAATTGAGATTAAGTGACTTGCCCAAAGTCACACAGCTAGTAAGTGTGTCAGGTCTGAGGTCGGATTTGAACTCAGGTCCTCCTGACTCCAGGGCCGGTGCTCTATTCATTGCGCCACCTAGCCGCCCCTAGGTGATGCATTTTCAAGTCTTTATATCTATGTACACCAGGAAATTTGATTAGTCCAGCTATACAGTGACATTAACGCTAGAAAGCATCCTAATAACACTATTAAAGGCATTGCTGGAATTACAAAAAAGTAATTTTTAGATAATAAAGTATCTTCCCGATTGTCTGCATTTGGCCTATATTCTCATTAATTAATGCTAATTTTCATGCTTATGTACCTGTCATGGCTATGTTGGACTGGGAAATCACACAGTCATGAGCACAATTACAATAGAACATACACATATTAGAACATATCAAATGCCAAACATCATTCCATTAGTATTTTATTGAGTTGACACAAAGGGTTAGCAGTATTGTAGGCAAAATAAAACACTGAGATCCATATCCAATAACGTTAATACATGGACAGGTAGAATTTTTTTTTAAAGGAGGAAATGTTTTTCAATATACTTCAAGACTGGTTGAAATAGGGGAAAAATTAAAGAGACAATGAAAATGGTTAATAAAAAAAGGTCATTGTGATCAAGATGTAATAGGTTACTTAGATAACCCTAGAGCATCAACTAAAAATTACAGAAATTATTCAATAAATTCAGTAAAGTAGAAAACATTAAATGAAACCTTCAAAGATAATTTGCCTGTATGTTGCCAACAAAACCCAGCAAAATGGGACAGAACACAAATTTTCACTCAAAATTACCACAAAATGCTTAAAATATCTAGGAGCTCACTGACAAGTACAGACACAGTAATTATATGACTACAACTACAAAATGATCTTTTCAGAAATGAAGAAAGATAATTTGAGAGTAATTAATTGCTCATGATTTAACCATACCAATATAAAAATGACAATATTATCTAAATTAATTTAAATAGCTGATGACTTGCTAAACAATTACCAAATTGTTACTTTATAAAACAAGACAGAGTTACAACAAAAATCATCTAAAGGAATTAAATGTTCAAGAATTTTAAGGAAAATAAAAGAACCTAGCATTACCAGTACTCAAAACAAAGCAGAGATCATCAAAACAATTTGCTATGGATTAAAAAATTGAAAAGTTGATAAATGGATCAGATTAAGTATGTAAGATCAAAACACAAGTGAGACAATATTATAATGTTTACTAAACCCAGTGAAACAAAATACCACAGGAAAGGTTTTGATAAAAACTACTGGCAACTGTTGAAAAAAAATTGAGAAACATTAGATTTAGATCAGCTTACAACATTTATTAAAAGAAGCACCAAGTCAATACATGATCTAAATATCCAAGGTCATACCATAAATAAATTAGCATAAATGTAAGGAAATATCTTTCACAACCATGGGCAGGGGAAGATTTCTTGCCCAGATAAGGGGTAATTATGATCACAGGAGATGCAAGATTTAGTTTTAATTACATAAAGTTTAAAAGGCTTGGATGAACTAAAAGCAATTCTTCTAGGATGTTAGAATCAGAAAGCAAACAAGTATCAGGGAAATTTTTTGCAGAAAAATTTTTCTGTTAAAAGTCTACTATCCAATGTAAATGGAATTGCTACAGATTTATTAACGAGACTTTCTTGATAGATAAAATATATATGAACAGGCAGCTCTCAAGGGAAGAAATCCAAAGTATTAATAACTGCATAGGAATGCTCCAGATCACCCAGAATAAGAGGAATTAAAACACCTCTGAGGTTCCACCTCATGCCATACAGAATAGAAAAGATGATAAAAATAAAATAAAATTACAGTTGTGGCAGGAGTTACAGGAGGACAGACATACAAATGTACTGCCAGTTGGGCTTTGAATTGGTCTACAAAAATTTCTAAATTGTGCATGCACTTTAACCCAGTAGTATAATCACTAGGCATAACCTCAAAGGGATCAAAAACAGTGAGTAAAGTTAAATTTTTTATTTATCATTTACTTAATTATTTATAGCTGCACTTTTTGTTGTATCAAATAATTGGAAATAAATTGAGAGTCTATAATCAAAGAGTAGATGAACAAATCATGATACTTAAGTATAATGAAACACTATGTCACGGTAAGAAATTACAAAAGTCATCCCAGGAAATCTGGATTTCTTCCAGAGAAATATGGGAAAACTTATATAAACTAATGCAGGATGAAATGAGCAGAAGCAAGAGAACTATTTATAGAACAACTACAATATTACAAATGAAAGCAACTTTGAAGGATTTAAGAACTCTGATCATTGCAATGGTAGATGATGTAGCAAACTTCTCACCTCTTGGTGAATAGGTTATGGGAGCAGAATGAGACATATAATTCCAGACATGATCAAAGCAACACAAATTTGGTGGGTTTTTTTTTTTACTATGCTTATGTCATGTTGATCTGGGAAATCACACAATATGTCATGAGCACAATTAAAATAGAATGTATATATATTAGAACACATCATATGCCAAACATTTGGGGCACAGGTATTAGTGACAGCAATGAAAAAATAAAATAGAAAGAGTGAAATATCCAAAAACACATGGGAGAGAGCACAAAGAAGTTCAAGAGAAAACACAAATAAGAAGAGCAATATTGTAATAATAGATATATGGTTGATTACATGTGCAACCTTAGTTTTATGACCTTCTTTGCATATGGATATGTTTATGTGTTTTGAAATTTTTGCATTTCATATTTTAAAAAAGAAATACAAAGTGCTTTGAAATAATTAAGATGCAAATACTATCCATAAAAAGTACTGTAGAGGATAAAGGGAAGTAAACCAACAGTTATAGCAGTTCTCTCCATTGTGTATGATGATATAATGGTAATACATATATAATTACATACTTTAAAAAGTAATGATTGTAGAGAATCCTGTCATGTAATTATATTGTGTTCTAACTGGTTTTTTTCTCCAAAATATAGGAATTCAGAAAGAATGAGCATAGCCATTTGAAAACAAGTTGTTTCTGAGTCTAGACCATGTAAACATCAAAGACAAATTTATGGTACTCTCAAGCTATCTGTTGAGGAGAGACTTGAGGGGAGTGTAATCTGACCTTCAGAAAAATCAATAACTCATGATTGACTGATTCAGGCAGTCTGTATCTAAACAGGGAGATAGTGTTAATGTCTCTCCTTTATTTTTGCTATGTTCAAATCATGGAGTAGAAACATAGGTTTTCCCCTGGCAGGAGGTCTAGAGATATTCTTTGGAATGTCCATATCATTAATTGAAAGGACCAAGAAAAAAAACATGTTCTTTTAATTAAGTTTGTAATTATTTTTGAAGAGTTGGATAAAAGCCATTGTAAGGAACAGGAAACCTGAAAACTAAAATGTCAGAGCCAGACTTTACAGGAAGTTATATGTGTGTGTATATTCCAATGAACTTCTTGAGTTTAAGTATGAATTAAAGTTGGTTTTTACTTAGGCTTAGGAAGAAAGAGTAGGGATAGATTAGTAAGTCATTACTGTTAACATTAAGGATTAAAGAGAAAAGTGCCAGGTCTTAATGAGATATTTACATTTTTTCAAGTTTTGTTCCATATTTTACTTATAATTCTTTCCAATATAATATGCTAATATTGTTAACTACCATGAAGATGGTGTTAATTTTAGATAAATTTTTTCTGGTTAATCCTGCCTCTATGGGAAGCCTAGCATTTGTTGGCCATTACTCAGGAATTGCTCTGACATTTAATTGCGATAGTAATTAAAATTATAGGTAGCATACTCAAGGTGGGGGGAGAAAGAGTCTCATAATCACTAGCTTCACAAACACAATCATATACAGTGGAAGTGGAAATAAAAAAGGGAAATATAAAAGTGGATGTGAGATATGAGCCTTAAAGTCAAACTACGTCATCTTTGAAATTTCAAAGGAAACAATGTATCTTCTCATTTTACTCTTTTGGATAGAACATACTTATAAAATAATATTAATATTGTGCAGACTATGTAGAATATTACATATTTAATTAATTAGCTAGTCAAATATTTTACCAAAACCAAGATCATTGAAAAATTTTCAGGACAAAAAATAATTTTCACCATATTAAAAGGACTTTAATTATCTGATTCAAAGTTCCCCATACTAGGCAGGGATGAACAATTCATGAAATAATACCAGAAAAGGGATTACAAAATTATAATATTAAATTTCTGTTGATCAATTATAATACTTAAGTAAGCATGTAGCTGTTTCTAAGGACAGGATTTTCCTGTAAGTCCTTGCCAGTAGCTTGAGGAGGGACACTAGGCAGAATGGGCTGCAGAAACTTGAACTCACTGGTCCCTGAACCACTGGTTAGACACACCTCATATTGGTAGCTCTGGGACAAGGTCCCTGTTTTGCTGACATCCATCAGGTGCCCTGGAAAGGGGCCATTTGGATCAAATTGACTACAGTCTGTGGCATCCCTTTTCCTCTTCCACAGACAAATAGCAATAAACATAATAATAGAGACTAGAAAAAGAAAAGAGATGACAGCTAAAGAAATGATCAAGTAGATGGTGAAGGAGTCAATCTGGACCTTCTCCTTGGGTGCATCTGGGAGTTGCAGGTAGGGCTCAGAGAAGCCATCCACCAAGAGTACATTCAAGGTGACCATGGTGGACAGAGGTGGCTCCCCATTGTCCTTCACCAGCACCAGAAGCTTCTGTTTGATAGCATCTCTTTCACTAATGGGCCTCGCTGTGCACACTTCCCCATTGTGGGTCCACACAGTGAAGAGTGCTGGATCTGTGGCCTTGAGCAGCTGGTAGGAAAGCCAGGAATTCTGCCCTGAGTCCCTATCTACAGCCACCACCTTGGTAACCAGGTAACCTGGCTCTGCAGCTCTGGGCACCAGGTCGTTGCAGGGAACAGTGCCATTCTGCAGTGGATATAGCACAAAGGGAGAGTTGTCATTTTCATCCAGTACCACAACCTGAACCAGAGCTTGGCTGCTCAGGGCTGGAGAGCCCCCATCAGTCGCCCTCACAGTGAACTGGAAAGTTTGAGTCACTTCATAATCCAGGGATCTGAGGACATAGAGATGACCATTGTCAGAACTGATGGAAACATAGGAGAAGAGGGTCAGATCTCCAGCATCAGGAGATTGAAAAGAATAGGTAACCTTGGCATTGGGCCCTGAGTCCTTGTCAGTTGCTCTCACACTACCGATGTGGAGAGCAGGAATATTGTTTTCCTGGAGGTAGAAGGTGTAGGCTGTTTGAGTAAACTCTGGAGGATTGTCATTGATATCAGAAATTAGTACAGTGATGTTATGCTCAGTTTTGAGCCTCGGGGTCCCCAGATCCGTAACTATGATGGTGATGTTGTACTCGACCCTACTTTCTCTATCCAGGGAGCTCTCTGTTAACAAAGTGTAAAAGTTGTCAATAGATGATTTCAAGATGAAGGGAATGTTTTCCTCAATAGAACAAACCATTTGTCCATTTCCTCCCGAATCTTGATCTCGAATCTTAAAAACAGCCACCACGGTCTCAGGTGAATTCTCAGGGATAGGACTGGTAAATGACGACATGATGAGTTCTGGGGCATTGTCATTCACATCTGTCACTTGGATCACAACAGTACATTTTCCTGAAAGGCCCCCGCCGTCGGTGGCTTCAATATCCACCTCGTAAGACTTAATTGCCTCAAAGTCTAGTTTTCTTCTCATTCTAATTTCTCCTGAGGTGGGATTTACTTCAAAACTACTTACAATTTCTTCAGAGCCTTGAAAAAATGAATATGATACTTGCCCATTATTTCCTATGTCCAAATCTGTAGCAGAGACCGTGACAACCAGGGAGCCGATGGGACTGTTCTCCGGGATCTGGACTTCATACTGGGCCTGGGCAAAAACCGGGGCATTGTCGTTGATGTCCACAACCAGGACTCGGATTTGGGCTGTTCCCGACCTAGGCGGGGACCCTCCATCCAGGGCAGTGAGAGTTAAAATGACCTCGGACTGCTCCTCTCTATCCAAGGCTTTGTCCAGTACCAACTCCGCGAACTTCCTGCCGTCACTTCGAGAACGGGTTTGAACGTGGAAATAGGGATTAAGTCTAACTGTGTAGTTCTGAACACTATTGCTTCCTATGTCCAGATCTTGCGCAGTTTTCAGAGAAAACAGAGACCCAGGTGGGCTATTTTCAGGGACGTTGAGAAGCATTTCAGTGTTCAGGAAAACAGGCGAATGGTCATTTATATCTTGGACCCAGAGCTCAGCGCGAACTATCTGAAAAGGTTTTTCGAGTAAGATCTGAAAAGGCAGTAGACAGGGCTCCGTGGGACCACACAGATCCTCTCGGTCCAGTTTCTCTCTCAAAAGCAGATCCCCAGTCTCTAGGTTAAGTTGTAAATATCGCCGACTGCCCTCAGAGAGGACTAGGGCCCCACGGGCAGACAACTCCCCTACCTCCAGCCCCAAGGTCTTTGCTACATTAGCCACAAAGGAACCGACCTCCATTTCCTCCGCCACAGAAAACCTCCCTGTTGCTGAGCCCGCCTCACAGACCCACAATAAAATAACAAGACGTATCACTTGCCTGTTCGGCTTCATTTTGTCTTGGATGGGTGGTCCTTTCAGTTAAAGAAATTTAACTTTCTTTCTATTTCCAGTTGTCAGGCCGTAGGTTGCTCTCTCAGGAAGCTCGGGTTTGAGCTCTCAGCTCCTCCTTACAAAGCTTCTCCTTTTCTTAGCTTTTTTTTTTCAATCCTGCTTTTGCTCTGATGGGAGGTTGTGCCGCGCCTTCTTAGCCTGCAGCGCCACCAGGTGTCTGAAAGGATAACTTAATATTTTCCCACAAAAGCTAAATGTAAAAGATATTTAAGAATGTATGCATCAAAGAGTCCTAGAAAAACTAAGTTGGGGGAGGGTAGTACTGTGATTTATTTAGTTCACGTGAATATGGCAATTGTAAATCTTTACAATTGTTTCATTATCTATGGTGACAATCAATGAGGACTCTCGGTAAATTGAATTGCTTTTGCAAAATCATTGATGTGGGTCACACATACTCTAAAAATAATTAGATATCGCATTACTTCGAGGGGCAAAAAGCGTTTTCAATTGGTGGTTCAAATTTCTCGGAGGCATTCTCATTTCCAAAGTATATGAAGTATTCCTGATTGCTCACAAATAAAGATCGACTTTTTTCCCAAAAAAAGAATTTAGAACACACAGTCTACTGGGGCAAGTGATTTTCACTCAGTAAGTCGACAATATAAATTGGATTCCAGGATTCTGCAAAGACCATGCCAGTTGCTGTGAGGTGGGTAATATTTAGGAAATAGCAGACAGTGGTACTTGCTCAGAGAAGTTATAGAAATAACATTTATGGGATGAAGGGACAGAATTCTTAGTATATTTAAACTGTGTTCTCCTCCTTACCAGCTCTTATTGGAAGCAACATGATCTACTTTCTGTATGGTGTAGAAGACAGGTGAAATTAGATGGAATAGTCACTTTGACCATCTCCTTCATTCATTCTTTTGAGTTGTAAAAGACATGGGAATGTAAGATTTTTAGAAACGAGAAAATTCCATGTGAGTTTTTGCTAATGGTATTTCTAGCACTTATATAGTACTAAGCTTTTCAAATGTGATTTGATCCTCACAACTCTGTGAGATAGGTATTATTACAGATGAGAAAGCTAAGGCTGAGGGATGTGGAATGGCTTGCTCATTGTCACACTGCTAGTAATTGTCTAAGGCAGAATTTAAATTCAGGTCTTTCTGATTCTAAGTCCAGCATTCTGTCCACTATGCCAACAAGCTGCCACAATGAATGACAATATATCTTCAGTCTAACAAACTGTCTTCTCTGGAGAGTCATACAATGAAAAATGTCACCAATGTGTAAGCCTTGAGGATAGTCAGTTATAGATTGCTGAAGTTGGGAAGGATCTAGCGTGGCAGCAACGACATGGCCCACCGACATGGCTGTCAGCATGCTTTCAATCGTATTGAAGATTTTTGCAATGAAATAAGGGCCTAGCCCATGACTTGGATAAAGCATACATCTTTTATAGAAAAATCATTCCATCTGCTCAAAGACATAGTCATTTTCCCTCAGACAAAAGAGCATGACTAGATGATTTAAATTTTCTTGAATTTTTAATGCTGTACATGTACATGTGCTCGACTGCCTTTGCTTATGAGACAAGCAATTGATTCCAGTAACTGATGTCTAGAACTCAAACTTAATGTGTCAATTAAGAAGAAACAGGAAGCTCATCTTTCTTATCCCATTTTATAAGGGTGTCCTGGAGCAAGATGAAGATCCTGTTCATGACAGCAAATAGTAAATTAAACACTATCATTCTCTTTTGTCCAGAGCCTTATTTAACACAGCATGCTACTACTGTTTCCCCATTATATATCTTTATAAACAGTTGTTGGAGAGGAGTATGGAGTTCTAAAATTCCTTGACTGTCACAGTTACACTCCAGGCACTTGGAAAGGGAAGTCAGTGACTATGGTATCAGTTTCTGGAATCTTTAGAAGAAGTTTATCTTTTGAGAACACTCAGGACTGGCTAATGATGTCTTTAATCATCCCTTGGTCCTCATGCAATTGTAAAGAATTGTCTTCTAGATGAAAATCTGTCACATAGAATAAAACACAGAGGTCTGTTGCTGTCATAGTTTCCTATTTAGACATGTTCCTTATTCTGCAAAATTCAGCATTGTTTTTGAGGAAAACAGGCCCCGGTTGTCTCAAGACATCATCTTCTACATGAGATGAATTCTAAGGTGTTCAAATCCTCACTACCTTGTAATTAATACAATTTTTGCCTGCCCCAAAACACACACAATGTATGAAAAAACATATTGATGCACCTCTCCTGTAACCTCAAATTTTGTGGAGTTGCCTGAGGCTCAGAGAGTATGAGTGAGTTGTCCATGGTCATGCAGCTAAAAAATTCCAGGAGTGAAATTTGAGGCCAGGTCTTCTCCTGAGTCCTTGTCCAGCACTCTCTCTACCTGCTGTGCCATACTGCTCCCTACTTATAACCATGGAAGCCTCTTGGTAGATCATGTGCTGTTGCTGCTGAAGAACTGAAAATAGATCAAAAGCACTAGTCTACTTTGGAGAATGCCATGCTTCTATTTCCATTACTTCTGTTGCGCAGAAAAAATTATCAACACAATAAAAAACAAATAAATAAAGATGCAAATGGGGATAAAACCTTACCTCAAACCTTTAGCTGAACCAAATAAGTTTTAAAACATCAAATAACAAGAGAAAATGCTTTTGTTCTTTTTCCCTTTCTAGGATTGTCCAAAGTCAGCCATCTTTGACCATGAATACTTTTCTCCATAGTTTTATACAGGCTTTGTAATATTCCACAGTCTTAATTCTGTAATCATTCTTTAGAAGTGATTTGCTTTTCCCTCTCATGTTCTGATAATGAAGATATTTCAGATTGATAATAGAGTAACTTATTGGGTAATATTCTAAAAGTATGGAAAATGATCAATATTATTGAGGTACTAGCATCTTTCAAAGGAGAAAAACAAAAGTTTGCGTCAAATTGCAAAAACAGGAATATTATAGGATCACAGGTATACTCTGATAATACCTTAAGTGCTTCAATAAGTCAAAAATCATTTACAGGGCGGCTAGGTGGCGAAGGTAATAGAGCACTGGCCCTGGAGTCAGGAGGACCTGAGTTCAAATGCAGCCTCAGACACTTAACATAAAAACTAGCCTTGTGACCGAGGGCAAGTCACTTAACCCCAATTGTCCCCACCTTAACCCCTCCAAAAAGCAAAAAAAAAAAAAATCATTTACAGACCTCAAATAAACTGATCATGATCCCAATTACTAGGATAATGTAATTCTCATCTCAATTATGAAGCCAAGGAACAACATCTCAAATACCCTATTATTCAAGATAATAAAGTATAATATTAATGAGGCATGGGAATCCATTGGCCTCAGGTTCTCTGGGGGTGACATTTTTCTACTGATTTCAAATTATGAGACTCAACTTAATAGAAAGGGCAATGAAAATCATTTTTCTTTTCAAATAAGTAAAAATGTTGTTACACTAAATAAGGAAAATGAGGGTAGATACATCTTAAACACTAACCTACTAGCAAAAATCCTACTTTCAAAATTTAAATTATTTTTAATGCAATGCTTGATTTCAAGATGAGAAGAAAACTGGTACAAATTCTCATCTCTATGTAACTCTGCTTGAAACTGAAGTTTTTCTTGAAGGGCAGGTTTTCTTCTGACAACTTTTCCCCACCCTAATCAGGGATGCTAGGGATAATCAATTTCTGGAATTTAAATTTGCTTCTTCTGGAGCCTTTGGTCAGACATACTTCATAATGGTAGTTTTGGAATAAGTTCCCATTGCCACTGGCATCCACAAATTAGCCCTGGAATGATTCATCATTCCCATAAGGACCAACATCTTTGGTATTCATTTTTTCTACACTGTACACAGTGATGAACAGGATGAGAGAAAGCAGGAAGAGAACAAAAGACAAAGGCCAAATAAATTATCTGCAAGTAGCTCTCAGAGAAGCCATCCACCAAAAGCATGTTCAGTGTGGCTGGTGTGAACAAAGATAGCCGACCATTGTCCTTCACCAGCACGAGGACCCTCTCCTTGATGGTGTCTCTGTCACTAATGGGTCTCACTCTTAGAACTTCCCCGTTATGGGTCCACATGGTGAAGAGCCTTTGGTCTGTGGTCTTGAGTAGTTTTTAGGAAAGTCAAGAATTATGCCCCAGTTTCCATCCACAGTCACTACCTTGGTGGCCAGGTAACCAGGCTCTGCAGTCCTGGGCACTAGGTTACTGAAGAGAGTTTTGCCACTTTGTAGTGAATATAGCATGAAAGCAGAACTATGGTTCATGGTCCAGAATTACAAACTCAACCAAAATCTGGCTATTCAGGGCTGAAGAACCACCATGAGCCGCCCTTCTAAAGACCTGGAAAGTTCCAATGGCTTAATTATCCAAGGATCTCAGAGGACAGAGAGGGTCGTTGTCTGATTTAATGAAGATCTAAGATAAGAGGGGCAGGTTTCCAGTTTCAGGAGGCATCATGAAGTAGATATCTTCGCAAGTGGTTTCCAAGTCCCTACTAGTGCTGACAATGTAGATGACAAGACTGTCGTTCTTCCAAAAGTACGCAGTGTAGACTGAGTAAACACAGCAGAGTTGTCATTGACATCAGAGATCATCACCACAAGGCTGAGTTCAGTTTTGAGCCTTGAGAACAGTAATAGTGGTATTGTACTCAGCCTTGCTCCTCCCTGTATACTGACCCCCCCTCCATTACCAAGAAATAGATATTTTTTATAGGTTTCAACATGAAATGGAGGTCTTCCCAAACAGAGCAAACCACCCTTCTATTGTGTTTTGAGTCTTGATCTCAAATCCTGAAAACCACAAAAGTTACCTCAGGCAAATTCTCTGGGATGGGGCTGGTGTATGATGAAATGGTCAACTCTGGGGTATTATCATTCAAATGTATCAAATTATGCGTAAAAATATTTTTTCAGAAAGATTCCCACCATCTGTGACTTCAATATCTTTTTCCTAAGATTGAATGGTCTCAAAATGTAATTGCTTTATCTATAGAATTTCCCATTTCTAAATTCAATTCAAACATTTCCTGAATTTCTTCAGAATCATGAAAAATACAAAGGATATTTTCCCACAGTTTCCTACAGCAGAATCTTCAGCAGAGATGTTGGCAGCCAAGGAACCTATTGGGCTATTTTCAGGGACTTTAACTTTGTTTAATGTCTGGGCAAACACAAGAGCATTGTTGTTGAAGTCCCTAACCAAAAACTAGAATTGAACAGTTCTAAACATGGGTGGCAACCCACTATCCATAGTCATGAGGATTAATGTAACTTCAGACTGTTCCTATCAGTCCAATACTTTGTCCATCCAGATATTTCTGCTGTCAGTGTTGCAGTGATCTGAATGTGAAAATGTGGGTTGTGATTGTGTAATTCTGAACATGATTACTTCCTACATCCAAATCTTCAGCCTTTTCCAAATGGCCATCCCTGGTGATTTTCAGAAGCAACTTAGCATCCATTTACAATGGGGAATGGTCATTTATGTCTTGAATGCACATCTCAACCTGGAAGAACTGAAAAGACCTCTCCAGTAAGTTCTGGAAAGGCAGAATATAGGGTTCAGTAAGGCAATCCAGCCCCTTCTGGTCCACTTTTTTTTTCTTTTAGGACCAAATATCTGTTCTCATGGTTGAACTGCTAATACTGCCTGTTGATTTTAAAGGGAATCTGCTCCCACCCCTCCCACACTATTTACAATGGCACCATTCTCCTTTTTCTCTTCCATTGAAATCTGTTTGAACTCTCCCCAAACACAAAGAGCAAAACAAAAAAAAAAAAAAATAGCAAAACTTTCCTTTACTGCTGAATCACCTCTCCTTCAGGCATCATTGTATATTCAACAAATATGGACTAACTTGGCCTCACACAATTAACTTAAACTGTAATGATGTCATAGTTCTCACACACTGTATCAGACATTCTATTAAAACATGAAAGTGTCAGGAAAACCCGGAGTGACATGCTGGTCCTAGTGATTTACCAGGGTTGTGAGGTGTGTCATAGAAATTAAAGGAATCAGATCAGGGGAGCTATGAAGCTCTGTTCTATAATGGATACAAAACATTTTGCAAAGCTTAAATTTTTATTTTAAAAACTGTGAATCTCCATATAGATACTAGTTGTTGCTGTTGTTATCATCGCTGTTAGCCTATGGTCATCAGGCTGGTGATAACTCCATTCCCTAAGCCTTCTATTTTACTCCCTCTGACCTTAAGCAGTGCTTCCAGAGTAATAAAGGGGTGTATTGGTAAATGTGGAAAAAGTAAACTCCAAGAGGGAGAAAGTATGTGCACATACTTTTAAGTTTAATCTGAGGGGTTAACATTTTCTTAAATCTAGACAATGAACAAACCAATAATCCAAGTTCTCATTTGTAGGAATAGTTGGCTTCGAAGGTATAAATAAATACTTACACTGGCTCCAGCACACCCTTATCCCAGATACACTAATTTTTTTTTTATGACCTTCACCCATGCTCAGATGTGAACTCCACTTGCCTTCAGACAGATTTCCCTTAGTTATGTATAGAGAATGATGGCTCTTGTTTGGAGAGATCAGCTACATTTGCTATTTTGACATTTCATATGTCACTTGATGTTTCTTTATTTTGCTTGACTGGGGCCATTTTTGTATTGTCCATTGCGCCAGTCTATTTCATATGAACCAATGTGAAAATACAATAAAGTAGGTAGTAGCTTTGTCGACCCTGAATGTCAATGATAGTTCTTATTCCTCTAGCACTTTAAGATTTGAAAAATGCCTTACAAGCCCAATTTTATTTGATTCTCCCAATAATCCTGCAAGGTAAATACTGTTATTATGCTCATTTTGCAAATTAGGAACCTGAGATTCAGAGAGGATGTCGTACTATTTTATACCACATTGTTAATATATTATAAAAACTATACAAAAAGATATTCCAACTCATACTGATCACCTTGTTTGCGACAATGAGCAACGTTTGATTAAAAATAGGTTTAAACAAGTATCTGCAAAGGTGACTGACTTCTGGTGAAAAGAAGAACTCTAAATGATATTAATCTGTCTCATTTTCAATACAAATGTTAGAAATAGGACCAAATGTTCACATCACAGATTGTAAAGGTCAATTAAGTAGTATTTAAAAAAAATGAAACAATAATTAGTCATTTTGGTAACCAATCAAGACAGAATTAAGGGGGGGAAAGGCATTCTCAAACTTCTTTCTATTACTTAAAATGAAGGCAACATTTTTCACATTCTAGATGTTTAATAAGAATAATAGGACAACATATTGCTGGTCCTGGAAGGGATCTTAGGCATTATCCAGTCTAACACAATTTTTTTTGTATAAAGAAACTGAGGCACAAATGCCACACAGCAATAGCAAAGCCAACTATACACCATTGTCTCTTGATAAGACACTGTTCTATCTGAGTAAAAATCTAAAGATCTGGGGATAATCAAGGAATGAAAAAGTATTATGAAGAAAAAACTGATATACCTTAGAAACGTGGATTGTTTAATTTTCAAAAGAAAAATCTGTCAAACAACTAGGGAACAATGGTTTAATTTTGTTGTGAGATAGAAAGCAAAGTTTTTCATTATCTAGAGGATGTTAATTCATTTCTAATACTAATGAGAGGATACAACTGTGAACATGCAAATTTATGAAATACACACAAGTTATATATTGAATTTCTTAAAGAAGAAATTAGAAGGAGTGAGGGCAACTGACTGGAAAAGAAGACACCCAAAGTTTGCCCTTAAAACTGTATTCCTAATTGTAGTTATTTCAAGATGCTGGATTTTCCTCTGCATCACTCCCAGATTTTTGAAGAGGAAAGTTGGGAACAATTGGCTTCAAGAACTTGAACTCATTTGTCCCTGAATCACTGGTCAAACACACTTCATATTGGTAGCTCTGAGACAATGTCCCTGTGCCACTGACATCCACCAAATGACTCGGGAATGGGGCGCTGGATGGAAAATGACCATTTCCTCCACCAGTCTTTCTTTTCCACAGTCTTATGGTGATAAACAGAATGATGGAGACCAGAAACAGAAAGGATACTGAAACCAGAGAAATGATCAAATAGAGAGTGAGAGAGTCAGTCTGCTCCTGCTCCTTGTTAGAGTCTTGGATCTTCACATATGGCTCAGAGAATCCATCCACCAGGAGCACACTTAGTGTGACCACTGTGGACAGAGGTGGTTGCCCATTGTCCTTCACCAACACCAGGAGCCTCTGTTTGATGGTGTCTCTGTCACTGATGGGCCTTGCTGTGTGAATTTCGCCATTGTGGGCCCACAAAGTAAAGAGTCCTGGGTCTGTAGCCTTGAGAAGCTGGTAGGAAAGCCAGGAATTCTGTCCCCAGTCCCTATCCACAGCCACCACCTTGGTCACCAGGTAACCTGGCTCTGCAGCTCTGGGCACCAGGTCATTGCAGGGAGCTGTGCCATTCTGCAGGGGGTACAACACAAAGGGAGAATTGTCGTTCTCATCTTCTACCACAATCTGAACCAGAGCCTGACTGCTCAGTGATGGAGAACCACCATCAGCTGCCCTCACAATGAACTGGAAAGCTTGGATGGCTTCATAATCCAGGGATCTCAGAATATAGAGATGGCCATTGTCTGAGTTGATGGAGATGTAGGAGAAGAGGGGCAGGTCTCCAGTCTCTGGAGGCAGCAGAGAGTAGGTGATTTTGGCATTGATTCCTGAGTCTCTGTCACTGGCACTGACACTGCCAATGTGGAGAGCAGGACTGTTGTTCTCCCGGAGGTACAGTTTGTAGGCTCTCTGAGAAAACACTGGAGGGTTATCATTGACGTCGGAGATGAAAACTCTAAGATTGTACTCGGTTTTGAGCCTCGGGGATCCCAAATCTGTGACCATAATAGTGACGTTATATTCGTCCTTGTTCTCTCTGTCCAATGCTCCCTCTGTTACCAATGTATAAAAGTTTTCAAAAGAAGGTTTTAGGGCAAAGGGAAGATCATCCTGGATGGAACAAACTATTCTTCCATTTTCCCCGGAGTCTAAATCTGAAACGCTGAAAATGGCGACCGCTATCTCAGGTGAGTTCTCTGGGATGGGACTGATAAACGAGGACATAGTGAGCTCGGGGGGATTGTCGTTTAAATCCTTCACTTGAACAAGTACAATACATTTTCCAGAAAGGCCTCCACCATCTGTAGCCTGAATATTTATTGTATAAGACTGAATTGACTCAAAATCCAGTTTCTCTTTTAGATGAAGTTCTCCGGAATTTTCATTCAATTGGAAAGTTTTACGAATACTTTCAGTGGCACGAAATAACGAATAGGAAATCTCTGCGTTGTTTCCTACGTCTAAATCTTTTGCTGATACTGTAGCAACGATGGAATCAATAGGGCTGTTTTCAGGAATCTGAACGTCGTACCGAGACTGAGAGAACACAGGAGCATTGTCATTGATGTCCATAACCAACACTAGGACTTTGGCAGTCCCAGACCTGGGTGGGACTCCCCCATCCACTGCAGTAAGAGTTAATCTAAACTCAGATTGCTCCTCTCGATCCAGGGCTTCGTTCAGTAGAAGCTCTGGGTATCTCCTGCCCTCTGCATCCCCTCTAATTTGAATGTGGAAATGAGAGTTGGGGCTGATCGTGTAGTTCTGGAGACTGTTGCTTCCTACGTCTAAATCCTGAGCATTTTCTAATAGAAACACAGTCCCAGGGGAGGTGTTCTCAGGGATTTTTAGCACCATCTCAGTGTCTAGAAATACTGGAGAATGATCATTTATGTCTTGTATTTTAAGCTTAGAGCGAATGACCCGAAAAGGGTTTTCCAGTAAGATCTGGAAAGGCAGTACACATGGCTCGGCGGGGCCGCACAGCTCCTCCCGATCCAGTTTCTCTCTCACGAGCAGATCCCCGGTTTTAGGGTGCAGCTCTAAATACTCCTTGTTCCCTTTGAAAACAACTCTGGTCTCCTGATTGGACAACACCCCCACCTCCAGGCCCAGGGCCTTTGCCACATTGCCCACAAAGGAGCCTCTCTCCATCTCCTCCACTACCGAAAACTGCTCTGGCTCTGAGGCAGCCCCAGACACACCCAGTACAACAAGGAGAAAGAGAACTTGCCTTTGTTGCAGAATCATCGTCCCTTCCCGTTCTATTCTTCCTTTGACTCCCTCCTCTCAATCTGTGTAGCTCAGCTTGAAAGCAAATGCTAATCAGAGGCTACTACTTTCGTCAGTCTGCCTGGGAGAGCGGATCCCTTTCTCCAGTGGCAGCTAACAAAGCTTCCTCTCTGCTTCTGAACTGTTTGATTCTGGGCTCTCTTTCTGGGTGTTGGCGTATTCGGGAGCTTTTCTGCCTCTTCTTAGTCTGCAGCGCCACCACGCGGCTCTTCATTATTTTTCTCAGACTGAAGTAAATAATGTCACAGGGAACATGTACCAGATATTCTTCGAATCCTATTTTGTAATACAAATGGCGTATAACTTCTTTTCTGCAGAGCAATCCATATCGATATCCATATCAATCATAATGTTATCCCGCACTACGAACATATAGGCAAATAAATATATTTATTTATACATGTATGTTTTTAAAAGTTGCTTTAAAAGCACATGCATCTGTCAAGAATGTAGCCTTGCCCAAAGGCAATACTGAATATTTGACCTGCAAAAGAAAGGACTTGAGCTAAGAAAAATCCATATTCAAATCTACAATGTCTATAGGGACAACCTCTTGAGACCAAAAGTCAGACAGAAATTGTAAATGGTGAAGAGTGGATAGCTGGTGGTAGAGAGGAAGGAAGCAGCAGCATCCAGGTTGTAAGCAAGTGGTATTTCCTATTACCCGCAAGTCTATAAACCTATAAGACCAAAAAGCTAAGACGTTCTTTATCCGATCTTTCTAGTCATCAAAGTTCTTTCTTCTTCACAACTGGGCTCTGTGACCAAGAAGCTCTTTACTAACAGAATTTGAATATTACCCCGTCAATTTTATAATTCAGTATATACCACCCAGGGTAGCTAGGTGGCACAGTAGATGGAGTCAGAAGACAACTTCCTGAGTTCAAATGTGGCCTCAGACACTTCCTAGCTGAGTGACACTGGGCAAGTCACTTAACCCTGTTTGCCTCAGTTACTTATCTCTAAAATAATCTGGAGAAGGAAATGGCAAAGAACTACTGCATCTCTGCCAAGAAAATCCCAACCGTGGTCATGAAAAGTTGAAAATGACTGAACAAAAACAACAATGCCAGCCAAGAAACTGACTCTCTGGAATTGAGAATTCTTAGCCCATAACTGTGTTTCCCTGGAAAAGGGGAATTTCTTGAAAGATTCACCATAGGTTGAATGTGGATAATAGAAGGTGATATTTGAGCCACTTGGCTTAGAGAGGGGAGGTGATAATCGGACAAATGACACTTGGATCCTGCCTTAGAGAATGACTCCAACAAGAATGTCAATGAAAAAAAAGAAGAGAGGAGAAAACAAAAACAGCATTATTTTAACATGTTAAAGTCTGCACAAAAGAGACCAGAAGGAAACATAGATAGGCAATGCAATTTTGAAAAGACCATTAAATTTATAATATGTGCCTGTTAAAGTAAAGTGTAAGTAACAGAGATATGTGGATTCATATACAATAATCTGTCCTTGTTTATATGGAATTTGTGGGTGCTTGTTAAGCTTAGAAATAAAAAGCTGAAAAACTCAAATCGAGAGAGAGAGAGAGAGAGAGAGAGAGAGAGAGAGAGAGAGAGAGAGACAATAACTTTGAAACATCTTTCAATTTTACTTTTTCCCTCTCCTACCAGGAAGATAATGCCTTTAATTTACAAAGTCCTTATTTCACCAAATCAACTTCTGAAATAAGGGGGGAAGTAAGAAAGTAAGAAAGTAAGTAAGGGAAGTAAGAAAGAACACAATTCAAGTGGAGTATATGTTGATTCTACCTGCAAAGAATGTTCTGACACTGGAAACTCCCTCATGCCACCTTCACATTTCCTATTTTAGGATTCAACAATATAAGATCATAGGAATATAACTGCAGACAACTGGATCATTTCTATAGTAATATTGCCACAAAAAGAGGCAGCATGGTTTAGGAGACAAGATGTTTAGATTAGAATCAGGAATACCGAGTCAAAAATCCAGCCTCTGACTTTACTACTTATGTGATCATTGACGAGCCACTTCAGATCTTTGTGGCAGGGGTTACTCTCTAGCAATTATCTATTAAGTTAGAGTTGAGTTGTACCTGAAGTTGAGCAAATCACAAATCTTTTGTGCATCAGGTCATGAAAAGAAAAAAAAAAGCTTGCTCCACATTGAACTCCAAATAATAATAGAGTGAGTCATGATGTATCTTGTCTTTTAAAATAATTTTTAAAATCAAGGGCTTTTTTTTTTTTGCAAATTAGAGAGTAGTTTTTGTGTGTGTCAAATAAATGTGTTTTTATTCTATTTTCAAATGGAAGTTATCATATTTTATATGAAAAGCAAAAGACATTTCTTCAAAATTGAACATTGATTGAACAGGAACTGAGTTGAAAGATTTCTGAAGTCCCTTCCAGGTCAGACATTCTACAATAAAATTCAGAAGAGTTAGGGATGAAGCCTCTCAAAGACCTCAGAAAAATATTATAAAATCACACACTTTGTCCAAGATGGTGACATTCATGAAGTGCTACGTTTCCCAAACTGAGAAATGGTTTAAATAAACAGAAGACAAAACAAAGACATATTTATTTAAACTTATCATCAGGCCTTGAGGAGGGAAAGAAACAAGCATTCACTTAATGCTTATAATGTGCCAGGCACTGCACTAAGATCTTCACAAATGTTATCATGTTTGAATCTCACCACAAGCCTAGGAGACAGAGGGCCTGGCTTTCTAAAGTACGTAAAAACTCAGATCTATGGAACTGAAGGAGAAAGGGGGCAAAACATGCAAAATAGCTCACAAGAATGACTTCACAGAAATATAACAACAGGCACTACTCCACCTCTTCACATTTAAATTAAGGGAATGTAAAGATTAGAAGTCATCACTAATGTGCAATGTCACTGGAATATTCAGTGGTCTGAGGCCTTCATTTGGTATTTCGCAATCGTCTCCAAAACAACACATATTCTTTCTTTGCAAGAATTTACCATATAGTTGTTTTTATTACCTTCATAAAGGTGTATTCTAGTTAAATTTTTCATCAATACCTTAGTGACCTTCCTCAGTCCTTGTTATTTTCCAAAACTAGGCATTACCTAGGTGATTGACATCAGAAACGACAAATAAGAATATTTTCAGGGACGTCTATGCACCATTTAAAAAGAAAATTCAAACAATTACCTTGGATCTTTTTTTTTAAGTACACGGGCAATTATAAAAACTCTAGGGGCCACAGTTAGTAGGTTACAAGATCATCACTGTTCTCTAAATATCTTTCACTAAAAAAAAGGGGGGACAGGTAAATTAGAGGAGAAAAATCCCTCCAAAGGTCAGAATAAATGGCTAAATTGTACTTCTGGAGAACCACAACTCTGGAAAACTCATAGAAAACATTATTTGTAGGTGACACAGGATCACATAAGTCTTAGTAACAGTAGAGTCATAATCAAGTTGGAATGTGTGGAAAAACATTTGCTGTATGATTTTACTGAACAATGTTGAAATTTAACTTTTAAATGAGAAAGGGAACATATGATGGTGCACACTTTAAAAAAGTAATGGTTTGCCTGGGGAGAAAATTCAAAGACTCAAGGAAAACAAAAGGAGGAAAGAGAGAAAGATTTACAGGGAGAGGATGCAGGGACAAGAGGAAAATGTGTGTGCAGAGGGGTAAAGAGAATGTAAACACATTATGATAAAATGCAACAACATAAAAATCCACTCCTTCATGCTACAGGAAGATAGGCAATTAATGGGGAGGGAGAAGGGAAAGAATTCATAAAACCTGGCCTCTATGCATTGAAGCACATGTCAAACCCTAATTGAAGCAAAAACTATTCCTTAAGGCAGAGAGTTTTCAGTGGAGTCCTCTTTTCCCTCTGAAGTAGGAAGGATGGGAACAATTGGCTTCAAGAACTTAAATTCACTGGTTCCTGAGCCACTGGCCAGACACACCTCATACTGGTAACTCTGGGACAGGGTCCCTGTCCTGCTGACATCCACCAAGGGTCCTGGGAAGGGGCCATTGGAAGTGAAGCAACTGTCAGTGGCATCCTTCTTCCTCTTCCACAGACGAATGGCAATGAACACAATAACAGAGACCA
>CM053581.1:319504852-319567791 GCA_028627135.1 Pseudochirops cupreus | reverse complement strand
GTGGCTGCCATTTCCTGTTTGTTCTTCACCTTCATTGTCATTTTGTTGGCGCTCAGGTTACACAGGTGGAGGACCTCCAAGTTTCTGGGTGCGTCGAGTGGGCATTTTGGAAACATCCATTCCTCCCAATTTATGGGCATTGATGGAGCGAGAGCTTTTCTCCAAACACACCAAGAGGTTTCCCTCACTACTGACTCTCAGAAAAGCCAGTTGATATTTCTGGGACCCAACTATGCAGACACTTTATCAATTCAGCAGAGCTCTGATAAAAAGGAACCTCCATTATTACCCCATGAATCAGTTCTCTCTAATGAGGATCAGTCCTTCTTACAGGTAGGCTTTATTTTTTAAATAGTATGAATCATACTATTTAATGCCTGACATATTTAACTTGAGTTGTAAAATAATATTAGTCATCTTACCCAACTTCTAATTTAATACAGCAATCTTCTTGTAAAGACTGAGGTGGTCAGTCTTAAGTTCTTCAAGATATATATCTTATTAACTCAGAAGTTAGCTTTTTTTTAAAGTTCTAATTGTTAGCTATTGTTTCTTCAGTAGTTCATGTCCTGAGTTACTGGTTCACTTGAGAGGACCACAAAATATAAGCTTCTAGAAGAGGGCTCCAGATGCAAAAACTTCTTTAAACCAAAGTATATGATAAACAATTGAAGAAGTCAGGGATATTCAGCCAAAAGATAAGACTTAAGGATTAAGTCACAGACTTAGTTTCTAGCACCATCACTTTTCCCTCTCTGGCTTCCTTCTCCTTTTCTGTCAAATAATGATATTAGATCCCATGATTTTTTAATTTCTATATATTTTTCAAATTAATTGATATAAACCAGTTTTCCCATTCATACACTTTCACTGTTGATTTTTGGACCTAAGAATATAATTTTATTTATTCTTATACCTAACTTCATAGTTTGAATCTGTTGAGATATTTTGGAATTCAGATTCATCAGAAGTATTCATTATTTTTGCATAAATTTATGTCTTCTACCCTCCCAAAAAAACCACCCACCCACAATTTCTTCACACATATTGAGCAGCATAAGACCTTGCTGCGTAGAGCAACGAAGAGCGGGTGAAAATTAAGAGACTTAGTTTCTAGCACCATCACTTTTCCCTCTCTGGCTTCCTTCTCCTTTTCTGTCAAATAATGATATTAGATCCCATGATTTTTTAATATCCTGTTTCCATCTGTATGTGCTCTAATTACTTCAATAGTAGAATCACGGATAAAATCTTGTGGCTCCCCTCCACCTTAACATCAGTCCCTGACTACCTTTCTCTTTGTTCCATGTAATTAAGCTCCCTAATGTAGCACCCCCAATGAAACTTCAAAATGTCTATTTAAAACCTTAAAAAGTCACTCTTTACTTAGAAATTGCTAATGGAATTAATATTAGACACCTTTACTGGGACAAGGTAAAAGTTACCTGCCATATCAACAGAAACATTATATTTATTCACTGTTTATTTGATATCAAATAATTTTTTTTTCAATTTTTGCACTTTCCTAGGATAGCAATATATTTTATCTGAAAGTTGAATTAGTTTATCTGCATTCATGTGGTCTTAATTCAGGGACCATGGAATAAAAAGTATGCAGCCATGAGAAAAATACTTATTTTTGTCTATTACCGATATGAGTGGGCATATTTCAAAATATTATACACTACAGATCAATTAATTAACATGTCTTTCATAAGTAGTGATTCTCTGTAAAATTTTTACTATACTATCATGGTTCCTATAAAGCTGGATGCTTTATTTAGCACATAACAGAAATATGTTCTGAGTGATCCATTATATTGTTCAGAATTCAATTATTGTTTGTGCAATGATCTGTTACTTTGAAATGATCATATTACTTCTAAAGAATATATTACTTTTTTGTACATCTGTCATCTTGTATTGCGTAAGTTTGTTGGTGGAAAAAAAAAAAAGGAATACCTCGGTGTTATATGTCGCGGCCGCCTTATGTCTACCATGGCACTCTTCCTTAACCTCTGTGTGATACTCACCTTTCTTTTGTCAAAGGCAGTGGCTTTTCATGTCTTGTTGCTTATTTAAAGAAACAGTAAGAAGGGAGCAAACTTTTTAATGATTATCTTTCTCTTTTCTTAAGATTAATCTAATGTAATCTTTATACCAGTTATTTCCTGACGTCATTCTTTCCCTCTTGTCCCCGAATTGAAACTTTCATTTTCTGAAAAAGAGTTCAAGCAAAACCTTTCAACATGGCTGCAAAGTCTGATAGGGTATTCAGAATTTCTGCAATAATCCAAATCTTCTAGAGAATACCATATCCTTTTGTTTATTTTTTCTTGAATATGTGAAAGCATCTAACTGGTTAGAGCAAAATTAACTTTAAAGAATCTCCCTTTTAACATGTACTTCCTATGCATATGTTAATATCAGAATGATGTTAATATCAAATTAGAGGCATTCTATATAGTTGATGAGGTTGTACAAGCGTTTCTGGCTTTAGTTGAATTGCGCTCATTTCATCAATGATACAGAATTTCCAAAATGGGATCCATTGCCACGAAAAAGACATAAATTTGATGATACGCACATAACAAAATCTATTGTCTAGCTTATTGATGTGCAGTTGCTTCATTGACTGACAAAAATGGTAGATGGACAAAAATCTTGGCCCAACATTGAATAGGAGGAAAGCAGGATAAATTTTTTTTTTAATTCTGGATTTAAGAAACAACAAACAAGATGAACATTTCCACATAGAATTTTTAAAAAGTAATTGTACAAGAAACTAAAAATCTCTATTTTATACAACTTGTTTTTCTTTTTAAATATATCATAAATGCAACATGAAGCTACTTTCTAAGATGCCCTGCTCATCTGTGATTCCTTCTAGCCTTCGTTCTTCTCTCCTCTATGCATTGCAAAATGTTTCAAAAACACTCTTTCCTTTCCTTTCACCTTTTCCTCTTTTTTTGCAGCTCTATCCTTAACCCAACTACTCCAAATCTCCCTTCTCCTTCTCCCTCCCACCATTCATAAATAAGTAAAAATAACTCTTACTGAAATATGCATAATCCCGCAAAAAGAATTCCCCTGTTGGCTGCGTCAGAAAAAAACATGTTTTGCCCCACAACTTGAAGCCATCATCTCTCAGTCGATAAATTTAGCTTGCTTCATCATTATTCCTCTGGAATCACAATTGATCATTTCATTAGTGAGACTTCTTAAATCTTGACAGCTTCATTTGGCAATTTGCATGCTGTTTTCAAAGATTCCTAGATGCTCCCACACCCCAGATCTTATATTCTATATAACTAAATTCCACTAGTCTCATACTCATGCTGCAAATCATGAAATATCACAACACATGAGAAAAATCAAAATAGCAGGTGACAAAAATGACAATAGAGAAATACATGTTTGTAAATAGGCTATACTATTATTTTTTACACACACAAGTTATGGCTGAAAATTATATCAGAAAAATGAGGTTATCTAAACAAAGCAAAGAGTAAGACATGCAATCTGCCCTGGTACTAGCAAAATGTTTAGATAAAGACTTTGTTAGAAAGGCCTCAAGCATGGTGATTAATAACTCTTTGGAGAATTTATGGAAGAATATGAATAAAAATGAGAATGAGGCTGCATAAATGGATGACAAATGTACCAGGAAAAGGAAGGGCTCATGTCAATAAACTCCCTTATCCACCGAAGCACAGATAGCAGAGATACCATTGATTTAGTTATCCTTTGTCCTTAATTTTCAAAGAGGACCAACATCATGAAGTGAATTGGATTTAAGTGAGGCAGAGTTGCACAAAGTTGTCAACCTCACTCTCTCCTCCTGAGTCATCGGAATTCAATGGCAACACGTAAGTCAAGACAAGTGGTGATGGCCCCGGACACAGTGGAGGACTTTAGTGTTTTCTATGTCTGACCAAGCTCTAAGCACTTCACAGTGTCTGCTTCAGCTGCTTTCATTACCGTTGGAATAAATTGTTTTCATTTGCCCATCTGTCCAGACCGTTAAATCTCGAATGTCCCCACGTGTTGAGCATTTCCACGCAAGTATTTTAAAAAGTTAATGGGGAAAGTGAGGGAAAGGGAGTTATCAAGAATGAATTGACCAATACTATTACATAAAAAGAGTGATAGAAAAGTCACCTGAAAAAAACTTATGACGATTAAATCACGCCAAGAGAAACAGTGTGATCCCATGGGAATGGCGATATATTTGAATTCAGAGGACAGGCCTTGGAATCCAGCTTGTACTGATTACTAGCTAGGTGTCTTCAGACAAGTCAATTCGCCTGTGGGAACATCCGTTTCTTACTCTGTAAAACGAGTTGGACTGGATGGCCTCTGAGCTTCCTTGCAGCTGTAAAATGACTTTGTCCTTTGACTTTGTCAGAAATAGTATTTCTAATTGGGGGGGGGGGGGAGGATTGCAAAATGATAAGGAAAAATTAGTCTGTGATGATACTCTAACATAATGATAACATAAAATGATTTTTTTCCCCGAGAAAGAAGATCCGTTTATAAGAGACTTGTTTCAGTTCTCAGACAGAGACACTGGGCGCCGCTGTCGGCCAATATGGAGAGAGCTGGAACAGAGAATTCCTTGTAGCCAGCTTCCTGCTGGGTAATTTCCTGCCCACCCCACAAAGCCTTATATTCATTCAAGCTTGGGTACCACAGAATCTTTCCTGGAGCACACGGATTTGCGCCAACCTAGGCTAGACAGTGGGATTGGTTCTTCTTTAATACTGATTCTTACAACTCACGATCAGCTACACTTCTGCTCCTGGGGGACTAAAGAGTTTCTGTCTGCGCGGAGAGACTGAGAGATGGGAAGGAGCGCCGGGCAAAGAGCTCTGACTCGGAAGTTGCAGGTACTGGTCCCCTTCTTAGTGTCTTTGTTCTGTTACGCGTTTTCTGATCACATCCGCTACTCCATTCCAGAGGAGATGGCGAAAGGGTCGGTGGTGGGGAACCTCGCCAAGGATCTGGGACTAGAGGTCAGGGACTTGCCGATCAGGAAGCTGCGCATTAGTGCAGACAAGGAATACTTTAGCATCAGCTCAGAGAGCGGGGAATTGCTGGTCAGCAGCAGAATAGACCGAGAGGAAATATGCGGAAGGAAGCCTGTGTGCTCGCTTGATTTCGAAACAGTTGCCGAAAATCCATTAAATATTTTCCATGTAACCGTGGTCGTGCTTGATATTAACGATAACGCCCCGTTATTCGAACGGCCTCATGTAGATTTAAAGATTCCAGAATCCATTCAAGTAGGCTCGTCCTTTCCTTTGGACCCCGCTGTGGATTCCGACGTTGGGATTAATTCTTTGCAAAGATACTACCTTGAACAAAACAGTTTCTTCGATTTAACAGTGAAACAGAGTCCAGATGGCAATAAATACCCTGAGTTGATACTGAAAAAATCTCTGGATAGGGAACAGCAAAGTTCACATCAATTGATCTTGATGGCCTTAGACGGTGGGCAGCCAGCCCAAAATGGCACCACTCAGATCAGAATCAATGTTGTGGATGCCAATGATAATGCCCCAGTATTCAGTCAGCAGGTTTACAGAGTCAGTGTGCGAGAGAACCTGCCCCCAGGATCCTCGGTACTGCGTGTGATAGCCACCGACCAAGATGAGGGAGTCAATGCAGAAATTACCTTCTCCTTCCAAAATGCAGCCAAGGATGTGAAACTCTTATTCGACTTGGATCAAAAGACAGGAGAAATCACGACTAAGAATGATCTGGACTTCGAGAATACTAATAGTTATACCTTAAGCATAGAAGCAAAAGACTTTGGAGATCTAGCATCACACTGCAAAATCCACATAGAAATTCTCGATGAAAATGACTGTGCCCCCGAAATCACGTTGGCATCTATATTCAGTACAGTTCCTGAGAATTCTGAGCCTGGCATTGTCATTGCACTTCTGAAAATCCGTGACAGAGATTCAGGAGAAAATGGGGAGGTTATGTGTTATCTTCAAGGAAATATTCCCTTCAAATTAGAATCCTCTTCTAAGAATTACTACAAGCTGCTGACAGATGGAGCTCTGGATCGTGAGCAGACCTCGGAATATAACATCACTGTCACTGCCACTGACAAAGGAAACCCCCCTCTATCCACCAGTAAGACCTTCGCTCTTCACATAGCGGACGTCAATGACAATGCCCCTATTTTCCTGAAATCTTCCTATGTGGCTTATGTTCCTGAGAACAATCCCTCAGGTGCATCTATTTCCTGTGTCTCAGCCATTGACCCAGACCTGGAGCAAAACAGTCGCTTGTCCTACTCCATTATCAACAGCGACCTAGCTTTGATGCTGCTGTCCTCCTATGTATCAGTCAGCGTCCACAGCGGGGAAATCTTCGCTCAGCGCTCCTTCGACTATGAGCAGATCCGCACCTTCGAGATGATTCTTCAGGCCTGTGACGCTGGCTCCCCTGCCCTCTGTGCTAACGTTACCCTGCGAGTCTTCATAGTAGACCGCAATGACAACGCTCCAATCATCCTTTTCCCTGCCCTGGAATCTGACAGATCGGCCCTCTTCGACATGGTCCCTCGCTCTGCAGAGCCGGACTACCTGGTCACCAAGGTGGTGGCGGTGGACGCAGACTCGGGACACAACGCCTGGCTGGCCTATCGCGTGCTGCAGGCCACGGATCTGGGACTCTTCAGCCTGGGGCTGCGCACAGGCGAGGTCCGGACAGCTCGGGCTATGGCTGACAGAGACTCTGCTCGGCACCACCTGCTGGTATCCGTGCAGGATGGAGGCCAGCCCCCTCTATCCGCCACTGTGACTCTTCACCTGGTCTTTGCAGACAGCCTGCAGGAGGTTTTGCCAGAAATGAGAGAGGAGCACTCAGACATCCCGGACCCTCAGCATGAGCTACAGTTTTACCTGGTCGTAGCTTTATCTTTAATCTCCATCTTGTTCTTTCTCAGCGTTGTCCTGGCTATTGCCTTGCGCCTTCGAAAATCCTCCAGTTCCAAGGTATTAGGTTGTTTTAGAGCAGATCTTTGTTCTAATCCTGCACCCGGAATAGCCCCAAACTACAGTGAGAGAACTTTGCCATATTCTTATAATCTGTGTGTAGCCTCCGAATCAGGAAAAATGGAATATAGTTTTCTCAAGTTGACTGGGGATATGTCTGCTCCACAAGATCTCCTCTTTAATGATGGCTCCTGTGGCCTGGATAACAGTACTGGGGAATCCAAAGTCATTTCCGACCTGGTCATTTCTGCTCACGTAAGTTTTTGCATCACCTTTCTAAAAATTTTGCCCTTCTGTCAGGCCTCTCAATTCCATATCGTGTCTTTTACCTTAAATGTCAGTGTAGTTTGGCTTTTCCTTAATTTTCCGTGACGTTTTGCCTTCCTCGGGTACTACGAAACATTTTTAGTAACAAAATGGTGTGGTAGATTGAGGGCTGGCCTTGGAATCAGGAAAAACCTGAGTCCTGCTTCTGACATCCCAACTGTGTGACCCCATGAGGGTCATTTAGTATTTCAACTGTCTTTCTACATTGTTAGGGGGAGTTTCTTCACTGGGGCATCACTCTACCCATGAAATCACAAGTCTGGGTAAAAAATAAATTCTCTTGGTAAGTAGACCATCAAGGCACTGGAAGCAACTTGGCACAAGGGATAAGTTGTTGGGCTAGAAATCAGAAAGACCTGGCATCAAATACAGCATGAATAAAATGGGCATATCTGGGAAATCTTCGTATTTGTTTACATTTCTTATTCTGGTTCTTTATGTGTAAAACCCCTTACATACATACACATGTCCTATTATGATTAGGAAAGTGATCATGTAGAGGACTGTAACTACTGTGGTCATTCAACATAAGACAATTTGCTGAGTTACCACATGGACACATACGTGAAAGAGTCTCCATTTTAGTTGAACGATTCAAAACTTAGTAGGATTCACTCGATAGAAGTAAAAAAAGCACCACATCATCCATTCTCTAGTTCATGAAGCATAATGATCTTAGCTTCCTCTCCTAGAAATCTCTTCTGTGGGAATATTGTAGTGTGTGTAGGAAGAGAGTTTGGGGGATCTTGACTGTTGCTGGTTATCTGACATTCGGTCTGATAATGAGTAATGAGGAAAATTGGACAGCCTAATAGAGATGGAAATGTGACCTTAGCATCTCTTGCCTAGCTTTAAAAATTATGTGTATATATATATATATAGACACACATATATATATATATAGACACATATATATAGACACATATATATATAGACACACACACATATATATACACATACATATATATGTGTATATATACACACGCATATATATACATATATAGACACTGTCAGGAAGTCTTTTGTGAAATTACAGAAGAAGTCTCTAGATATGATTTGTTTCAGAGAAATGGGAAATATCAGGAATAAGAACGTTTTGTATAAGATGTTTTAGAGATGGTGTAGTAACTAGTTAGGACTCTGGGCGCCGCTGTTGACTAATAAGGGAGAGAAATGAGAAATGCAGACAGATCCCCAATCCAGCCGTCTCCGGTTCAAGCTACACAGAGCCCCAGAAGCTTGAACATCCTCAGAAGCTGTACAGAAACCCTGCCGACTAGACGTTTGGCTTTAGTATTCTGGTGAATGCTATTCCCTGCCATTCAGAGGACACAGGAGTCCATCCGGATAGAGAGACTGAAAAGATACTTAAGGAAAATTTCTTAGCGAGAAAGTAATGGAGGTTCGGAGGAAGCGTCAGAACTGCAGTGGGAGAGTCCTGTTTTGCTTGCTTCTGGGGACGCTGTGGGACTCCGGGTCCGGGCAGATCCGCTATTCCATACCCGAAGAGATGGAGAACGGTTTTTTCGTGGGCGACATCGCAAAGGATCTAGGATTGGAGCCTCGGGCACTGTCAGAGGGTGGAGCCCGCATAGTCTCGAGAGGTAAGATGCAACATTTCTCTCTGAATGTCAGGAGCGGCAGCTTAGTCACGGCAGACAGAATAGACCGGGAAGAGCTGTGTGGGAGAGCATCCGTGTGCATTGTAAACACAGAGATTCTATTAGAGAACAAAGTGAAAATTTACGGAGTAGAAGTGGAAATAATTGATGTTAACGATAATTCCCCCCGATTTGAGACAAAGGAAACGGAAATTAAAATAATTGAAAAGGAAGTGTTAGGAACAAGATTTCTTCTTCCTGAGGCTTTTGATCCGGATGTCGGGGTGAATTCCCTCCAAAAGTACCAGCTGAGCCCTAACCATCACTTCTCTCTGCATGTGCAGAGAGGAACCGACGAGGCCAAATACCCGGAGCTGGTGTTGGAGCGGGCCCTGGACCGGGAGGAGGAGCCTGCTCACCACCTCATCCTCACAGCCTCGGATGGAGGAGATCCCGTCCGCTCCGGCATTGTGAACATTCGTGTGACTGTCCTTGATGCAAATGACAATGCTCCGGTTTTTACTCAATCCTTGTATACTGTGAGTGTTCCTGAGAATGTGCCTGTGGGAATGTTGCTACTCACAGTGAACGCCACTGATCCAGATGAGGGCATCAATGGGAAAATGACTTATTTTTTCAGGAAAATAACCCAAAAAACTTCTAAGGTATTCCAATTAAATTCTTTGACTGGGGATATAACCGTATTGGAAAATCTAGATTATGAAGAATCTAGTTTTTATGACATAGATATAGAAGTCCGCGATGGTCCTGGACTTTTGGACAGAGCCAAGGTTATGATAAAAATACTGGATGTGAATGACAACGCGCCTGATATCACCATCACCTCAGTTACCAGCTCAATCTCCGAAAATTCTTCCGCAGGGTCGGTGATTGCCCTTTTCAATGTGCACGACAGAGACTCTGGGAAGAATGGTCAGGTCACGTGCTCCATCCCAGAACACCTGCCTTTCAAACTTGAAAAGTCCTATGGGAATTATTATAGTTTGGTGACCGACAGAGCCCTAGATCGGGAGCAAGTCTCCATGTACAACGTCACAGTGACAGCCACAGATGAAGGGAATCCTCCTCTATACAGTGACATTCACATCTCCCTGCACATAGAAGACATCAATGACAACCCCCCGGTTTTTGTCCAAGCATCCTACTCAGCCTGTGTCGTGGAGAACAATCCCAGAGGCACTTCCATTTACTCTATGACTGCCCGAGACCCTGATAGCGAGGAAAATGGTCGTGTCATTTATTCCATTACAGATGCCTCGGTACACGGTGCACCTCTCTCCTCCTATATTTCTATTAACTCTGAAACAGGCGTGCTCTATGCTCTTCATTCTTTTGATTATGAACAGTTTCGAAAATTGAAACTAGGAGTGACAGCCAGGGACTCTGGAGACCCTCCTCTCAGCACCAATGTGTCCCTGACTCTGTTCATCCTGGATCAGAATGACAATGCCCCAGAAATCCTGTACCCTGCCTTCCCCACTGATGGCTCTACAGGAATGGAGCTGACCCCCCGCTCTGCAGAGCCAGGCTATCTAGTGACTAAGGTGGTGGCAGTGGATGCAGACTCTGGCCAAAATGCCTGGCTGTCCTACCACCTGCTCAAGGCCACAGAGCCTGGACTCTTCTCTGTAGGATTGCACAGTGGTGAGATCAGGACATCCCGAGCCTTCATAGAGAAAGATGCCCTCAAGCAGAATCTTGTGGTGACAGTCACGGATAAGGGAGAGCCTCCTCTCTCTGCCACTGTCAGTGTCACAGTGGCGGTGGCTGACACTATTCCTGAGATGCTTTCTGATCTCAGCAACCTGGCGTCCTCAGAGCCTCCCAAAGACTCTGATCTCACCCTCTATCTGGTTATTGCAGTGATTTCAGTGTCCTGTCTCTTCTTTTTCTTCATCATCGTTTTATTGGCCCAGAGGCTTTACCAGTCGCAGACCTCTAAGATATTGAACTCTACAAATGGACATTTTCAAAACATCCCTGCCTCAGAGTTTGTGGGCATAGATGGAGTAAGAGCTTTTCTGCAGTCATATTCTCACGAGGTTTCCCTCACCACAGACTCTAGGAAAAGCCAGGTGATGTTCACTCCCCCTTACTATGCAGATACTTTAACTATGCAGCAGAACTGTGAGAAAAAGGAGGCTCTGTTAATATCTGATGAGTCAGTTCTCTGTAAAGAGGGTCAGTCATTCATTCAGGTAAGCTCGTCTTTTCCTGGTAAATTTATTCTGAACCTGTTACTTCATATATATTGAGTATGGTGTTTCAATTCTACATTTGCTCATGATATTTTAGAAATTTAAAAAAGTCTTATACATAATTTAGCAATGCAGGAATCCCTTTTCCATCATCCCTCTTTGAACAATATACACATTCTGCCTGAGCACTTTTAGTGGCAAAGAGTTCGATAGTTCCACAAAGTCGTTGATATGGAATAGCATTAATTAGTTTTTGTTCACTGTTCCAGATTGCTGAAATATTTTTCATTCTAATTTGCTGATTCATTGTTCATGCATTAACTAAGAGGCAACATGTCATTGTGGAAAGTAAGTCTGTAAGATTTGTAGTTAGGAGAGACTAGGGTTCAAATCGAATCCCTATGCTTCCTAATGTGGAACCACTAGACTTACCGAAGTTTCAGTTTTCTCGTATGTAAAATATAGATTATATCACGTTTTGTATCTATTCCTAAAGGTAGTTTTGAAGAGCATGTGAAACAATGCATTTAATGTACTTTATACACCCTAAGGCATCATAAAAATTCTCCATTATAATGATCATTTTTAGAGTTTTGTCATCTGAAAAACAAACAACAAACATGACTTTGCACCTTAATCCATGTCGATAAAAATATTGAAAAGAATATGAACGTTGGGGGAAGAGAAGGAGAATGAGAGTCAGATGTAGTTCAGGTCTTTCCATCCCATTTTCCTCAACCAGAAAGTCAAGGAGTGTAACTATTTGGTCTTTGAAGTCATTTCTAGCTTTAAATTGCCTATGATTTCTCTATCAGATCAAACTTTCTTTTTAATGTAAATGGCATATGATGATGCTAAATATAAATACTGAGGGGTTGAATGCTCTTTCCAGCTTCAGATAAAGTTACTTGTCAGAAGGTTAGTTTAATATCTTATTAAATCACTTCACCTTGAAATAATGAAAGGTATGGAAACAAAAGAGCATTCTTACTGGAAATTCTATCTAGTTAAAAGGAATTACATTGTATTCATTTGCAAATGTTCCCCACATTCTGCATTTAGTGAATGTGAACTATATTATTTGAATATGCTTTTCACATTTAATTCCATGGGTTACAATTTTAAATGAGAAATCAGTCCAGGATGATAAGAAATCCTCAAGAATGAAATTCTGAAAACACAAAGAGAAACAATCTTAGAAGTTGTGTTTTTTTTTTAATGAATGTTGTCTGAAGATGACAATATGCTTGCTCAGGGAGATCATAGAGAAATTCGAGTGTTTGTATTGTTTTAAAATTTGGTTTGGGTTGGGTTTTCGGTGAAGCAATAAAGGTTAAGTGACTTGCCCAGGGTCATACAGCTGGTAAGTGTCAAATATCTGAGGCCAGATTTAAACTCAGGTCTTCTGGACTCCAGAGCTGGTGTTCTATTCAATGCACCCCCTAGCTGCACCCCTTAGATTGTTTTAAAGGATGTAGAGGAAAAAGAAGCAGGGATAGGTAATGATGGGTGAGTATAAAAGCTAAGCAAAGTTCTGTAAAAATTTATCAAATGTTGCTAAGCTCATAATTATTTGAAGCTAGAAGGAGTATCAAAGAATACCAAAAAAAGGTTCTTTTAAAGCTTTATTGAAAGGAAAAAAAGATCAAAAAAAGGATCAAAGAGGCAAGACTGCCTCTTTTGGTGGATGTGGTGGTGGTGATGGTGATAATGATGATGGTGGTGGTGGGTGGTGGTGGTGGTGGTGACGATGGTGATGATGATGATGACTGACGACAGGGAAAGCAGAACTACTCAGCTCTTCTATGTCCATTTTGTTTGACAAGGACAATAGTTTTTGTACAGAACAAATATGATTGACATGAATTATATCGAAGGGTAATGAAATACTGGCAGTTGTAATTGCTGAAAGATCATAGAAAATGGGAATGAACACCTTTTTTTGGAAAATGGAAAAAGACTAGAAAAAGACAAATGTTTTGTTTTTCACAATGGAAGAGGGGAGGAGATAATGAAGTGCGTACTAACTACAGGCTAGGTAGCTTGAATTCAATTCCTTGCAAAATTCCAAAATCTGTGACTGAGTATGGTTAGTGAACATCTTAAAAAAAAAAAAAAGCAAAGGTCACAAAAAATCAACATGGCTCCAACAAGAACAACTCAATCACATTGATCCCAATTTTTTTTTTGATGGAATTGAAGGGCTGACACACAGAAAAATATATTAGACATATTCTGGTGGATCTCAGAGAGTTCAACTAGGAGCAACAAGTGCCATGGCAGTGTTGTACAGAGGAAAATTAAGGCTTGAAATTAGGGAAAAGATTTCCAGAAGAGGAGTGGGCCACATTAAGACGTTACCACTCACTACTGCAAAGCCTGGACGTTGACCTGTTTGGTATTGTAGAGGCTCTACTTTTTTTTGTTGTTATAGATTGGACTAGTCAGCCTCTGAGGTCCCTTTCAACTCTAGGTTTTTGATTTTGTGATTATTCTTCTATTATTTTTGGAAGGAATGCATCTTATTTTTTGAATACAACTCTATTATCTTTAACTATTTATATATTTTGAATTTAAGGAGTATAGATGAGGAAAGAAGTGGAAATTATTTATTTTATGTTTCAGATAAATTTCTTTTTTACTGATGCCTTTTCATTTTTATTTCACTTTCACTTCTGAATGTACCTCTTCTCCTTCCCTATCTAATAGACCTTCTCTAAAAACAAAGATTTTAGGGGTGGTTAGGTGACTCAGTGAATAGAATACTGGCCCTGGAGTCAGGAGGACCTGAGTTCAAATCCGACTAACCGTGTGCCCTTGGGCAAGTCACTTAACCCCAATTGCCCTACCTTCTCCTCTCCAAAAGGCAAAAACCAAAAAAAAAAAAAAAAAAAAGATTTTAAAGTAAGAAACAGCAGAGCAAAAACTAAGCAAGATCAAGAATGGGACTCCTATTATCCTCTATGACATGGATTAAAGAAGGACCCTCTTCCCAAAGAACACTATTTAAATTTTGTCCTGGCATAAAGAAGGGCTCTCATGAGATACTAAGTGTGCATGTATATACAGGCGTTGGACAAGAGTTTCTCCCTAGTGAGGAAAAACCTAAACCCTGTCTCTTTAGAAGATGACCCTCCTTTAGTCTGTCAAAGAGGATAACAAAGGTTTCAAAGGTCTGATGACTTATGTTACATTCCCCATCTTTAGTCTCCTCTACATCTTTAATCCTCTCTACAAAAGAACTGAGATGTATTTCTTCGTCTCTATTCTTGCTATAAAGTTTGGCTATAATAGCTACATAGCATTCAATTTCTTGTTTGTTTGAGTGTTTGTTCTTTCCATATACATTGTTTTAGTCATTGTATATGTTATTTTTCTGTTTTTTTTTCTTACTCCATAACGAAATTCTTAATTCCAAATTAATGTGCTCCAGAGATTTACCGGTACTGAGAACTGGAATACTCTATAATGAAACTTTTAAACACACCTTTGTGATTCTTAGAAATAAATCATCCTTCTACCAATGATTCGTTTTAATCATCACAATTCTTTATGATATATAATCTCCTTGACAGAATATAAATTCCTGAATATCAGGAACTGTTTCACTTTTGGTTTTGTGTTCTCATCCCCTATCACAGAGTCTAGCCCGTGGAAGATGCTATGTTTGTGAATTAAACTATAACAACTTTTTAAGAAGCTTATGCCTTCTCTTAAAAATGGTAATTTCAGTATCTACCATCTTATATCGTATTAAATTCCTTGGAGGATGTGGGGGTACTTCTGGAAATTGTCTCGATCTGCAATGTTTTTCTTTACTTGAGTAGGTCAAAATTAAGTCTTGGGGCACTAAGGTAACAACATTATTGTGATTTGTTCTAGTGTAGTCTTCTGGTTTTCATTCATCTTTGTTGATGGTCTGCATTAATCTTAAGTGAGGGAAATTATGACTTTCACTTTACATTTTACCTTACTCTTTCTATGGTCTTTGTTTTATTTTTGGAAAGTCACAATGCAGCTTACTGATTCCTTGAGCCCAGGAATATTGCTATTGTTGAAATAGATGTTGAAGGTTAAGTTGTTCTGGGTCTTCTGGTTCAAAATAAAAGATTTCTCACATAAATGACCAAAAAAAATCCTCTAGAATAGCTTATGGAAAGTAGCACTACACATTCTAATTGGCTATCATGTCTTTTTGTTTGGAAAAGAGATAAGATATTTGCTTTTTAAGAGGTTATGCACTCTCTTGGGCTTCTGATTGCTGCATTGTTTTACATAGATTGAACTTTGCAAAATGGTGACCATCCTACTCTGTGTCTGTCTTTATCCATTTCTAATTTTCAACGCCAATGACTTCTTTTAACAGGTCAGTTTAGCTGTTGGAATTGCATAAAGATTTTCCCTTTCGTGTGTATATATATATACATATATATATAATATGCATGTGTATACACATATGAGAGCGCATGCACACACATACACACACAGCTTTCATAATTCCTTTATGTACTCTTCAAAGAAGAGACATACGTTCTTCCATCTTCTTTTCTTCTGGTTTCATATGTAATGAAAGTGTCAATATTGATGTTATAGTTACCTAATATTATCATCGTTTTGATCATTGTACTGAAATCTCACATTTCCAGTTCTGAGAGTTAAATTAATGTTTACAGATAGTCTACAAACTATTCAGTTCTCAACATCTCTACATCCTTTTTATGGTACTCTAAAAGTCACTGAAGAAGCAGAAGGAAGCCCATCCAAGACGGAAAGCCATTTTGATGAATAGATCAATGATTTAGTGAGATAAAGGGACAACAGACAGACAAAGTATTGTCCTACTACACACTGAATATTAAAGGACCCAAAGCAAAAAAGGAACCATTTTGTTTAAAGCCTTTCTGTAGGATTCGGGGAGGGAAAGGAGTTGATGAAAATCACAAGGTAGAGAAATATGTGGATGGGTTGCACACAAGTGCCATTAGGAGCCCTTATATTGGTAAGCTTAAAGAAGCATGGAAGTATTGATTAAGAAACATAATATAAAGAAGTGACATAAATGGAAATACTAATCAGCTAGGAAAGTTTGTGTTTTCTTTGTGGTGAGCATTTGGCAAGTGTTTGAATGAAAGAAACAATGTGTAGAATGAATAAAAGGAGGAAATAAAAAAAACTAAAGAGTTAACAAAACCTAACTTACACTATATAAAGAGAGTGGATTAAAATAGAAGCAAGTTCTGCGAACACATTCTCAAACACATCAATCTAAAATTTCCTAAAAACAAATTCACTGAGGAAAGGGAAAGTTTGTAAAGTGAGGAAAGGTTTTCAAAATGGCTGAAGGTAGCACTTCCAACCCACACTCTTTCAGATTTATTAAGTGTAGTATACACAATTGAGAGGCAGCCTGGCTAGTAGAGAGTTAGACTCCAACTCAGAAAGACCTGGGTTCAAGTCCTACCTCTGACACATACTGGGTGTGAATACTAGATAGATCATTTAACTTCCCAGTGCTCTAAGCAAATCTCTAAGACCATAAATTACAAAGATGGAGACCTGCATCCTTAGACGGCCTTTCCTTACCTAATTCCTACAATCTATACCAATGAAATCACCGTCCAGTACCAAATACATACATGACCTTATTTTATCCACGTAGTGACTCTAGCTTGGTATTTCTAGCCACATTTGACAAAATGATAAAACTGAAGCTCAAAAAGATTGTGATTAGAGGCAGCATGATTCAGTGGAATGAACGACGGATTTGGACTGGGTTCAAATCCCAGTCTGCCATTTGCTAGCTGCATGACGTAAACAAGTTATTTAAACCTCTGTGGGTTTCAGTTTCCTTGTCTGTAAAAGCAAAGGGTTGAACTAGAAAACGTTACTCTGTAAGATCCGTTCCAACTCCAAATTTTTTTAAGACTGTGAGCTAGTGTCCTATGACTTGGCTGTAGCTAATAAGACTAAAAGCAAAATTTCAACTCAGGCCTCTCCCAAATGCAAGCCCTGCATTCTTTCTATGGGATCAGACTCAAAACAAGCTTTATTCACCGGTGACTTGCTGAAATTCTTTGAACAGACACAGGGCGCCGCTGTCGGCCAATGCCAAGTCAAATAAAAGAGATCCTCTGGCGCTTCCTATACAGTTATTTTCTGCACAGTCACAAGGAGCCCATCACAGAAGAGAGTCAGACTCGCTGCTCCATAGATTCTGCCCCGGAACACGCTGTTTCATCTCACAGATAACAGAAACACTGCCTTTCTTTCTCATGAACTTTTACACTCCAGTAAGTATTTTTAAAAAAGGCTTTTAGGGGACTGGAGAAGCAGCGGAAACTGAGAGGTTGAAAGATGGGAAGTAGCACTGAGCGGAGGGGCCGGACCTTGTTTCTCTTCTTGGCCTCTTTGTTCTGTTCCGCATTTTCCGAGCACATCAGGTACTCGATTCCCGAAGAGATGACGAAAGGATCGGTGGTGGGGAACCTTGCCAAAGATTTGGGGCTGGAGGTCTGGGACTTGCCGGCTCGGAAGCTGCGGGTGAGTGCGGAGAGGGAATATTTTAGAGTGAGAGAAAAAAGTGGGGACTTACTGGTTAGCGACAGAATAGACCGGGAGGAGATCTGCGGGAGAAAGCCCGTGTGTGCTCTGGAATTTGAAACGGTGGCTGAAAATCCTTTGAACTTTTTCCGTATAACTGTAGTGATCCAGGATATAAACGACAATCCTCCGCGATTCAGTAGAAACGTAATAGACTTGGAAATCAGCGAGACAGCGCTGCCTGGGACGACGTTTGCATTGGAATCTCCTCAGGACCCAGATGTAGGTGTGAATTCGTTACTGCAGTATTTTCTAAGTCCGGATTCCCATTTCTCCTTACTGCCAAAGGAAAATCCAGATGGCAGTAAATACGCAGAATTAGTATTGGAAAAACCACTGGACAGGGAAAAGCAGAGTTCCTATCACTTGGTCCTGACGGCTGTGGACAGCGGGGTCCCAGTTAGAAGTGGTACCGTAGAGATCGGGATCAACGTTACAGACGCCAATGATAATTGGCCAGTCTTCAGCCAGGAAGTCTACAGGGTCAGTCTGTGGGAGAACCTGCCTGCTGGGTCCTCTGTGCTTCAAGTGACCGCCACGGACCAGGACGAAGGGAACAATGCGGATATCACTTACTCTATCCGCACAGTGGAGACACAGAAACACCTGTTCAGACTGGATGCCAAAAGTGGAGAAATATCAACTCAAGGAGTACTCGATTTTGAAAAGGGAGAAGGTTACACTATTGGAGTAGAAGCAAAGGATGGAGGAGGTCATACTGCTCACTGTAAAATTCAAATAGAAATTCTAGACGAGAATGACAATGCCCCTGAGGTGACCTTCGCTTCAGTATCCAGTCATATACCTGAAAACTCCATGCCTGGCACTGTTGTAGCCCTGATCAAAACAGTTGACCCAGATTCAGGAGTAAATGGTGAAGTGTTCTGTCGTGTAAGAGATAATGTCCCATTTAAAATTTCCTCTTCCACCAACAACTTGTATAAACTAGTTACAGATGGTGCCTTAGACCGTGAAGAGATCCCGGAGTACAACATAACTATAATCGCCACAGACAAGGGAAACCCACCTTTGTCCACCAGTAAAATTCTCACCTTGCTCATTACAGATGTCAATGACAATCACCCCATTTTCCTCCAACCTTCCTATGTAGTTTACGTCCCTGAAAACAACCCCTCCGGAGCCTCTATCGCGTGTGTCTCAGCCACTGACCTGGATCTGGAGGGAAACGGCAGAGTGTCCTATTCCATTGTCAACAGCGACCTGGAACCGCTACAGCTGTCTTCCTACGTTTCTGTTGTTAGTCACAGCGGGCACATCTTCGCGCAGCGCTCTTTCGACTATGAGCAAGTCCGCACTTTTGAGTTAACTCTACAGGCCCAGGATGCCGGCTCTCCAGCTCTCAACGCCAATGTCACTGTGCGAGTGTTCATCGTGGACAGCAATGACAACGCCCCAAATATCCTCTATCCTGCTCTGGGGCCAGACAGATCGGCCCTCTTCGACATGGTCCCTCGCTCTGCAGAGCCTGGCTACCTGGTCACCAAGGTAGTGGCCGTGGACGCAGACTCCGGACACAACGCCTGGCTAGCCTACCGCTTGCTGCAGGCCACAGATCCTGGACTTTTCAGCCTAGGGCTTCGCACAGGCGAGGTTAGGAGTGCTAGGGCTTTAACTGACCGAGACGCTGTCCGGCACCGCCTTCTGGTCTCTGTGCAGGATGGAGGTCAGCCCCCTCTGTCGGCCACTGTGGCTCTGCACCTGGTCTTTGCAGACAGTCTACAAGAGGCTCTACCAGAGATGAGAGAGGAGCGTCCGGCTGCCTCAGCCTCTCAGTCTGAGCTACAGTTTTACTTGGTAATAGCTTTAGCTCTCATCTCCGTGCTATTCCTCACCACCGTAACACTCGCCATTGCTCTTCGCTTAAGAAGGTCATCAAATTCTCCAATACTGAGATGTTTTCAGGTGGATCTTTGTTCTAAGACTGGTCCCAGTGTCCCCGCAAACTACAGTGAGGGGACTTTACCGTATTCTTATAATCTATGTGCTGCTTCAGAAATTGGAAAAGTGGAATATAATTTTCTTAAACTGACTGGAGAAATGGCTCCTCTGCAGGATTTACTCTCTAATGATCCCTCCATGCTCTTAAGTACCAGTGATGAAAACAAAAAGGTGGTCTCTGACTTGATTATCTCTTCTCACGTGAGTTTCTTCATTCACTTTTTAAAAATGTAAATATTTTATATCAATTACCTAGTTTTTAAAATTCGAACAGTGTAATCCTTCCTGTTCTAAAAAAAAAATCTGCGTTACCTACTCCCATTTATAAGGTAGTATATTCTGGTACTTCCATTAAAGCCATGCTATTAAGTTCTTGAAAGTTATGCCCTAGGAAGACAATCTCACAACTTGGGGCCAGCTTGAAGCCTTAGACTGTATTTGTATCGTTAGAAGATGGTTTTAGTTAAATTCAGAGAGCCTCATCATTGGCTCAACTTTTGTAGAATTATTTTTTTTTACCACACCAACTCTCAAATATCTAGTATGTCTTAGAGGAGTTTCTAGCTTCTAGGGCGGAAGGAACACTAATACCCAGGAAATCACAAGTCCTCGAAGTATTGGTTTATGTGTATTCTTTGTATCGAAATAACAAATAATATTGAGAAATCAGAGCATTCTCTTAATATTCTGGGGTCTTCCCTATTCCAACATATGTGCTAGTTAGACTTCCATCAAGATCGAGAAATATTGTTTTCCAATCAAAGTTCCTGCTATAAATTTTGTCAAGGATACCTGCTGGGGTTTACTGCCTAACTTATTTTAAAATTATTACAAATCTTATCCTCCCCATGTCGTGCTTAGAATTGCAAACCTCCCCCTACCAATGAATTCATGATCCAATATTCTCAGGGCAATATAAAGAAATGGCATCGTGATTATTTGTGTTCTGGTCAAAACCTTTCTTTTGAACAGATACTATTGGAAATATTAAGGTTGTGACTAACATAGAAATAATGAAGTCTGAATATTTGGGAAGTATGAACAGTATATTTAATTTTCTCAGGTCTTTTGTCTAAGTTAGTGTAGTGTAGAAATCTGTAATTCATAGATGCATTCTACTTTATTGGGTATTGATTGTGATTTTATAAGTCACCTATTTTATATCCTCTAGTTTAGCAAACATAATGTAGACATTCATTCTCTTCGTTACAAAAATAGCTTTGTCACCATTACTAAAGCTTAAAGGAAATTCCCAGAATACGTTTCTTCTTTTGGAAAATAATCTGATTTTTGGATGGAGAAAGATCTGTAATGTTTTCAGGTTCTAAGGAATACAGGGTGCAAAAAATGTGCATGAGAATATACAAGCTAAACAAATAAAACGGCATTTTTAAGAGAATTGAACCACTGTCTACTTTAGTTTTCTCAACTGTAAAGTGGAAAGAATAGTACCTATCTCATGAGGTTGTTGTGAGGATCAAAATATCCCCAATTTTTAGATCTGTGTTAAACAGCAAATGATGACCAGGATTTTCTCATGTAAGGACGGAGGGCAATATGAAAACCTCAGGAAGAAAAACTTCACTTTGGGAAAAAGAAGTGTCTTTTTTTTTTTCTGTCACATAAATCATTGTTCAAGAGAACATATGGGGATTGATTTACATTGGGAATTCCTGGAATGTTCCTATTGAGTCTCAGGATGAAGAATAAGAACATGAGAGTGCCAGGGAAGAAAATAGAAATAACCACAGGAAAATGAATTTTAAGGTGGAAAAGAATCCAGCATTCAACTAGTCCCATCTATATGTAAAAAGGGATCCCAACTACAACATATTTTACAAGTGGTCATTCAGCCTGTGCTTCAAATGTCCAATGAGAAGGAAAGACACTGCATCCCAGGGTTGCTCACCCCACATTAAGCTAGCTTTAATGATTAAGAAGTTTCTCCTGGCACCAAGCCTAAATTTGCATCTTTGCAACTTCCACCTGTTCTGGCTTCTGTCACCTGAAGTCAGAGTCAGTCTAATTTCTGTTCCATAGTACAGTCTTTCAACTGCTTGAAAACATCTTTCATGATTTCCTGAGTCTTTTCTTCTCCAGGATATACTTCTCCAATTACTTCAACTGAGCCTAGACTCCAGGCCTTTCACCATTCCAGTTGAGTTTCTCTGAATTTTTGTTGTTGTTGCTCAGTTGTGTCCAACTCTTTGTGACTCCATTTAGAGTTTTCTTAGTCTGAGATACTGGAGTGGTTTGCCATTTCTTCCTTCAGCTCGGTTTACAGATGAGGAAACTGAAGCAAACAGAATTAAGTGACGTGCCCAGGGTCACATAACTAATAAATGTCTAGGGTTGAATTTTAATCTTGACTCCAGGTCTGGCACTCTATCCACTGTGTCACCCAGCTGCTCCTCTGAACACTCTAAAGCTTATCAACGTCCTTCTTAAATCATGACGTCAAGACCTGAACACAATGGCGGAGATTGTGGTCTGAACAGTGAAGAGCACAGAAGAATTTCATCTCCTTAATGTTACTCTTAATGTAATGCAAATTATTTTGGCTGTCACATCATACATGGCTACTTCATATTGAGTTTGTTTATATAAATGTAGACACACATACAAATGTTTATGTATATATATATATATATGAGACATAATATATATTCAATTTGCAGTATACCTAGACCCTTTTTCAAATTGCTATGTAATCATGCCCTCAACCATCTAGTACTTTCGAAGAGGATTTATTGAACCAATTATAAGACCTCCTACCTGTCCTTATTGACTTTTACATTCCTAGATTCAACCTAACGTCTTAGTCCTGTAAAAGTCTTTTTTGGATCTTTACTCCATCCTAGATCAAATTAGGTGTTTCTCCAGCTTTGAGTCACCTGAAAATCTGAAAAGCATGCTATTATATCTTGCCTTTACGTAAGTCATTGATAAGAAATGTTAAAGTCAAACTGGTTTAGCCAAAAGAAAGGTAGAAAGTGTTTTCAGAGGGAAATAGTCACAGATACTTACAACGAGCTTTTTACCATCGCTGCATTTCAGATAAGAAGTTACAAAGATATTGTTTTCAATTACTTTTAAAAGAAATTAAGAGAACGAAGATTTTGAACAATTTCCTTTACTTGATGGTGCGGTAACAGTTTGAGACTCTGGGCGCCGCTGTTCACCAATCAAGGAGAAAAGTATATCGAGAGATCCAGCAGGACCATCCCCGCCCTCCAGCCTCTAAGACACCAGCGAATCAGACATAGAGCAGCAGAGGTTACTCGAAAATTCAGCCCCCGAGTCCTTTGAACTCAGAAATACACTAGTTAACGCTGATCGCCTCACCTCCGAGGAACCCCCAGCTACTCGGAACGTAGTGCTCTAGACGGAATACACAAAGCAATTCGGCGGCGTTGCAGCCAGCAATGGCTGCTGGACAGAAGCTCGGGAACTGCAGAAGGCAAGTCATTTTGCTTTGCTTTCTCCTGGGGTCGCTTTGGGAGACAAGTGCCAGGAAAATCCTCTACTCGGTGCCGGAGGAGATGGAGAAGGGCTCTTTCGTCGGAGACATTGCCAAGGACTTGGGGCTGGAGCCGCGGGAGTTGTTGGAGCGCGGAGCTCGCATCGTATCCCAAGGTAGGACTCAGCCTTTTGCATTTAATGTCCGAAGAGGCAGCTTAGTCACAGCGGACAGAATAGACAGGGAAGAGCTCTGCACCAAGAGCGCACAGTGTAGAATAGGTTTTGAGCTTCTACTTGAGGATAGAATGGACTTGTATTCCATAGAAGTGGAAATAAAAGATATTAACGACAACACCCCTCGTTTCCAGGCAGGAGAATTAGATGTTAAAATCAATGAAAATGCAGTCCAGGGAGCGCAGTTTGGACTTCCCAGTGCATGGGATGCAGATGTGGGAGTGAACTCTCTCCAGAACTACCAGCTGAGCCCGAGTGATCATTTCTCCCTGCTTGTGCGAACTGGAGACGACGGGGCCAAGTATCCGAGACTGGTACTGGAGCAGGCTCTAGATAGGGAAGAGGAGCAGGTTTACCACCTCACCCTCGTGGCCTCAGATGGGGGAGATCCAGCCCTCTCTGGCACGGTCCGCATTCGCGTGGTTGTCTTGGATTTGAATGACAACGCGCCGGTGTTTACTCAATCTATTTATCACGTGAGTGTTCCAGAGAATGTGCCAGTCGGAACTGTGCTACTCAAAGTGAACGCTACTGATAGGGATGAAGGATTCAATGGGGAAGTGACATATTCTTTCCAGAATCTTAAAAGACCAGTTTCAGATATCTTTTACTTAGATTCCAATAAGGGAGAAATAGTAACTAAGCAGCCGTTGGATTATGAGAAAACTAAGCTTTATGAGTTAGAAATTCAAGCCAGTGATGGACCAGGGCTCTCTGGAAGTGCAAAAGTGGCTGTTAAAGTCGTGGATGTGAATGACAATGCCCCCGAAGTGACAGTCACTTCTTTCACCAGCTCAGTCCCAGAAAACTCTCCACCTGGGACAATCGTTGCCCTTTTCAATTTACATGACCAAGACTCTGGGGAAAATGGATATGTCATTTGTTCAATCCCAGCTAACCTGCCTTTCAAACTCCAACGGTCTCTTAATACTTATCAGCGTTTGGTGACTGAAGGAGTTCTGGACAGGGAGAAGAATTCTGAATATAACGTCATGGTGACAGCTTCTGATCAGGGTACTCCTCCTCTTTTCACAATTACTCAACTTTCTCTGAGAATTACAGACATCAATGATAATCCTCCCAGCTTTAATCAAACATCTTATTCAGTCTACATTCTGGAGAACAACCCCAGAGGCTCATCTATCTATTCCATGACTGCCCATGACCCCGACAGTGAAGAGAATTCCCGTATCACTTACTCCATTGAGGGTGAGGATCAGAGAGACTACGTCTCCATCAACTCAGAGACAGGAGTCCTCTATGCTCTTCAGTCTTTTGATTATGAACTGTTCCAAGATTTGCAGCTACGAGTAATAGCCCGAGACTCTGGGGACCCTCCTCTCAGCAGCAATGTTTCTCTGACTCTGTTCATCCTGGATCAGAATGACAACGCCCCAGAAATCCTGTACCCCACTTTCCCCACGGATGGCTCCACTGGAGTAGAACTGGCCCCTCGCTCTGCAGAGCCAGGTTATTTGGTAACCAAAGTGGTGGCAGTGGATGGAGACACAGGACAGAACGCTTGGTTGTCTTACAGTCTCCTCAAAGTCACTGAACCTGGACTTTTCTCAGTGGGCCTGCACACAGGGGAGGTCAGGACTGCCCGGGTCTTTGTAGACAAAGATATCCTTAAGCAGAAGCTGGTGGTTGCAGTCACGGACAATGGGGAACCCTCTCTATCCAGCACAGTCAGCATCACAGTAGTTGTAGCTGACAGCATCCCTGAGATATTCTCGGACCTCAGCAACCTAGAAGCTCCTAAGTCTTCAGATGACTCTAGCCTCACGTTCTACCTGGTCATGGCTGTAGCTGCTGTGTCCTGCTTGTTCTTCATTTTCATCATTGTCTTACTGACATTCAGACTGTGCCAGTGTAGGACATCTCGGCTGTTGGATTCAACTAATGACTATGTTGGAGGTGTCCCTGATACTCAGTTTGCCGGGATCGATGGAGTGCGAGCTTTTCTTCAGACCTATTCCCACCAGGTTTCACTTAGCACAGACTCTCCAAAGAGCCAGTTTATGTTTCCCCAACCCAACTATGCAGACACTCTTCTAAGTATTCAGAGCTGTGATAAAAAGGAACCTTTATCAACAGTCGGAAATTTACAAGAATGCAAAGATGAATCTGCTTTTGTTCAAGTGAGTTTAATTCTTTCCTAGTCTCTGCTCTGAAGGAAAAATATATTCCAGGGGTTTTTGTTTGCCTTCTTGGAGATAAGATGGTTAAACTTTTCATTTGAAAGATGTTTAAAAGTATATTGGGGGCAGCCAAGTGGCGCAGTGAACAGAGCACTAGCCCTGGAGTCAGAAGTACCTGAGTTCAAATCCATCCTCAGACACTTGATACACTTACTAGCTATGTGACTTTGGGCAAGTCACTTAACCACAATTGCCTTGCCTTCCCCCCTCCAAAAAAAAAAGTATATTGGATTTGGTTTCATTTACTCTCTTGATGATGTTTAAAATATGGGCCATGTAGGATGACATTCTTTATGGTTTTATTTGTTTGGTGGATGAGACCTTTTCCATGTTATCTATCTTACATTTCCACTATTTTAAATTTTATTTTATTTTCGTTTCATTGACATCTTTTGTTTTACATCACATTCGTTCACTAATATATTCTTTCTCCTCATCCCTCCCTATCAAATCAACCCTTGTAAAAAGGGAAGGGGAGACCAAAAAGCAATACAAGAAAACCAATAAGCCCATCAACCCTTTTTAAAAATTCATGCAATATCTCATACCCACAATCTCTGCAAAGAAGAGAGGGAGTTGCATTTTCTCAATTCTTCTCTAGGGTCAAATTTGGTCATTTACTGATGGCACTTAGTTCCTCCTTTTGTTTTGTTATTTCCATCTGCTTTGTAGTAGTCATTATGCATATTGAATTCCTGGTTCTGATTACTTCACTTTGCAACAATTCATATGTTTTCCCATATTCTTTGAATTCTTCATTGTCATAAACAGACGCCTTACGCAAATGAGTGATTTTTTTTGACATTCATTTTTATTTTGAATTCTAAACTCTCTCCTTCTCTTCAGCCTCTCCCCCTCCCATTGAGAAGGCAAGCAATATGATACTAACTATACATGTGAAGTCACGCAAAACATATTTCCATATTGCATGTTGCATCCCCTCAAAATCAAGAAAAAGCAAGAAAATAAAAAATACACTTCAATCTGCATTCAGAGCTCATCAATTCTTTCTCCAGAGGTGGATAACACTTTTCATTATGGATTTTTTGGAGTTATCTTGGATCATTGCATTGACCAGAGTAGCTAAGTCTTTCACAGTTGATCATTGTTACTGTATTGCTGTTACTGTGCACAAGTTATCTCCCAATTCTGCTTACTTCATTTTGCATTAGTTCGTGTAAGTCTTCTCAGGTTTTTCTCAAACCATCCTCCTTGCTAATTTTTACAGCACCATAGTATTCCAACACCACCACATACCAAAACTTGTTCAGCCATTTCCCAATATGTGGGTATTCCCTCAATTTCCAATTCTTTGCTACTGCAAAAAGAGCTTCTATAAATATTTTTGTACACATAGGTCCTTCCCCCCCTTTTTAAATTTCTTTGGGATCCAAACCTAGTAGTGTTATTGCTGGATCAAAGAGCATGCACAGTTTTATAGCTCTTTGGGCATAGTTCTAAATTATTCTACAGAATGATTAGACCAATTCACAACCCCATCAACAGTGCATTAATGTATCTATTTTTTTCCCCCAGAATCCCTCTAGTATCTGTGATTTTCCTTTTCTGTCATGTTGGCCAATCTGATAGGTGTGAGTTACTTTAATTTGCATGTCTCTAGTTATTAGTGATGTAGAGCATTTTTTCATGTGACTACTGATAGCTTTAACATCTTCTGAAAACTTCCTGTTCAGATCCTTTAACTCTTTATCAATTGGAGAATGGTTCTTATTTTTATGAATTTGGTTTGGTTCTCTATATATTAGAGAAATGAGGCCTTTGTCAGAGAAATTTGCTGTTAAAAAAAACTATTTCCCCCAGTTTCCTGCTTTCCCTCTAATTTTGACTGCATTGGCTTTGTTTGTGCAAAACTTTTTTAATTTAATGCAATCAAAATTATGTATTTTACTTTCCATGATCCTCTCTATCACTTCCTTGGCGATACAATTTTCCCTTATCCATAGATCTGACAGATAGTTTTTTCTGTGCTCCTCTAATTTGTTTCTGTCATCCCTTATGTCTTAATCATATAGCCATTTTGACCTTATCTTGATATACTGTGTGAGATGTTGGTCTATTCCTAGTTTCTGCCAAACTGCTTTCTAGTTTTCCCAGCAATTTTTGTTGAATAGTAAGTGCTTGACCCAAGAGCTTGGCTCTTTGGTTTTTTCAAACTCTAGTGGACTATAGTCATTTACTTCTGCCTATTGTGTACCTAATCTATTCCACTGATAGACCACTCTATTTCTTAGCCACTACTAGACTGTTTTGATGATTTGTAATAATATAGTCTGAAATCTGGTACTAGTAGACTGTCTTCCTTTTTTTCCCCCCATCTATTTCCTTGATAATTCTTGCCCTTTTGTTCTTCCAGGTGAATTTTGTTATTATTTTTTCTAGCTCTGTAAAATAATTCTTTGGTTGTTTGATTGATATGGCAGTGGATAATTAAATTAGGCAGAACTGTCATTTCATTATATTGGCTTGGCCTACCCATAAGCAATTGATATTCTCCAATTGTTTAGATGTCTTTGTGTGAAAAAAAAATTTGTAATTGTGTTCTTTCTATTTCTGGGTATGTCTTAACAGGTAAGACCCCTTGTCTGTAGTTATTTTAAAATAGAGTTTCTATTTCTATCTCTTCCTGCTGGCTTTTGTTGGTAACATAGAGAAATGTCGTTAATATGTGTAGGTTTATCCTGCAATGTTGCTGAAGTTAGTTGTCTCAACTAGATTTTAGTTGATTTTCTATGATTCTCTGAGCATGCCATCATATCATCACAAAGAGAGATAGCTTTGTTTCCTTTTTACTTATTTTATTCCTTCAACTTCTTTTTCTTGTTTTATTGCTATAACTAGCATTTTTAGAAGAACTTGAATAATAAGGTAGTAATGGGCATCCTTGCCTAGCCTCTGATCTTATTGGGAAAGATTCTTGTTTATTCCCCATTACAGATAATGCTTGCTCTTGGTTTTAGATAGATACTATTTATAATTTTAAGATGAGCTCCTTTTGTTTCTGTTTTTAACAGGAAAGGGTGTTTTATTTTGCCAAAGTTTCTCTTGCATCTATTGATATAATCATGTGGTTTTTATTGTTTTTGTAATTGATATGATCAATTATGCCTATAGTTTCCTAATATTGAACCAGCCCTGCGTTCCTGGTATAAGTCCCAACTGGTCATAGAGTAGGATCTTTGTGAATCAATGAATGATTGAATGTGTTCATAATTCTACTTGATTACTAGTTCATGTAAGAAGCATATGTTAAACCTGCCTAAGTTGTACAAGGTCACTTAATTTTTACAACCTACTTCTTAAATGAGGAATGAAGGTGACTTGTTTAGCTCTTTTTCTGAGTAGAATTTCAATTGCATGTCTCCAGAAAGTTAGCAACATCTGGGCAAATTCCCAGGCTATTCAAAAGAAGCTCAGGGATAGGTCTAAAGCAGATTCTTGGTCTGATATTCAGTACAGAACTATTTTGAAGGTCTTTATCTTCTAAGCTTCTCAAAAGCAAGCTTTTGCATGTCTCTTATCTCTCGGTTATTCCTAGATGCTGTGTTATTAGTGTATGGTATGTGTCAGTATTTGAAGAAGGTGTTCATATTGATAGATATTCAAGGAAGCATCACTAATGATATTTGGTCAAATAAAAAAGGAAATCTCACCAGAAATAAAAATAGCTTTTGAAATGATTGACACTTATTATTTTATTAGAAAATGAAGTGAAGCAACTTAATGTGGTGATGTGTGTTTGCTTACATCTTGTCAATTAAATCCTTGATACTATTAAAAAGAAAGTCTGGCGTTTTGCTACACTTTGTAGTATTAACTTTGAGACACACTGGATATACATGATGCCTGAACAATAAGGTGATTCAGCTGAATCAGTCAAATAACTCTTCAAATCAAGGAAAATAGGAGTCAAAACCTGATGCCATTTAGTTGTGTATTCATACAGTATTTGCATATAATTCAATGACATTGACGTTCAATGACAATAGATACTGCTTTTTATTTATTAGTTGTCCCTATGATCTCAAAAAGAACAAATTTTGTGGGTTCTCTGGTAATTTGATGTACAAACAACCGCGTTTCTGTCTTCTTTCATCGTAAAATGAATTGCAATCCTGTTGTAGCATCTGTGGAAAAATCTTGTGAAAGTTTTCTTGCAGTTTAGAAAATTCCTGACAGACTGAGAGAAAACCCCAAAGAACTTCATGAATTAAAAAAACAAAATAAGTATTCAATGGACATGAGGTAACTCATTAGATAAATTGCCTTCATGCGTTTTGACCCAATACAGACTGGGCAAACTAATAGCTTTCTTTAGAGTGCAAAAATGGGCCAAAGAAACTTCCAGTGATCTTGATGTTCACATCACTCTGCAATGGCAAAAATAGGAGCTTAGAAAGCCCTTATTCATGAATTCATACCATCATGCCTAAAATTATTTTTTAGGAACTTCGAAGAAATAGGTGCCTTCCTGTTGTCACTTTAGGATTGGTGTGGGTACTAAGAAATATTAGAAATTGTGCGTTCAAACATGAAGAGAGCCTTTTCCTTAATTGAGAACAAAATGTGTAGAAGGATAGTGAAATACAGAAATCAGAGATGGTAACTATAATCAGCATAGAGATTCTAGAGTGCTTTACTTTGAACCTCACAACTTTGTGAGGTAAGAGCATTATTATCCCCCTTTGAGGAAACTGAGACTCCCAGAGTCTTTTGCTCAGTCGCAGTTGCTTAGTTGTTGAGATAGGATTTGAACTCATCATTCTATCCACTATGACATGGTTTTCAATTTAACTAGGTTAAACAGCCTTCTATGAGATTTCATCAGTGAGGATGCACTACAGCAAGTGTGTGTTATTTCTATGTGGAATTAAAGTAGAAATAGTGGGTAATGCTCAAGAAACTTTGCTCTTGAAACAAAGGCAAAAATCGATTGGATGTATTGTAGCTGGAGCCAGAGGTTCCTTAACAGGAAGAAAAAAAAAGAAGAAGAAGGAAAAAACCGCTGGTGGCTCTTCTGGTGCTCTGGAAAGAATTTTTAAAAATATGTAGACAAAGTTAAAGATTTGATATTTCAAAATCTTGAATGGCTACATTGGACAAAAGTCGAAAATAATTGTTTAGTTTAATATGCTGTGTCGAAGACTGTCGTTTCCACCAAGGACTCTGAGCGCCGCTGTCGGACAGCACAGAGGCAGAGTTGAAACAGATCCCTTTGTGCGAACGTCCTGCTGGGCGAGTCTCTGCGCAGTCACAGAGATCACATATTAGAGAGGAGAGTCAGTATTTAGTCTCTGGCTCTAGCTACCCTGCACAGATCATCGCCACACAGAGTAAGGGTACTCACCCTTAGCCACAGAGACATTTAGAATCCCGGTGACAACTGGAAACGCGAAACCAGGCTTCCCTGAGTTGGAGAGAAAGCTGGATAGAGAAAGAAGAGTGGAAAACCAGATGGGCAGGGTACCGAAGCCGCAGGTACTGTTTCCCTTCTTGGTGTCTTTGTTCTGCCTAGCGCTTTCAGAGCAAATCTGCTATTCTATTCCAGAGGAAATGGAGAAAGGGTCTGTGGTTGGGAATCTAGCGAAGGATCTGGGATTGGAAGTCCGGGACATGCGGACTCGGAAACTGCGGGTTAGTGGGGAGAGAGAATACTTTACTGTAAGCGCTGAGAGCGGGGAGTTAGTGATCAGAGAAAGAGTAGACCGCGAGCAGATATGCGGGAAGAAGCCTGTGTGTACCCTCGATTTCGAAACAGTCGCTGAATATCCACTAAACTTTTTTCACATAACGGTGGAGATAGAGGACATAAACGACCATTCGCCACAATTCAGTCAAGATGCCTTTGATTTGGAAATAAGCGAATCTACTCTGCCAGGGGCCAGATTTATACTTGTAACAGCACAGGATGCAGATGTCGGCATCAACTCTCTTCAAAAATACCACCTCAGTCACAACACTGATTTCTCACTAGTGAATAAGCAGAATAAAGATGGCAATAGATATCCAGAACTGGTATTGGAGAAGTTCCTGGATCGGGAGACGCAGAGTTCTCATCAATTGCTCTTGACTGCTGTGGACGGTGGAGAGCCTGCTCGAAGCAGCACCACTCAGATCCGGATCAAGGTGACAGATGCTAACGATAATGCCCCAGTCTTCAGCCAGGACGTCTACAGAGTCAGTCTCCCAGAGAACCTTCCCCGGGGCTCTTCCGTGCTGCAAGTGATGGCCACAGACAAAGATGAGCTGGTCAATGCAGAAATCACCTTCTCTTTCCGGAGCACGGGTCAAGGCTACTGGCACGTATTTGATCTAGACGTTAAGAGTGGGGAAATCACAACTGCAGAGAGTATCGATTTTGAGAAAAACAAAGACTACTCACTGGTGGTGGGAGCAAGGGATGGAGGTGGACTGGTTACACAGTGCACAGTTGAAATTGAAGTTTTAGACGTAAATGACAATGCTCCAGAGGTTATATTACAATCCATACCGTCCGTAATTCCAGAGGACATTTTGCCCAACACAGTGATTGCATTGATCAAAACACGTGATAAAGACTCTGGACACAATGGAGAGGTCTCTTGTAAAATAAAAGGTAACGTCCCATTTAAAATATCATCTTCTTCAAAAGACTCCTACAAATTAATGACAGATGGGCCCCTGGACAGAGAACAGATACCAGAGTATAACCTCACCGTGATTGCCATAGACAAAGGAAGCCCCTCTCTATCCACCAGCAAAATCATCACCCTGGTTGTTGGTGACGTTAATGATAACCCTCCTGTTTTCCTGCTCCCTTCTTATCTCGTTTATGTCCCTGAAAATAACCCCTCTGGATCCTCCATTGCTCGAGTCTCGGCCTCTGACCTGGACCTAGAGGAGAATGGCCAGGTGTCCTATTCCATCATCGGCAGTGACCTAGATCCTGTGCCACGATCCTCCTATGTGTCTGTCAGTGGCCACAACGGGGACGTCTTCGCTCAGCGCTCCTTAGATTATGAGCAGATCCAAACCTTCGAGGTGATTCTTCAGGCCTGTGACTCCGGCTCTCCGGTCCTCTGCGCCAATGTTACTCTGCAAGTGTTCATCTTGGATCGAAATGACAACGCCCCAAACATTCTTTACCCTACCGTGAACCCAGACGGCTCAGCCCTCTTCGACATGGTCCCTCGCTCAGCTGAACCAGGCTACTTAGTCACTAAGGTGGTGGCGGTGGACGCTGACTCGGGACACAACGCATGGCTGGCCTATTACGTACTGCAGGCCACGGATCCGGGGCTCTTCAGCCTGGGGCAGCGCACAGGTGAGGTCCGGACAGCGCGGGCTTTAACTGAACGAGACTCTACCCGACACCGACTTCTGGTCTCGGTGCAGGACGGAGGGCAGCCCCCTCTGTCGGCCACTGTGGCTCTGCACCTTGTCTTTACAGACAGTCTACAGGAGGCGCTGCCTGAGATGAAAGAGGAACTCTCTGATACATTAGACCCTCAATCTGAGTTACAGTTTTACTTGGTAATAGCCTTGGCTCTAGTCTCAGTGCTATTTCTCGTCACAGTGATTCTGGCCATCACACTGCGTCTTCGGAAATCCTCCAGTCCCAAAGTGTGGGGTTGTTTCCAGCCAAATCTTTGCTCTAAGTCTAGACCAGGTCTTCCCGCAAACTACAGCGAGGGTACTTTGCCTTATTCCTACAATCTCTGTGTGACCACGGACCAGGGAAAGACAGCATTTAGCGTCCCCAAATGCAATAGTCCCTTAAATCCAGGACAGAATCTCCTTTCCTTTGATTCATCTCGGCCTTCATATCCACCTTTTGGCGTCAACGACTCAACTTCCTACCCTGAGACTCTAGTCAAGGTGAGCTTTCATTTGACTATCTTTTCTTTTTCATTGTTGCATTCAATTTCCACATTTCCTCCGAAATATATATCATTGCCATAGTTTGCAACGCATTTCAGGAAAGTCATAGCCTATCACAATCTAGTATTCTTGATCTTTCCATTTCTGTCTTCAAAGCATTTTGTTCTCCTGTCCAAAGCTGTGCATTTATTTTATATACACACCCACCTGAGTGTGGGCAGTTTGACAAATTCAAGAAATATAGTAATACTTGTCTTGAGATCCTGAAGAATGGCTCTCCTCCTCCTCCTCCATTTACCAAGTCTTATTAATATGGGAAAATAGCTAGTCGTTTTTAAACAAATATTATATACCCAAGCAGGTTGTGGAGGCAGGGAAGGTTTAACAGAAATGTTAGAGTATGATTAAGTGTCTTTCATCTCCTTTAGCTCCTATCCCTTTCTATCATTATAGCAACTAAAGAGACACTTTGTCCTTTATTCTCACTTACTGAAACTACGTCAGCTTGCTGTTCTTCACGTTTATTCTGTGCAAAACACACTGCAACTTTTCCCTTAGCCAAAATCAATCTCTTTTCTAGCCTTGGTTTTATTTAACAGCTAGAGGAATATATTTCTATGAAGGAAAATAAGAATTATTATGTTTCTATCAATATACATAATTTCCTAGTCTCATATCCATTTTTTCTTCCATTCCGCAAGCAGAGTTTTTTTTTAAACCCACTATAATCTTGTTACTTGGAGACCGAAACCCCTGGGACTAGAGTAATTCTGACTATAATTTCTCCCTTCATTTCTAATACATACCCAGAGTCATCTTCTACCTTCACTTAATGCTAAGGTTCTTTTTCTATTAGTTTTTTGCTCAGTGTGCTTAGGAAAGCTCTTGACTTTCTTATGAACTGCCTAAAATTGAACACAAATTTTCAATAGTCATTTCAACAGAAAATAAACAATCTGCATTATACATTCTTACAAGTAACAATAGAGTTTGGGCACATAGTACTTTTCCCTCCTTTAAAAAAAATATGTTTTTATTGGCATCTTCTGTTTCTTACACCATCATAGTAATCCTAAGTATTTCTCCCCTCTCTCTCTCAGAAAGTCGTCCCAAATAACAATGTTTACATAGTCTTTTAATACACATTGTGTGTGAGAGTATCAAGTATATGTGATTTCTATTCCTTGCTTGAATTATTGAATTCCATCAGTTCGATAGCTCATAAGATGAACTACCAATAAGAATGTATTTAAGCAAGGCAGCATGGTATGGTAGCTAGCATAAAGGTCTCAAAGTATAGAAGACATGGTTTCAAATTCTGCCTGTGACCTATACTGAATATGTAACCCTGAGTAAGTCCCTTAACTTAACAGTGTCTCCAGACAACTCACTAAAACTATAATTTGCAGATCAGCTGTGGTAAAGGGAGTTCCTACAGAAAATGAAATGTCACGTTCAATAAATTATTTACTCAATCTTCCACATTGTGGCTCTCAATGAAAATTTGGGATTGCAAGAAGAGAAAATGTGTACTCTATATGTTCTTCTGAAAAAAATATTTTAGAAAGAAAAGAAAAAAGGACAGCCATAACAAAACTGTCCTCCAGACCATATTAATATCCGACAGTGCTGGTTAAATGAAATCTGTAAGTGCTGTGCTGTTGTATATTTAAGAAGAGTTGCATTTTTTTATATACTCATACTAAGACCGTAGCACCTAAAAAGGGTTGGAATATTTAAATTACTGCTTCTGAAAGGGACGGGAGAGTAAAGTAAAAGTATTCCTTTCGTGATGAAGTACATAGGAGGAACAAAGAACTCGCTTCCTAAAGACATTTGTGAAAATCTGCCAAATGTGAATAGGACGTTAGAGTTTACATTAGGACCAATAAACATTTTATTGGAATTTAACATTTAATTATACCATAGAACTTTACCTCCTTTTGTCCTCTCCCCTGCTCCCAAAACAAAAGAATGGTAACTTCCTACAGAATGTAATGAGTAAGGAGAGAATGGGGAACTATGCTACGTAGCAAGAAACAAAGCATGTAATAAAGGTTGGATCGTTTTCCTTCTTTCCAACGTTGTATGCGCGAGTGTAGTAATTGGTTAGGACTCTGGGCGTCGCTGTTCACCAATCAGGAAGAGAACTACGTGGAGAGCTCCAGCACAACCCACAAGTCTTAAAGCACAAAGCCCCGGCATTTCAGACATACACAGCGTGGGGCTGCAGAGAGACTCAGCCCCTGTGCCCTCCAAGCTGACGACTCAACCTTTGGATGCCGACAGCTTGAGATACAGGGGATACAAGAAGTGATCCAGACACAGTCTGAATCACTGGAAAACCTGATAATTTGGCAGCAAGAAAGCGATGGTTGCTTTTCAGAGGCGCCGAGACTGCAGAGGGAGAGTACTGCTTTGCTTTCTCCTGGCGATGTTGGGGAATACTGGAGCCACGCAGATCCGCTACTCGGTGCCCGAGGAGATGGAGAAGGGCTCTTTTGTGGGCGATATGGCCAAGGACTTGGGACTGCAGTCATGGGAGCTGGCGGAGCGCGGAGTCCGCATAGTCACCAGAGGTAAGAAGCAGCATTTTGCTCTGAATGGCAGAAGCGGCAGCTTAGTCACAGCTGACAGAATAGACAGGGAGGAGCTCTGCGCTCAGAGCGCCCAGTGCCGACTGAATTTCAATGTGTTGGTGGAGGATAAAGTAAAACTCTTTGCAGTAGAAGTGGAAATAACAGATATTAATGATAATGTACCGAAATTCCAGGTAGAACAAGTAGAAGTCAAAATCACTGAAGCCGCAGCTCCGGGAATGCGATTTCCTCTTCCGGAAGCATTTGATCCGGATGTGGGGATGAATTCTCTCCAAGGCTATGAGCTGAGTCCCAATCACCACTTCTCTCTGCTTGTGCAAAGCCGGGCTGACGGGGCCAAATACCCAGAGTTGGTGCTAGAGCGAGCCTTGGACCGGGAGGAAAAGCATGTTCACCACCTCATTCTCAAGGCCTCGGATGGGGGAGATCCAGTGCATTCTGGTACAGCTCAAGTCCGCGTGACTGTCCTCGATGCGAATGACAACGCGCCAGTGTTTACTCAGTCAGTGTACAACGTGAGTGTTCCCGAGAACGTGCCTAGGGGGACAGTTCTGCTCACGGTGAATGCTAGTGATCCAGATGAGGGAGTCAATGGGGAAGTGACCTATTCATTCCGGAGACAGGATGAAAAAAAACTACAGATATTCCAGGTTAACGCAAGGACTGGAGAAATAACAATATCTGGAGACGTAGACTACGAAAAATCAAGCTTCTATGAAATAGAAATACAAGCTGAAGATGGCGATGCTTTTCTAGCAAGAGCTAAAGTGCTGGTGACCGTCTTAGATTTAAATGACAATAGCCCAGAAGTGACTATCACCTCTCTATTTAGCCCAGTGACAGAAAATTCTCCCCCTGGGACCGTAATTGCCCTTTTAAACATGCATGACAGAGACTCGGGGGAGAATGGCCTTGTCACGTGCTCCATCTCAGAGAATCTTCCTTTTAAACTAGAAAAGTCAATTGACAGTTATCATCGTTTGGTGACAGACAGAGCCCTAGATAGAGAGAAGGTTTCTGCATACAATATCACCATAACAGCTAAAGATCAGGGAACACGACCCCTGTCCACAGACACTCACATCTTCCTGCAGGTGGCAGACACCAACGACAACCCTCCCACCTTCAGTCAGGCATTCTACTCTGCATACATCGAGGAGAACAACGTTAGAGGGGCTTCCATTTATGCTGTGGCCGCCTATGATCCAGATAGCGAAGAGAACTCCCATGTCACCTACTCTGTTGAGGAAGATATCTTCCACGGGGCACCTCTATCCTCTTATATCTCTATTAATTCAGAGAATGGCATCCTTTATGCTCTGAGCTCCTTTGATTACGAACAGTTCCGGGACATGCAGCTAAGAGTGATAGCTCGAGACTCAGGGAATCCGCCTCTCAGCAGCAATGTTTCTCTGACTCTATTCATCCTGGATCAAAATGACAATGCCCCAGAAATTCTGTATCCTGCCTTGCCCACCGACGGCTCCACAGGAGTGGAGTTGGCTCCTCGGTCTGCAGAGCCAGGTTACGTGGTGACCAAGGTGGTGGCAGTGGATAAAGATTCCGGCCAGAATGCCTGGCTGTCCTACCATCTACTCAAGGTCACAGAACCTAAGCTCTTCTCTGTGGGTCTACACACTGGAGAAATCAGAACTACCAGGGCTTTCACGGACAAAGATGCTCTCAAACAGAGTCTGGTGGTGGTGGTCTCTGACAAAGGGGAACCGCCGCTGTCCGCCACTATCAGTGTTACAGTGGCAGTGGCCGACAGCATCCCCGAAATCCTCTCAGATCTTAGCAGCCAAGAGGCCTCCTCTGACCTCGAAGACTCTAGCCTCACACTCTACCTGGTCATCGCTGTAGCTTCAGTTTCCTCCTTGTTTTTTGCCTTCATCATTGTCTTGTTGGCACTGAAGATATGGAGGTGGCGGACCTCTCAGCTCTTAGGTTCAGGCAGTGACCATTTAGGGAGAGTCCCTGCTTCACAGTTCATGGGCATCGATGGGGTTCAAGCTTTTCTCCAGACTTATTCTCATGAGGTTTCTCTCACCGCTGACTCCCGGAAGAGCCACTTGATATTTCCCCAACCCTACTATGCTGATACCCTCTTCAGTCAGCACAGCTGTGAGAAAACGAAACCACTCTTAGTACCAGAGGATTCGAGGTGTTCCATTCATGATCCTCCTTTGGCTTCCGTGAGTTCATATTCTCCTATATTTTGCTCTTGTTTCTTCACTACCTAATAGGGTTGGTTTTGGCTTGATTTGTAGTGTGTGGTTTAACAGGAATTCAGCAAGGTTTCCTCTGCTTCTATTTAGGTTTTGTTGAAACTACCATGTTATCGAAATGCAGTGAATTTGTTGGTATCTACCTCATTCGTCTGTTATTTTTGTTAGTGTCCTATATAATTATTCAGGCCTCTATGCATAACATTTAAATTTGATCACTTCTCATAGTGGAAACAATAGTTTCTTCCAGTAATTATCTAAGTTGATTACAAATCCATATTAATGATATCAGGTCAAGAGTTGAATTCTCCCAAATGACACTAAGCAGATTATATATTCTGATTACTTGAGTCAAAGTCTTAAGACTATATACACTATCTTCCCTTTTTAAAACGCTATGTTCTGAAAGAGGGAGCTGATGAAAAAGTGCATTGAGCAGAATACATAGTCATATATATACATATATATATATACATATACATACATGCATATATATGTATAGATAATTCCTGTCCACGACCTCTTAAACAAATGTCACTTGGTAATCTTCCTGTAACAGGAAAAAAACCCTAGCTTTTTAAAGCTGTATATCCATGAATCATAAAGCTGCACAAAAAGATGGTACAGATTCCTTCATTCTTTTTCAATTCAATTTCATGTCAACTTATACTTTGACCTTCCTTCTGGGATTCCTTAAAGACTTTAATTTCATAATTAATGTCAAAGATCCAACATAGATGCCTCATCTGATGTGAAGGTGTCTCTGGGAACTAGAAGACTATGCCAGGAGAACACAGACTTTGGAAGGTCCTATAAAGATGGAAGGGAAAATAGGTAAAATGATGGATAAAGCACTGGGCTTCGAATTAGGAAGATCTGAGTTAAAATATGGCCTCAGACACTTACTATCTGTTCTGTGACCTTAGGCAAGTCACTTAGCCTCTATTTGCCTCAATTCTCATCAGTAAAATGGGGACACACTGGAGAAGGAAATCACAAAGCACTCCAGTATCTTTGCCAGGAAAACCCCATTTTGTCCATGGGGTCACGAAGAGTCACACACGACTGAACAATAATAACCACAACAATAAAGATGGAAAGAGTCCGAGTATAAACCAGTGATAGATACTGCCTCCAACATCAATGGACCACTCTAGCTAAATTTGAAGAGACAAATCAACAGGTGATGATTTTTTTTTTAACAAGTCTCAAAGGCTCTCAAGTGGTAGAGTAATTTCAGTCCTGCCTATTTAAAGAGAATGTGAGAAGGGATGAAGGCATGGAGCATCAAAACACTGAAATATTGGGACAAGAGCTCTTAATTTCTTTAACATATTTCGTACTTTCTCAACACCAGTTCAAGATAGTCCTGGAGGAACATTTTAGGAGAGAGAATGCTTCTGCCTGCTCTTCGTGACCTCCAGTTCACTTTCCTAAACTCTGAGCAGGAATAAGGAAGCAATTCCATAGAACACTGAGTTTAGGTAAGCATCTCCCAAGAAAAGCCAATCAAAGCTCTTGCTTCTAAGAAAAAAAAAAAGATGTAATCTCTGAGTTGGAGAAGAAAAGGCCTATTCCAGTTAGTTAGCTCTGACTAAATGTCCCTCTTCTTCACTTCATTCTTTTTCTTGGCTTTGGAAATTTTAAAGATAAGCATTGAAAGGACTGGTAAAACCGGCAAAGGATTGGTTCATGGTGATAATTTTGGTGATTGCGTTTGGTTTGTTCACTTACTCAACATTTCTCAGCGTCCTGCTTTAAGGCAAATGAAGGTTCTCTTGCACCCAAAAATGAGATGCAGAATAATGGCTTTTTAAAACTCCTTTTGCAGAAGTCTGAATTTAGAAAGGTTTTGGAATAAGAGTAAATGAGAGTTTTGTGGTGTAGTATTCTCTCTCGGGATTTAATAAAGAAATCGGAAAGAATAGGTTTTGAAATCTCGTTTGAAGCTGTCGCTAAAAGAAACGAACTAAAGTTCAAATTATTTGGCTATCATGGGCCAAGTCTTTCTAAAGGACTCACTAAAATCATAAAATCTGGGGCTGGGAAGATTGATTCTAGAAATCCACATAACTTTGCAGTTCCTAAAAAAAACCTCGGAGCGCCGCTGTTGGCCAGGAGGGGAGAGAGATGCTAAACCATGCCCTGCAACTTCCTGCAAAGAAATTTCCTGCACAGGCATATTAGTCTGGGAGCGGAGAGCGGACCCAGCGCATACTCACTTAGTATTCCTGCTGCGCACATCTTGCCCCCAGAACAAACGGCTTTTCAGCCACGGAGTGGAGGCACCGGCCGATTTTCCTTCGCTGCGGACTACTAGAACGTTGATTTTTTAAACTACAGTTTCTCAGGATCACGGAGGCAGTCGATCTGAGGTCAAAGAATGCCGCGCCACTCTCGGGAGCGAGGAATGACTCTGCGGAGGCAAGTACTGTTTCTCTTCTTGGCTTCTTTGTTGTGCTGCGTGCTTTCCGAGCAGATCCGCTACTCTATTCCAGAGGAGATGGAGAGAGGGTCGGTAGTGGGGAATCTTGCCAAGGATCTGGGACTCAATATCCCGGATCTACCGGTTAGGAAACTGAGGGTTACTGGGGAGAAGAAATACTTTACTGTGAATGCAGAAAATGGAGATCTACTGGTCAGTGACAGAATAGATCGAGAGCAGATATGCAGGAAAAGGCAGGTCTGTGAACTACAACTGGAAATAGTGGTGGAAAATCCTTTAAATATCTTCCACGCAATTGTAACGATTCAGGATATTAACGACCACGAGCCGCGATTCAGTCAAAAAGAATTAAGTTTAGAAATCAGTGAGTCTGTGCTGCTGGGAGCTAGATTAATTCTCGAATCAGCAGAGGATCCAGATGTTGGATTCAATTCTTTGCAATTTTACCAAATAAATTCAAACCTCTATTTTTCCCTGAGGGTGAAAGATAATCCCGATGGCAGCAAGTACCCAGAAATGGTGGTGGAAAAATCCCTCGACAGAGAAACACAGAGTTCCCACCACCTGATCTTGACAGCAGTTGATGGGGGCGATCCCGTCCGAAGTGGCATCGCTCAGATCAGGATCAGAGTCACGGATGCTAATGACAATCCTCCTGTCTTCAGTCAAGATGTCTACCGAGCAAGTGTGTCAGAGAACTTGCCCTCTGGTTCTTCAGTGCTGCAAGTGACAGCCACAGATAAGGACGAGGGGATCAATGCAGAGATCACCTTCTCCTTCACGAGAATCACCGAGGACACCTTGCACAAATTCAGACTGGATCCCACCACTGGAGAAATCTTTATTAAGCAGACTCTGGACTTTGAACAAACAAAGATATACACCATGGATGTAGAAGCCAAGGATGCTGGCTCTCTGGTTGCTCAATGCAAAGTTGTTTTAGAAGTGAGGGATGAAAATGACAATGTTCCCGAAATAACATTAACGTCTCTGTCCAGTCCTGTTCCTGAAGATACAGTGTCTGGGACAGTAATTGCTTTGATTAAAACATATGATAGAGACGCTGGAGAGAATGGGGAGATTGTGTGTCATATAGAAGGAACTGTTCCCTTTAAAATAGAATCCTCTTCCAGGAATTACTATAAATTATTGACAGACGGGGCCCTGGATCGAGAGCAGACTCCGGAATATAACATTACCGTGACAGCCACAGACAAGGGGAATCCGGCTCTGTTCACCAGCAAAACCATTTCCTTGTACATTTCGGACATCAATGACAATCCTCCCGTTTTCCTCCAACCTTCCTATGTCTTTTATGTTCCTGAAAACAACCCCTCTGGAGCCTCCATAGCCCGAATCTCAGCTACTGACCTTGATCTGGAAGAGAATGGCCACGTGTCTTATTCCATCCTCAGCAGCGACTTGGCCCTCCTGCCTGTGTCCTCCTACATATCAGTCGGTGGTGACAGTGGGGACTTATTTGCTCAGCGTTCCTTCGACTATGAGCAGATTCGTGCCTTCAAGCTAATATTGCAGGCCCAGGATGCAGGCTCCCCCTCCCTCCACGCCAATGTTACCTTGCAAGTGTTTATCTTGGACCGAAATGACAACGCCCCGAATATCCTCTACCCGCCAGGGGAGCCAGACAGCTCAGCTCTCTTTGACATGGTCCCTCGCTTGGCGGAGCCCGGCTACCTAGTCACAAAGGTAGTGGCAGTGGACGCTGACTCGGGACGCAACGCATGGCTGGCCTACCATGTGCTGCAAGCCACAGATCCCGGGCTTTTCAGCCTGGGGCTGCGCACAGGCGAGGTCAGGACAGCACGAGCTTTGACTGACCGCGATGCAGCCCGGCACCGCCTGCTGGTCTCAGTGCAGGACGGAGGCCAGCCCCCTCTGTCGGCCACCGTGGCTCTGCACCTGGTCTTCGCAGACAGTTTGCAGGAGGCGCTGCCTGAGATGAGGGAGGAGCGTTCAGAAACCTCAAATTCCCAGTCTGAGCTACAATTTTACTTGGTAGTGGCTCTAGCCCTAATATCTATGCTGTTTCTCATAACAGTGACACTGGCCATTGCCCTGCACCTTCGGAGATCCTCTCGTCCTAAAGCATGGGGCTGTTTCCAAGTGGATCTTTGCTCTAAATCTGGGCCCAACGTTTCCCCAAACTACAGTGAAGGGACGTTGCCTTATTCCTACAATTTGTGTGTGTCATCACACCCAGGAAACACAGAATTTAATTACCTGAAATCAACTGACCAATATCCTCCAGGCCTTTTCAACTCAGATATTGCTTCCATATTATTCAAGAATAATTTAAATGGTGATGTCAATTGTCATTCAAACACTCTTTCACAGGTAGGCTTCTACTAAGTGTAATATTATTTTGCATATAAAATTTCACTAACATCTTCTTTCCTAAAGTCAGGTGCAAATCCTTGTAGCTATAGCATTGACCTAAATTTGCCTTATTTTGGTTGGTTGATGTATTATGCCTGTGGCATATTGATATCATCCCATCCTTAGTTTCATATAGATATGAGATAAAGTAGATGACAACTTTCAACCTTAGCATTGTTTAACATGTCCATCAACTCAAGTCTTTAATTATATGTGGAAATATTATATTCACTGTGGTTTTTCACGAATTTTTGTCAACAGAATTGGTATGGTTGTGAATTCTGAAGATAGTTAATGTCTTCAATATGGTTTAGTAATATATGTCATCATTTTCTTGCTTTTGGGAATTATCAAAAATGTTACCTGTTTTATTGAAGTTATTGTCTTGTTGTAGATTAGTTTTTAAATAAGAAGTCAAGATATTCTTGTTCTGATAGAGTCCGCTTTGATATTTTTGGCTAATTAGATGAAACTTCAAACAACAAATTGTTAAGGAAATATTTTCTTTAAAGTAAAATCAGAAAATAGAAATTGGACGTTTTTGTAGATGAAGATTCTCACTCTCATATAAATGTATTTTAAGTGCAATTAAGTTACTTCTTTGATGATTTTTTTTTATTTTATGAGAATTCCTAGTAATGAAATCCTTGTATTCCACATGTGTAATGGGAAAGGGTACTTGTAAGTAGAAGCTAAAGAAGCAATTATATTCTTGTAACTTACTGAAAACCTCATTTCCTGACTTTCTATGTTTCTTTTATGTAAAAAAAAAAATGCACGTAAAAGAAAAACAAGAAAGTCACATAGCCGTAATAATATTTTAGTAACCTACCCTTTGCCTAAGAGGATGTAGTAATAGATTGAGGCTCTGGGAGCCGCTGTTCACCAGTGAGGAAGCGAAAGGCACCGTGAGATGGCTCCAGCCTATCCTTTCTCCCACAATGCAAAGAACCCCACGTCAGAAACGCTTATTCCTGATTTTCACGGAGATTCGTATCAAAAGCGTTGGAGCCTTTCAGAATCTTCCAGTAAATGACGATAATCCCGACGTCTTAAGGAAATAAGAACCAGTGCAGAGATAACTTGAAAAATAAGAAATCCAAACAATTCAGCTGCGGATGCAGTGATGATCTCTCTGCAGAGGCTTTGGGTTTGCGGAGGGCGAATCCTGCTTTACTGTCTTCTGGGATCGCTGTGGGAGACCGGGGCCCTGCAGATCCATTACTCGATTCCTGAGGAGATGGAGAAGGGGTCTTTCGTAGGCGACATCGCCAAGGACCTGGGACTGGAGCCCCGAAAGTTATCAGAGCTCGGAGCCCGCATAGTCTCCGGAGGTAAGCAGTATTTCGCTCTCAATATCAGAAGCGGCAGTTTAGTCACCGCGGACAGAATAGACAGGGAGAAAATTTGTCTTGGGATTTCCAGCTGCCTTTTAAATGTGGAGCTTTTAATGGAGGGCAAAGTGAAAATTTATGGCGTAGAAGTAGAAGTGACTGACATTAATGATAATGCTCCACGCTTCCGGACAGATGAAGTAGAAATTAAAATCAATGAAAATGCAGCACCAGGTATACGTTTTGGCCTTCCCAGTGCGAGGGATCCAGACGTGGGAGTAAATTCCCTCCAGAGCTACCAGCTGAGCAAGAACAATCACTTCTCTCTGAATGTGCTGAGTGGAATAGATGGGGTCAAGTACCCTGAACTGGTGTTGGAACGGGCTCTGGACCGAGAGGAGGAATCTGTGCACCTCCTCCTCCTCAAGGCCTCGGATGGGGGACATCCAGGCCTCTCAGGCACTGCTCGAATCCGCGTGCTGGTCCTAGACGCCAATGACAACGCCCCGGTGTTTACTCAGTCAGAGTACAGCCTGAATGTTCCGGAGAATGTGCCCAAGGGGACGCTGCTGCTGCGGGTGAACGCTACGGATTCGGATGAAGGAGTCAACGGGGAAGTGACCTATTCTTTTCGTAACATCGATGACAAAGCTTCCGAAATTTTCCAGCTGGATTCCCGGACTGGAGAACTATTACTTGTAGAATCACTGGACTATGAAGAGTCGAAAATCTATGAAATGGAAATTCAAGGGCAGGATGGTGGTGGTCTTTTGACTAGTGCAAAGGTGTTGGTCAGAATTCTAGATGTGAACGACAATGCTCCAGAGGTGACGGTTACTTCTTTCTCCAGTTCAGTCCCCGAAAACTCACCTGTGGGAACCGTGATTGCCCTTTTAAAAGTGCATGACCGAGACTCTGGGGATAATGGTCGTGTAACATGTTCCATCCCGGGTCACCTACCTTTTAAATTAGAAAAATCCTATGCAAATTATTACAGTTTGGTAATTGACAAAGCCCTAGACCGAGAAGAGATATCCATGTATAATGTCACAGTTACAGCCACAGACCAAGGAACTCCACTGCTGTCTACAGACACTCACATTCCCCTACGAGTAGAAGACACCAACGACAACCCACCCAGCTTTGGTCAGACTTCCTATTCTGCCTACATCTTTGAAAATAATGCAAGAGGCTCTTCCATTTATTCAGTGACCGCTAGTGACCCCGATATCGAAGAGAACGCTAGACTCACTTACTCCATTTCGGACTATATTCTCTACGGGGCCTCTCTCTCCTCCTGTATTTCTATCAACTCTGAAACTGGTGTCCTCTATGCTCTGCGCTCTTTTGATTATGAACAATTTCGGGATTTGCAGTTTCAAGTAACAGCCGAGGACGGGGGAGACCCTCCTCTCAGCACCAACGTGTCCCTGATTCTGTTCATCTTGGATCAGAATGACAATGCCCCAGAAATCTTGTACCCTACCTTCCCAACAGATGGTTCCACAGGAGTGGAGTTGGCTCCTCGTTCTGCAGAGCCAGGGTATCTGGTGACCAAGATTGTGGCTGTGGATGGAGACTCTGGCCAAAATGCTTGGCTATCCTACCGTCTGCAGAAGGCCACAGAACCTGGACTCTTTTCGGTGGGTCTGCACACGGGGGAGATCAAGACAACCAGGGCCTTCCTGGACAAAGACTCCCTCAAGCAAAATCTACTGGTGGCAGTCACGGACAATGGGGAACCACCTCTGTCTGCCACTATCAGTGTCACAGTAGTTGTGGCTGATAGCATGCCTGAGATCCTCTCAGATCTCAGCAGTCTGAAGACTTCAGTGAATCCAGAAGATGCAAGTCTCACTCTTTATCTTGTCATTGCAGTGGCAGTGGTGTCTTCTCTGTTTTTTGTTTTCATCATTGTCTTACTGGTGATCAAGTTAAGATACTGGCGAAATTCACAACTGTTACAGTCTTCCAGTGGTCAGTTGGGTAACATCCCACCTTCCCACTTTGTGGGCCTGGATGGGGTACAGGCTTTTCTCCAGACTTATTCCCATGAGGTTTCCCTCACCATGGATTCTAGGAAGAGCCAATTGCTTTTCCCCCAGCCCAATTATGCAGATACTTTAATTAGTCAGCAGAGTTGTGAGAAAAAGGAGCCCTTGTTAATACCAGAGGATTCAAGGTTTTCTGCCAGAGATCCTGCTCTCATTTCTGTGAGTTTCTTTCATCTTATCAATAATTATCTTATTTCTTCCATTATCTGCTGTTTGGGTTTTGTTTTAGCTTACTACAAAGAAAGTCGAAAAACTTACTTATGAATTTTTTAAAAATTTTTTCTTTGGTAATTGCTAGGTTACTAAAATGTCATATTCCTTTATTTGTCATCATTAAGCTAATAATTAATGCAATATTTGTTGTTCTATGTTGTTCAAATATGAAGGTGGTGCCCTTTATATTTGTACTGCCTTTTGCATTTGAACTGTTATATTTGTGCAGAAAAGTGGCTGCTTGGCTAGAACCCTGCTAAAGAAGGTCCAAGGTTAGCGCTAAACTAACCTTTTTTTATTTTTTGCTGGTTCAATAAGTTTATTATCTTAGTCTGAAAATCTTGGTAGAAAAGTACAGATTCTGATGTTTTAGCTATCAGCGCTTCTCTCCTGGGCTTTGGGGAAATTCACTCTCTTCTGAGATGCTAAAATCTAAGTCCTTAAGGGACCCAGAATCGACTAAAGGTCTCATTTGGTGTACTCTGTTGCCCAAGTGAAATTTGATATTCCTGTATGACAAATTTGACCTCTCTGTTGTAGTTTGTTGTTCAGGAGAGAGAGTTGATGGAATAGTATAAGTGCACTAGAGCAAAACATGTTTCAAGTAAAAATATAACTTGTGCCTTACTGAGGATCGGATAGTGGATTTATCACCAAATATTCTTATGGGGAACTTATGGAACTGACTTGTAATTAAAGAAGTTCAATATAGAGCTTCTTTTTATTAAATATATTTTTATTTATTCCATTAAATATTTCCAAACCACATGTAAAATTTTCAACATTCCTTTTTTGAATTCCAGGTTCTCTTTCTCTCTCCCCTCCCCCATTTCTTGAGAAGGAAATCATTATGTTATTCATTTTGCATGTGAAGTCATGAAAAACATTTCCATATTAGTCATGTTGCAAAAGAAAACATACATGCAAACAACAAGAAAAATAAAGTTTTAAATATATACTTCCATCTACACTCAGAGTTCATCACTTCTCTCTCTAAATATAGATAGCTTTTTTTTTTTAACCATGGGTCCTTTGGAATTGTCTTGGATCATTGTCTTTATCAGAGTAGCAAAGTCTTTCATAGTTGATCATTGTTACAATATTGTTGTTAACATATACAGTGTTCTGCTGGTTCTGCTCATTTCACTTTGCATCAATTCATATAAGTCTTCCCAGGTTTTTCTTAAGCCATCCTGCTCATCATCTCTTATAGCACAATAGTATTCCATCACAATCATATGCCACAACTTATTCAGTCATTTCTCTATTGATGGACTTCCCCTCAATTTTCAGTTTTTTGCCGCCACAAAAAAAGAGCTGCTATAAACATTTTTGTAATATGGATCTTCTACCCTTTTTTAAATTTTTATCTCTTTGGGGTACATACCTAATAGAGGCCTTGCTAGGTAAAAGGGCATTCATAGTTTTATAGCACTTTGGGCATAGTTCCCAATTGTTCTCTGGAACGGTTAGGCTAGTTTACGATTCCACAAATGGTGCATTAGTGTCCTAAATTTTCCACACCCTTTCTGGCATGTCATTTTTCTTTTTGGTCACATTAGCCAATATGATAGTAGTGAGGGCATCTCAGAGTTGTTTAATTTGCTTTACTCTTTAAAAGAAAAGAGTAATTGCTTTTTGATCTAATCAATATTAAGTTAGAATATTTTGTGTAACTACTTGTAGCTTTGATTTTTCCTTCTGAAAACTGCCTTTCATATCCTTTGATCATTTATCAATTGGGGAATGGCCCATATTTTATAAATTTGGCTCAGTTCTCTATATATTTGAGAAATTAGGTCTTTATCAGAGAAACTTGCTGTAAATTTTTCCCAGTTTCCTGTTTTCCTTCTAATTTTGGCTGCATTGGTTTTCTTTGAGCAAAACCTTTTTTATTTTCATGTAATCAAAATTATCTATTTTACTTCTCATGATCCTTTCTATTTTGTTTGGTTATAAACTTTTCCCTCATCTATACATCTACACACTTTCCTAATTTACTTATGATATGACCCTTTACAATACCAAACTTCTTGTTCTTCTTCCAATTATGTTTTGACTTTGAAATTCATAATAATACCTGGTAAACAGAGCATCTTCTTCTGGGATTCCTTCAGGACTCTGATTTTGTAATTCAGAATGCCCAGTGCTGAATTTGTAGGAGACTTAAATGTTCCCCAATTCTTTTTTCATAGTTAATTCTTCCTCAGTACAAATCCAGGCACACCCCCAAAGAAGCAGTTCAGGATAGTGATTCTGCCTACTCTGCTGTTTCCAATACAATTCTTCCAACCCTAAACATAGGAATGAAAATGGTTCTCAAAGTGATTGAATTGAGGTAAATATCTCTTCAACAGCTAAACTAAACAACTAAAGTACTGGGTGTCTTTTGGAATTTTTAAGGAAAGAAGCATTAACAGAGCAAAGATGAAACAAAAATGCCCATTAAGGTGAATAGAAATAATTTATTTCTGGGCAATTGTTCATTTTTAAAATAGTATTGTTAATGGCATATTTGAAAAGAAACCCTGAAATTTACTTATAAATTCATCCAACTGGATTATCATTGATGAGAACGATCATCATAATCAGTTTCACTTTTTTCCAGCCCCTATGGGAATCTGAGAGTATTATAATGTCTGAATATGATTTGTAAAATGCATCTTTTAAAACTATTATTGTAGAGAATTTCCACTCGAAAGGATTTTTTAAAATAAAGTAATAGAATTATGTCTTTATTATAAGAAAATTATAACTATTGGCGGTAAAAAAAATTTCTGATCTCACGTGTCTGGCTGTCTTGGAAGGAAACTGTATCCATCCCCTCTCCCAATTCCCCTTTCTGTCTCTATCCGTCTATCTTTGCATCTCTTCAGCAAAATTGCCATACTGGGCTGGTCAGTGGGTGGACTAAGGTTGGCATTTTCTCTATTTTTCTGTTGCCTGCACATACTCAAGAAAGAATTCAAGCCCGTTGAATATTTTTAAGACAAAGCTCTTACAGAAAGCAAAATAATTGTTCTTGAGTTGCAAAAATTGGTTTTAGGAAGCAAAATAATGTTGCAATTTGGCAACGAACCTCTGGGCGCCGCTGCTGGCCAGTACGGAATTAGAGCTGAAGCAGCATTGTTCCTGAAACTTCCTGCACTGTCATAAAATACTCAGAAGAGAGGAGACCAGCACAAATACTCGCTCTCGCTGAGCCACAGACCCTTTCCTGGGAAATCCTCACTTCAAAGGAATATAACTGGGACTAATACTCATATTTCTGGAGGATTACGGCAGTGGTACAAACAACTACTCGGCAGAGCTGGAAAGAAAACCAGAAAGAAACCAGAAGGATGGGAGGGAGCCCCGCGGAGAGCAGACAGATCCATAAGCTGCCAGTACTCTGTGCCTGCTTGGCGTCTTTGTTCTGCCCGGCGCTTTCCGAGCACATCAGCTACTCTATTCCCGAAGAAATGGCGAAAGGGTCAGCGGTGGGGAACCTCGCCAAGGATCTAGGGCTGGAGGTCCGGGACTTGCCGGATCGGAAGCTGCGGGTGAGTGCAGAGAGGGAGTACTTTAGCGTGAACAATGAGAGCGGGGAATTATTGGTCAGCGACCGTATAGACCGGGAGGAGATTTGTGAGGAAAGGCCGGTATGTGAACTGCAGCTTGAAGCTGTGGTTGAAAATCCCTTAAACATTTTTCATGTCACTGTGACGATTGAGGATATTAACGATCATGCTCCACAGTTCAGTCGAAAGGAAATAAATTTAGAAATTATTGAGTCTACTTTGCCAGGTGCGCGATGGATTCTTGAATCAGCCAGTGATCCCGATACAACCTTCTACTCACTCAACAATTATTATCTAAGTGTTGGCCAGTATTTCTCATTAGTACAAAAAGAAAATCCTGATGGCGGAAAATACCCAGAGTTAGTATTGGAGAAACCTCTGGACCGAGAAATGCAAAGTTCTCATTATTTGGTCCTAACAGCTGTGGATGGCGGAGACCCTCCTCTCAGTGGCACGGTTCAAATCAGGATAATTGTCACTGACGCCAATGATAATCCCCCAGTCTTCAGTCAGAGTCTCTATAGAGCTAGTCTTCGGGAGAACTTAGCCCCGGGCTCCTCTGTGCTTTACCTGACCGCTACAGACAAAGATGAGGGGGTCAATGCGGAAATTACCTTCTCCTTGACCAGCGTCACCCAGAATGCTTGGCAGATGTTCTCCCTGGATCCAAACACAGGCGAAATCAGAACCAAAGGGGCCCTGGATTTTGAGGTCGCAAAAAGATTCACAATGGATATAGAAGCTAAGGACGGGGGAGGTCTTTCCACACAGTGTAAAGCTGTCATAGACATACAAGATGAGAATGACAACGCACCTGAAATAACAGTAACATCTCTAGTCAGTTCTGTCCTGGAAGACTCCCTACCTGGAACAGTGATTGCCCTCTTCAAAACACGTGACATAGATTCTGGTGATAATGGAGAAATATCATGTCATATGCAATCAAATTCCATCCCTTTCAGGCTAGAATCGTCTTCCAGGAATTACTACAAGCTACTGACAGACGGGACCCTGGACCGTGAGCAGACTCCAGAGTATAATATCACATTGATTGCCACAGACAAGGGAAATCCTCCTTTGCACACCAGTAAAACCCTCATTTTACATATCGCTGACATTAATGACAATGCTCCCATTTTCTTCCAACCATTCTACGTGGCTTACCTTCCTGAGAATAACCCTTCTGGAGCGTCTATCACCCAGGTCTCAGCTTATGACGCAGATCTAGAAGATAATGGCCGAGTGTCTTACTTTATCATCAGTAGTGATCTGGCCTCGACGCCACTGTCCTCCTACGTGTCGGTCAATAGCCACAGTGGAGACATCTTTGCTCAGCGCTCTTTCGATTATGAACAGGTTCGAACTTTCGAGCTAACTCTACAGGCCCGGGATTCTGGCTCTCCCTCCTTCAGTGCCAATGTGACTGTAAGAGTGTTCATCGTTGACCGTAATGACAACTCCCCGAATATCCTCTACCCAGTACTGGGGGCCGACAGCTCTGCCCTCTTTGACATGGTCCCTCGCTTGGCGGAGCCCGGCTACCTAGTCACAAAGGTAGTGGCAGTGGACGCTGACTCGGGACACAACGCATGGCTGGCCTACCATGTGCTGCAAGCCACAGATCCCGGGCTTTTCAGCCTGGGGCTGCGCACAGGCGAGGTCAGGACAGCACGAGCTTTGACTGACCGCGATGCAGCCCGGCACCGCCTGCTGGTCTCAGTGCAGGACGGAGGCCAGCCCCCTCTGTCGGCCACCGTGGCTCTGCACCTGGTCTTTGCAGACAGTTTGCAGGAGGCGCTGCCTGAGATGAGGGAGGAGCGTTCAGAAACCTCAAATTCCCAGTCTGAGCTACAATTTTACTTGGTAGTGGCTCTAGCCCTAATATCTATGCTGTTTCTCATAACAGTGACACTAGCCATTGCCCTGCACCTTCGGAGATCCTCTCGTCCTAAAGCATGGGGCTGTTTCCAAGTGGATCTTTGCTCCAAGTCTGGGCCCAACTTCCCCCCAAACTACAGTGAAGGGACGTTGCCTTATTCCTACAATTTGTGTGTGTCATCACACCCAGGAAACACAGAATTCAATTACTTGAAATCAGCTGATCAATGTCCTCCAGCTCTTGATATTTTCAACTCAGATGTTTCTTCCATGCTAATCAATGGATTAAATGGGGATGTCAGTTCTCATAGCAATACACTTGCACAGGTGGGTTCTTTACTTTATAATGCTTTATGTATGAAATGTTATCAGTGCCCTTTCAAGTTATTGACTGCATCATTCTTTACCGCTAAGATTGCTTTATCTTTAATTATCTGGTATAATTTTGCACTAACAAAATCATGATCCCCAAACCTCAATAAGATCAAACACACGTGAAGTCATATAGATGGTTTTTCGTGTGAGAAAAATGTGAGCCTCTACAACTAGTAATGGTTACCACTTGCCTCCCCCCTTTCCACTTGCACTTTAAGAAATGTGGGCAAATGTTACTTCCACTGTTGTTTTTCAAAAGTATGTTTATCTTCAGCAGTAGTGATGAACTTGTAGGTTTAGGGATCGTTTGATAACCATCCTATCACTTCTCTGCTCGTAAGTATTATCTTTGCATTTTTAAATGATCTGGTTTGTGTCTATTTTGTATTAGTCTTGATATGGGAAATCATGATATTTCTGAACGCAACAAGCTGATAGCTACATTTTGGTTCAATTGATGCAATTTCACTCGGAGAATTATTAACTCTTAGCATCATTTCCTTTTTTTTTAATGTGGGGGGGTTGGATTTTCAGATATCAAAGATGACAATGATGACACAGGAAAGAGACAAAATGATTTTTTTGTTAAATTCATTAACAACGAAATCTCAAGATCCCAAGTGTTTATTTTGAATGAAAGAAACCTTTGGGTGGAATTCTAAACCATGAGATAGATTTATATAGACATAAGTGAAATCTAGGCTATGATTTGAGATACAGGGATTGTGGTCACTGTCAGAGAGCAACATCAAAGAACACCAGGGCCAGACCTATAAATATATGTCAAAGCACAGAAGAGAAATATATACAACATTAATGTGAAAGAATCTATCGTTTCCCTAAAAGAGTGCAGTAATTGGTTAGGACTCTGAGCGCCGCTGTTCACCAATCAGGAGGAGAAATGTGAGAGAGATCCATGCGGATCTTGGCCACTCCTACAAGAGAAAACTCTAGCAGATCAGACACACACAAGTTTGGGGCTGATCGGAGGTTGAACTGGGAAGCTCTCCGAGCTTCTTTGACCGCCGAATGCCGATAACCCAGAACTCAAAAGAACCGAGACAAAGTCAATTTCTCTGTAGTACAACAATGGCCCCGTCTGCTCCGAGGCGTCAGGACTGTTGTGGCCGAATCCTCCTTTGTTTTCTCCTGGGGATGCTGTGGGAGACCGGGGCTGAGCAGATTCGCTATTCTGTGTGGGAGGAAATGCAAAAAGGTTCTTTTGTGGGCGATGTGGCCAAGGACCTGGGGTTGGAGCCTCGGAAGCTTTCGGAGAGAGGAGCCCGCATCGTCTCCAGAGGTAAGACGAAGCCTTTCGCTCTGAATGGTAGAAGCGGCAGCTTAGTAACTGCAGACAGAATAGACAGGGAAGAGCTTTGCCCCGGAACCCCAAAATGCCTTCTAAATGTCGATATTCTAATGAATGACAAAATAAGCATTTACGGAGTGGAAGTAGAAGTGATGGATATTAATGACCATGCTCCCCGCTTCCGGATAGAGGAAGTAGAAATAAAAATCAGCGAGAATGCAGCAGTGGGGACGAGTTTTCCACTGCCGAACGCTAGGGATCCGGATTTGGAAATGAATTCCCTCCAGAACTACCAGCTAAGCCCAAACCGTCATTTCTCTCTGCACGTGCAAAGTAGAGCCGATGGGGCCAAGTACCCGGAGCTGGTGCTGGAAAGGGCCCTAGACCGGGAGGAGGAACCTATCCACTACCTCACCCTCACGGCCACAGACGGGGGAGATCCTATCCGATCAGGAACCGCGCGAATCCAAGTAACTGTTCTGGATACAAACGACAACCCACCAGTGTTCCCTCAGTCGGAATACAGCGTGAGTGTTCCTGAGAACGTGCCCAAGGGAACACTGCTGCTCACAGTCAACGCTACCGACCCAGACGAGGGAGTCAATGGGGAAGTGACATATTCAGTCAGATACTTCAAAGACGAAGCTTCCGAGATTTTCCATCTGGATTCTAGAACAGCGCAGCTCTTTACTCAAGAAACCCTGGATTTTGAGGAGTCTGCAGTCTATGAAATGGAGATTCAAGGGCGGGATGGTGGTGGTCTCCTAACCAGAGCGAAAGTGCAGGTTACAGTTCTGGATGTGAATGACAACACGCCAGAGGTTATTGTCACTTCCTTAACCAGCTCCGTGCCGGAGTACTCACCTTCTGGGACCGTGATTGCCCTTTTAAACGTGCATGATAGAGATTCTGGAGACAATGGTAGAGTCATATGTTCCATTCCCGAACAACTGCCCTTTAAATTAGAAAAATCCTATGGAGATTATTACCGTTTGATGACAGTCAGAGCCTTAGACCGGGAGCAGGTCTCTGAGTACAATGTCACCGTGACAGCTACAGATGGAGGGATTCCACCGTTGTCTACAAGCATCCACATTTTTCTGCACGTGGCAGACAGCAATGACAACCCGCCCACTTTTCGTCAGACATCCTACTCTGCCTACATACCTGAAAACAATCCTAGAGCTGCTTCCATTTATTCAGTGACAGCTAATGACCCGGACAGTGGGGAAAATGCCCATATCACTTATTCTGTTGAGGAAGATACCATCCACGGGACTCCTCTCTCCTCTTACGTCTCCATTAACTCTGAGACTGGTGTCCTCTATGCTCTGCGCTCCTTCGATTATGAACAGTTCCGGGACATACAGGTACGAGTGACTGCCAGGGACTCCGGGAACCCTCCTCTAAGTAGCAACGTGTCCATCACTCTGTTCATCCTGGATCAGAATGACAACGCCCCAGAAATTCTGTACCCTACCTTCCCAACAGATGGCTCCACAGGAGTGGAGGTGGCTCCTCGCTCTGCAGAGCCAGGCTACCTGGTGACCAAGGTTGTGGCAGTGGATGGAGACTCAGGCCAGAACGCCTGGCTGTCCTATCGCCTTCTCAAGGCCTCAGATCCAGGGCTCTTTTCCTTAGGCCTGCACACAGGTGAAATCAGGACAGCTCGGGCTTTCCATGACAAAGACTCCCTCAAGCAGAGTCTAGTGGTGGCAGTCGCTGACAATGGGGAGCCACCTTTATCTGCAACAGTCAGTGTCACAGTGGCTGTGGCTGACAGCATCCCGGAAATGCTCTCAGACCTTAGCAACCTGAAGGCCTCCGAGGACCAACAGGACTCAAGTGTCACACTCTACTTAGTCATTTCTGTGGCTACTGTGTCCTGCCTTTTCTTAATATTCATTATAGTCTTACTGGCTCTCAGGCTTCACAAGTGGAGGGTTTCCAAACTGTTGGAATCAGACAATGGACATTTTGCAGGGGTCCCTGCTTCACAATTTGTGGACTTTGATGGAGTTAGAGCTTACCTCAAGACTTACTCGCATGAGGTTTCCCTCACCATGGATTCTCAGAAGAGCCAGATGCTCTTTCCTCAGCCCAACTATGCAGATACTTTAATCAGTCAAGAGAGCTGTGAGAAAAAGGACTCTCTGTTGGTATCAGATTGTATGCCTGGTACAGTTTTAGTCCAAAATGATCAGTCCTGTCTCCAGGTAAGTTTCTTTTCTTTTTTCTTCCTTTTTTTGCCTCCTTGACTAAGTAGTCTGGTAATGTGTAGAGTATGCCTATCAGAATAATGTTTTTTAAGTGTTCAATGGGACCATATACTTTTATTTACCTTGTTCCTCAATTTAAGGGTACTTTGATCTTTACTTGTTTTTGTTTACTTGAACAGTTAACTAAACTTTTGCATCCTTAGAAAAGGTATGTAGCAATACACTTGTTTTTCATTACTGATATAATTTTCTCTTTATTAGATATAACCTATTTCAAACTAGACATGATCAATAGGTTTTTTTTTTATTTTGTACTTCTTGACATGCTTACATTGGTCAAGAATATATACTCGTAATTGAGCAAATGACCCATTAGAAGTGTTCTTTCTCTCATGGTATAAGCTTAGTTCCACACTAACTACTTCAAGTTTATAAGTATGCTACACCATCAATATCTTTTATATTCTATTGTACCACTATTGATAGTGTGTCTTTCCAATGAACATAGTAAATATCTAACACAGCACATGAATAATATTATAGTCTTGTTGGAAACAATAGACACTCTGCAGCATAATTTTCATCCATTTCATTCAAAACAATTGAACTGACTGCCTTTATCAATTAATTGATTGACTTTTCCCACTATATTGACTCTGGGGGTGGGTAATAAGGAGTATAAGCATTAAATAGGCTTTGTCACAGATTTCTCTCTAAGTTTATTCATTTAGCTTCAAGAAAAGCAAGTCATTGGACTGTTTTGAAGAACTTGACTTCTATTGATTCTTTCTCTTTGTTCATAAATGGTCTTGGTATTTTGTGTGTTGGTTTGATGAAGTACAAACACTTGCAAAACTTATTTGGGTGGAAATTTTTCCAGAATTCAGTTTGAATGTTTAGCCTATTATAGATGGCAGTTTGTAGTGGTGTAGTGGATAAAGATATGGTTTCAAGTTCTGTCTCAGACACATAGGAACTACCCGATTCTGGCCAAATCATTTAATCTCTCAGTGTTCTAGGCATCTCTATAAAACTATAAGTTGCAGAGAAGGTCCCAGTCCAGTATTGGTAGAAGGGGATTCTTCAACTGAGAGTTTTCTGTATCAGTGACTTCAAAGATCCAATCCCTTTCCTCAAAATGGTTAAAAGCTTCACGCTGATTTAAATGTTGCTTGTAGGGATTCCTTATTGTAAAAGCCATGTGACCTTATAGATGGCTGGTGGTTAAACCCGGCCTCTGTATTGCTTTAAGGAATGTCTTTTTGAACAGTTGAATGATTCATCTGTTATTGATTTGGGTTTTCAAGCTTATATAGTCAATTTTCCCTACTATTTCTTACTCCTGTTTGTTTTGAGTCCTGTAGGTATGTCATGAGACAATCTGATTCTTTTGAGATAAAAAGAAATCCTTATTTGTTATGGAAGCCCAAAGTTGCCTTATATCCATCAATTTTAGTGATGAATAACAGACTTAATATCTTCTAAAATAAACTTTATCATATTTTAGTAGCTCTGTGAAATTATCTACTTGGATGATCTTCATCAGTACTGATTGCAAACCATTTTTATCTCATCTTATCCAACTTATGTGTGTATTTTTCAGAGATTTTCCAATGAAAGGTCTTTCTCTGGATTTCCTCCCCCTCCTCCATTTTGTGGATACCAGATCGTCATTCAGATTTTCCATCTCTTATCCCTCACTCTCACCTCATATGCAACTACACATTTTCTGAATGGTATTCCTCACACCACATTTTGCTCATAGGAAATACTGGAAATTCTACTTCTGTCTGCTTGCAACCACCATATATTTCTCCACTGACTTTTGTGTAAAGTTGCCTACCACACACACACACACACACACACACACACACACACACACACACACATTCAGTAAGTATGGTTTTCTAGGATCCACAGAAGCATCTGTAGAGAATCTCTCTCCCTCTTGAACTTTATGCAGAAGGTCATCCATGATCATACAAATATCTTTGCTAAATATATTTCTCCATGCATTATATATTTCTTGACATTTTTTCATCAGAACATTTTTAAAAGCAGGTCTATTTTATATCAATAATTGCTTTTATCAAGAAACATTAGCATACAAATGAGAGACACCTTGTTGAAAGAAAACTTTTAAGGCTGAGTTTTGTTTTGCTAAACCAAATGTTCTTAGCTCAGTAGAACAAAATTTACAGAGAGAGAGAGAGAGAGAGAGAGAGAGAGAGAGAGAGAGAGAGAGGGAGGGAGGGAGAGAAGGAGGGAGGGAGAAAGATCTTGTATTCTGTGCACCATCGTGTATTTGTGTGACTGTTAAGATATGCTCTGATGTAGATAATATTGTGGAAAGCCTTCCTTTTCAAATCCCACATTTCCATTATGGATACCTTTTGTGTAGATCACACTTATAAAGACTTTATGAAAACGTCAAAGTAGAAATTTGGATTAGTAATTATTGGCGCCCAAAGGTTTTTTTTGCGATTTTTAAAAATCTTTCCCTCTCTGAGAGATCTTGTAAAATGATGCCTCCCCCAAAATGTTTGGGATTTCTTCTATTTCTACTTGGTCTGGTACAGCCACTCAACCTTAAGTGTTTTCTTATGTGCCATTTTTCTTCCTATGAAAACTGAAGGGATAGAGTAAAAATGTGATAGTTCACAGTTATTGATGATGAAAATAGATATTATAATATTTATGAAAAATCAATGCCATTTTCTGCCTACCCATTGTCACTTCATCTCTGAATGTCCTTGCAATGAGATAATTTAGTGGGGACTCATGCAAAATTTTCTGTAGGTTAATTTTCCTCTTCACAATTTTTAGTTTTATGGCATCTGCCCAGTCCTCCTCCACTGTATTTCTGACTCATTTCCACTGATCCTTCATGCTTCCCTCTTCACCGTGTTTTATAATTCAATTTGTATTTTAAACTCTTGTTGCCTTTCGTGAGAATCTCTTCTTCATTTGCAAAGAAATCAAGTGCTTCCTGACTTATGTAATTTGAGGATTCTTTAGAACTCCCTATTTTGAAGATTGCTCTACATCAGTTCAATTTTGCAGGAGAGAGTGATAACATCTCTTTTCTATTTCCATTGGGGACACTACAAATACCTAGTTGTAATAGGTTGAGTTGAAGCTGTTCTGATTGTAAGCAGTCATTTCCTCACTATATTTTCTTCTATTCTGATGTGATTTTTGTTTTTCATAATTAGTCAGTGGTTTGATTGCATAAAGATATTTCTGTATTACAACTGTTACCTTTTACTTGCCCTTTGTAAATACATTGTCAATTTTATTTTTGTAATGTTGCTCACCATTTAACATGCTCAGTGTCTCCTGTCTCTCTGAAGAGAATATTAATGATCTATGGTAATGAACCTTCTGAGTAGCCTCCAAAGACCTCCTGGTCTTTCATTTTACACATATAAAATAGATTTTCAAATATCTTTCCTCCAACTTCTCCCATGCCCACCATTGTATTGAAGTCATTGAGTGTGAATATATACATTGATCTTAGTAGAGGAATTGATGAAGTTTTTCATAGATTTTTCTAAGTCTTCATTCTTGGTAGCAGATATTGATACTTAAATAGCAATTTTCTTCATGGTGTCCTTTTTGTTCATGTTCATAAGGAGCACTGCAAGAGGATGGGATAAATCATGTTTCTAACTTTCCCCAAAGTGAAACTTACTTTTCAAATTCCTTTATTTGCTTTTCCAAGGAGAATCCTTGAGCCATTTTTCCATTTAGTTACAACTTGATTTCAGTTTTTGGTTCAGTTTCTGCTAAGAATATTATTAGTGGTTCGGTTCAGTTCCCATATCAGTCAACTCTTTGGTCAATGGACAAAGACTTCACATTTAAAGTATAAAAAATCAAGTTTTCATGAATAACTCAAAAACTCTATTCTTTCTGTTCATGAATGGCAGAATAGAATTCTTTCCCTTAATTCCTACAACAGTGACTTTTACTTTGCTTGTTTTAGACTTAGATGAAAGTCAATAAAGAATAGAAATTAATCCAATATTAAAAAGAAAAATACAAGTAAGACTAAAAGAAGTCAATGAAAAGTTTTTAGGATAAATAGTATGTGTAGCAATGTGGGGTTGAAGATGATGTCAATTGAATGAGGAGGAAAAATCACACACATATGTAGATAAAGAGAGAGGAAAGAGAAAAGGCAGAAGGGAGAGGGAGGGAATAAGGAAGAATAAAATCTATACTAGAGTATTTGAGGAAGAAATGGAAAGAGATTTTGCTTGCTACTGGGTGGAATTAAGGATTTTTTTATGAAAAAAGAACTTGTCTCTGAGATATTATTATAATTGAAGGCATTTATTGTGACCAACAAGGAACACTGTCATTATGTCCTATACAAATAGGAGAGGGAGAGCAAAGATCCTGGAAAATATGAAGTATGAATTTGATTGAAATGGGAGGTATATACAGTTGTGGGAGGGACTTAAAGGCCACATTTAGGCACTTGTATTAAACAGAGGAAAGTGAATCTTTGAAATGCTGTTAGTACTATTAAATAAATAAGGGCAACTAGGTGGGGCAATGAATAGGGCTCTGGGCTTGGAATCTGGAAAACTAATCTCCATGAGTTCAAATTTGGCTTCAGACACTACTTAATGTAATCGTAGGCAAATAATTTAACCCTGTTTGCCTCAGTTGCTTATTTGTAAAAATGATCGGGGAAAGGAAATGGCAAACCACTCTAGTATCTTTGCCAAGAAAACCCCAAAATTGGCGTCAGGAAGAGTTGGACACAACTGAACAACAACGTAATAAATAAATTATTCCTTCAAACAGATGGGGAAACTATTCATTTATATATTATATGACTTCCGAGTAACTTATGCCAAATATGTAATATTCTTTCAGTATATGGAAGGATACATATATCTGGAATCTCCTCCAAAAAAACATTTTAATAACGTAAAATAGAAAGATATCTTCAAATTAACAACTACACCTTGTCCCCCATTCCTGTTTGTTCTATTTGTTATGGAATTCACTAATTACTTACTCTCATCACCTGAAAAACTGACAGTCAAAAATGACCAACTCCACGGTCACGAAGTTGGAGGATTCTCTTGTTCTGTTCAGTGATCTGGATCTTCTTGCTAATCAAACGTTTGGAAGATGAGAGTTTCTTCTTGCAGTTTACCAGATTAGACTCTGAGCGCCGCTGTCGGCCAATACCGAGAGAGAAAGAACTGGAGCCGGTTCACTGCAGGGTAATTTCCTGCAGAGCCATACAGGATCACATCACACAGGATACCCGGCACTTATTTAGACTCGCTGCTCCGCTGATCCTGCCCCAGACCTCCCGGAGTCACCAAAAATACAGATTAAGGGCACTGCACACTCTTCCTGGAGGGCTCTTAAGAAGCGAAGGAGATATACAAGGTGAATTCTCGGGACCAAGCCTTAATCTTGCCACAGAAAGCCAAAGATATGGGAAGGAACGCAGTACGCAGAGATCAGGTCCTGAGATGGCAAGTACTATATCCTTTCTTCGCTTCTTTGTTCTGCCGGTCGCTTTCTGAGCACATCAGCTACTCTATTCCCGAGGAAATGGAGAAAGGATCGGTGGTGGGGAATCTCGCTAAGGATCTGGGGCTGGATGTACGAGACTTGCCGGCTCGGAAGCTGCGAGTTAATGGAAAGAAGCAGCATTTTGCCGTAAGCACTGAGAGCGGTGAATTACTTGTAAGCGACAGAATAGACAGGGAGCATTTGTGCGGGAAGAAGTCTGTGTGTGCCCTGACGTTAGAAACTGTAGCTGAAAATCCCTTAAATGTTTTTCATGTAGTCGTGGTCATACAAGATATTAATGATAATCCACCTCATTTTCTTCAAAATATCATCAATTTACAGATCAATGAATTAGCCCTTAAGGGTTCTCGGTTTGGGTTAGAATCTGCTGTAGACCCAGATGTGGGTGTCAATTCCCTGCAAAATTACCAACTTAGCCCTAATGAGCATTTCTCTATGGTTGTAAAGGAGAGTCCCGATGGTAGGAAATATCCAGAGTTAGTAATGGAGAAGCCTCTAGACAGGGAAAAGCAGAGTTCTCATCACTTGGTTCTGGTGGCTCTGGATGGAGGCAATCCGGTTTTAAGCGGCACGGCTCAAATCAGGATCAACGTCACTGACGCGAATGATAATCCACCAGTCTTCAGTCAAGACTTCTACAAAGTCAGTCTTCGAGAGAGCCTGCCCCCGGGCTCCTCAGTGCTAAGGGTGATGGCCACCGACAAGGATGAAGGCATCAATGCGGAAATCACCTATTTCCTTAAAACCACAGCGGATGATGCTCTTAACATATTTCACTTGGATCCTCAAAATGGAGAAATTAAAACTCAAGGGCTTCTAGATTTCGAAAACACTGAGAGTTATACACTGAGTGTAGGAGCAAGGGACGGGGGTGGTATGGCTTCTGAATGCAAAATTATACTCAAAATTCTAGATGAAAATGACAACCACCCGGAAGTGACGTTCACTTCAGTGTCCAGCACCATTGCAGAGGATGCGGTGCCAGGAACCGTGATTGCCCTGTTCAAAACCGAGGATCTGGATTCTGGCGTCAATGGGGAGGTCACGTGCCACGTACAGGGAAATGCACCTTTCAGACTGGAATCTTCTTCCAGGAACTACTACAAGCTGATGACAGATGGGCCCCTGGACCGCGAGCAGACCCCACAGTATAACATCACAGTCACTGCCTCGGACAAGGGAAAGCCTCCTCTCTCCACCAGCAAAACCCTCACCCTGCACATAGCTGACGTCAATGACAATCCTCCCGTTTTCCTCCAACCTT
>CM053581.1:319307721-319504352 GCA_028627135.1 Pseudochirops cupreus | reverse complement strand
CAGGCCACGGATCCGGGACTCTTCAGCCTGGGACTGCGCACAGGCGAGATCCGGACTGCTAGGGCTTTGGCTGAAAGAGACGCTGCTCGGCACCGCCTGCTGGTCTCAGTGCAGGACGGAGGCCAGCCCCCTCTGTCGGCCACTGTGGCTCTGCACCTGGTCTTTGCAGACAGTTTGCAAGAGGCAATGCCGGAGATGAAAGAGGAGTTCTCCGAAAATTTATCCACCCAATGGAAAGTTAATTTTTTTCTGATCATTGCATTGGCTTTGGTATCGTTTGTATTCCTCCTGACTGCAGTGTTTATGCTGGTTTTTAAATGCCGAAAGCCCAAACAGCACTTATCATTGGATTCTCTTCCCACTGAGCTTTATTCTAGCCTGGGACCTAGAGTCACCAATAAATACAGCAATGGGACATTCCCATTCCCATATTCCTACGAGGTGTGTCTTGCTTCGGATACAGGACAGAGCGAGTTCACTTTTCTGAAGACAGACCCAGCAGACTTGAAGTGCAACCTCGATGCTGAAATCAGCTCCAGGGTTGGTGGTCAGCCTGAACTCAGGGAGCAGAATTCTCCCTGTAAGGTGAGGCCCTTGTTAGTTTTAAGACCAAACACAGGCCATTGTAATTATTTTTCTCCATCATTCAGAACCCAATCTGCCCGACAATCTGATGCCTCATTAAATACACCCCGGCACGTGGTTCTCTGTCATTCATTGCAAAGCGTGAGGCACAGAAATCCCTAAATAGAGCCTCTCTTGCCCTTAATTTGGAGGTTACTTTTCTTTTGCCTTCTCTTTTCTTTTGCTTTCTCCTTCATTTCTCTTGTTCTGTTTGTGAAATGTCTACTTTTAAGTTTGAAATATCAAAAAGAATCAACAATTTTTCATTCTTTCTCAGAGCAAGTGGGCGATGATCAAGGTATTTAATGACAAAACACTTTTTTGTCTCCCAAATTCTTACTCTTCACGAAAGGTTTGAGGGTAAATCATTGCTCACACTTCTGTAGCATTTCTGTTTCTAAAAAGACTAGTCTGATAGTAGTAGACTAAAGTTTGGTGGGTTACAGAAAGAAGGATTGCTTGGACTCTACCTAATACTGGAGTTAGGACGAAGCAAAATCAAACTATCTACCCTAAACTGTTTTTCTATAGGACACAGAAATTTAGACACTCTTTTCCAGCAGTTATTTTTTTATGGTAGTTCATTCCATTATTTTGTTTGTTCTCATGTTGCTGTTATTTTTTTTTCTGCTGTTATATCAAAAATGGACATGCCGCATTTACCTTCTCTGACAAAATGCCAGAATCTTTCTTCCTTCTTATTGACAGTGCATTACTCTCTTCTTTACTCCTAATCATTCGAAAGCTTAGCAGAATTGCCTCTCAATAGAAAGTTATTTTTTTTCCTGGACAACTCAGAGAAAGAACATTTTCTATTTTTAAATAAGTTTTATCACTGTCTTTATTTTTTTACAGCATAGTACCCTCAAGTATCCTTTTCCTCCCCCTCCCAGAGAGCCATCCCATATAACAAATGACATTTTTAAAGATAAAAAGGTGGAAAAATGAGCATAACTGTACATTGAAAGTACGTTGAAAAAGTCAGAAAATGTGTGCAAGAGATGAAGAGGTAGAATGAGACTCGTTTCTTCATTTCTACTTTGGAGCCATGCTTGTTATTTGTAATTTTACAATACTAATTTTTGATTGAGTGTGTGGCTTTCCCCCATTTATATTGTTGTACCCTATTGTGTATATTTTTTCCTTGGCTCTGCTTACTTAATCCTGTATCAGTTCATATAGATCTTTCCATGCTTTTCTGAATTCATCACGTTCATAATTTCCTTTTTTTCCCATGATTTATTCTTTCTTTAATTAATTGATTTGTTTATTTACTTTCAGTTTACAAGATTTAGTTCCACAATCCCTTGAGTTTCAAATTCTCTCCCCTCTCCCTCCCCCCATAGCAACATACAATCAAGTACAGGATCTGCAAATACTTTCACATTGGACATTAGTCTGGTTGTATAGAAGGGTTGTAACTAATGGAGTGAACAATGGGAAAGAAGAAACAAAACTAAACTTGGAAAAGAATAAGAGCATGTAGTTTGCTTCAGTCTCCATTTAAACTCTGTTCTTTCTAGATCTGTCTCTGAATGTAGACATCTCCTTCCATCCTGAGACTTTTAGAGTTGTCTTATAACTGTGTGTTGCTGAGAAGAGTCCAGTTTAACAAAGTTGGTCATCACACATACGTGTCTGTGATTGTGTACAAGTTTCTCCTAGTTCTGCTCTTCTCACTTAGCATCAGTTTGTATAAGCCTCTCCAGGTAAATATGAAGTCCATCTGCTCCTCATTTCTTATAGCACAATAGTATTCCATTACATTCATATACCACAACTTGTTTAGCCATTCTCCAATTGATGGCCATCCCCTTAATTTCCAGTTTTTTGCCACCACAAAGAGAGCTGCAATAAATAGTTTTGGACGTATGGGTCTTCCTCCCACTTCTATTATCTCTTTGGAACACAACCCCAGAAGTGGCATTACTGAGTCAAAGGGTATGCAATTACATTCACAATTTCTTACCGCACATTAATATTCCATTGCCATGTGCTGCAGTTTGTTTAACCATTCCCCAATTGATGAACATCTACTTTGTTTCAAATTTTTTATCACAAAAAGTTGTTATAAATATTTTAACCAATAAAGGGACTTTATTCTTATCAACAAGTTTCTTGAGATGCGTTATGCTTAGTAACAGAATCTCTGGGTCAAAGGGTATGGGCATTTTAGTCATTTTATTTGCACAATTCCAAATCACTTTTCAAAATGATTGTACTGATTAACAGCTCTATCAATAAGGCATCAGTGTGCCTATTTTGCCACAACCCCTCCAACATTGATTATTGACATTTTTTGTCATTTTTGTCAATTTGCAAGGTGTGAGGTAAAACTTTAAGATTGTTTTGATGTGTATTTTTCTTATTAGTAGTGATGTGGAACATCCTTTCACATGGTAGTTAATAGTTTGCATCAATTGTAGATGTCCTTCTCAAGAAGTTTAGCCACAAAAGTCAAGAGAAGTATGGGGTGATAGTAGAAGTATGTTTTGAAGATGGTGGAGACATAGATGTGTTTTTAGGCAGTAAGGCAACAGCTAGTAAACAGAGTTTTTGTTTTTTTGTTTTTAAAAAAACTTGCGTTCTATGATTTCCCTTCATATCTTAACTGAATTAATTTTATCTGTGTAGTAGTTTTTCAATTTCATGTAATGTTGTCTATTTTTATCATTTGAAATTGCCATTGTTCCTTATTTGATTAAGAATACATCCCCTACTGATAACTGTAATGGGTATATAATCTACTTCTCTTTTAATTTTTATAGTGTGATTTTCAACATCAAGGTCATGTATCCATTTAGAATGTATTGTGGAATATGGTGTAAGGTGTTGGTCTGAGCCTAATTTGTGCCAGTTTTCTTCCCAGTTTTCCCACCAGCTTTTGTCAGACAGGGAGACCTATCCTAAATAATCTGTTTTTTCCACTTTATTGAATGATTGATTGTTAGGTTCCATTGTTCCGGATTCTCCTTTATCTAGTCTGTTACATTTATTTACCTCGCTATATTTTTTTAACTAATGTCGGATGGTAATGATGACTGCTGTTCTATTATATAGCTTGAAGTGTAAAAGTGCTATTCTCCCTTCATCCCTACCTCTTTTCATCATTTCTATTGATATTCTAGATCTTTTGTTTTCTCCTAATTTATTGTCATTATTTTTTATAAAGTTCTATATATCATTTTGATAATTTGATTAGAATGACCCTAAAATGTATATCAGCTTCAGTAGCACAATCATTTTTGTTATTATATGGGCATGGCCCAGTCATGAACAATCCTTCCATCCATTTAAGTCACTCTTCATTTCTTTAAGAAGCATGTTGGGGCTGGCTAGGTGGCGCAGTGAATAGAGCACTGGCCGTGGAGTCAGGAGGACCTGACCTGAGTTCAAATGCAGCCTCAGACACTTAACACTTACTAGTGGTGGGACCTTGGGCAAGTCACTTAACCCCAATCACCCTGCCTTTCCCCTAAAAAAAAAAAGGCAAAAAAAAAGCATGTTGTAATTGAATCTACACAAGTCTTTTGTGAACTTTGGTGTAATGATCCTTAGATACTCTATGAAATTTTTTGTTATTTGGAATGGGATTTACCTTTCTAGTATTGCCTCTTAGATTTTTTTAATTACTACATAGAAATGTTATTGATTTTTGAGTGCTTATTCTGAGGTCTCAACTTACAACTTTGCTAAAGCTATTGTCTAAATTAGTATCTTTGTTAATTTCCTAGGAATTTCCAAGTAAACCATCATGTCATTAGAAAATATGGCTAATTTTATCTCTTCTTTATCTATCTTTACAATTCTGATTTCTTTCTCTGGTCTTATTGCTATTACTAGCATTTCCAGGCTTGTATCAAGTACTCTTACTCTTGGGAATATGTCTCTCTTAATTCCTAAAGCTGGAACTGTCATTCCTCTTTCTTCTTGCATAACTGTGAGAATAATACTAAGGGAAGTTGATAGATAGAGATCTTCAGAGATTAGTGTTCTAGCTGAAGAGCTGCTCATAACTGGGTAGTCTTTTTAACCCTTTAAAACCAAATCTGTTGGAATGACTGAAAAATTACGCTTTGGCTTCCCATTCAATGCCCTTGTCTGAATGGAAGAAAGCATTTTTCCCCCAAGATTGTACAAAAGGAGATACTAATTGTGTATATTTGATGGTTACAGAGGTTGAGGTAACTTAAATTGCTTTAAATATGATTTTCCAGGAATAATACATATTAACTTGTATATAACTTTAAAGATTTTTGTGTTAGTTTTGTTTGATATTTTTTTTTTGCCTTTGTTATACTATCTAGACAGTGTATGTATTGGTTATTAAAAAAAAAATTCCTTACCAGCTGTGCAGCCTTGGTCTACCACTTAATGTTTCTTCAACCTCAATTTGTTCATCTGTAAAATACTTCCCATAGCTATCTCATAGAGCTGTTTTAGTCAAATGTCAAGAAATATTTATTTAGTGCTTTCTATATTCCAGGCACTGTGCTTAGGCTAGAAAGAAAGACAAAAGACAATCCCTCCCAGGGAGAAGCTCATAATCTAAGGGGGGAGACAACATGTAAACAATTCTATACAAATGAGTTATATATAAGATAAACAGTAAATAAATCAAAAGAAGTAAAGTACCAGAGTTAAGAGGAATTAAAAAGCCTTCTTGTAGAAGGTAAGATTTTATCTGAGACTTGCTGGAAACAAGGGAATTCAGGAAGTAGAGATAAAGGACAAGGGTGTTCAAGGCATGGGGAACAGCCATTGAAAACAATGGAGTAGGGAGATGAAGTGTCCTGTTCAAGGAATTGTAAGGACATCAGTGTCATTGGGTTTGAAGACTCTATGTAAGGTATAAGAAGACTAGAAAGCGGGGAGGCAAGATAATAATATGTTTGATCCTGGAGGTAACAGAGAGCCATGTCAGTTTATCAAGCAGATGAGTGGTGATGCGATCAGACCTGGCCTTTAGGAAAATCATCCTGACAACTGAGTGGGGGATAGACTGGAGTAAGGAGAGACTTGTGGCAGGGAGACCAATCAGCAGGCTGTTATTGCAATAGTCCAGGTGTGGGGTGATGAAAGCCCGCAGTGTCAGAGGAGAGAAGGGTGCACATTTTAGAGATTTTACAAAGGCCAAATTGATAGGCTTCATCAACTGATTGGATATGTGGGGTGAGAGACTATGAAGAGTGAAAGATTTCACCTAGGTTGATAGTCTGGGGGTACTGAGAAGGTGGTGGTGCACTGAACAGTAATTGAGAAGTTTGAAATGTAGGGAGGATTTGAGGAAAAGATAATGAGTTCAAGTTTTGGATATGTTGACATCCAATTCAAGGTATCCAATAGGAAGTTGAAAATGCAAGACTGAAGGTCAACAAAGAAATTAATACTGGATAAGTAGATTTGAGAATTATCAGCATAGAGATGATAATTGAATAATGGGAGCTGATGAGATAATCAAGTGAATTAGGGAGAGAAAGGAAGCGAACCCAGGAAATAACCTTGTGGGATGCCTGCCTCGTCAGGTGTGACCTGGACAATAGCCCAACAAAGGAGATTGAGAAGGAGTCAGGAACCAGGAGAGAGTACAGTAGTGTCCCAAAAATCTAGAAAGAAGAAAGTATCAAGGAGAAGAGAGTTATTGACTATGTCTAGGTCACAGAGGGGCCAAGAAAGATGAGAACTGAGAAAAGATCACTAGATTTGAAAATTAAGAGATCATTGTTAACTTTGGAGAGAGCAATTTCAGTAGAATAATGAGGTCAGAAACCAGACTACAGAAAGTTAAGAAGAGAATGAAAGGAAAGGAAGGGATGCATCTAATGAAGTTATAAACTCTCAAGGAGTTTAGTCACAAAAGGTGAGATATGAAATGATAGGTAGCAGAGATGGATGAGTCAAGTGAGAGTGTTTTGAAGACAGTGGAGAAATGAGTGTGTTTCTAGCCAGAAATACAAAAGCCAGGCAGTGAAAGGAAGAGATAGAAGATGAAGGAAAAGGTGGGGATGCTAGAGGAGGCAATCTCTTGGCAAAGACAGGATGGAATGGGATCACTTGTGCCCGTAGAAGGGTTTTCCTTCTCAAGGAGAAAGATCATCCAATCATGAGAGATAAGAGTGAAGGAGGATGCAGTGGCAGAACATATTTGAGTCATGTGGGAAGAGAAACAAGTGAAAAGAGGGAACTCTTGGCAAATGGTATCAGTTTTCAATAAAATATGAAACAAAGTTCACAAGTGAGAGGACAATGGTAGTGAAATCCATGAGGAGATTTGAGAAGGGATAAAAAGGTTTGGAAAAGCTACTGCAGTGAGTGGGATAGTGAGTTAATTCAGAATGTATAGAAGTATTTCTTTGCAGCAGTGATGGTGCAGTTGAATTTATGTAACAAATTTGTAGTGGACCCACTCAGTGTGGTTTCATGATTTTCTTCTTGTTGTGGTTTGGGGGAGAGGGGATTCAGGGACACATACCTGAAAAGTACAGGAGAGGGTCATCTGGAATGAATTCACAGACTCAAGCATTCTCTAAGTCAAGGTGGCAAAGATTTATTGTAATGCCAATATAGTGGACAGAGCTCCTTAGGGAACTTGCATTCTTTAAGGGACTTCCAACTTAACAAGAAGAAAGCTAAAGCTTAAATAAGAAAAGTAGTGGATTATCTGGCAGATATGATAATTAGGTGATAACCTACAACCTTGGTCACAGCCATCATTTACTACTGGAAACCAGGGGAAGAGGTTTCTCAGGAATATATTTTTGTGCTGTTACATCTGTAGCAAGATAGATTTGAGAGTTGATGTCTATAGCTTGACCCCTGGATTGAATATAACTTTGGGAATCAATACATGAAAATTCTGTGGTTACAAGATAGTCCTGTTTTTTACAAGAGAATTTTTTCAGAGGTCAGCTTGTTCTTGTGATAGGGAAAGATAGTTTGTTTTTACTGGGGGCTGCTTATAAGTAATTATGGGGAAAGGTAGTTTGTCTTAATGGAGCCCATTGATGAGTTATTGCAAGGCATAGTGTCCTTGGGCTGGGGAAAAAACTATCAAAACTTCATTTTGGAGCTAGGAAGAAATGTGATCTTGGAATTAGGGTTCAAGCACAAGCACTCCATCATTCTTCTTCATTCAGCAGCACACACATAGGAGCAAAGACATGGGATGGTGGGGTGATCCAAGGCTGAGGCTTGGCAGGGCATGATCTTTGATAAGATAAAGAGGCAAGGGACTCAATAGAAGAGAATAGTTAAAGTTGAACTGGTTCACTTTCAAGGGTTCATGATGGGAAAACAGAAGCCAGTGTAGCCAGTGAAGGGGTGATGACCCTGGGGGAAACTGAAGATTTGAGAGTGGAGATCATTATGTAGACAAAGGTTTGGTTTTGGAAGGCAGAGGGAGAGGTAGAATCATATTTGTGTATGGCTGAGGTCAGATAGAGGAGTAGGTAATGAGAAGTGGGTAATTTGAGGATCTGAGGGTTAGGGTGTTAGAGGAAGTATCAAAAAGTATGTTGAAATCCTTAAGTGTGATAGTAGGAGTTAAAGAGGAGAGAGAGATTGTGAGTCAAATACTGAACTCATTGAGGAAGGAAGGGGTCTGTCCTGGAAGTTGGTAGCAACAGGTACTAGAATTTTGATTGGGTGGTAGGTATAGATTAAGTGAACCTCAGATGAGGAGAGAGTCCTGAGTAATGATGGTAAGGAGCAGTAGCAATGGGCAGCAAGGAGAATTTCGGTCCTCTACCTTAACCAGTGAGTGAGGAGGGGTGAGGGAGTGAATCAAAGTACAGTCCATTGCTGGAAAGGGTACTCAGGGAGAATGTGTCATCTGAAGGTCTCAGTGAGGGCCACAGATGAAAGGACTGGGAAATGAAAAAATTTAAGAAGAAAGCAAATTTGTTGCCTATGGATCAGGCATTCCAGAGAGTATAGTGGAAGGGTTGGGTAGCTTTGGAGTATGACTTTAGGGAAAGGGATTTAAGGGGAATGGAAATAAGCGGTCAGACAATGGGAGACAGTGAATGGGTTTTGAATAATCAGAATCATTGGGATCAGTAAGATGGGGGTGGCAGGAATTTGTTACTTATTGAGGGAAATTTTTTGACTGATTTTCAACGTCTGCAGGATTTTGCCTCAGGGATAAAGTCTTTTCAAAATCTTGGGAAATGCAAGTGAGGGAACAAGTACTTGGAGAAGAATAAATTCTGTTACTTTCCTTCCCCCAAGAAAATTTAATACAATGGTACCTTCAGCCCTCACCTCCATGGCAGGACACTCACAAGATGGTATTTTGGGATAAAGTAAGGTATGGTATTGTATTGTACTGTGGAGACCTATACGTATTTAAGTTGCTATTATTGTAATATACAAAGGAACAATGGGACATGGAAATTAAGTGACTTGCTCAAGGTCACATTCTTAAGCAAACGAAAATTTAGTTCTAGTTTATATTTGAATCATATATGCAAGTAATGACAAGAGTAAAGAGTTGACTGCATTTTATCTCTTATAATAAAATAGATCCAAATAATGTAATCATAATATTCTACTAAAAAAATAGCCCAAAACACTCTATATAAATTGGGTGGATCTAATCATGATTTGTCTGCAAAGTTTTACATTATAGAATTAAACATTTGAACTTCCACAATATTATTGAATGTATTATAGATTGGAACAAGTTACTGGCTTAGGAGCTTTTAGTTTAAAAGATGGCATGAAAAAACAAACAGAATTCATCTTTAGGGAAAAAAATAGAGTAGAGGAAGTGAAATTTGAGGTGATGTCAGTCAGATCTTCCCCATGTATGTCTAGCTGTGTTATTATAATAGGTCTATAATATAATATTACTGGTATTACATTAATATGTTATATATAATATTATATAATGATGTAATATACAATAGGCCATGAAAGGTACTCAAAATAATCAGATCATTTGGCATATTCAGATGTGGTCTCTGATACCCTATGTAATCAGCTTCCCACACTCAGAATCCAAGAAAAGGAAAGAATCTTACTAACAAAGAATAGGATGTTGGGCTACCACTAATTAAAGGCAGACAGGCTACAAGCATTTATTAAGCATTTAACTAAGTACTGTGCTAAATACTGTGGATACAAATACAAAGCGAAAACAAAAACAGCCCCTATGTTCAAGAAGTTTACATTCTAATAGAATCGAAACCAAGAGGAATAAAGGAAGCTGAAAATTGGGAGTGTAGGGGAGATACTCATATCATGCTGCTGCAGTCTGGAGAGTAAGAAATGCAGACAGGAGGGGAAAGGAATGAAATAAGTGTAGCTTCTTCTTGTACATTGTTCTTGGGGACTTTTTTTTGAAAATTTTTGTATTTTAAAATTTAAATACAAAATGAAAAAAAAAAGAATATTGCCATGTACACAGCAGAACATGAGAGGATTCAATATAACACAATAAATTTCCATTTCAAGAAAACCCATGTAATAAGTACTACACATTATTTTCAAAACTACCCAGCTTTTCTTTGCTTCCTTGTAGGTTTTCTTTTGTGCACTTTTTTCTACTGTGCATTTTTATTTTATTTTTTCCCTCCTTCCTGCAACCCCCATCCCCAAGGCTTCAATTAAATGCATACACTCTCTCTCTCTCTCTCTCTCTCTCTCTCTCTCTCTCTCACACACACACACACACACACACATACAGATATCTATAAACATACGCATATAAACACATATACACTCATACATGTAAGACCATACTGTGTGTATTTCCACTCACCTCCTCTTTCTCTGAATGTGGATAGCATCTTCCCTTCATAAGTCCTTTCCAAGTCTTTCCATGTTTTTCTAAGTCAACCATTCATCATTTACTACACCACAGCGATATTCCAACACAATCACATCCTCTCTGATAGATTGTCTATGAAAGTTCCCCCCCCCCCGCCAATTTTCTGCATTCTTTCTATTCTTGGCTACATTTGTTTCATTTCTAGAAGAAAATTTTAGTTTTAGGTAATTTAAATTATCCATTTTATACTTCAACAATGCTGTCACTTCATAATATAGTTTAAGGTCTGATACTGCTGAATCTGCTTCCTTTACATCCTTTTCCCCCTGGTTTCTTTGAAATTCCTGACCTTTTGTTCTTCCAAATGAACTTTGTTATTATTTTTTCTAACTCAGTAAGAATTTTTTCGTGATTTAAATGGGATGGCATTGAATAAATAAATTGGTTAGGTAAAAATAGTCATTTAAAAATTATATTGGTTTTACCTACCCATGAACAATAAACACTACTTCAGTTATTTAGATCTGATTTTATTTGTATAAAAAGTGCTTTATATTCATGCTCATATAGTCCCTGGGTCAGTTTTGGCAGGTATACTCTCAGATATTCTATACTGTTTAATTATTTTAAATGGTCTAAAACAATATTGAATAATATTGCTGACAGTATAGTTTCCCTATTTTTCTCTTTTGATTAAATCTAGTGCAGCTTTAATTTTGAGATCATGATTACTACTCCTGATTTTTTACATAATAAATTCTGCTCCTGCCCTTTATTTTATCTTTGTGTATGTCTTGTACATTGTTGCACAGGACTATTCTCTGGTGAGCTAGAAAGGGAGAGAATAAAGTTGCTTCAACTGCAGTAGTTCACAAACTTTTTGGCCTTAAGACATTATCATATTCCTAAAAATTATTGAGGACCCCACCCCCACAAAAGCTTTTGTTTATGTGGGTTATTTCTATATCTATTATTTATCAAATTAGAAAGGAAAACATCTTAGTCTTATAAAATAGTTCTGACTTTATGACTCCACAAAAAAGATATTGGGATTTCCAAGGATTCATAGACCACATTTTGCAAATCTCTGGGTTACAGGGAACTGTTCTGAAAATGGACCTAAAGTCTCTTTTGGTGAACTCCTAAGAGATAAAAGTTTCAAGGTTTTCTTCTCTTTGGACCAGGGATTCTTAACCTTTGAGTTGTGGACTCCTTTAGGAGTATAGTAATGCCTATGATCTCTTTTCAGAATAATTAGTTCTTAAATGTATAAAATAAAACAAACAGGTTTAAAAAGGAAACCCATTACATTGAAACGGTTATTCAAATTTATTTTTAAAAGTAAATTCACAGACTCTAATTTAATAACCCTTAAAGTCTAAATTTCCCCATGCCCTGCTGTTGATAAGTCATTCTCCCAATTTGGTCTCCTGCTTCTAGTCTCAGAGTCTCAGTTTTCTGGTGGGTAATCTTTAAGGTCCCTCCCAGAGCTTTGTCTGTGATCAGCTAAATGATCCTATGAATATGCTTTTCTGAGTAATACAATAGATTATGTGAATGTTATCACCTACCACTTGTTGAGTTGGTGAAGGGGATATATCTATCTGTCTGTCTATGTATAGCTATCTATGTTTATATCTATATCTATCTATCTATGTGTGAGTTGTATACATGCATACATGTGTGTGTATGTGTATATATGTGTGTGTGTGAATATATACATGTGTGTATGTATATACTTGAGAGTCAGAAAGACCTGAGTTCAAATCCTCCCTTAGATACTAGCTATATGACCCTAGGCAAATTACTTTACCTCTCTCAGCTCAGCTTCTTCATCTGTACAATGGGAATAATAATAGAACCTATCTCAAAGGGTAGTTGTGAGGATCAAATGAATTAACATATGTAGAGCACTTCAAAACATTACATGAATGTTAGCTATTGTTGTTTTTATTTTTTTTTTAAGTGAAGGGAACTCCTGGTGAGAAACTTCCCCTACTAATACAGATTGTCATTTTCTCTGACAGAGCTTCTGAATTTTTAAAAAATTGCTAATACTGGGAATACAAAGGGTTTGTTCTCAAAATTCTTACAATCTAATAGTCAAGCAAATAATTATATATTATAAGAGAGAGTGAATGGGGCAAACGCACTGTTGCAAAAGTGTAGAAGGAAATATTTTTAGCTAAGACAGTCAGGGAAGATCTCATGACAGCGGAGGAAAAATTTGGATCTGACTAGTCACTAGACTAGGATTATGCCACTCTGGTTGTTTATTCTGACATTCATTCTCCAGGTTACTAATACTTTATAGGGTTCTCAACATGTCTTTGTCTAGGTATTATAGGGACTGTGGCTGGGCTGAATTCTTTATCTCCTTCCTCTCCTATGTCTTTCCCTTTTTTTCTTTCAAGATACATCTCATGATCCCATGGAAACTCAGAACAAATTGAAATCTATTCCCACCTCACTACCTTTTCCCCATCCCTGAGAAATCCTACAACCCAGTTTCATCCTGCTCTAACACTCTGTCTTGTTTATAATTTTTAACAATTATTTTTATTTTTACATTTCAATGACCTTCCATTTGAATGTATTTTCATATGACATTTGAATATGGGTTTGGACATTTCACCTGACAATCTCTGGTCACAGCTGTTATATTTTAAAATGGAGAAGTGTCTAAAAATAAATGCTTCATATTCTCTTGCATCCATTTCAAAGTATATGACTAAATCCTGAGGGTGTTTCCACTACATTTCCAAATAATTTACAAGGTCCTGATCAAGAATTTACAGGTGCCACTCTTCTTCCTTTTATTTATTTTTTTTCTATAACTTCAACCAACATCAATTTTCCCTCCACTAAGCTTAGACTCCATATGCCCTATTTTGCAGCCATCCCCCTTTCTCTGGGGTGGATTTAAAAAAAAAAACTGATGCATCAGGACAATGGATGTTTTTGCCAGTACAGTGGCCTTTCCTCCAGCTCTTCTCCACAGAGCTGTCACATCTCTGCCGTTGTCACCATAGCAACCAATAGCTTCCCTAGTTTTCATCTGCTGCTAGTGGCTCCTGCCAGACCCATTAGTATAATCCCCATCTCTGAGTACTAAGGAATTTGATGGATAACTAACCTTTAAAAACATTTTCTAGTTCAAATAATGACCAAGTAAAGTTCTTTCTTCTACTGAGAAGACAATTTAAACTTTGTTGAAATGGGTCTAATGATGAAACCTATAATTGCTCATTGTTAACATTTACAGATCTTGATAAATTTTTAAAGTTCTAGACAGCTTTCTCAAACTTTTAAGATTAATCATGTGGCAAAGTGACTAGACTGGGGCTGGGGAGATTTTATATATATATATATAGAAACTGGAAATGTGCTTCTTGACACTGTGATGAAGAGAATCTACCCTTAAAAAAGCAAGTGAAATAATGTATGTGAAAAGTCTGTCACCTTAACGATCTGTAGAAATATTTGTTTATGCACCTTTTAGAACATGGGGAAGTTCAACTCCTTTTTTCTGTTTTCTTCATTACCCTAATGGAAAGAAAACACTTTTTTTTTTTTTAGTGTCTAACAGTTTATTCCTTAGGTACAAGAGTACAGAGATTTGACTTTATATATTTCCCTACCACTCTTTCATTTCAACACCATGATGTTTGCTCTGACTTAAAAGGCTTAACCTGATTTCATTGGTTGCCTCAGCTTCCCAGTACTGCAGGACTGGATAATCTAATGAGGGTGAGAGTTGATCTCAGAAGAGACACCTGAGAATCTCAGTAGGCTGAATCTTAGGTATCTCAAAAGACCTTCCCTTTCCTGGGGTCAAGGTGTGTTGGTGCAGAGAAACTTGTACTCTTCTCTGAGGGATGTCACTCTATCCTTAAACTGTACCAGCTTGCAGGCCTCCTCTAGTTTCAGCCAGCAGTAAGCCTGGTGCTTCCTGCACAGCCATATTTGCACATTGTAGTTCTTTACCTGCACTAGCTAGTAGATAACTGTTTTGGGTTTGCTGTTGACTACATAGTTCAGCTCACTCTTGAATCCTTCAATGGTCTTCAGCTGGCTGACATCCAGGCCAGCTTGCTCCTGGGTCTCCCTAAAAGCTGTCTCTAAGTCATTCTCTCCTGGGCCCACAAGACCTTTAGGAAGAGTCCAGTAATTCCTTCCATACAATGTTTGCAGCAGGAGAAACTTAATGGCTTTTTTTCTACTTTGGGGATGCAAAGTCTTCAGAAAATTATGAAGCCACATGCTCTTAGAGTCATGGTCCACATTAAGTATCTCATATGTGGCTGTGAGGAAAGAGTAAAGATTCACAGAAATCAATCTTTGTTAGTCCTATTTCTTCAGTGTGAGATCTTGGGACACTTCCTCCTCACTCTGGGCCTCAGTTCTTCATCTCCAGTACTGTGGGTGTGGACAGGAAGAGGAAAACACATTTGAATGAAATAAAGGTGTCATGAATTAGAATATGATAATAACTTTCATGGGTCAACAATTTATGCCCTGAGCAATTCCACAGGGGTGACATGTAAGTTTCCCCAAAGATGTAAGTTCTTTGAGGGCAGGGACTATTTCATTTCTGACTTGGTTACCCCTGAACCTAGTACATGGTAAATACTTAATAAGTGCTGGTTGAATGAAACTGTAGGAGGTGCACTTCAGAAATTACAATCATTGCTATCATCAGAAGTTTTAAAGTTAATATTAAGGAATCTTAGATGTAGAGCTCATGCATTCCGGCTCCCTCATTTTACAAATGAGAATTCTGAGGCTCAGAGGTTGCATGATTTGCCCAAGGTCACAAAGGGATTTGAAAAAAGAATTTGATCCCAGGTCCTCTGACTCCAGAGACAGTGCTCTTTTGTATGGTAAAGGTGGCCTATTTTAATTGAGTTTTTATAGTAAAGGGATTAGAATTCTGAAAGTGACCTGAAGTTCAGATTACCCTCTCCTGAATTCTGCTCACTGTCTTCATATACACTGGTAAAACTGAAGAAATAGGATCGTAATACGTACCATAGCTAAGACAGAATGAAAAACACTGCTTCTCTTATATCAACAAATAAGAGAGCCATTATAGTGGAGGTACACACACACACACACACACACACACACACACACATATACACACACACTCACAGGTATGTATGTGGTTTTGTATGTGTATATGTATGTATATGTGTATAGTGTATATGTGTTTGCGTGTATATGTGTGTATAGCACATGTATGTGTGTGTGTATGTGTGTAGTAGATTTTGAGCTGGAGTCAGGAAGACCTGAGTTCAAGACCTGTTATGTATAATCTCCAGACTGTACAACTCTAGGCTAGTCATTTAAGGTTTTGGTGTTCTAAATACAGGTGTAAGTCTATATATTTTTCACCTGCTTTGGTGGGAGTTTCCTCATCCAGGAATTTCCATACCAATGGAATCACAAGTCCACTCTCAATTCCTACTTAGCAATACTAGCCAAATTCCAGATTTTAAACTAGTCAAATTTAGTTTTACTTCTTTGTTTATTGTTTTAGAGAGAAGTCAAGGAGTTCCTCTAGGTATGTGATAGTTTCAAGATCCTGTAAACCAGGGACTAAAATGAACCTAAAGTAAGTAACCAGCGATTTTAAAAATAAATTTTGATAGCTGTGTTTGATATCTCATACAGCCCTTTAGGGAGAGTTATTGAAAGTCAAGGTTAGGGGCAGTTAGGTGGCACAGTGAATAGAGCACCAGCCCTGGAGTCAAGAGGACCTGAGTTCAAATCTGGCCTCAAACACTTGACACACTTACTAGCCAAGTGTGACTTTGGGCAAGTCACTGAACCCCAATTGCCGTCCAAAAAAAAAAAGCAAAAAAAAAAAAAGAAAGTCAAGGTTAATTCATTCTCTGTTCACCCACCTTCAGTTTCTTTCAGAAAAAAAGAAGGGACTCCGTGGCCTAGGAGAAACTTTTCCAGTTTGGTTCCCTCATCTCTGATACTGGCCATGTGGGCAGGAGGCGGGAGGACGAAGATCCAGCCTTTCCTATCCACAACACTTCCTGATTCAAGGCTGGGCTCTCTTCTTAGTGAGAGACCTTAATTTATGGTGATCATCTAGCACGCTTCCCAAATTGTCATTAATGCAGGCTGGGCCATAACCAGACAATGATCAGTTTCTCAATCACCAAACGGTTTTGGAATTCATGATTCTCCAGTTACTTTTAACTCTAAGGTTCTCTTCTTATTACATTAATAATAACAATAACAAACAAAATATTAAATTTTAAAAATAACAATAATGACTATCATTTATACGCCACTTTAAGGTCTGCAAAGCGCTTATCACCGCATTGGTTCCTCGTGACACCCTACTAGGAAGTTGCCTTATTATCCACTTTGGGCTGAGAGAGGGTAAAACCACTGTGCTGCGGCCACGCGGCTCGTAAGCAGTCTAAAGCCGGCTCTGAAGGGAGATCTTGCTGACTCAAGGCCAAAGCTCTAGCCACTCCGCTCCCTAGATGCCTCGGTTTCTCGTGTAGGTTTATTGCGCTGTCTGACTTATTCCTATGAGAATACGGTATTTTGTTCAATCCTTGAACAGTTCCGGAGTTCGCGATTCCCCACTCAAAAAGAACTCTTATTTTCGTAAGTGTTTCCATATCAAGGTCTGAGATTCACATGAGCTTCAGAGGTTCATGAAAATTAAGCCATTTCATGTGTTCATGTAATCATTAGCTGAATTCAAATCCTGCCTCTGATACTTATTGGTTGTTTGAACCTTGAAAAATCACTCTCACTTGGACTCTACATGCCTCAGGACTATGTATGTATGTAGGCATGCATGTGTGAACATGTGTATGTGTCATGTATTGTGTATATGTATACATACACATGTGTGTGCATCTGTATGCACACAAACATATACATATGAATATATTATTGAACGTATGAATGTTTATTGCCAGAGCATATGTTGAGGAGTAAAGTGTAAGAAGACTGGGTAGGTAGGAGGTAGCTAAGTCATAAAGGACTCGGAAAATCAAACGGAACATTCTATATTTTGTCCTGGAGGCAATGTATATGTTTGTGTTGCTTCAGTCAAACTGAGACCTGTTAAAGACTTTAACTTGAAAAGGCCGAGGTCCCCCACTGCATCCTGGGCCATCTCCAGCCATCTTGATCCATATCTCACCACTGGACCCAGCTGGCTCCAGAGGAGAAAGTGAGGCTGGTGACTTTGCACAGCCCTGCCTCACTTAAATCCAAATCGTCTGTATGTCATGGCATCACCTCCCTTTGAGAAGGAAAGACAAACAGCAAACAAGCAATACATAATATGTTGTATATACTTATAGACACACATATGTACGCACATACGTAATGTACCCTATTTTATATAGACACATGCAGCCATATTTAGATACTCATGTCTATAATATGCACTTGCATACATACATATGTACACACACATACACATATGGGTCTGAATGTGTCTGTGTGTGTTCTTGAGGCAGCTAGATGGTGAGGTGGATAGAGCGCAAAGCCTGAGTTTCGGAAGACCTGAATTCAAATCCAGCCTCCGATAGTTACTAGCTGTGTGAACCTGCACTGCCTCAGTTTTTGCAGCTGTAAAATAGAGATAACAATTATACCTACCTTACAGGGTTGTTGTGAGGGTAAAGCAAGATAATATTTGTAAAGCACTTAGCAGAGTGCCTAGCACATGGTAGATATTATATAAATGCTTATTCCCTTTCCCTTCCTCCCTCTTCCCTTATAGCATAAGATAAGAACACCAATCTAGCTATTCATAATATATAGGGGCCTGGATTATCCTATTCTTACAAATTAAAAAAATTATTATAAATAGATATAGGTTTGGTTGATATATTTTTGTGCACCAAAGGTAACAAATCAAGATTTTGTTGGTGAGTTGTCTGCTTCAACAATATTTTAACCCCAAGTAACCTGACAAAGTTGACCACTCAAATTTGGGAGATTAAAATTCAATCATTGAGTTAAAGCCTCATAGCTTAACATGGATTTTAGGAAGATTACATATTAATCCTTCCTCCATCTTCCCCACACCCATTTTTCAATCTCTTTATATCATGTTAAATAGAATTTTTTCTATACATCGGGGACTCTCTGGAAATGAATTTTAAGGATTAAGGCTTTAGACAGTCATAGGTCCAGCAGGGACTGGTCTAGTTCACCATCACTTCCCTTTCTCCCATATGTGTGAGCCATTGCAAACCAAGCCGGATGTATCACATAGCCATAGGTCAGTTTGTTCACCAGAAATAGATTTCCAGGATCTGTGTTTATTCTTGTCATTCATTAGGCCAAATTACTGCTTCAGTAGACATAGTAATGACTTTCAAGCGTGACTGTTGCTTCCATCAGGGTCTCATTTTCTCCCCAAGGAATGGAGAGGAATTGTATGGGCCTGTTAAATAAATCTGAGGTGCCCTATACACTCTGTGAACACGGTGCCATTGAACAAAGTTTCACTGGTTTAATACCAAAAAGGGTCTTAAAGTGGAATGATAGAACTTTTTAGATATTATTGGAGAGAAATTAACATCAAACTCTTAAGCCTTTTGTCCTAAATTCTGAATTGTGAGTTAGCTGATATGTAATGGAAGGAATGGAGCTGAAGTCAAAGGGCCTGGGTTTGACTCCCAGCTCTATTGCTAATTTCCTCTGTAACTCTAGGCAAGACATTTAACTTTTTTCGATGTTGGTTTTCTCATCTATAAAGCTGAAGAGTTGAACCAGATGACCTCTGAGGGTTTTCTCAGCTCTGAATCTGTAATTCCACAAATGTGTATTATATGAAATGAATCCCGGGTTCGGAGTTAGAGGACCAGGAGTGAAATTAACTACATGAATTTGGATAAGTTAATTCTTCTTTCTGGATTTCAGTTATCTTACATGTAAAAAGAAGGGGTTGGAGGAGATGATATCCCAACTCCCAACTTGCAATTCCATGACCCTTTGATCCTAAAAATGTTGCATTAAACTGCCTGCTTTTCTTAATCAATCAATAAATATTTATTAAGTACCGGGAGCTGCACTAAATTCCGGGGATACAAAAAGAGGCAAAAGATGGTCCCTGCTCTCAAGGAGCTTACAGTCTAATGGAGGAGACAACAGGCAAACAAATACATACGAAGGAAGTTACAGGAAAAATAGGAAATGTTTAACAAAGGGAAAAATTAAAAGGGAATAGGGAAGGCTTCCAATAACAGTCAGGATTTTAGCTGGGACATGAAGACAGACAGAGAGGTCAATAGGTGAAGTGGAGGAGGGAGAGCATTCTAGGTAAGGAGAACAGTCAGAGAAAATGTCCAGAACCAGGAGATGTTTTGTTGTTGTTGTTCATGGAGCACCCAAGAGGCCAGCATCACTGAATCTTGGGGAGTAAAGTGTAAAGATGTAAAGAAACCAGAAAGGTAGGAGTAGGTTAGCTTATCAAGAGTTTTGAATGCCAAATGGAGCATTTTGTATTTGATCCTGGAGACAATAGGAACCACTGGGATTTACTGAGTGTCTTAGGAAAATCACTTTGGTGGCTGAATGGAGGGTGGATTGGAGCAGAGAGAGACTTGAGGCAGGCAGACTCAGGAGGCTTTTGCAATAATCCAGGCATGAGGTGATGAGGGCCTGTATTAGAGTGGTGACAGTGTCAGAGGAGAGAAGGGAGTATATAGGAGAGATTTTGCAAAAGTGAAATCAGCAGGCCTTGGCAATAAATTTAATATGGGGTCAAAAGAGGGGAGGGGCTTAGGGAGGTAAAGGAACCTGAAGAATCCAGGATGACTCCTAGGTTTCGAGCCCAAGGGACTGGGAGGATGGTATTGTACTCTACAGTCATAGGGAAGGAATGTTGGCTCCATGATCTAACACTTGTCTTCTTTCTGAGTGTATCTGACTAATAATCAGGATTGGAAATCCAGTGAGTCTAATTTCTTTGATAAATCAGGAAGTTTGGAAATATTCCTGAAAGTAAAGTTATAAAACTGTGCAAAATGGATCCATGACAAATTTCATGTTGTGTAAACTTAACTAGGCCCTCACTGATCTGAGGCAATCCTTTTACACCTTCTAATGGACTCACCATCATACTCACCAGAGCAGCTTTTCTAAACCCTTTCAAATCTCCTCAAACTTGCCATGGCTCCCATCGCCCCCATCTTCTCACCTGACAACACTGCCATATATTTCACCAAAAAAGACACGGCCATTGGCAAATACCTCCCTTTTCTACCTTGTTTCTTATCACACATCCCTCAGATGAGTGCTGCCACTATCTCTCCCTTCATTCCTGTCTTAGATGATGAAGTGGCCCTTCTTGCCAAGGTCAAACCCCCCTCCCCATGTGTACAAGTGATCCTATTCCATCCCATCTTCTCCAGAAGATTGTCCCCTCTTTCATTTCTACTCTTTCACTTAGCTTAAATCTCTCTGTCCACTGGCTCCTCCTTACTGCCTACAAACATGTCCATGTCTTCCCCATCCTCAAAACAAAACAAAACAAAAAAACCCTCACTGGATCCATCTGTTCCTAGTAACTATCATCTCATATCTCTCCTGACTTTTGTGGCTAAATTCCTTGAGAAGGCCATCTATAATCAATGCCTCCACTTCCCTTCCTCTCATTCTCTTCTTAACTCTCTGCAGTTTGACTTTTGACCTCATCATTCATCTGAAACTGTTCTCTCTAAATTTACCAATCATCTCTTAATTGTCAAATATAGTAGACTTTGCTCAAACTTCATAACTTCTTGACCTCTCTGTTGTCTTGACACTATCAACCTTTCTCTTTGATACTCTCTTCTCTCTGGGTTTTCAGACACCACTCTCTCCTGGTTCTCCTTTTCCCTATTTGACCATTCCTTCTTAGCCTCTTTTGCTGCATCATTGTCCAGAGCATACCCACAGTGGGTGTGTGGTGTCCCACAGGCCTCTGTCTAGGACTCTCTTCTTTTATCTTTCTATGCTATTTCAATAGGTTGTATCATTACCACGGATTGTGTTATTATCACTATGCTAATGCTTCTCAAATCTACTTAACCAGCCCTAACCTCTCTCTTTGTCTCCAGACTCATATCTTCAAATACCTATTGGTCAGATATCTGGAACTAGATGACTCACAGACTTTTTAACCTCCAAAATAGAACTCACTATCTCTCCCCTAAACACTTCCCTCTTCTAAATTTCCCTCTGTTTGTAAAGAGCACCATCCTTCTCCCACTCACCAAGGCTCACAACCTAGGAGTGATCCTCACTTCTCAATCTCTCATATTCCGTATTGTCAAGTCCTGTCAATATTACCTTCCCAACATCTGGCATCACCACCATCTTTTTAAAGCTCTTTATGACCTGACCCCAACCTACCCTTCCAGTCTCCTTACAACTTACTTCCCTCCATGTACTCTGTGATCCAGTGACACTGGCCTCCTTGAGGTCCCCTAAATACAACTCTTCATCTCCAACTCAGAGGGTTTTCACTACCATGTCCTGCATGTGTGGAATTCTCTCCTTCTGCATCTCTACCTCCTGACTTCTCTGGCTTCCTTCAGAGTCCCAACTAAAATCTCACCTTCTACAAGGAGCCTTTCCCTGATTCATCCGGATGTCAATGTCTTCTCTCTGTTGACTTCTTCAATTTCTCCCATATATTTCTTATTTTATACATAGTTGTTTGCATGTTGTCTCCCCCATTAGACTGTGAACTCTTTCAGTACAGGTACTGCCTTGCCTTTTTTGTATCTCTAGTGTTTTGCACAGTGCTGGTCATATAGTAGGCACTTAATTAATGCTTGTTGACTGAGAGACAGCAAATAAATTGAAAATTATAGTTAAAAAGATATTGGACCTCAAGATGAATGACTTGAGACCCTTGTCTTCCTTATTACACTGAATGTGATCATAGTTCAGAGCAGCTTCTGAGGGAGAACTGAATACTTTCTGGGCTAACTTATAGTGTGGTATAAAATAAAAGAAAGTTATTGTGTATAAATACACCTTTATAGAAAGACAGATAAGATGGGACTAGTACTGGGAAGAGTGACAAAAATTTTGAAAGGACTGGAGACTATGTCATTCTAGGATAAGTTGAATTAGTTGGGAATGGTTAACCTGAAGAGGAGAAGACTTAGGGGGTATGTGATAGGTGCCTTTAGATATCTGAAGGACTGTCATAAGGAAGGGAATTAGTTTTATTCTTTGGAGCTTCAGAGGGCAGATCTATAAACATTGAGTGAAGGATGCAGAGAAGCAGATTTTGTCTTAATATTTTAGTGGATTGAAGAAATTATTAATGTGGATATTGTCACATCAGTCTCAGTCCCTCAACTTACTCACTTCCTATAATCTGCTCTTCACCCAACCTCAGCCACACATAAATTCTCGATTTTGCCATCATCCACAAATGCTTCCATATTTATTACTTCCATATTTATTAGCTCTGAAATCCCCTTATCTGATCACAATCTATTGGCATTTCACATCTCTCTCTCTCTACCCTCTGAAACCTAACCCTGTTCTTCATCTACACTATGACCTCCAGTCCCTTCACTCTCAGTTCTCTCCCAGATCATCACCTCTGCACAACCTACTTTCTTCTCCTTTCCACATCTTGATCCCTTGGGGAATCAGTTCAACTTTACACTGTTCTCTGCTCTTGAGACCCTTATCACAGATCTTGCCTTGAAGTCTATACCTTGGATTATTTCTCTCTTCTACTTCATTTGCTACTATGCATGTGCTGCTGAATGAAGGTAGAGAAAATCATGCAACCATGATGAGTCTTCTACAAATTTATTTTACATAAACTCAATTGGACCGTCACTGTTGAAAGGCAATTCTTTTATATCTTTCTAATGGATTCACTATTCCAGTCACCACACCAGTTTTTCCAAATCTTTTCAACCCTCTTCAGTGGGCTCCCCCCACTTTCTCAGTTGAGAAGCTTGCCTCATATTTTGTAAATGGCAGCTTAATTTCCTAACCTAAGGGCCAGCCTTAGGTTGTGTTCTCAGGAGAGAATGAAGAGACCAGAGACTAGAGGAACATACAGCTTATAGTTTTTTCCAACATGGTGCTTCAGCAGAAAGGAAAATGGCTCCTTTTATACACTAAAGTAAGCATGATTCAAACATGATCTCCTCATACACAGGGAGTGTGATCCAATGGAGGGGGGCTGAACCAGTCATGTCAGCTGTTGCTCAACAAGCAAGCAGTCTCATGGGAGATTTCCTTTTGACCTAACAAATGGACTGTGGCCCTCAGCACTCCCTTATCTCACACAAGTACAGAGCAGCCTTGGAACCAAAAGGCCCTTGAGGCAGTTCCTGATATCCCATGGGACAAGAAGTGCTTTGAACTCACATTGTCCTGTTCAATATTTTATTGAAAAAAAAATTGAAGTAATTTGAAAAGCATTCCCTTTTCTACTCTGTTCTTTATTTCATATCAATCAGATGTTGTTTTTTTTTATTTGCCACTATTTCCTCCTTCACTTCCTGTTTCACATAGTGAGGCAGCCCTTTGCCTTGCCGAGGGAAACCTCTCTACATGAATAAGTGATGCAATTCTACTTTATTTCCTCCAGCAGATTGCCCCATGAGTAATCCCCACTATCTCATTTATCTTCAAACTCTCCCTATCTAGTAGCTGCTTCCCTGCTACCTACAAACATACCCATTTCTCTACCACCTTCAAAAAACCCTCACTTGATCCATCCACCCCTGCCAAGTACCATCCCATATCTCTCCTGCCCTTTATGAGTAAGTGCCTTTAGAAGATCATCTACCAAGGATGCCTCCACTTTCTTTTCTCTCTCATTATTTTCTTAACTCTCTACAGTCTACTTTCCAACCTCATCATTCAACTGAAAATTGCTCTCTCCAAAGTTAACAATGATCTCTTAATTGCTAAATATAGCAGCCTTTTCTCAATCCTCATCCTTCTAGATGTCTCTTCAACCCTTCACACTATGAATCACTCTTCTCCTCGGTACTTTCTTCTTTCTAGGTTTCTTTGACATTACTCTATCCCGTCTCCTTTGCTGGATCTTTGTCCAGATCACACCTACTCAATGTTGGCATTCCATAGGCCTCTGTCCTAGGCCTTCTTCTCTTTTCCCTCTAAACTATTTCACTTAATGATCTTATCAGCTCCCATGAATTAAATTATAATCTTTATTCTGATGATTCTTAAATCTATTCAACCCTAACTTCTCTGTTGATCCTTCATCTCACATATCCAACTGCCTATTAGATGTCTGGAATTTGACATCCTGCATACATCTTAGACTACAAAGACAAACGCATTATCTTTTCTATCAAACTCTTCCCCTTCCAAACTTCCACATTACTGTCCAGGGCATCATCATCCTCCTGGTCCTCCAAGCTAACAAGCTAGGTGTTGACCTCAACTCCTCACTATATCACTCCCTTATATCAATTTTTTTTTGCCAAGATTTTGTAACATCTCTTGAATACACCACTACCATAATAGAGGCCCTTATCACCTCATACCTGGACTATCACAGTAGCTGACTAATCTGCATACCACAGTTCCCCTCCCCACTTCAATCTATCCACCACTCAGTTGTCAGAGTGATTTTCCTAAAGGTCTGATCAGTCCAGGTCAATTCATACCCCTCTCAATAAACTTCAGTGACTCCCTATCATAACCTGCAGGATCAAATATAAAACCTTTTCTGTCCTTTAAAATTCTTCATAACCTATCCCACCCCTCCCCACACACACCTTTCCACACTCACCTTTCCAGTCTTCTTACACTTTATATATAGTTTTTAATCCAGTGACACCAGCGTCTTTGCTGTCCCTTGAACACAATACTCCATCTCCAATCATTTTCACTGACTGTCCTTCATCCCTGGAATTCTATCCTCTTTTTTTTTATTTTGCTTTTTGGAGGGGGGAAAGCAGGGCAACTGGGGTTAAGCGACTTGCCCAAGGTCACATGGCTGGTAAGTGTTAAGTGTCTGAGGCTGAATTTGAACTAGGGTCCTCCTGATTCCAGGGCTGGTACTCTATTAACTGCACCATCTAGCTGTCCCAGAATTCTATCCTCTTCATCTCCACCTCCTGACTTCCCTGGTTTCCTTCAAATGCCACCTAAAAATCCCACCTTCTACAGGAAATCTTTCCTCATTCTTTCCCTCAGGTGATTATTTCCTATTTATCCTGTATATGGCTTGTTTTTGCAGGGGGCAGCTTGGTGGCACAGTGAATGGAGCACTGGCCATGGAATCAGGAGGACCTGAGTTCAAATCTGGTCTCAGATATTTAACATATACTAGCTGTGTGACCTTGAGAAAGTCACTTAACCCCAATTGCCCTGCCTTCTCCCCTCCAAAAAAAAAAAGGTAATGATTCTAAAACAGAGGCAAGAACATTTTCAAGCAAGGAAAGGGAGATGGAATGGCATGTGAGATGAATGGCAAAAAAGGCCAGTGGGAGTGGAATATAGAGAGCATGAAAGGGAGTAATTTTTCTTCAAATAACCAGAAAACATAGTTTGGAGATAGGATGTAAAAGGTTTTGAATGCCAAACAAAGAAGTTTGTATTTTATTCCAGAGGTGATAAGGGGCCAGTGGACTTTACTGAGCAGACAAGTCACATGATAGAAAGCCTTTGCATTAGAAATATTACTTTGCCAGCTGTCTGGAGGACAAATTGGAGAGCGGAGAGCCTGGAGTCAAGGAGATAGATTTTTTTTTTCTTTTAAATATTATTTTATTTTTTCTAATTACATGTAAAGACAATTTTTAACCTTTTTAATGAAATTTTTAGTTCCAAATTTTCTACCCACTCCTTCCCCTCCCTCTTCCCTAAGATGGCAAGCAATTTAATATACAGGGTGCCCTTAAAATCTGGACACATAAGAAATCTCATTAACTATGTGTGTTTTCAAGAAATGAAGTGAATGAAATTTTCAACAACATTTTGTTTAGTTAGCATAAATTTTAGCCATGACAATTTCATATGGAATAAAAACTTTCATTAGCTGTTGGGGACTATTTTCCATACTACTGAGATTAATTTAATTTAATTAATTAATGAGATTTCTTATGTGTTTCCTATGATTTCCTATGAAATCTAATTTATGCTAACTAAATAAAATGTTGAAAATTTCATTTCTTGAAAATATGCATAGTTAATGAGATGTTCTATGTGTCCAGACTTTAGGGACACCATATGTGTGTGTATATATATATATATACATATATATGTGTGTGTGTGTGTGTGTGTGTATGCAAACTTGTAAAACATATTTCCATATTAGTCATGTTGTATAAGAAGAAACAGAACAAAAGTTTTTAAACTTTAAAAAAAAAAACAAAGAAAATGAAAATAGTATACTTTGATCTGCATTCAGACATCATTAGTTCTTTGTGGTTAACATAGACAACATTTTCCATCATGAGTCTTTTAGAATTGTCTTGGATCATAGTTGTCGTAGTTGATCATCTTACAATATTGCTGATACTGGGTACAGTGTTCTTCTGGTTCTGCTTACTTCACTCGGCATCAGTTCATGTAAGGCTTTCCTGGTTTTTCAGAAATCCACCTGCTCATCATTTCTTAAAGCACAATACCATTTCATTATATTCATATACCACAATTTGTTCAGTCATTCCCCAATTGATAAATGGTCAAGGAGATCAATTTAGAGGCATTACAACTGTCTAGGGGAAAGGTAACAAGAGCTTGAACTAGGCTATGTGAGTGGAGAGACAAGAACAGATACAAGAGGCAAAATAAAGGTGGAAATGACAAGACTTAGCACCTGATTACTGTGTAGGATGAGGGAAGGCGAGAATTTGCATTCTGAACTAAAGGATTACTGGCAATTTGGTGGTTTTCTTTATAGAAATACAAAAGTAATGCAAAGGGCTAAGTTTGAGGGGGGAAATAATGAGTTCTGTTTTAGACATGTTAAGTGGGAGATGCCTATAAGACAATCAGTTTGAAATGTCCAACAGGCCATAGGGGACCTCATGTAACCCACCTCTTACTTTATTGAACAATACATTTTCTTGATGTCACTTGATGTCTTGATGATGACATATCCTTTATGTCACTCCTTCCCTATATGTCATCTTTGGAAATATGCAATAGTCTATTTGTCTCCATGTATCTGTCTCTTCATTTCCCTTTGGAACACTTGCAACTTCTATTCTTCAGAGATTTTATTTTTCCAAGATTCACTACAATACAGCAACACTAGGAGAATATTTTACTCTAAAAGATTTGGACTGGAAGCAAATTTGGAAATCAATTAATCAATCAAAAAGCATTTATTAAGCAACTATTACTTCTAGGGACTGTGCTAAGTGCTTGGGATATGAAGAAAGACAAAAAAAAGTTTCTGGTCTCTAAGACTTTACTAACTAATGTGGGAGACAACATGCACACAACTATACACAAACAAGATATATAAACGATAAATTCAGGGTAGTCTCAGAGAAAAGGTACTAAATCTAAGGAGGGCAGGGAAAGGCTTTGTTGATGTCAGAAAATGGAATGGTAGATTGGTCCAGAAACAGAATTTGGACCAATTAGGGTTTACTGAGTTTGCTAGTAGATGAGTCTCACCTGGAGAGGCAAAGACTTCCCAAATGAACAGTACTCAAAGTTGATATAGGATTCAAGGAGTGGGGAACAAGGTAGGGGATAAGGCAAAAGCTGATTGTCAAGTTCTCTGTTGCTGGGGCTTGAGGCTGATCTGTTGCAATAATACTTTTCCCAGTTGCAGAGTTAGGGGTTTCTGTACAACAGGATTTTGGAGGGCTAGGCTGTTTCTCAGAATAGTTGCACCACATGTTAAACATTTATCCATTTCTTTGGCATCTTGGGAAGGGGGAGAAAAATTTGGAACTCAAAATATTGTAAAAATGAATGTTGAAAACTATCTTCACATATAATTGGAAAAAATAAAATGCTATTTACAAAAAAAAAAGAATAGGTTGCACAACAGAATACCATGGACCATTATAATTTGGGCATTGCAAGCATAAATGGGAGAGCGCATATATGTGTGTGTGTGTGTGTGTGTGTGTGTGTGTGTGTGTGTGTGTGTGTGAACAAAATGGAGTGATTCTCAAAATGGAGCAGCTCTGAATTCTTGCAGAATGTGGAACTTTAACAGACTTGAAGGAAGCCAGGGAAGTCAGGAAGTGGAGATGAAAAGGAAGAGTGTTCTGGGAATGGGGGACAGCCAGTGAAAATGTTCTGAATCAAGTATATCAAGTGTTGTGTTCAAGGAACAGCAAGTAAGCCAGTATCATTGGATCACAGAGCATGTGGAAGGGAATTAAGTGAAAGACTGGAAAGGTAGGAAGGGGTCAGGTTATTTTTGTTGTTGTCGTCCAGTCATTTTAAGCCATATCCCACTCTTTGTGACCCCTATTTGGGGTTTTCTTAGCAAAGATACTAGAGTGGTTAGCCATTTCTTTCTCCAGCTCATTTTACAGATGAGGAAACTGAGGCAAACAGGGTTAAGTTACTTCCCCAGGGTTATGCAGTTAGTAAGTGTCTGAGGCTGGATTTGAGTTCTGGTCTTCATTGGAGTTTCTTGGATATAGGAGTGGGGAGAGGGGTAATCATATTGTCAAGCCTGGGTTTTATTTGAATTTGAAAGCTGAGTGGAGAATGTAGTAAAGTGAGGAGAAACTTGACCATTGGAAGAGTCCAGGACTTTGGATGATAGCATGCATCAGAGGAAAGAAAAGCTCTAGACATTTTCAAAAAGTTTTCTCTTCAATATTAGGGCCAATTTATTGTCCATTGCCATTGCCTACTCAAGATATGTATTGATGAACTCACGCATTGATTTGGACTAGCCATCCAAATACATATTTGAACTATAGGCACTTTTTTGTCCATGTAGCTTTTCCTATATGTATTGTTAGGCTTTTACGGGTTCTCACTGTGGAGGTCCTCTAATTTTCGGGTTCTTAATTCACAATATCACCTGAAAATAGGAGTATATGGCAGTGCTCATTATTTATAAAGAATGCTTCTTTCATTTGGACTTTGTTTAGGATATCCTCCATGACAGTTGGAGCTTTGGAAAATACACATTTCTTTGTTGATTTTAAAAAACTGTTTCTGAGTATCTGCTGTATTTTTTGAAATCCTCAATGGTGCCTTTTGTTTTTATATCCTATCCACTTCTAAATATATGCCTCCTCTACCTACAAAGGCTCCCTTCTTAACAGTTTTTTTTAAGTTCAAGATATGTTCAACATATATCAGCATATGCAATATTCTATATCTGTAACCCTTCAACTTTCCAATGAAAGAAGAGAAATACATTTTATCATCTTTTATTTGATTCAAGCTCAATCATTATAATTAAACAACACCTCCATTATATTGTGCTTTCCTTTTATATTGTTGTAGTTATTATGCATATTATTGCCTTGGTTCTGCTTGCTTCTGTCTTCATCAGTTCATAAAAATCTTCTTATGATTCTCTTAATTTATCAGAGTTGTTTTTTTCTTATGGATCAATGATATTCCATCAAATACTCATACCATAGTTTGTTTTCCCCATTTTCCAATCTGACATCTCTTTGTTTGATGCATCATTTGATGTTAGTAATCAGGTATTAAACATATCTTTTCAGTTTATTTGTTAAGGAATCTTGCATAATTGTAACATACACATTAGAGATTTCTCTTTGGAGGATAGTCTCCAAAGATACACTTTGTTCAATGAGTCAAATGCTTTTTAGTAATCAGCAAATAATACATGATGAGAGCTTGTATTCTCTGCACTGTTTGGTCACTTTTATGATGTTAAAGCCACATTCTTCTATAGGCAATCATTTGAAAAAGCTTACCTGTTCCTTTCTCAATATTTTCATCAAAGATATCACCAAAAATGTGTAGCTCATTCTCAAAAAAAATTATATAAAGATAAAAAGATAGGTGTAGGGTTCAGGAGTCTTCTCAATCTCCTTTGGAGTATATAAACATTACCCAATTTTTTTTTTCATTATCTTGGTACCTTCTCCTTCCCCCACCCCATAAAATATCTTATTAAAGAATCCTTTGATGCTTTCAAGATAGTGGCTTTGCTGCTATGGATTACAATCATGTGTATGTAATCTGGTTCAGCCAACCTCTCCTCTTCTTTCCCCCATCTTCTTAACTTCCATGTCAACTTTTTCATAAACTATAGTGAAGACTGAGATGTTATGGTCTGCTTGTAGTGTATATCAACCCAACATTTTGAGCTGCCCAAATGGGATGCTTTAGTAGGTAATGAAATGCCCATTTATTGAGGTTTTCAAATGAAAGATGAATAATTTTCAACTCAGATTGGACTGGAGGGCCTCTGAGGTCCCTCTTAACACTGAAGTTCTGTAAATATGTTACTTTAGGATTACAAAGCACTTTTAAATCTTCTGTACGTGTTCTTGATTGACAAGAGTCCTTCTATGAATAGTACCTCAATCATTTCAACCAATATTTATTGAATACCTACTATGTCTCGAACCCTCGAAGATACAAAAGTAGATGTGACACAGGCCAGCGACTGTTGAACCTATTACGACTAAAGCCTTTTTTTCTTTCCAAGAAAATCTTAGAACGTTGCTATCAATTTGCAAACGCACCATTTTTCAACATAATATCATACCAGATTAATTCTATATCAATGCCAATTCCTTGGGACACACCAAAATTCATATTGCTTACCTGGGGAAAGTAATCATTAATGGGGAAAGTGTTTGTGATTGTGTGCTTTAGAGAAAGGCAGGTCAGAAAACTTTTCTTCTTGGTCGTTGGCTCCGAGAAAGTAAAAGAGATCAAAGGCATGCACACTTTTAAGAGAAAAAGTGAAGCTGTAGTTTCTGACTTTCACAGGAAGGAGGCAAAGCAAGCAGAATTGGTCTCCCTTCTCCTCTGATTTGAGGCGGAAAGAGACCAGAAAGGGAAACGCTTAGCGGAACGTTCTCAGTACCCAGGTTTTCTTTATACTGGCAAGTATTGTCTGGGCTTGCTTCAACTCGAGGCAACGGTCGGGCAACACAGGTATTAATGCATAGACGTCGTAGCGAATACTGTTTTCGTGCCTAAAGGCATTATCCAAGGAACGAGAACTTAACACTAGTGCGTGAAATTCGCACTAGAAAACGGTTTCACTCAGGGAGACTTTAGTTTGGCTACGCAAAAGTTTTGTTCTCAGTGGAGAAAATGCAGAAAACGAATAATACCGGCGTTTAATTAAGTGGAGGTTTAGTTTGAATTACTGTGCCCCAGCAGAGTTCCGGAAAGTTGGCTCTTCATGTTCAGATAGTTTCCCTTGGCAGTGAGTGCTAGTAAGCTTCTAACGTCTGGAAACAGGCTAGAAGCGGAAGGAAACTCAGGTTCTTTGCGCGCCGAGTCCGACTGCTAGAACCGGCGCGAACACATTCCTCGTGCAGTTATTGGCTGGAACTCTGTGTGCCGCTGTCGGCCAATGAAGAGGCTGGAGATCTGGCCGCTTCCCCCGTTCCCCCCCCCCCCCGCCGCCCCCTCACTGTGCCCCGGGACAAGGCACAGACTGAGAAGCCCGCTAGCGAATCAAAGGCGCCCGGAAAGCGGAAAAAAGCAATGCCTGACTTTGAGCCGAGCGCTCCAGCCCAAAACTTCCGAGCGCAGACCGACTGAAAGTAAGTTTTTCTGGGAGAACTACTGGGGCAAACTGGGCTTAAAGAAGTTGCTACTGACTGAGATGGTCCTAGCTGCCGGGAGAAACCGTCGGTTCAGCACTGGGAGAGTGGTGGGAGTCCTGTTTCTGCTTGGCGCCTGGGACAGCGTTTCCGCGCTCATCAGCTATGAGATCCCGGAAGAAAGGGCGAAGGGTTTCCGAGTGGGCAACGTGGTCGTCGATCTGGGCTTGGATCTTAGCAGCCTGTTGGAGCGAAGGCTGTTTGTGGCGTCGGGAACTGGCCGGAGGTTCTTTGAGGTGAATCGGGAGACAGGAGAGATGTTCGTGAACAAGAGACTGGACCGGGAGGAGCTGTGCGGGACACTCCCGTCCTGCACTGTAACTTTGGAGCTGCTAATGGAGAAACCCCTGGAGCTGCAAAGGGTGGAGGTAGTAATTCAGGATGTCAACGACAATGACCCCGCTTTCCCCACCAATGGAATGAAACTCGAAATCAGTGAGGCCGTGGCGCCGGGGGCGCGCTTCCCTCTAGAGAGTGCACACGATCCAGATGTGGGAATTAACTCTTTACAAACCTATGAGTTAAGTGCAAATGAACACTTTGTGCTGAGCGTGCAGACTCGAGAGGACGGCAGTAAGTACGCAGAGCTGGTGCTAGAAGAAGCCTTAGACCGTGAGCATGAGAGGACCATTGAGCTGGTACTCACAGCTTTGGATGGAGGAACACCAGCCCGTTCTGCTAGCCTCCCCATCTTAATCACTGTGCTTGATGCCAACGACAACACCCCTCAATTCAATCATTCTCTGTATCGGGCGCGTGTTCGAGAGGATGCAGCCGCTGGCACTCCAGTGGTACAAGTTCATGCAACAGATCTGGACGAGGGACCAAACGGAGAAGTCATTTATTCTTTTGGCAGCCACAATAGAGCTAGAGTGCGGGACCTCTTCTCTCTAGATCTGGTCACTGGAATGCTGACAGTACGAGGGCGGCTCGACTTCGATGACACGAAGCTATATGAGATTTACATCCAGGCGAAAGATAAGGGCCCAAACCCCGAAGTAGCTCATTGCAAAGTGTTGGTCGAGGTCATAGATGTGAATGATAATGCCCCAGAGATCGTTGTCACCTCCGTGTACAGCCCTGTCCCTGAGGATGCCCTCCCAGGGACTGTGGTCGCCTTGCTCAGTGTGACTGATCTGGACTCGGGGGATAATGGCCTGGTGAAGTGTGAGATTCCATCTGGCCTGCCCTTCAGCCTCACTTCTTCCCTAAAAAACTACTTTACCTTGACAACCAGTGCCTCCCTGGACCGTGAAGTTGTTCCAGAGTACAACATCAGTATCACAGCCCGAGATGCAGGGTCCCCGCCCCTCTCAACAGTCACTACACTTAGAGTCCAAGTGTCTGACATTAATGATAACCCTCCACAAGCTGCAAAGTCCTCGTTCGATGTCTACGTGGAGGAGAACAACCTTGCAGGGATTGCAATCCTGAACCTAAGCGTCTGGGATCCTGACGCCCCCAACAACGCCCATCTATCCTTCTCACTCTTAGACGGTGGTCACCAAACTGGGCTAGTGGGCCGATACTTCTCCTTGCACCCGGACAGCGGCGTCTTGTCAGCCCTGGTGCCCTTGGACTACGAGGATCAGCGTGAGTTTGAGCTGACGGCGCACGTCAGCGATGGAGGCAACCCACCCCTATCCACCAATATTAGCGTGAACGTGTTTGTCATTGACCGTAATGACAATGCCCCTCAGGTCCTTTACCCGAGGCCTGGTCGAAGCTCCACTCAGACGTTGCCCCGAGGCAGTGGTGCTAACCACTTGCTTACTCGTGTAGTAGGGTGGGACGCTGACGCAGGCCATAACGCATGGCTTTCCTATAGCCTTCTGGGAGCCTCAAATCAGAGCCTCTTCGCCGTAGGACTCAGAACTGGAGAAGTCAGTACCACTCGACCAGTCCAAGACATTGACCCAGAATGGCATAAGCTGGAGATCCTGATAAAAGACAATGGTGAGCCCCCTCTGTCCACTACCGTGACCCTGACGGTGTCAGTGACAGAGGTGTTCCCAGATGCCAAGGTCGAGTTCCCATCCGGCTTGGCTCCCCAAGAGCAAAATAAAAATCTGACCTTCTACCTGCTTTTGTCCGTGATCCTGGTTTCCGTGGGGTTTGCCGTAACCGTGCTGGGAGTGATAATATTTCGAGTTTACAAATGGAGGAAATCAAAGGACCTGTACAGTTCCTCCGGGACTTCATTGTACAGAACACCTGGGCCCTCCCTGCACGTGGATGCGGTCCGAGGAGGCCTGATGTCCCCCCACCTCTACCACCAGGTATACCTCACTACAGACTCTCGTCGCAGCGATTTGCTGCTAAAGAAGCCCTGTGCTCCAAGCCCAATGGGAAGTCTCCAAAACACGCTTCGAAGCTGCGATCCCGCTTTTTATAGGCAAGTGTTAGGTGCCGAGAGCACCCCTCCTGTCCAGGTAAGGAACACTTTCCCTATGAACATTTCTAAATTATATACATTTAAACTACTGTCTAATGCTCCTAACCTACACAATAAACCTGAAAAACTGAGATTCTATTTTATTTTTTCTCCATGGAGAAAAAAAGGCATCATTTGGGAGATGGCTGGCCTGAGTCTGTGATCCTGGTACAATAGTTAAAACAACTAATCAGTGTTCTTGTCCTCAAGATTATGCTCTGAAAACTGACCCTGAGGTAAAAATCGGTGGTGGTCTAGGCCTGGGCCGTTGGAAACTATTGAGAGTGGGAAATTTCTTCAATATATTTCCTGTAATCAAGGGATCCAAGAGTGAGTGAGTATGAATGACATTGGGCAAGGAGGCAACAACCCCTATGGACCTCAGTTTCTTTATGTATAAAATGAGGGGGTTGAATTAGATCCTTTTAACTAGATCCTTCCAGCTCCAGTATTTCATTATGTAATATCTTACAGGGCCAAAATCATCCAGATGTTTAAAATCATAAAGTCTGTCATTTACTGTGCATAGTGATATGTTTATGATTTGCTTACAGTTTGCCCACCCAAACTGTGCAATCTATTTTCAGAATATTTTCTGGTGAAAGGAGAAAATCATAAGCACATTTTTATTTGCAGGGAACTTGTGGGAATAACATATCGATTATAGGAAAAACAAGCAAATTCTGCTACATGGGATTTTAGCTAGCAAAAGTTTCATTTGTCAGTTAGATTATAGTAGTGGTTTGCATATGACAAGGATTATAGATTTTGAGCTGGGAGGGATCTTAGGAATTCTTAAGTCCAGGCCCATCCTTTAACAAATGAGGAAACTGAGGCTCAGAGAGATTATGATCTGCAGCGTCACACAGATAGCAAGAAGTGGAGTTTAATCTCTGTCTTTTGACTCAAAACTAGATCTTTCTATACTAGAAAGCTATACTATATACTCTCTATACTCCACCTTATCAAATATGGGAAAACTCTACTTAACTGGCTACTGTGAGTTTCCATCTCTTCTGTGAAGTGGAAATAATACTTGCATTTTCTTACCTGGTGGCTGTGGGGGAAGTGGGTTGTAAAACTATAAGGTTATATATGGCAATGTAGAGTATTATTGTTACCATTATAACCCCTTCATTCACCTTGTATTATCTATATCCAAAATTTGTGGTGGAGGTTTCAGAGAGTGAAAGGATGAAGCCTGAAGAAAAACCCCATTTTGTTCTCCCAACCTGGGATTTCCATTGGCATATATTCATTAGTCAAATGTATTCAAGAAGAAGCTTGTTGGCATATCAGAGAAGGGGTTCATACTTCAAGTAAGAGTTAGGCTAGAAGACTTCTAAAATTCCTCCTGTCTCTGAGTGTCTGTGATTCCACCAAAGGTATTAAGTAGACTAGCTCTGGAAATCTAATGTAGATAGGACCAAGTCTTGACTCAGACTTTTTCCCAGGATCTTGGTCTCGGACTCCATTAGGTGAACTAGAATGCTTCTTGAAAAGTTACAGATGAAGTGTCAACCAACCTTAGTAGCTCGCAGAGAAATTAGATGTTATTAACGGGGAATTTTTGTTTGAATCTGAAATGCTACATACAGGAAGGTGTAGTCTATGGCTCTTAGAATTAAGCTTCTGTGCTACTCCAATCTCAGTAAAGCAAATCCCATTGATTGGACTTCTTGTTCTTTAAATCTGAGACTCCAGAGGCTTTTAAGAGGACCCATTTCTTGACGAATTTCTCTTTTGGGGGCCGTAGATCATTGGACTGGTAATATTTCATGGGAAAACCCTCCGAGATTCCAAAGTGGTACTCTTGATTTGATCTCCCCACCGCAACCCCAAGAGGAGTTTAAAGTTGTTTGTTTCAAAATGTGGAGAAAGAACATTTGCTTTCGTTTACTCACCTCAGACAGGAAAGTTTCCTTAGTATTTCAAGCTTTGGGAGGGCTATAGCAAGGATAATGGTCTGTGGTTCTTGATACTGGCGTTGGCCGCTGTGGTCAGTAGGGTGAGAACTTGAGTAGCCTCAGAAACTTCACATAAAAATACTACGTTGGAACCCTCTCTTTCTGGGTGCTGGAGATGGGCTGGTGTTCGCATTGCAGTGTATAGGTGCAGATGGTGTGAAGTCTGTGCGCTTGCGCAGGACTGAATGCTTCTCAAGGGAGGGACCGAGTGCTAGGAGGTGTGCGCCAAAAAGGTCGCCTCAGGCTTAGAGATCCAAAGCTGTTTGAAACCGCTTCTTATTGTATTTAGTAGCAAATCTGATGCTTTGTCCTTTCGAGAGGGAGAGTTTCTAGGGACAATGATGTTTACAACTGAATCGAATTTTTAGGTGAGCCTGACAAATTCTTTGTGTAAACAGTGAAATCTGGAGGTTTTGCATTCTGCAAGCTAATGAGAGAAAGCTCTGCCAAGTAATAGGTTCCCTTTCTGATTCAAACATCTCGCTTTACACCCTCTAGATCCTCTCCCTTCACCCTCCCCTTCCCCCCGCATCAGACTGTGCATCTTGTCCTTGAAAGCTTTGGTGCTATCTCTAACGCCTTTAGAAAGAGATCCGGTTTCCGCTGTTGCCTCCTATTACGACAAACGTGTTCTGCATTAACTTAATTGGCTAAGTTGACATGTGTACCTCTGCTGCACAGAGATAGGCACGTTTTACGAAAGAAAAAAAAAATACTAAAACGCTGCCGGTTGCAGGTGTTATAGGGGCATCTGATTAACTGTCGTTCTAATGCAGTCAGATTGAGAAAAGCTACCCTTTTTAAACCCCGAGGTTGAATGCCATCGAGTTGTCACCAGGGACTCAGGGGCTCGGGTGGAGTCCAGAGAAAAGCTTTGAGTGTCACTGAAATGCATATATACATACATATGTGTATGTATGTGTGATGTGTGTATGTGTGTATGTATGTATGTATGTATATGTGTGTATGTGTGTATGTGTATACACATAGCCTGAGTGTCCACAGAGGGGCTAACCCGTGAAAAGAAACGCTGTTGAGCAGAAGGGAGGAGGGAAAAACGGAGTTTTTACAATGCTGCGACGCATTAACCCTACCGCGCTCTTGGCTTCCTTTGCTCTGCCTATTGGCTGAGCCCGGGAGGCGCTGTCTGCCAATCGGGTGCTGAAAGGCGGACAAATCGACCCCGCCACCCGAGAAAGCGGCGGGTAACCCTTGAAGCGCCGGACGAACCGCGCCGTAGCTGGCGCGGGGAAAGGGAAGCAGGTGTCTTTGGTTGCGGTGGCCTTTTGTCTCGGGGTCGGCTTTTCTCGATCCTCAAGTCCATCCTGGCGCAAAGCATTTCTGGCGGAGATGCGCCACGGGGTTAAGATCTGGGCTGGAATCCGGCCGGGGGCTTGCCTTTTGTTCTTTTGCCAGCTAGGTTACGTTTCTGGGCAGATCCGCTACCCAGTCCCCGAGGAATCGAAGGAAGGGACCTTTGTGGGGAATATCGCCCAAGATTTCTTGCTGGATGCAGAAAGCCTGTCGGCTCGCCGGCTGCAGGTCGCTGGCGAGGCGAACCAGAGGTACTTCCGCGTGGATCTGGACAGCGGAGCTCTGCTTGTCAAAGATCCCATCGATCGAGAGGCGCTGTGCGGGCTCAGTGCCAGCTGCGTTGTGCCGCTGGAGTTTGTGACTGAGGGACCCTTGGAGATGTACCGGGCAGAGGTGGAGATCGTGGATGTGAATGACCATTCTCCTCGATTCCCTAGGCAGCAGCTGGACTTGGAGATTGGGGAGGCGGCACCCCCAGGGCAGCGCTTCCCCCTGGAGAAGGCACAGGACGCCGATGTGGGGAGTAACTCCATCAGCAGCTACAGGCTGAGTCCTAATGACTACTTCGCCCTAGACGTGAAAAAGCGCAGCGACGGCAGTCTAGTCCCAGAGCTGCTTCTGGAAAAACCCTTGGACCGGGAGAAGCAAGCAGACTACCGTCTGGTGCTGACTGCCGTCGACGGGGGCAGCCCTCCAAGGTCAGGTACCGCGGAACTCAAGGTATCTGTACTGGACGTAAATGACAACGCCCCAGCTTTTGAGCAGTCTTCTTACAGAATTAGTGTGCTTGAGAGTGCACCAGCGGGCACTTTACTCATTCAGCTGAATGCCACTGACCCCGATCAGGGTTCCAGCGGCAACATCACCTTTTCCTTCAGCAACCACACTCCAGAACGCGTGCGCTCCCTCTTTGGCCTGCACTCTACCACCGGGCAACTCACGCTTCGGGGTCCCCTGGATTTTGAGGCTGACAACTACTATGAATTTGACGTGAGGGCTAGGGATGGGGGGACGCCAGCCATGGAGCAGCACTGCAGTCTCCGAGTGGACGTATTGGATGTTAATGACAATGCGCCGCAGATCACACTGACCTCGGAGCTGGGTACCCTTCGGGAGAGCGCTGAACCCGGCACCGTTGTGGCTCTTATTAGCGTACAAGACCCAGATTCTGGGCCTAATGGCGATGTGAGCCTCCGTATCCCCGAGCACCTGCCCTTTGCACTCAAGTCGGCGTTCAAGAATCAATTCTCTCTCGTGACAGCTGCTGCACTGGACCGAGAAGTAGAATCCAAATATGAGATTCCAGTTACTGCCTCTGATGCAGGCTCTCCGGCCCTAAGCACTCGCAGGACGATCTTCCTTAATGTTTCCGACGTGAACGATAACCCACCTTCCTTCATCCAGAGGTCCCATGAGGTCTTCGTTCAGGAGAACAACCGTCCTGGGGATCTTCTCTGCTCTCTGGCAGCCTCGGATCCAGACTCAGGTTTGAACGCGCTTATCTCTTATTCCCTCCTGGAGCCCAGAGGTCGGGATGTCTTGGCTTCCTCCTTCATCTCCCTCAATCCCCAGACGGGAGCAGTCCACGCCACCAGGTCCTTCGACTATGAACAAACTCAGACACTGCAGTTCGAGGTGCAGGCCCGGGATCGGGGTGACCCACCCCTCAGCAGCACGGTGACAGTTCGCCTCTTCGTGCTAGATCTCAATGACAATGCCCCTGCGGTACTCCGTCCCAGGGCTAGGCCAGGCTCTCTGTGCCCACAGGCACTGCCCCCATCAGTGGGCGCTGGTCACCTTGTAACCAAGGTGACTGCGGTGGACTTGGATTCAGGATATAATGCCTGGGTATCCTATCAACTTCTCGAGGCCCCGGATCCTAGTCTGTTTGCTGTGTCTCGTTATGCAGGCGAGATTCGGACAGCAGTCCCCATTCCAGCTGACCTTCCACCCCAGAAGTTGGTTATCGTGGTGAAGGACAATGGAAGTCCACCACTCTCCACGTCGGTGACGCTGTTGGTGTCTCTAGAGGAAGATTCACACCCAGCTCTTCCCGATCTCCGGGAGCACTCAGCGAAGCCCCAAGGGGAGTCTCGCCTGACCCTCTACCTTGCCGTATCCCTGGTGGCCATCTGCTTTGTCTCCTTCGGCTCTTTTGTGGCCCTGCTCTCTAAGTGCCTACGGGGTACCGCCTGCGGCCTCAGATGCCTTGGTGGGACCTGCTCCTGCCTCAGTAGGTCGAGAAGGAGAGAGGGGCTCCCGCCTTCCAGTGGCATCCTCCGCATTCAGTTGGGTTCAGAAGATCCCATCAAATTTGTGGACGTGGGCGGTCATTCTCATGGTTGCACACCCTTGGCTTCAGCACCCTCTCGGAGCGATAGCTTCATGATGGTGAAATCACCGAGTGCACCTCTGGCAGGGGAGCCTGTCCGCCCAAGCTGCCCACCTTCCGATCTGCTCTACGGCCTGGAGGTGAGATCCGCAGCCATGCTGCCCCTGGATCGGGCAGCGCCTTTGGGCTGGCCTGGCCCCCACGCATGGGGCTCCGAGGCAGTCCAGCGAGGATCTGATCCCCATCGCCAGGGCCAATGATGATGAGTCACCATTTTCAGAGCACCAGCAGTGGGGTAGGCCCTGTGCTTTAGATGCTTTTTACAACATACCCAGTGAGTTTTGTGGAGTTAGCGCTGGGGAGTGAGCTGAACCAATATCGGAGAGCAGGAGATGAAGGTAATTGGTGAGCAAGAAAGATATAGTGGGCTGTGTCTGCACCAGGTCTGGCAAGCGGGAGCAAACGGTGATCCATAAGCCGTAGGTTGGAATGCAGCAGGTGAGGCCAATATTGCGACAAGTCTTCCCAATCCTTTCCCTTTCTGAATGGAGGTGGGCCTTTCTGTGGTTTCTTTGCTCCAAACAGGGAGGCATAGACAAATTGGTGGGGGTGGGGGGTGATTCACATCTTTGGGTGGGGCTACCTAGGACCTCCAAAACTCCTGCTTGTGTCTGAAAAAAACTAAGTTCTGCTGGAGGGAAGAGGTGCAGGATAAAAGTGCGTCGAGGGGTGGGGATGGGAGTGACTATGTTGGAAAGTACTCGGGTAAATATGGGAGTGACTGGTAGAGGTTCTGTCTTTCGAAGCCTCAGCAAGTGCAACCACCTGGCCTGGTTAGGAACCGCTGCATTTGATTATCCAAGGGTTTGCAGGGATCCCAAACACTGTGGGATGACCCAACAGCTGTGATAGATGAACAGAAATTGGGTATTTACTTGTCTGGGGAGGCGGGGGGGGGGGGGGGGGAGAGACAAAACTGTAGTATCCCTTGGAAATCCCCGGAAATGGGCCTGGAGGTGCTTGGCCAGAGTCTGAAGCCAGGGGATAGCAAGGCCCAAATGGGTCTTCAGGCTGTTCTCTGGGAGGTGAGGAGCAAATCTGGAAAGATGTCTCCCTGCCTCGAGAGCTCCAAGCTCAGCATGTGCGATCCAGAGCCCGTCGTGGTCTTGGCTGAGGAGGCCCGGCTGGCCTATGTTGGGACTTTGTTGAAAGCCTACATCTGAGTAAGGTCGTTTATTGTTGAAAATATGCCTGTGTGTCCGAGTCTGAACAAACCTCTTTTCATGCAGCCCCAGCAGAGGGCTCAGCTGGGAGACCCGGGTTTCGCCTTCCGTACAAAGGCGAGTTTTGTGTCTGGTTCAGGCGAAGCTGTCGAAGCTTCTGAAATCCCGCACGAAGTCTCTGGAGCGGAACAATGAGGAGTTTTGTAACCACTTCGCCTTCCAAACCCGCGGCTTCACAGCAAGCACCATCTGAGCTGTCAAACTTCTCTGCCAAGGGGGCTGAATCAACCTGGCGTATTCAGCTCAGGGGCGAGTGGGAGGCTTCTGAGACTTGGGCTGTTCCTAAGGTTTCAAGGACTCGGGAGTCTTCGTCATTGGCCCAAAAGAGGCGGAGTCTCAGCCAATCAGACGTGGAGCTAGGTTGGGGGATCTGCTAGTTATCTTTGAGCTCTCTTCCCTCGCCCCCTCCAGCTCTGATTCAGTTCCCCTCCCCTTCTCTCGCCTCTCCCCCTACTCCCCACCCCCGCCACTCGGTGACTAAGGAGAGCTGCCGCAGGCAGGCAAGCCCTGGAGCAGTTTTAAAAGCCTCTGGAAGAAGCTGCAAGGATTAGAGCAGCTCTGATTCAAGGCCCTAGGTCCCCTGGGAGACCGGACTGCACCAGAGCGGCCGTAAAGAGGGAGTGCTTGATCATGGGGCCCCAGGTGCCCCCGCAGCTGGCTTGGAAATGGCAAGTACTGTACATGTTGTCCTTGTCTGGCTGGGGCTGGGTGTCTGGGCAGCTCCGATACTCGGTGGTGGAAGAGTCCGAGCTGGGGACACTGGTGGGAAATGTAGCTCTGGACCTGGGCTTGAAGATGACAGAGCTGGAGAGTCGCCGGTTGCGATTGGGATCCGAGGAAAGCCGCCGCTATTTTGCCCTGAATCTGGCCAGCGGCGCCCTGGTGGTCAACCAGAAGATCGACCGTGAGAGCCTGTGTGGAGCCAGCACCGGTTGCCTGCTGCCAGTACAGGTGGTTACTGAGCACCCCCTGGAGCTGTTCCGTGTGGAGGTGGAAATCTTAGACCTCAATGACAACTCCCCCAGCTTCAGCACCCCAGAGCGAGAGGTGAGAATCTCTGAATCAGCTACTCCAGGGGCGAGATTTCCTCTGGACAGTGCCCAAGACCCCGATGTGGGCACCAACACTGTGAGCTCTTATATGCTCAGTCCTAGTCTCTATTTCTCCCTAGATGTGAAGTCCCTGAAAGACGGGAGGTTGTTCCCCGAACTGGTGCTGGAACGACCCCTGGACAGAGAGGAGCAAGCGAACCACCAGCTGGTGCTCACTGCAGTGGATGGGGGCACTCCGGCCCTTTCTGGCACTGCTCGTGTTTCTATCACTGTGTTGGACATCAATGACAATGCACCGGTCTTCGAACCCTCTTTGCTAAGGGTGACCCTCCCCGAAAACACGCCCCCGGGCAAGCTGTTAGTCTGCCTCAACGCCACCGACGCTGACTCAGGCCCCAACGGCCAGCTGGAGTATTCTTTTGGGGACCACACATCAGAAGTGGCTCGGGAGCTCTTCAGCCTGGATTCCCGCAATGGAGAGATCAGAGTACTGGGCCCCGTGGACTTCGAGGAATCGAGTTTCTATGAACTCCACGTGAGAGCCCGGGACCAAGGCCAGCCTTTCATGGAGGGCCATAGTGTGGTACAGATAGAGGTAGAGGATGCCAATGACAATGCCCCTGAGGTACTGCTCACCTCCTTGGTTAACCCAGTGCCCGAGGATACACCTGTGGGCACGGTGGTGGGACTGTTCAATGTGAGGGACCGAGATTCAGGCGTGAACCGAAGATTGACCCTAGACATCTCTCCTAATTTGCCCTTCCAGATTAAGCCCTTTGAGAACCACTACTCACTGCTGACCAGTGAGAGGCTGGACCGGGAGGCCACTGCTCACTACACCATCGAGCTACTGGCCCGGGACACTGGCTCGCCTCCTCTGCAAACTAGCCTAACCATCCTACTCAACATCTCCGACGTCAACGACAACCCGCCTCACTTTTCACAGCAGCTCTATAGCGCCTATATTGCAGAGAACCGGCCTCCGGGCTCCCTGCTCTGCACTGTAGCAGCTTCAGACCCCGACGCCGGAGACAACGCCCGCCTCAGCTACTCCATCGTAGGGACTCAGATCCAAGGCGCCCCAGCCTCCTCTTTCATCTACATTAATTCTGAGGATGGACGGGTATTTGCCCAGCGTACTTTCGACTATGAGCTACTACAGGTGCTGCAGATCACTGTAGGGGTGAGGGACGGGGGCTATCCGGCCCTGCGCGCCAACACCACTCTGCACGTGTTTGTCCTAGATCAGAACGACAACTCGCCGACGGTATTGCATCCTCGTCCAGGCCGAGAAGCTGCCTCCCCCCAGAGGCTTCGGCGCTCGGCTCCCGCAGGTTCCCTGGTCACCAAGGTTACGGCAGTGGACGCCGACTCAGGCCACAACGCCTGGCTCTCCTACTCGCTGTTGCCTCAGTCGACAACCCCAGGCCTTTTCCAGGTGTCAGCTCACAGTGGGGAGGTCCGCACAGCCCGGGCCTTTCAGGAGGGCGATTCTGATACACAGCTGGTGGTGGTCCTGGTGAGGGACAACGGAGAGCCCGCGCTTTCCTCCACTGCCACAGTGCTTCTGGTCCTGCAGGACGAGGACGCTGAGGAGCTGCCCCACTCCAGCGACTTCCTCACGCACCCACAGGAGCGCTCCCATCTCACCCTCTATCTTATTGTAGCTTTAGCTGCGGTCAGCCTCCTTTCCCTAGTCTCTTTCACCTTTTTATTAGCTAAGTGCCTGAGGAGGGGAGAGGATGGAGAAAGTTGCTGCAGGCGCCAGGACTCGCCCTCCAGAGATTTCTATAAGCAATCTAGTCCCAATGTGCAGCTGAGCTCGGACGGCACTCTGAAGTACATGGAGGTAACTTTGCGACCGGCTCACTCACAGAGTCATTGCTACAGGACTTGCTTCTCTCCGGCCTCAGACGGAAGCGACTTCACTTTCCTAAGGCCACTCAGTGCCCCACAGCCTTCGGCTTTGGCCTTGGAGCCTGACGCCTGCCTGTCTCGCTCCAATACGCTGAGGGAGGCGAGCCAGGTGAGCTGCTCAGCCCTCTTTGCCTTCGACCCTGTGAAAGCGTGTAGAACTACCTTAATTTGGGAAATCAATGAAGGGGAGACCCCACCTGATACTTCTGCCCCTTAATCTTGCCTTCCTACAGAGGGTACTTACTCCCAAAGATCAGGTAGCCACTTTTGGAGGAACTGATTTAACTTACCACTAATGATAATGGGTGAGGGGTTGGGAGAGACGGGGGGGTGGTGGTGGAGGGGGGTGAGAATGACACTAGAGTAAGAAGAGAAAGGCTGGAGAATGGTTCATCTCCCCCCTCCCCCAATGCCCACACTTTGGGAAAAGTCTGGGTTTGGGAAAAGTCTGGGTCAGGGCTTTGAACCTATTTAGAAGGACAAAACAGGGATAAGATTTTTTTGGTCCTACTGTCACTGTGGAAAAGCACCAGAAACTTTGGGGGATTCCTCAAGGTTCACATTTCCGACAAACTCAAAGAGCACACCTTTTGGTATTCAAGGTTTGTACATTACTGGCAATTTCTGATCCTTCGTGGGAACAGGAAATTACCGCAAAGTGTTGTCTTTCCCATCTTCTTTTCCCTGTCTTTCAAATTTACACACTCCTATTGGGTTCATGCATGCCACATAGTCACATATATGTATGTATGTATGTATATAAGTGTGTATGTGTGTGTACACACTCTAATTGTACCACTAATACAATTCACACCAGACACACTAACACAGACACATTAACACAGAAACAGATACACTAACATACATACACAGAATTCCTGAAGACACACAGCACAGAACTTCCTCACACACACAAGGTTATCTCTCTCACAGGACACATTACATATCCTGTGTGGATTTCTGTGTCTGTCTGTCTGTCTGTCTGTCTATCCTCTTTCTCTTCTCCCTCTCCCTTTTACTCTCTCCCTTCCTCTACCACTCCTTTTCCCTCTCTCCCTATTTCTCTCTTCCCTCCTCATATATACACAATACCCAGTTTTAGTGCTACTTTTTTTGCCACCTGTATTGAGTCCCTAGGGGAAGGCAAGGGTTAATAAGGAGAAATTCCAAAGTAGGGGCTCTTAACTTGAAGTCCATGGACCCTCAAAGGGGTCGATGGATAGATTTCAGGCCATCTATGAACTTGGATGGGGGAGGGGAATGCATCTTTATTTCAACATAATTAGATTCTTTGTAATTCTATGTATTTTATTTATTTAAAAACATTATTATGGGAGGGGGAAGCTATAGGTTTAATCAGACTGCTAAAGCAGCAGGACATGCAAAAAAAGATTAACGCTTCCTGATCTAAAGTCTTTTTAAGATGTCTGAAAGAGTCCCCCAACTCTTTGTTTCCCAAGTAACTTGGGACTCAGAGGTTTCAAGCCTAGTCAAATGAGCCAGAGTCTCCTTGAAGACAAAACTAGGACAGGTCCTGGAAATCAGGCAAGAAACAATGGAGTAACTTCTAAATGAGACTGGTAGAGTCCCAGGCTGACGTAGATGTGAGAATATGAAAGAGGCATCACCCTGCAAAGAGAAGGCTTTGGTGGGGGAAACTCAGGTATTCCTGAATATTCCATATTCAGGATATCAGGTGAGTTGGGCTGAGGAGTCTCAGAACTCCAGTTCTGAGGTGGTAAGGGTACCCACGTCCCTCAAAGCACTTTAAGATCAATAAGTGATAGATGTTTGCACTGTCTTTGTCAGGGTCGCACACATTCACCAAAGCTGGCTATGACTAGGTAGATACCTGGGTGAAGCAGGAACTTATGGGACCTCACACTGAGGGGAGAGGAGACCTGGGGGGAGAGGAGGGGCAGGCACTAGTTCTAGGGCTTCTCCAGAAGCTCTCCTTTCTGAAGGAGAAAGCTTCATATGGGGCCCCTATTATTGAGAATGTCTATTTGGCCTTTTGGTGTTTGTCTGGATGTTTGTTAGATACCTATCTGGTGTTTGATAGATACCTATGTTACTATCTTTCCACTTGTGATAAAGTAGATATGACCCATAGAACCATAAGATTTCAGAATTGGAAGGGATATTAGAGATCCTAGGGCCCAATTGTTTTTTATAGATGAAGAAATTGAGACCCAGAGAGGAGAAATGAGTTGTCCAAGGTCACATAGCTAGTAGTAGAGGTAAGAGGGGAGCCTGAGTCTCCTGATTCTCTGTAAGTCTTGAACTGGACTCTCTATCATCTTTAGGCTGAGTAATTTGACATCCTCCTACCATCACCACCACAGCCCTCAAAAAGGTGATGGAGCTTTCATCATAAAATCAGGGGATTCCCCCTGGGCCTAGGCTTGGGATTCCAAAGTCCTTAGCTCAGCTACCAGCTCTTTTCAGTTGTTTACCCGGCTTTCAAGTGTGAATCACTTCCCAGTTCTGGCTTTCCTTTTTCCTGGAGAAATGCAGTCATGAAAATGAGAGACACACCCTCTCTCCTCCCTGGAGCAATCAGAAAGATCAGTTACTATTTCCAGAGGCCATGAGGTGAGGAGGAAGTACCTAGAAGGTGTGTGAGAGCAGTTTTATGAGGCAGTATGGTATTTTAGTCAGAAGACCTGGGCTAAAAATCCAGTCTCTAATACATACTAGCTACACTAGCTACAGCCTCTTGGGCAAGTTACTTAACTCCTCTGAGTTTCTGTTTCCTCATCTGTACATTACTTTTCTATTTAGAGGGATTGTATTGATTCAGATGTTTCCTCCAACAGTACAGATGGAAACCTGCTCGTATTTTCTCATTCTGTGCAACAATTATCTTGTCTCTTCTCCTATAATTATCTTTCAGCTTCTCCATTCAATATACTGGAAACCTCTGGATCAGGGATAATTTAAAACTGGAATCTAGGGTCTTCTTCCCCAAAGGGTTCCATGGGATAGATTTCAATGAGTCATGACCTTGGATGGGAACATTACACTTTTATTTTTATTAACCTATCAATAAAATTTAATATTTTCTTTAATTATGCTTTTAAAAAAATAGCATTCTGGAAAGGGAGTTCCTAATCCTCCCAAGACTGCCAATGGGGGCCAGGACATACAGAAAAAAAGGTTAGAAACTCCTGCTCCAGATCTTTTGGCATTTTAGGGGCACCAGGGTAGAACATTTGCTAATCCATATCTTTCTTTATGATTGGCCCACTTCCTTTCCTGGATATATTGCAAAATTGAGATAATAATACCTGTATTGTCTACATAGAGTTGTCAGAATCAGATGAAAAAATGTAAATGAAGTGCTTTATAAATTTTGAGGTGCTATTCTAAGTTGAAGCTGTTATTATAGTAATGACATATTCCTTGCAAGTTTTCTTCATAATGAGGTAAAAGGGGCGGGACAGGACCACAGAGAATGAGGAGAGGGATAATAGTTCAATCTCCTGTTCCATTTTCGATGGATCCCCTGAGTCCTATAGCTGCAAATAGCAGTCATCAGGAATGTGGGGTTGAGGGGGAAGAGGAAGAGGGAGAGCAATGGGCTTGAGTCCTGTGAAAGTTGATTTCCTAGAGGTCATAGTTCTAGTGACCCAAGCTACTCATGACAGAGCATCCTTGTTCTCTCTGTATCCATTGTAGCAAAGTGGCCATTGTCCAGCAGGATGGAGCATGTGGGTAGGAGGTCTCCTTGGCCCCGGGGGTGTCTTTACAAACTGAATCTCTGGCTTGTCTCCTAAATTAACAATGTGCTTGGCAATGGGAGATATGCATTTGAACAGGGAACAACAGAACCTGTTATCTAAAAGTGTATAAAGGAGAAGATGCTGAATTATTGAGGCTGAGCTATCCAGGCTCATGGCTACTCAGTTAGAGTCCTCTGCTATATTCTGCATACAATGTCCTCCATTTCCTTCCACAGAAAAAGCAGAATCCTCTGGCTTGCTGCTTCTCTGAATCAAATAACATTCTCAAGCCTTCCCTCGTGGTTCTGTTTTTGTTGTCTGTTTGGTGCAGAAACAGGGGCTTGGGAGGAGAGAAGTAGGAGGATGGGTTTATTCTTGAAGAAAGATTTCTTTCCTTCTTCAATGTATCTTGTCCCTTTCACCTTTAGTCTCAGCATCCCAGTGTTTATTTCTCTTTGGGAGCACTGATTCTCCTAATCCCCCATTTTCCCCCCCTAGCTCTCCCATCCCTCTGATTTCCCCTTCTGCCCTTCCTTCCTCTGGAGTTGATTTGCCCCCCTGCCCCCTGCACTTGCTTCTTCTAGTGGCCCCTCTCCTTCCCTGCCATGTGCCTGAGGCTGGTGATGAATCTCTTCAGCCTCACTCAAACGTGTCTCTTTTTCTTCCCTCTGCAGCAAGCCCCGCCTAACACGGACTGGCGTTTCTCTCAGGCCCAGAGACCTGGCACCAGTGGGTAGGTGATTCTACCATTCTCCCTTTCCTTTAAAAATTCTTCCCTTGAAATGTGGGAAGGGTGAAGTCTAAGGTTTGGGGCAAAATACAAATATGTCTCCCCTTGCTCCCCCCTCCCCCTGTTAATTTCAGGAGAATCCTGGGATCCCAACATCTGCTTGGAACAAATAGCTCCTGAACCCAGAGGGAGAGGAGGTCTGCCTGGACCCTTTTAGACTATCTCTTTTTACATTAATTCCCCCCTCCTATTCCTCAGAATACACCCTGGGGAGCACGTGAATTTCGTCAGTAGCAAACTCCCAGGATGGTATTAAAATGGGATTTGAGTGGAACTCCCCCCCAACACACACACACACACACACACACACACACACACACACACACACTCACACACACACACACACACACACACACACACATACACACACACAAACACACTTCCCAGATAATGGAAACAGTCTGTCAGCCTGAGAGCTGACCCAGAGAGTCAGACTTTTATCTTGGTCTCTTCTCTATTCATCACCCTTTTCCCTAACCCCATGTTGTCATCAATTCGGGGCGGGGGGGGGAATCCCTCCTTGACTTTAACTTCTATGGAGGGATCTAGAACATATCCACCTTTTGGGTAAAAAGATGGAGTGTCATTCTATTCCCCTCCCCTGATTCCAAGATTTTGGCTTATAACCAACTCCCATTCTGACCCTCCATCTCAGGCAGAGCTTAGAAAAACAGCAGACAGCAGCAATGGGCAGCTGGTTTCTCCTAGAAACACAGAGCAGTGGGGGAGGGGAGGGAGGATGGGCAGCAGTAGAGGAGGAGACACTGCAGATATGGGAAGGAAGAGCTCTGTAAAGGGTAATGGGAAATGTCATTTTGAGGGGAGAAGTGCAGCATCAGTGCTGAGAAGAAAAAAAAAGCAAAACCCTCCGTGTGTGTGTGTGTGTTCCCAATTATTGCCTGTCTCTCCAGTTTCTGTGTTTTATTTCTGTGTCTCTGCCTTGGTCTATTTCTCTATGTTTTCCTGTTGGTCTATCTATTTCTCAATCGCTAATTTATCTGTGTGCTGTACTTTTTCAATGAATCTGTTTCCTAATATGCCTCCCTTCCCCCACCCCATCTCTGTATGTCTCAGTCTCTATCTGTCTCACATGTATTGACACAAACATGCTCACTCTCATATGTTGTATTTCTTCTCCTTGTCTCTCATATTCTGTCCCTGATCACTTTTCTTTAATCCTTATCCTATTGTCTGTCTGGAGTCAGCTTGCTTAGAGCAATGTGTGTGTGTGTCTGTGTGTGTGTCTGTGTGTGTCTGTGTGTGTCTGTGTCTGTGTCTTTGTGTATGTCTACATGTGTTCACTGTGGGGGTAGGGAATCCTACTAAATCCCACTAAATCCCAGCCTGAGAATTTGAGGTTTTCTCTGATCTTGGAATCTGCTCCAGGGCCCCCTGGTGAGAGCTCATGGGTGTCTCCCTGCTAAAGGGTGCAAACTATTCTGAGATTGGAACCCCATAAGGGAAAAGAATTAGTGTGCCAACTGAAACTCAGAGTAGAGAAGTTTTGGATATAATGAAATTTCACTCAAGCTCCTAGGACCTGATGGAAAGTGCTGAATTTGGAATCAGTGGGTTAGAGTTCAAATTCCTTACAACCTACATAACCTCAGGCAAGTCAACTTCTCTGGGCTTCATCTACCCTATCCCCACTGCCCCCACCCTTGTGGCCCCTCCTGGATCAAGTCTGGACTGATCCTTTTCTTTTTTGGCAATTTTGCCTCCCACCCCTGCAAAAGTACACTTCCCACAATAGTCACTGATGCTCCCTGGACACTGAAAACTCAAAGCACTTTGTTAAAAGAGATTCACAGTAGGCTCACCCCTATGCTCCTAGAGTCCTATTATTGGTCAAACCTCATTGAATCTCAATTCTATCAGATGATGGAGACAAGGAGGAAGGGATCCTCTTCTCAGTCTCTAGACTGAGGGGTTCTTAACTGAGGTTGAGAACTTGGTTTTAAAAAAATATTCTAATAACTATATTTCAATATAATTGGTTTCCTTTGCAATATTTTGTATTTTACATTACGCATTTAAAAATATTTCTCTTGAGCAGAGATCCAGAGGCTTTACCAGACTTTCATACACACAAAAAAAGGTTAAGAACTCCCATTCTAGACGATCAAGAGTTTTCTCAGCTGCCTACATCCAGGAATTCAAAAAAGGAGTACGAGGTTAGGGGAGATTTTCCCCCATAAAAAAGCCTCATCCTGGATCCTTTCCCAAATTGGGTGTTTCCTCTACTTTCCACTCTGTTTTAGTATAACTGGTTTTGTGCAGACAATGAACCCTTCCTAGAATGGAAGGCAATTTAGGCTACTATCTATATAGGATTAGGTATTAGACCTGTGATTTCATTTTTATAGGAAATGCCCTTGACCCATGCAGGATGACATCTATTTATAGCCTTATAGAATTGCCCCAGATGTTAAATGACTTGTCTAGGGTCACACAGCTCAGTGTCTGTCAGAGTTGGAACATGAACCCAGGTCTTCTTGAGTTGAAGACCCTCTCTCTATCCATTACACCATTATACTCAAGGTCTATCAGTGGCAGACATTCTGCAGCTACACACAACTGAAAGCAACAGTACAGTTTTATACTGTTCAGCTAGTTAAGTTCAGGTTTAAAGCTCCCATTGCTATCATTGTGACTACAAGTGACAACTCAGGTTTAAGATGATCCGACAGATCTGTCTGGGTTCTACCTGTTATTGCTCCCCATTAGTCCTTAATATTCTTTCCTAATTGGTTCCTAAAAACCTACCCCATTACTTCTGATTGAAACTAGATATTAGTCTTCACTTATACACTGGAGAGTACTATTTTCCCACAGTTTCCTCTTTGACCTCTGAAGTGGTTACTGTTCTAGCCTCTGTATTTCCACTAGAAATATATGCATGTAAACACATTTGCATATGTATACATATATGTGTATATACACACATGTATATATGTATACACACAAATATATACATATAGATATACATATATATATACATATACATACATAAGCATATAACTGGGAGCAAGTCCCTTCCACTCACCGGCCTCAGTTTTCCCATCTATGAAATGAAAAGGGGTAGAATATGTAATTCTAAGGTCCTTCAGCTGATATAGTAAGATCCCCACTTCTACTCTTCCCCATCCCCTAGATATGGGAATTCTCTGTCCCTTAATTCCAACCCCATCTCACTTCTAAGCACCTCATTATCTTTCCATCTTGTGGGAATCACCATACTGTTCTATCACTAGTTCTATGCTCTTTACTATGAGACTGATTAAGACAAATTTCCTTTATGGTTTAAACAATATTTCATTTTCCTTTCTTTTTTGTTAATTAACTTATGGTTGAATTTTTTTAAGGAAAAAAAACCAGCCACTGAGATATTTTAATTGTGTATTTAAATGTGTTGTTTTCAGTTCTGCTAAAGTTGTCTTCAGTTCTTACATTTCCCTAACATATATGAGATTATAGATTTAGAGATGAAAAGGACCTTAGAGGTCATGTAATTCAACCTTCTCATTTTACAGAGAAGTTAAGTGAATTGCCTGAGGTCACACAGCTAATAAATGATAGAGCAGTTACTTAAACACAGATCTCAAAGCCCACTATTCCCTCCCCTATACCACATAGCTTTTTTTTTTTTTTGGAAGGGGGAAGGTAGGGCAATTGGGATTAAGTGACTTGCCCAAGATTACAGCTAGTTTTTTGAGGTCGAATTTGAACTCAGGTCCTCCTGACTCCAGGGCCAGTGCTCTATTCACTGCTCCACCTAGCTGCCCCTACCACATAGCTTTTGCATTTCAAAGTAACTTCCATAGACTTCTCCTTCTTTAAACAAGAAAATCCCTATATTTATATTTTAGCTTAAAACTCCATATATACATTTTAACACTGAAAACTCTAGCCTCTGACCTGGAGTATATACTCTGAATACAACATTCTTTCTTGTGGAGAGGGTTGGGTTTTGTTTTTGTTTGTTTTTGTTTTTTTAATTAGATCATCTTAATCCTTAGCCCCATTCTAGCCAAGCTCTCTCACTGTCCATACTTCACTGCTCCTCAAATCCCAGAAGAAGCACATCTACCCCGAAGTTGTTCTTAGACCTCCAACTTTAAGGGAAATAGTTAACTTCCTTTCCCTTTCCCCCAACATCTCACAGAACTGGGACCAAATTGGGTTAAATGGCCAATAACAGGACCCTTCCTTCCCAAATCCCAATGCTTCCTCCTTTCCCCCATCCCCAGTCCTGCACTCCAAAGAGCTGGCTGGCTGCCTGGCTCTCTGGCTGCCTGCCTTGAACCACTTCCTTTGAAACCTTGAGGCATGCTCAACATGCCCTAACATCCTGCCCAACTCTATCCTTTGGTCTTCTTCCTTCACCTCACAGCTGTTATCCCCCACACCACTCTCATATCTCTCTTCTCACACCTGAATGGACTGTTCTTTGGTACCACTTCCCACTCCACCAGCTGCCCCTTTCATTCTCATTAGTCGCAGTCAGCTCTGCCTGAACTCCTCCTGCCTGGGGCTTAGCTCTATGGACCCATCAATACTCTCCACTCAGATATAGTAGGGGCTGTTAAGAGAAACCCAGGTTGGGAATGGAGACTGAATAAAGTGGCTGTAGAAATTCAGTCATGTGGCCATAAAGGAGATGTGCTCACCTCCAGGGAAGGAAGGGAGAAGCTTGAGTTCTAAAGCCTTGAGTCCGAGGCAAGAGGTCAGAGAAATCTGAACTCTCTGCCTTTCCACCCCTTCTCTTGTTATTTTTCCTTTTAATATCAGTTGGCAAAATGTGTGTGTGTGTGTGTGTGTGTGTGTGTGTGTGTGTGTATGTGGCAGTTATGGGATATGAGGATTCTGTTCAGAGTCCCCATTCATTGGTTGGGTAGGGCCATTAGCAGTCCTAACCTTCAGCAAAATGATGAAATGTCAGGAAATATAAGGGCTAGAAGAGATCTGAGAGACCATCTGAGTCAGCAGTCTCATTTTTATAGTAAGGAAAGTGAGGCCCAGAGATGGAGAAGTGACTTGCTCATTGTGATCAGATGAGAAAAGATTCGTGAAAAACACTCAGCACAGTGCTTGGCACATGGTAGACACTGTAAAATTGTATTTCCTTTCTCTCCCCTTCCATCAAAGTCACAGACATTAATGGCATATGTACGCCAGTCTCCTGTTATGGAAGGACACAGAATTCATGCCTTGCAGTTCAGCCTTCCTTCTTATACACACCATACATCTGATAGTACTCACCTGGGAGGATGTTAGAATGAAATAGGTGAAATTCGCTTTTGGCAATCCCAATTTCCTATTTTTGGTTTGTTTTTTTTTTTCCTGCAAAAAGTAATCTTGGAAAACTCCATGGAGACCTCTCTAAGACTTCTACTGCCTGCCTCCTCAGAGGTTCAGGACCCTCCTCTGTCTCACAGCTTTCATAATCCAAATAGACTCTCAGAAAATGCTCTACTATTAATCATTTGCCCTTAAAGCATAAATAAAAGTAAGGCGTTATGTCTGTGAGTAGTATTTATATTTTTCGTAAATAAATTTTATTGATCCCTTCTGTCTTCATGTTGCCTAAATTTCCTCCTCTGTCTCTAGCTCTCACCCTTTCTGAGAGCTATCTCAAACACCAAGAAAAATGGGAGAAAAAAATCAATAATCCTATCAGGAAATCCTATCAGGAAAAAAAAAGTGGTGCTAGAACTTTAAGTCCTTTTGGTCCTCACAGAATGGCATATTTTGCCAGACAACAGGAAGTGAAGGAGGGAGGGAAAAGATGCCTTCTCTGGTCCCTGAAATTCCATTATAATAAACAAACCCATATTTTTATTATCTTTTTTAAAGGTTCTGCTGCCTTTTGTTTCGTCTACCAGACAACTCCCCTCCCCCACCTGAATGAACCTACCTTCCTTCACAAAGAAATATAGCTAAGGAACACCAGTACAGAGGGACCATTTTTAATGTAAAAACAGTATTGAGTACTCCTGGTCCCCACCTTTGATACTGAGAGGAGGGAGGTGCATTTCATCATTTTTCATATGGAGCCAGTGCTTAATATGACTCATTATTGTCTTCAATCTGGGTTCAGCTGTCCTCTCACCTTGTTTTCACTCATACTATTGAGGTCATTGCATATATTGTTCTCCTCTTTTAGCTCTCTTTGCTCTGAATCACTCCATGTTTCCCAGGTTTTTCCACATCTTCCCAAGGTTTCTTTTATTTCCCACATCTATTTTTTTTATTTAGAACGGTCAAATTCCATCATATTCACATAGTCCAGTTGACCTCTCCCACTTTTCCTATAGGCAAAGGTGTATTCCCCTGGCCATTAAAAGGCAGGTCTCAAATGCAAAAAAGTATTTAGAGGGGTCATACCCCATGGGGTGGAAAGGAAAGACTGCAGGCTGGGACCAGCAAAGGGAGAAAGGATCCCAGGGCAGAGTCAGTGTTCACTGTCTGTCTGTCTCCCTCCAGCTCCCAGAATGGTGATGAAGGAGGCACCTGGCCCAACAATCAGTTTGACACAGAGATGCTCCAGGCAATGATCCTGGCTTCTGCCAATGGTGAGTTATGTGCTGGGGGGAAGGAGGGAGGGATTGGCGACCATCACAGAATGATGTCTTTGAATGGAAATGAGGATCTTGGGGATCTGGGGTCTCCAAACCAAGTCCCAAGGTGGGAGGCAACATAGAGCGCTGGATACAGTATCAGGAAGACCTTAGTTTAAATCCCACCCTAAACAATTACTAGTTGTGTGATCCTCAGCTTAACCTTTCTCTGTGTCAGTTTTCTCATCTATAAAATAAGAGGGTCGGGCTTGATGGCCATTAAGGTCCCTTCTACCTTTCAATCCTATTATCTACAATCTATGTCAATCAGGCTACAGAAACATGGTGTGTTGAGAGCACTTGCCAGGGCTTTCTGGAGACCTGGTGTATAGAAAATGAGATTGGCAGTCATGCCATGCCTTGGTTCCATGCCCGCCTCTAGCCCTGATCCCCTGGGTTCGGCCATACCCTGTGCCTACTCCTGCAAGACAGGAAGAGGGCCATCACTGCTTTTTCAAACAACTTTCCAGAGACGTGCCAGTAAATGTTTAACGACTGCGCTTGGGAGGGGGAAGGGAAGGAGGAAAAATGTCCCCAGGACAAATTTTAAAGTTTAATTTGTATTATTAACATTTTCTCTTTCACTTTCTTAAAATCTAGAGTAGACCATCAACAAAACAAACCAGTCCCTGCTCTGTAGTGTTTGCCAATTGCCTGGGTATAAATGCTCATGGGCAGCTAGATGGCTCAGCAGGAAGAGCACCTGGGCAGGGTCAGGAAGACTCATCTTGGCAGAGTTCAAATCTGGCCTCGGTACTAGCTGTGTGACCCTGAGCAGGTCACTGAACCCTGTTTGCCTCAGTTCTTCATCTGTAGAATGAGCTGGAGAAGGAAATGACAAACCATCCCAGTATCTTTGCCAAGAAAACCCCAAATAGGGTTATGGAGAGTTGGACATGATTGGAAATGACTGAACAACAAAATGCTCACACTAAAAATTTAACAATCAACTCTGAGGAGAACAAAATGTTTGAGCTGTCTTAAGAAAACCACTGGTTTGCCCCCTCTTAATCTAAGTAAAGCTCAGTGGGGCCCTATCTGTCAATGAGGGAAGCTGGTCCCTAGGGAAGAGGGTATGACAAGGATCATGGAATTTATAGCTGGAAAAGGGCTTAAAGATTATCTTGAGTCCAACCCCTCTCTTTTACAGTTGAATTTGAAGGGTTTTGCAAACCCCAGAGCGCTATATAAACACCAATTACTAATGTTATAGATGAGGAAATGGAGAATCATAGAAATTAAGTGACTTGTCCAATCCCACACATTTAGTATTTGGCAGAGCTGGGATTTGAATTGAAGTCCATTAACATCAAATCCAGTGCCCTTTTCATTGCACCTCAGTGCTTCAGGGTTTGGTGGAGGCAAGGAAGTAACGGGGACAGATGTGTCCAAGGCGTGGGACAATTCTGGTTAAGGAGACTGAGGATGTGGCTGGATTTGGGAGAGGTGTGCAGTTCATGGACCAAGTTGGAACATCTGCAGTCAGGTATATATAGCTGATTTGGTCAAGTATAATACATAGCTGCTATGGTCAAGGATTCCACAGGCAGAGAATATCCTGTTCACTTTTAATGGAGATTTAAAAACCAGAGATGGAATTGGCACTCATAAACAAACACTCCCCCTCAGTGTCCCGTCGGAATAGGGGTCAGGGCTAAATTCAGAGCTGCGGCCCAGAGCCAGGGAAAGCTTCTGTCTCCTGTCAGGGCCCTATAACCTTGCAGCCTCCCAGGGCCGTGACCCATGTGGGTTTAGAGCCCTCGGGAGTGAAGGGTGTGGTAGGGGAGAGGGTCAGGCTCTGACTCCAATGCCTATTTTCCACAGACTCAGAGCTTTCAGGAGCCAGAGGCCAAGCCCATAGAGCTGGGAAGAAGAAGGAGCTTACGCTTTGGAGATTTTTTAAATAAACAGAAGAGTTAGTGGAGGGGAGGTAGTAAGGAGACTGCGGTTTGCAGCTCACACCGGTGCTGACCCAGGGCCTCCAAATAACTTGTTGAATGTCCCATGCTCAGCGCAGTTGGACTGAAGGGAAGAGCAGGTCCTAGGCTGGGATCTGGGGTCTGGGGAAACTGACTGTAGCTAGTGAGGGACTGAGGGAAAAAGGTCTACTGCCCTAAGTGCAGTTTCTCCACTGCCACCCCTTCCCAACATACACACACACACACACAAACACACACACACACATACACATACTGTACATTGTTAAGAATTGCTGAATATTGAGTTATCAAGATCAATTCCAACCTCATTTTCTTGATGAGGAAATGGAGGTGAAATGACTTGCCCAGAGTCACATAAATACTCGGCAGAGTCAGGACTCAAATCCAGGACTTCTGACTAAAATCCAGGGTTGTTTCTACTATTCCATGTGTCTCAGTTTCCCCCTATTATGAAATAAGGCTGCTGCTCCTTGCTCACAATGGACCTTTCTGGGAGGTAAGGAGAAAGGTCACTGGAAGACTGTGATGATCTAGATTTCCAAAGTAGGGTGGGGTTCTCATCATACCCCTGCCCCCAACTCAGATCCTACCTTCAGTCTCACCACTTCCTTGGGTCTGTCTCTGCTTGTGTTTCTTCTCTGGCCCTCTGCCTTTCACTGCTTCTCTGTGAGTGTCCATTTGTCTCTATTTGACTGTTTCTGTTCCCCTTCCCCCGCCCCTTTCTCTCTCTGGTTGTCTCTCTCTCTCTCTCTCTCTCTTTCTGTCTCTCTATCTCTGTCTCTCTCTGTCTCTCTATCTCTTTGTCTCTCTCTGTCTCTCTGTCTCTGTCTCTCTCTGTATCTCTATCTCTCTGTCTGTCTCTGTCTGTCTCTTTGTGTATCTCTCTCTCTCTCTCTCTCTCTCTGTTTTTCTCTGTCTCTCTCTTTTTCTCTGGCTTTTCTATTTCAGAAATCACTCTGGAGACTTGGGCCCTTCCGAGAAGCACAGCGCAGTTTGCTGTGTCTTGCCAGATCCTCCCCTCCCCCCAAGGGCTTTCCCCCCCCTACCCATACACATTCCAAGTCTGGAAGAGGCTGCTTGGAGGGGAGGTAGGGAGGAGGTGGAGCTAGGGGGCCAGGCTAGGCTCCCAGGCTGAGCTAATTAGGAAAAACCAAGAAATGTCAGAATGAAAGGAAAAGAGGAAGGGGGTGGAAGGAAGACAGAGGGGGCCATCTTAAGGAAAGAAAGGGTGCTACTGGCTTTTCCCAGACATCTCCTCTCCATTCTTGGGAAGGATTCCAAGGGGGGGAGGAGCAGAGGGTTGGTAAGCCTAACAGGGTTTTTGAAACCTGAAGCTCAGAGAATAATGAACAGAGGCTGGGGAGAAAAGGGGCAAGGAATGTCTCATTTCCCTCCTCATTTGGAGCAGGTTCCTTCTGGAAACCTCTCTTGTCTTTCTTTCCCAGGGGGGGAGGAGCAGAGGGTTGGTAAGCCTAACAGGGTTTTTGAAACCTGAAGCTCAGAGAATAATGAACAGAGGCTGGGGAGAAAAGGGGCAAGGAATGTCTCATTTCCCTCCTCATTTGGAGCAGGTTCCTTCTGGAAACCTCTCTTGTCTTTCTTTCCCAATCCCTGGTTGGTGTCCCAGGATTACTCAGCCTCTCCAGCCTTAGTCACCATCCTTATCCCCTTTCTTGTTTGGGAGGAAAGGAGGCTGGTAATCGAGGCTCTGCACTTTTCCCCCCTTCTTTGACCAGTCCTTTCTATACATTTAACTTTCACAGCACTGGGAGACTAAGAAGTTACTAGTGGAACCAGGGGGAATAAACTGGAAGGATGTAAGAGTTAGGTTCTGTTCTCCCATAATTTCATAATTTCTTGAGGGGATATTTCAGGATTAAGAAAGGAAATAAGGATTCATAGGGCACTTACTATGTGCCGTGCAGTTTGCTGAGAGCTTTACACAAATATTACCTCATTTGACCCCACAACTTTGGGGATTAAGTGCTATTGTTATCACCATTTTACAGCTGAAGAAACTGAGGCAGGCAGAGGTTAAGTGATTTGCCCAGGGTTGCACAGGGTAGTAAGTACCCGAGTGCAGATTTGAATTCAGGTCTTCCTGACGCTATGCCCAGAGTTCTATCCACTTCACTTAGCTGCAGATAAGCCCAGGTCCGGCTTCAAATCCAACACTATCTACTTTGTGATCAATCTATGTCTCTCCTAACGACCTAGTCCAGCTCTCATTTTAAAGATGAAGACAGTGGCTTTTACTTCCCAGAGTTGTGGGCCGGGGAGTATGGGCTGGGGGCAGTCTGCAGAACTGGATTGGAAGATTCCAGGGTCTCCCTAAATCACATTTCTGATTTTTCCCTTTTTTTTCTCTTCAGAAGCTGCTGATGGAAGTTCGACCCTTGGCGGTGGTGCAGGCACCATGGGGCTGAGTGCCCGCTATGGGCCCCAGTTCACACTGCAGCACGTGCCTGACTATAGGCAGAATGTATACATCCCAGGCAGCACTGCCACCTTGGCCAACGCCGCTGGAAAGAGAGATGGCAAGGCCCCTGCGGGTGGCAACGGAAACAAGAAGAAATCTGGCAAGAAGGAGAAGAAGTAGGGTCAGCATTAGGTCCCAAGCACAGGGCCACAGGGCAAACCCCCTCCCACCGTTCCAACCTCCCTCCAGTTCTCTGAACCCTCAGAACGTAGGGGATCACCCTCAGGCTGCTGGTGGGAGCTATGGTGACCCCTCCCTCTTGGGAAACACAAATAAGTGCCCTGTGAATACCCTCTTCTGTGCCTCCAAAGGGATTGAATATGCAAAGGGGGTACTGCCAGGAATCCCCATTACAAATGCTGTGCCCATGGGAACAGTACAGATACAGAGATTCATATATAACTCCCCTCCTTTCCTCCATCCCTAGCTTAGAAGCCCCAGTTACATTTTGGCTCCCCATACATTCCACACCCCCCCCCATCAGTTAGATTGACTGTCTCCCACTCCCAAACCTCTAACCTCCCCCTCTCTTCTTTTGGGTATTATGGGTATTATGAGACCTTAGGCTGAGTGGCCTTAAGATCTGGGGAGTGGGAGCAGAGCTGTGCTCATCTCATACCTGTGGAGAGTTGTTGGAGCACAGCGATCCAGATCTGACTCCTACTTTCTAAACCAACTTTAGATATTTTCACTTCTCTTCTTACTTTTACATGGACTGGATTTGGAGAAAATCTTTTGCCCTCAGCCTTTGCCCCAAGGGACCGGAGTTGTGTTATGGAGTTCCTATTCTTTCTCTACCCCTCAGCAAAAGAATCCTTTGCATGTTGGGAAATAGCATGGCATGGTGGGATGAGTAGGGAGGGTATAGGGAGGGGGGAACCTTTCCACTAGAAAGAAAGACAAATCTTTGGTCAGGGTCTTGAAGGCGGCTCCCACTAGTTACTGGTCCGGCTCCCATATTCTAGACCTGTCATGGAGCCAAGCACTCCACAGACAAGAGAGGTCTGGGTTGGATCTAGTCTCCTGGATACAAAGCCTTGGGCTTCTGGCTCTGGGGTATGTCACCTTGGCCATAGGAGATTTAAAGGGAAACAAATGGCATCAAAGTGAGATTGAGCTCTTGGGACTGGTATATAAGTATATGGGGAGATGTGTGGGGTCACGTGTAAGTGTGTGGGGGGATTGAGAGAGGGGAAAGTAATTCAGGCTAGGTCATCTGAACATAGAAAAAGTTCCCCCAGGCAATCCAGGTAAGATAAGCAGAAAGGGTCAGTGTAGGCCAATTCCAGGGCAGTTTGACCAGTACAAGAAGCCGCACACACCACACTCCATACCCTGCCCCCCTCAAAGTTTCTGAATGATGGGCAGACAGACATCATGCTCTCTATCCGCAAACACTAGGAAAGAGACCCAGGAGCAGAGAGACAGGTGGTCAGGGAAGGGAGGAGGGGCTCTCCTGTAGCTCCCCATGAACTTCCTATTCCCTCACCCTCTCAGGTGCCATTTATTCTACTTTGCCACTCCCTACCCTTTTCCAGAATTTCCTGGAGCCTGGGTAATACTTCCCACAGCTTAGATCTCCACCTTCATATTGTCCTGACCCTGGCCCAGCTGGGGCTGTCATAGTCCTATTTACACAAAAGAGACCCTCCCACATTTCACCACTCTGTAGTGTAGTGAGTAGTGCCCCTGCCCGCAATCTTTGAGCTGGTGTAGAGTAGCCCGTGTGTAGCTAGTGCCGTGTGCTTGCTTCTGTGATGCCGAGCAGACAGCAGCATCGGGGCTTTGTCTCAATCTGCAGCTGCTCGGTCCCTGTGCTGTATTTTACGCTGTATCTGTGTGCTACGGCTCCCCCTCCCAGCCCAGTCTCGCTTTCCTAGTACTGACCTCTGTGCCCCTTCTATAGAAGCTTCTCTTGAATAGCCACGTAGCTCCCCCCCGTCCCCGCCCCCGCCCCATACACGCAAGTTTTATACTCTAATATTTATATAGCTTTTTTCTTTGGGAAAAATAATAAAATTGTTTCTTCTGAACTGTTTGGTCTTTGTGTTTCAATGCAAGAAGAGATGGTCGGTAAGGAAGGCTGCAGGTGGGGAGATCTGGGGAACCTGGATTGAGAAGAGGGGGTTGTGTGTACCGTGGGGTTGCTGGAGTGTGTATAACTAGGTGTGGTTGTGTGATTGTGCACATGAGTATTAGTGGTGATGTGTGTAATCGGGTGTGGTTGTGTGTGTATAGTTGCGATTTTTGTGTGGATATGCGTCATTGTGGATGTGTGATTAGGTGTGGGGTGGCATACTTGTAGCTGCGTCTCTCTCTGTTATATCTCCTAGCACTGGTATCTAGGCAAAAGAAGAGGCATGGGGGGAGGGAACTGGAGCTGGCTGGCCAGGAAGCCACGAGTGTTAAGAGCTAGGAAGCCGACTGGAAGCGGGGAAGGGAAAGGGGGGATCGAAAGGGGAGGTGGTGTTTCCTCAGCCCCTTCCCACTCTCCGCTAAAAATAAATCCCTGGCTCTAATATGGCTGCTTCCCAGGGAGCAGGGAGGAGTCACTCAGCATCAGGGGCTGCAATACTGTTTGAGGGGCTGCGAGGCAAAGGGACTTGAACCTAGCCTCCCTCCCTGCCCGCAGGGTCAGGCCGCCCTTACTCCAATTTCCCGATTTGCAAACCCCGCCACATACTCACTGCCCCTCCCCACCCCGCCACACTTTCCCCTCCATTACTCCGCAACCACCTCCCCCTGAGGTGGAGGATCCCCCTGCCCAGATCGGATAGGACTTAAGCATCCGCAGGAAATGTACATCCCCCAGACACAGACAGCTAGCTCTCTGCTGCGCCCCACCCCCCAGCTTCTGCCTCTTGGTTTTTTTCCATTCACTCTCTTCGCTCTCCCTCTCTCCTTCCTTTCCTACCAATCTCCGCTTCTCCCCCTCTCCCCCTCCCTCCCTCTTTCCCCTTCTCTCTGCAATTCTCCCCGTAGCAACATTTGGATTCCGAGGTTGTTGCTGCCTGAGATGCGGCAAAAACACTGAGAGGGAGGGGAGGGAGGGGGAGGGGATACGGAGACGAATGCAGTCATAGGAGGAAAAGCTGGGCTACCCCGCAAGCAGTGGGAAGATGCTCCCCCCTTTCAGTGCTTAGCTCTCAGTCCCATCTCACCCCTCCCAGCACCCGAAGTGCGTTGTCATGGAAACCCAACCTTCTCACTGAGTTTCTGGGAGCAACTACCTAGGGTGGGCGGAGTGTATAACTAGGGTGGGAGCCTGGAATTGGCTCCTGACAGCTGGGCAGGAGATGAAGGCGGTTCTGCGGGTTCTGGATGCCTGGGTTCTATTCCTGGCAAGGCTGCAGACTTGAATGGGTGCGTGGGCAGCTGTGGTCCCCAGATTGGTATGTGTGTACAAAAGCAGAAAAAGCTGTTGGGGTCGAGAAGGGAAAGGATGAACAGCCCCTCCCTCTCCCAGCTACATTCCATTTCACCGACCAAGGCGCTGCCTTGTCCACTGCACACACACCTCGCATCAGATCGGGGCTACAGACATCCAGACTCTAGGGCTATTTAAAGGGCTTTATTTCTAGCCCCAGCACCAGACTGCCGCTGCTGCGCTGGTTTCGGCTTCTTGTCCCAGGCGAGATGGGGAAGGTCAGGAGGTCTGAGGGCTATGTATATACTATCACTTCCTAGCCTAGAACTTTTTGAGTCTCTCACGTTGCACTTATGGCAGGGAGTTTCCTGTGCTTTTATCTGAAAAAATCTCAGACAATGACTTCTGGTTTCAGCTGGGGATTCAAGCTTCTGGTGGGCTTATCCAGAGTATATTTGTTAGTGACCAGGAGGTGGGGGAAAAGAACAGAGCAAGGGCACAATGCAATTGATTCACTTCCCCTGGGCACAGAACAAGCCTTGCTAAATCCATGGCTTTGTCTCCATTCCCATTCTTGACCTCTGTTGGGCATTTGACACCGTTGAGCACCCCCTCCAGGACAATCACGGGGTTGCTGTAACGGCTCAGGCAGTTTTCTCTTCAGTTTCATTATTTATAATTCTGTCCTTTTAGCACAGATGTATCCCATTCAGTCCTGGGATCCCTCCTCTTTCTCTCTTAGTGATCTTATCAGAATTCATGGATTCAATGATAACTCCTAGATCTACAAATCGAGCCCTCTCCTGAGCTCCCGTCACCCATTTCTAATTGCATTTCTACCTGGATGTCCCACAAGCATCTCACGCTCAACACGTCCAAAACAGTCCTCTTCTTGACTCCTAAACCTACCCCATCGGCTTACTTTGCTTTCTTAGAGCTGCCCAGGTTCACAACCTAAGAATCATCACAACCTAAGACTCCTCATTCTATCACTAGCCCCACACCATATTCAATCACTTGTCAAGTCATATATTTCATGACCTCAAAGTCCTTTGCATCATTCTCTTCTCTAGCCATACCGCAACTGCCCTAGTCCAGGTCTTTATCACCTCTTGTCTGTACTAAAGGGGAAAAAAAAATTCTCTTTATTTTCCCTGCCTCAATTTGCCCTCCCTCCTCCATGCTCCACCCAGTCACCAAATTGATATTTGTAAAGCACCACTCAAATCACGTTAATCCTATGCACATAATTGTACATGGGATAAAATACAAATTACTCTGCTTGACATGCTTAGAATGCTCTCTTCCTTCACCTCTACTTTCTGGAGAGCCTAATACTTTTCAAGGCTCAGTTCATGCTGTCTTTTCAAGAGGTTTTTTAAAATTACCTCAGTTAAATTAAAAGGTTTTGCAACAAGCAAAACCAATACAACCAAGACCAGAAGGAAAGCAGAACTCTGGGGAAATTATTTATAGAAAGTGTCTCTGATAAGATTATTATTTCTCAAATATATAGAGAACTGAGTCAAATTTATAATATGAGTCATTCCCCATTTGTACATGGACATGAACAGGCAGTTTTCAGTTGAAGAAATCAAAGCTATCTATGGTCATGTAAAATAATGCTCTAAATCACTATTGATTAGAGAAATGTAACTTAAAACAACTCTGAGGTACCACCTCACATCTATCAGATTGGTTAATATTACAGGAAAAGAAAATCATAAATGTTGGAGGGTATGTGGGAAAATTGGGAGACTAATGCACTGTTGGTGGAGTTGTGAACTAATCCAACCATTCTGGAGAATAACTTGGAACTATGCTTAAAGGGCTATAAAACTGCATACCTCTAACCCAGAAATACCATCATTAAGTCTATATCCCAAAGAAATATAGAAAGGGGGGGGGAGTTTAAAGGGGAAGTACCTATTTATACAAAATTATTACAGCTCTTTTTATGGCGGTGAAGAATTGGAAATTGAGGGAATAACTATCAATCGGGAAATGACTGAACAAGTTATGGTATATAATTGCAATGGAATGCTACTGGACTATCAGAACTGATGAACTGGATGATTTCAGAAAAACCTGGAAAGACTTATATAAGTTGATGCAAAGTGAAATGAGCAGAACCAGAAGAACACTGTCCATTGTAATAGCAATATTGTACAATGATCAATGGTGAATAACTTAGCTGTTCTCAGCAATACAGTGATCCAAGACAATTCCAAAGGACTCATCATGAAAAATGCTATCCTCCTCCATAGAAAGAACTGATGGAGTCTGAATGCAGATCAAAGCATACTATTTTTACCTATATTTTTTCCATGGGTTTTTTTTGGTCTGTTTTCTTGCATAACATGACTAATATTGAAATATGTTTTGCATGATTGCACATGTATAACCTATGTCAAATTGTTTACTGCCTTAGAGAGGAGAAAGAGAATTTGGAATTTTTTTTAAATGAATGTTAAAAAATTTTACATGTAATTAGGAAAAATATTATTTAAAAATTCCCTTAGTTACTGCTCTACCCTATTTCTATATTTATTTTATACCTATCCTACCTGTATTTATCTGTGAACATGTAGTATCACCAGTAGAAGGCAAGTTCTTTGAAGGCAGACACTGTCTTTGTATTTCCATCTCCAGTACCTAGTACAATGCCTGGTATATAATAGGCAATTAATTCTTGTTGGTTGATTGACTTGGATCTCCCGCCCTAGTAAAGTTTGCAGGGTGGGCCACAGTGAGAGGTAATCATGAGCTAAAAAGTAGGGGCAGAAACTAAGAGGTGAGAAGTTGGTGGGGTACAGGCCAGGGCACGGCTAAACTATCCCAGTATTCTCCTCCAAACTTTTAAAAATGCCAATCAAATTTTGGATTGGTATAGCCAACAAAAGGTCAGAGGGAGACATTTTTCCAGTCTAAGACAACTTAAGAGGTTGGAAGAAAAGGTCTGTGCCACCAGGGTGAGTGCAGGCCCTGAGCCACAGCAGGGCTCTTGGCGGCAGCAGTATCAGTAGCAGCAACTTCTGGAAGCTCTCCACCCATATGCCTCCTAACTGCCCTAATAATGATAAAGTTCTTACGAGTTACTACCTGTCAAAATAATCTTTTAGGTCTGCCCATCACAATATTCTCTTACACTCTACTGTCCAAACAATCTGAATCACTTTCTGTACCCAGGACACGCCATGCCTTTTCCCCCATCAGTCCCTTGTACCTGGAATACCCTCCTCCTTTTGCCTGTTCAATTACCACCCATTCTTCACAGTCAAAGGCAATAACCTTTTCCATGAAGCCTTACCTGATCCTCCAGAAAGTGATGAACTTCTTTAGATCTCAGATAGCACTTTGTTTTATGACTCTCATGTATTTGTGAGAGACAAAATGGCATGATAAAGAGGAAGGTCTGGGGTTGGTAAGGGTTCAAATCTCCTCTGAAACATAAAGGCTTATATGTCTCTCAATGTCCCAGGCAACTAAGACCTTAATTTACAGATGTTACATCTGTACGGAGAAAGTTTCTACACAGATAAAATCAGATCTGGACTGCCCCTGTCCCACTTCCTCCTCCTCTCCTCCTCCAAATTTATCAAGTAATATGTTATTAGTTATATCTGTCTTATGGGCTGATTAAAAGTAGACTATGGGCTGATTGAAAGCAACAAATCATCTCATCTAAACTCGTGTCTCCCTCAGCACTTAACACTTTATGCTCTACACAGCACTTTAAAATTTGGCAAATGAACAAATGTCCATAGGATCATAGGATCTTGAACTGGAATGGACTTTAGAAATCTAGTCCAGTCCTTTCATTTAGTGGAAACTGAGGCATAAAGTGACTCGTCCAGGACTGCACAGTGGAAAATACATTCTCTACCTTCATATTTAACATGCTTCACAATTTGGCTTCCTAGTAATATTATTTCACATTATCCATTCCTCTTTCCCAGACTCCATTTTCTAGTCAAACTAGGTTCTGAGCTATTCCCTGATCTCACTCTGACTTCTCCCATCTGCTCACGATGTCTTTGTCATCTGTGGAACATCTTGTCTTCCTTAAAGGTTTGGTAAATGCTATCATCTCCAAGAAGCATTCTGTATTTCCCTCCCTTAACTCCAACTGAAAATTATTTTAAAACAGGAGTACTCAGGTCTTGGACTAAGTTATTGCAAGGGCTCCATGAATTCATACTGAATGATTTAAGCATAATAAATAAGCAAATATAAGCAAACTTTTTCTAGACTAATTGATGAGCTATCAATCCAGTGGTGTAGGGAACTCCTAGATCTCCTATAAACTGTGTGGCCATGTATAATCTAAGAGTTGTCTAGAGCGCTGAGAAGTTAAGGAATTTGCTCAGGGTTACCAAGCCATTATCAAAGCCAGGTCTTTCGGAATCTGAAGCTGCCTCTCCATTTAAGACCAGTGGTGTCAAACTCCAGGCCCTAACCAGATTAAAATGTAATTGGGAAATGTGTAACAAAATAAAAATACAACACAATGTTAATTTGTGGTTTTCTACACCAACATGCTACTCACAGTGATCCATTTCTGAGTTTTGACACTTTACTAGACCAGTCTTCAAGGTTGTTGTGAGGCCCCAATGAGTGTGTCTATATATATACACATATAAAGCTTTTTTTCAACTTTAAAGCTTTATATATGTTTATTTATTAATATTCTACACTGTGATGCATTTACTTGTGCACATCACATCCTCCCATTAGATTTTTTAAGCTCAAGCACAGGAATTCTCATTTTTCATACTTGTATCCTTAGCCTTGTACTCTTTGAACACAGGAGGTGTTTAATACTATTGATATGAATTGGTGACTGGGGAGCAACAAACTTGTTATTGACCCAGCAGGATAAGGCCTTTGGTTTTTCTCAAGTTGACTGGGAAAGGAAAGTTGTGTATTTGGGGCATGGAAGAGGAGTAGGCCAAAATCTCACAAAGGAGACTGTAGCAAATACCGTTCCAATGCTTTATTAACAATTTGAACAAATAAATCCAACAAATCAGAGGCGATGACATGTCCCAAAAGCCTGAAAGGCGAGGGAAAAAGATCTGTATCTTGCCCTTTATTATTTTTTTTATCAAACGCATCTTAGCAAAAGTGATTTAAAAAAGAAAGGTTCAAAGTCCAAGTGTCAGCCAGCAGGGAGGGACAATGGGAGTAGGAAGTACTCCCTATATACCACAGCATCCAAAAAAAGTTCTCATAGCAGTTGCTGTTGCCCTAAATCCTAAACTCAGGATTTTGGACCTCCCCAACTCCCAGAATTCCCTTTCTGCCCTTGAGGCCTCTAGATTTCCTCCTATGGCCCCTTCCTCCTAACCTTTCCTCTTGTCCCAGCAACTACTATTCCTGGGATTAAATTTAGAGGGTCCCACTCTTCTCTTCTTATCTATGAGTAAGGAAGTGAAAGGGACATGAGGAGGACAGGGATGATCCCCTGCATTTGGGAATTCTAGCTTTACCTTGCTAGGGAATATGGCACAAAATTGTATCCAGTGTAGGGTGAGGGTACAGTGCCTATGGAGCATCCTACTCACATGATTCCAGAGCATCCTACTCACATGATTCCACTGCCCCCAACCCTTAACCTGGAGCTCTCTCCTCTCCATGGTGGTACCCAGTTAGCATTTGCACATTTGGCTCTTCAAATATATTAAATTTATAAAAAACTCATCGGTACCTGGGTCCTCTCAACTCCTTGGCCTGGCCTTGTCTGGTCAGGGAAAAAAGTACCAAGCTACCCACAGATCTCAAAAATCAATAATTCAGAACTACTTCTTGGGCTTGGAATTTGAACCTGCCCATCAGACAGGTTCAGATGAAGGTAGTGAGGAGCATCCTGGTCTCTGGGGATAAGCGATGGGGAGAAATTCCAGGAACTCTCACATTCAGGAGAGAGAGAGGCCAGGGAACAGGGGATTTTTTTGTATATTTTCTAAAAAACAACATCTTATATAAAAAAATATATCCATTTGCAAAACAATTTCTTAGCCAGGAGGCTCTGCTTCCCCTTTCCATGGAGACTTGGAGAGGATGGGGGTCTTGTGCAGCCATATAACAGCTGAAACTTCAGGTGGGGATGAGCCAAGGCCCTAAGAATAATAAGGGCAGTGGGTTTAAGCAGTTGGGCGGCAAGTGCAGAAGACAAAGGGAGGGAGAGACAGTAAGAAAGGACACTCAGTTAAGCTGAGGGTGTGGGGAGGCTGTCCTGTCTTGATGCCCTGTCCAGCAATGCCCAGACTCTAGGGTCATTTTTCCTCCAGTGCTCTAGTTCATGCCATAGCTGGATAGTAGTGGTCCAGTTCTTTTTGCTTTGTGAAGCTGGGAGGAGGGGTCCTTCCCTGGGGGGTGGGAGGAGGGTGAGAGCTGCTCCTCATTTCTTTAGAAGTAGCAACCAACACCTCACCACAAACAATAAATATCAACAGTGAATGGAGAGAGGGAGAAGAAAGCATGAGTGGCAGCAATGATAGGAGATCTAAGAATATGGTCAGAAAGTTTATGAGCCCCATGCGGTTCCTAGGGCTAGAGAAGCCACAGCAGGGCACAAGACAGCAGAAAGAACATGGATCCAGCAAGATTGACCTTGGGGTGAGCCCCTTCGGAGCCAGGGACCGGGGAAGTAGGTTGGGTACCACACTAACAAAGGAGAGACAATGAGGGTTAAGGCAGAGTAGATGGTCCCTGCTTTGGTAATGCAATGGCCAGTGCTGAGTGGGTGTTCAGGGCTTCTTCCACAGTGCCCTTTCCTTTTTGCCTCCAGACAGCTAAAGCTGTGTATGCTATACAGAGAGCAGCAGGCCAGAGGAAGGAGGCAGGGAAGACTGGCTGCCATAGAGGAAAGCCCACTGGACCCTTTAGGCTCATGCTGCAAGGCAGGGCTGCCTTGGGCTCAGCTGTTCAGCCAGTGTTGCTGCAAAGCCCAGGCCTAGCTCGCACGACCAACCAATTCCTTATTTTCATCGTGTACGTCCCAGCTTCCCTCATTCCTCTTGGTCACCTTAGCAGAACATGAAGTCATGGCATCATCCTTTGTCAGCTCTGAGGCGAGGAGAGAGGTGACTGCACATCCGGCCTTCCTGTTGGCTGTAAGAGAATGGATGTGAGACATTGTCCTGGGAAAACCTGGGTCCTTGTCCCCTTCAGTCTCTGAAACTGAGAACCAACTGAGGCCTAGGCTAATGTGTATCCTGCTCTGGTGGAACAACATGAGTCAACAGTAGCGAGGAGTTATTTCTCAATGAAATAAGGAGGACAAGATGATCAAGTGAAGAACAAGAGTTCTATCCATCTTGATCACAGCTCAATTCCTGCTGTGAACTTGATGTTCAGCTAGTAACTCAGCCAGGAGAGCACCCCATAACCTGAAGGAGCTTTCTGCAGATGGCACAGGATCTGCCACAGCCAAAAGGAAGGAAACGTGAAATATAATGGTCTCCCTGAAATCTATCTATAGACCCTTTCTATGGACTTCAAGTTAAGATCCCTGTTATAAAGCAATCTGAGGCCAAAGGATGATGATGCTCCATTCCAGTTGCAGCCCCAAGGCTATCACTGGAAGCACCCCAAATTCTAACACCAATAACCATAAACAGCACCCTCTCTCCCTCTGTTCTATCCACTGGAATTTCTAAAGAGGCTGTTAGGTCTGCAGGGTTTGTTTCTCACAGTTTCATTGCCCCTATGACACAAAGGAGGTTCTTCACTACCACACATCTCTGTGACGACTATCCCTTCCCACGGCCTCTAAGTACAAACAGCATGTATTTGGAAATATGTATGGGAAAACGGGGGAGGTCAGGGTAAGGCAACATGGAGGATAGAACGTAGTGAAGTGGCCGAGGGGATCAACAGGTGAAGAGAAACTGAGGAAAGTACAGAGTGTGGTCTAAACTACGTAGGAGATAACCCTAGAATTTCTGCCCTCTCTGGAGCAGCAGAAAATCTTTATTCAAGGAAGAGCCAAAATGGATTAGAAAGCCCAAGTAAGCACCACCCCCTGTTCTTTTGTTTCTGTGGCTGCCAGCTATGCTGAACTCTCAGTCTTCATCACCACCCAAAACCACTGTTCCTCTCACATGTAGAAACTACCAACAGGGGCGGAGTAGGGAGCACACACAACACGGCCCCAGCTCATCAGCTCAGAAGTCTCCTTTTCCTATTCCACTTACTGGCACAAAATACTGCCTAACAAGAGGAGGATGAAGAGCAAACATTTCTCAATAGCAGTTCTCTAATATTTCAGTTGGCTAGACTTGAGATTTATCACTTTTTAGGCAGTATGGGGCATAAATGCCTTGGAAGTTCCATTGATAATGAATATTCCCTAGCGTTTTGGTGTTTTTTTTCCCCTACAAAGAGTTGCTATTGTCTTCAACTTACCGAACAAAATCATCAAGTTCCTTAGAAGAAGTGACTAAATTTCTTATTTATATCATTTTTTCTTTTTTCTTTCTTTTTTTGGAGGGGAGAGGCAGGGCAGTTGGGGTTAAGTGACTTGCCCAAGGTCACACAGCTAATAAGTGTTAAGTGTCTGGAGTCAGATTTGAGCTCAGGTCCTCCTGACTCCAGGGCAGGTGCTCTACTTACTGCGCCACCTTGCCGCCCCTACCACTTAGCTGCCCCTGTTTTCTTCTATAGACATTCCCTTTCCATTTCCTTTTCTCCACCTGTTCCAGGTTCCAGGAACCCTTTTAAGTTGCAAAACTGCCCAGAATTATCTGTCACCCTTTCCTTTGCAGTTCTTTTTGTCCCTCTGGCCCACTTCTCATTTCTAGAGAAAAGAGGCTCAAAAACAACATCACTGTCTGACTTGAGGGACAAGTTCTAGCAGGGAGGAAATGTTCCGATGAGGCCATTTTCTCGTAGATCTGGAGGACAAGACAATGGTAAGGCAAAATTTCTGACTCTAAACTCAGGAAAAATAAAGGCCAGGTTCAAAGGGATTAAATAACCTACTTTTTGTCAGGTGGTTTGGGGCAGCTATTGTTAGAGAAGATAGGTCTAGTCAAAATAGGAAACAGGAGGGTGGGAGTCAGAGTCTAAATGTTGAACCATTTTGAAATGTTTGGTTCTTCATTTTCTTTCTCTGTAGAATAATTCTTCTGCCTCTGCCCAGGAAAGTTTTTAAGGACAACCCCCAATATTCACAGATATTAAAGAACTCCTGACACTTCATAGATTAGATAATACCTATTTCTTAAATCATGCTAGGAGTTAATAAGGGGTCTGCAATACTTTTCATTTACAATTAGGGAGGCTAAAGCACTAGAGACAGACACACGCATAGCTCAAGGTCACACAGAAAGCTAATACCAGTTTTGGCAACCGAACCAAACATTCTGACCCCTACTCCATCTTGTCCATTGTAATAATGCTGAGTAGCTTAAACAGCCAAGAGCAAGGTGACTGCCTGATCCCATCCCTCATTAGCTAGTTGATTTTAGCCTAGAGAAAACTAAAAGCCTGACAAAGGTACAAAGAAGTATACTGAATATGTGAAAAGGTTCTCCCTTGTGCAATTTTATTCATATTAATAATTTTTTATATTAATAACAATAGGAAAGAAAAGTCAGAAAGGGAAAAAGTCAGCAAGAAGCAGGTACACAATATTGGGGATGGGAAAGGGTTAACGAGTTGGAAAAAGGGCTTTACAGAGCACAAGATGGGAACTAGTTAAAGGAAGTGTGCCTTTAATAAGCTCCCTCAGGGAAGAGGAAATGGGGACAGATAGGACAGCCATAGTTACACTAAAAATCTCATTCACGTCCTAATAAATTCCTAATTATATCTGCTGTCCTATTTTTGCTCCATGGCTATTCTCTTCTTATCAGAATACTCTAAAAATATGGAAAAGAGAAAAGTCCCATTGAGGCAACTCCATTACTACCTCCTAGTTTTATCTGAGGGCAGAGAAGAGAACCCTCTGGACTAGACAGGGGGTTTCACTGTCATTTTCTTTCTAGTTGTGGCCAACTAGAAGGAGCTGAGAGAGTTGGGAAGCAGGTCTTAGAGTAGAGAAGGAAGGGAAGAGGGGGATGGATTTCTTTCTTCTTTTGACTCTTGTGCCATTGAGCAGATGGCCAGTACAAGAGGCTACAATTCAGACACTGAAATAAAGTTGAGTCATTAAAACCACAAACTGACTCCATCATCAGCCTGAGAAAGTTCCTGCAAGACAATCACAGAGATTCTTCCCCTCTACACTTAAGCCATTGTCTTTGAACACCGCAGAACACAGCAGCCTGGGCTCTGTTTTTAATGAACTGGCCTTGAAAGTCCCCCTTTCTCCCTCCTAGGCCACTTCCCCCCCTTACCCAATAAAAGGCCTTTGTATGATGGTCACTCCCTAGAGGCCTGTAGATTTTTTCCATGCTTTAACATTCTAGGGAAGAGCTACTAGTGTCTTTGAATACGGACAGCTGCCTTTCTGGGAATAAGCAGTCACAGACCAAGCCTGTGAGGAAGATGTATAAGTAGTGCCTCTGTTCAAGGCAATAAGCCAGATGATGCAGCCAAAAAGGCAGGCAGTAATGAAGGGGAGAGAGGGGACTCTAGAAAGATAGGCCAGAAGTCACAGAGTGAAGATGTAGAGCCATCATCTCAAAGGATGAATCTTATTAATCTTCTGCATCCCCCTATACTGCTAATAACTAGATTGCCACAGGACCTTTACAAAGTAGAAAATCTGAGGCCCAGGAAACTAACTGACTTGTCTTAGGTAACACAGCTAGTTAAGAAGCAGAATTGGCACCAGAACCCAGGACTCCTGATGACTAGTCTACTATGCTTTCTACTGTAATGCTTAAGAGTGCTACCCAAGGGTTACACTTCTCTCAAAAATGGATTTCTGACAGACAATATTCAGTGAGGGCCCCCATGACTGTATGAAAGTAGAGACTATTGATTCCTGAAGTATAAAGAATGGAAGTCATTGATGATATGGGACAGAGGCCCACCAAGAGGAATCACCGTACTTGTCTCATGTGATATGACTTCTAATCCATGCCTACTCTCAAACATATGGATTATTATATATGGATATGGATATATTACAGCATTAAGGACATAAACACCTCACCTTCTTGTACCTAGTATCTGGTTGCTCCTGTAACCTCTTATACAGGAAGAACTAAAAGAGCTGTCAACTAATTCATTTTCAATAGAGAAGGCTCCAGTGAATGCTCTTTCTTAGCCCTTGAATATTGGATTCTTACTCCAACAGGGGGTAGAAAACAGAGTCAAGGGAAGCCACCAGTGGTCTGAGTATCTATACACAGGAAACACCTGGGAAAAATCTGGGATTCCAGCATATTCTATTAGACATGCCTCTCTAGGGTCAAATGGGAATTCTCCACAGAAGCCTATAGCCAGCACACTCACATCTAAGAGTGGGGAAAAAAATCTGAAGGGCACTGTACATAAGAATGGTTTGAGAGGTTTATTGTGGAGCTATTGTGGATACTTCATGTGATATGTAGCTATTACTGTCTACTAGCTGACAAGAAAAATACTGTTTGCTATTACTTAAGTCTATAGGCAAGGTCCAAGCAGCACTGATTCAGTTTGCTCTGCTTTCTCCCTTCTCAAACACTTATAGCAAAACATTCCACCCAAAGTTCACATCCATTTAGACCCAGGTTGAGGACAGCCAGAAAAGGCTTAGGAAAATTATTTCCCCTCTTACCTCCTACCCCTCAAATCATCACACCAATAAATTTCACCTCTATTTCAGGTTCTAGGGATTCTGTTTCTTAAGGAACTTGATTGGGGTTGGGACTCTGCTATCACCAGAGATTCTAGCATCCAGCTGAATTTTCTATAGTATTCCATTACTGGTTATCCAAGTGATGGTAAGGGATGGTAAACTATTCCAATCCAACCAATAGATACCAGATTTTTGGATTAGTACCTGGTGATCTAAAAGTCTATCCTGCAAAATATGGATTGTGGTTAAGTATATCTATTACTGCATGCCCTACTTCTAATAGCTAAACTCTTTAGCTTGTAAGAGGTACTAGAGCTCTCTAACTTGTTAACAGCTAACAAGTATGTCATGCTCTAACCTGAACTGGTTATGTTAATTACTGTGGCACTATGCACATGGGCTCCATTCCTCTTTTCCAGGATGGTCCCAAGGTTCAAGATGCAGTCAGGCAGGACCGCAGAATGTCCAGAGAGCAAGCAGCACAACACCAGTGTCTTCAGTAGTGAGGCTATGGCTAAAGGAAGCCTTTAGTTGCCATTTCCTTCCACTCTGGGAAAGAGGACACAATTCCTAAGATTCAGCTGCTCATATACCAAAGCATCATCAATCCTAAGAAAATGTCTTTACCAAACATGGTGATCCATCTATATAGCCTTGGTGCCTCTCTGGGCTGAGAGGAATAAGATTAGGAGCCCTGGGTATCCCCCACTTTTGAGTAGGTTCCTTTGCTTCTCTCCATTTCCATAGTTATTCAGCCTCCTCAAATCCTTACCTGAATAACATCTCACCTCACCTTTATTATTTTCCCCAGGCACTCTATTTCAACGTCATACACTTAAAACTACCAAAGGGAAGGTGCGGTAGGAAAGCTCAAACACAGAATGAGACCCTGTGACTCAAGAGTGCACCTCCCACTCCAGCTCCAAACTTTGTGTAGGTCATATCGATCCCTGTCTTCTCTCAGATATCTGATCATTTCACTCTCTTCATCCACCCTAATTCTGACTACACATATGTGTACAAACTCCTTATATCCACAGAAACAAATTGCCTTCCTTCTGCCTCCCTTGTTTTAGATCTTTGCTCCAGGAAGGGAGAAGTGAAACCAGCGCTCGCTTCCAACTTGGCAAATGAACTCTAGGGGTTGATAATCAGATGACTTTCTCTAGGTGGAGATTCCAGTAGGTTAGCTTCTTCACTCACACACTGCCAATACTAGCTCTCTTCATTAACAAATTAGCTTGGCTAATCCTTTTCCAGTGCGTAGGATTTGTGCCCTTAACTTTGGAACACAGAAACCTCACAGCTATCAACACAGAATCACTACCAATTCCCCCACTCACCTTGTCTGGGTCCTCTCTTCCTTCGGAATGCTGCACCTGACTGTAGGGCTTCCAAGAGACTGTCCATCACACCGGTCTCATCACCCTCTGTAAAGAAATGAAGATATGGAGTGACTGGTTCATATGCTAACGCCCTCTTATTCCAAGCAGCCTGGGCTTTGTCAACCCCCACAATACAGAAAATGAATTATATTTTGGCCTCTACTGCTCCATATGGTTCCAAACCACAATGACAGATGGGAATAGAAAGAGAGAAGGGCCTCAAAAATCTAAATTGTGCATATTTATACGTTACCTTAAGGCTACTGAAATAAGAAGTTTCAGCACTGAAACCTCTTTAATTAATTAAGGGACATTTGCTTCCCCCTTACTAGGATCTTGGGTTATCAAGGCAAACACAGTTAGGCTTTTTTCCTTCAAAGCATACCCCACGAGCAGCCTCATTCCTTTCTTAGCCAGCACTGGGGCAAAGAATTGCTGATCTTTAAGGCAGAGACTAAGATTAAAACGGTAGAAAGGAACTGAAGTTCCCTTCCCCCAACCCCTCAAGGCATTCTGCTTAGATGTCTGCAGCAGGGGTCTGTTCCCCTCTGCTGAGGGAGATAAGGCAGGAAGCCACAAATAAATGGTCAGCTTCCACATCCCTTATCACCCCCTAACGGCACCCTTCCCCCACCAGGGAGCCACATTCCATTTAGGCCCTTTTGTATATACTGAACAATCCTTGTAGGTATACAAGGAGTTAATGTAGAATCCTTGTTCATGGCCCAGGTCTGTTTCCATGGCAACATCTCCTGGGTGGTGAAATCTGAAACTGCACAATCCCCAGGAAAAGCTGTCATTTCCAAGGCCCTGGCTAAGTGTTCCAAGCGCCACCTGCCTGCCCAAGACCAACAATGCAGCTGACCTATATTCCAGCTCAACTGCTAGCCAAAGAATGACAGGGCATAGGCATACCGCGCCCCCTGCTGACTGGGCCAAATCCTAACACCACTTGTATGTCAAGGAGAAAGGATCAAAGGGTTTGAAGACAGAAGGCATGGCAGAGGGCCCCTCATTTTACCCACCAGAAAACTGAAGCCCAAGAGGCTGATTTCCCCAAGCTCATATTGGTAGTGAAAATGCTGGGATCTGAACCAGTATTCTGACTTCCCGTTCCATTTGTTTTCACCACAACATGCATTCTCCCCACCCCCAGTACCTATAATGTCCTAGGAAATATGCTTCTGGTTTTGTTCCAGTCCAGACATATCAGAGGACAGGATTAAGAACAGACCACCTTCTATGACCCTCGTTTTACAGCTAGAATAGCTGGGATGATGAAAGGCAAATGAAATTAGCTAGGCGGAGACTTGGCGTAAGTTTTGTTAGAAGGTTTTGGACTGGAAAAGGGCAAAAGAAATGGGCTGTTACTCCTTCCTTTCGGATCTGATAGCTAGGCTGTCAAGGAGGTTATATTCAAGAGGTACTAGAATGGAAAAGGTCCTGAGAGAAAAATAATAAACCTCTAAAATCAGTTTCCAAACAAGCCAGGATGGTACAAGACCAGGAAGTTATAGTCGTTCTTTAAAAACAAAACAAAAACCCCAGCCTTAACAAGGCACAAACAATTCAGTTTCTCTGAACTAGGTGAACTTTACTAGGCCTGGAATTTCAGAAGCATTACCCTAACCCTCACTTGGAAGGAACAGCTAAGGGGGCGGGGGAGGGGAGAAGAGCTAGCAAGGCGAATTCAGTTGGATATTGATAAATCAGAATGTTAAATTTAAGAGTTAAATTTCTATAGTCACCAACATGAGTAGTAAGAGGTGGGGGAAGGGAGTAGGAAGGGAATCAAGAGCAGGAAAGCAGCAGAGGCAAGAAACAGAGGAGCAGTAATTGAGGCCATATGTTTCAACAAAGGAATGTTTCTGGTAGCAAAAGTGTGTGTGTAAGTTCTCAAGCCATATGTTTCAACAAAGGAACGCTGATGGTAGTAAAAGATGGATGTTGCCCAGGAAGAATATGTGTTGTTTGTGTTATGGTTTGTAAATCCATACTTTGTAAGGGTTCCTGAGCCATGGTGATGGGAGGGGGGGGGCACAGGGTATTGCTACCGCAGAGCACTTGGCAGAGGCCTTGGAGGCCATCTTAGAGCTGATGTGAGCTGAGGTCTGCAGTGTGAGAGAGGAGACCAGGGGAGCTCCTGAAGAGGCAGAAAGGAGCATGGTCACCTAGTAACAAGGGAACATGAATGGGAGGAGGCTGTATGATTAAGAAGATAAGGAACAAATAAAAAAAATTTGAAAGAGGAAAAATTGGAAATCTAGAAGAGAAAATTAGAGCAAACATAAAACTGATCTGAGGAACTGTGCCAAGAGCTCAATCAAAAATCCAGCTGTTTTCTCTGTCCAAACTGCAACTCCTGAACACCTTCCCTATGCCTTGTTCTCCCTTCATACCTGCATTCATGTCTATCAGCTGCTCTCTCTTCTGCTGTTTCTCTAATCGTTCTTTTTCCGCCTTTTCTTTGGCTAGCTTTGCTCGACGCATCTTTTCCTCTGTCTCCCGTCGCTTTTGGTTCTCCTTGACTGCTTGCTATGAGTAAAAAATCATTATAATTAAGAAAACTGAGCTAATCTCTAGAAGAAAAACCCCCAGGTCTTCTTGATTTGGAGGCAAAAACTGCTCACCAGAAACATATTCCTGAAATTGTTTAAGTCCATGAAGAATTCTTCCACAGTCATTTTCTTGGGATCAAAGAGGAAGTAATCTCCTAGTTCTTTAAAGAGGGTCTCCATATTAGAATGCATCATCTGCAGCTTGTTATATTGTTCTTGGGCATCCTTTACAAAGCTGTGAGGCCAAGGAGTAAAGGACCAGGACCAAGAAACTAATAGTCTTGCTTTTTTAGCCTCTTCTTCAACTATACACTCCTGGGGTAGGGGGCAGCGCCAATCTCACTAAAACGTGTTCCATACTCTTCCTCCCAAGCCCCACAGATATCCCCCATTAATCCCCCTTTGAATTTCCCCCCTCTTCACAATCCTTGAAAGGATATGGTCATTTTCTCTACAAACTTATCTTTTTCATCAGTGGCAGCTGGGAAGTTTTGAACATCTCGTTCTACATCTGAAATCTGTTTTTTCATTAGATCCAGGTTCTTCTGTAAATTCTCAGCTGAGACTGCATGAGATGGATGGGGTAACAATGAACTTATAGCTTCAATGAATAATAAACACAATCCTGAAAGGATCTTAGCCTAGGACAGCAACTCTTCAAGTCAGTGAGTTTCCCCTTCCTAACTGCTCCAGGTACTCGACTACATTTAATTCAGCACTTCTTACTGTTTGGCCTGACACACCTTCAAACTGCTTTCTCCTGTGTGCAAGTCTTATCTCTCCATTAAGACTTTAAGCATCTATCTTGATGACTAGAATTGGGTCATGAATTTATGTGACAAATCCTAACACCTACAGTGCTAGAAAAATCAGAAATAGTCCACAAATTCATGTTTAACTGAATGAACTGAGCTCCTGTGGTCTTGGCCCTATGCCTATTAGAGGAATGGGGTTTAGGAGTAGGTAGAACTTGCACAGAAACATGTAGCTAGGACAAGTGCTACCTGTATGATTTATTGGATTACTTATACTCTCAGAGAAAATGAGTGGTAGAATCAGCTTTTCCTTTATCAGAAGGCTACTTAACTTCTACCAAAAAAAGTATGTTTTCTGAATGGGAAAACCAAGAGAGTGGAGGTCTTAAGACTAAAAACAAGTGCTTTTCCTCCAGATGACTTTCTTTTCATTGTGCTGCTAAATAGTCTCCTCAATTTTATACACAGAAGCAAGCCCCTCTCCACTTTATATTTTCACTATGGACTCACGTCCCCTGAACATCACCCCTAGACTCAAATGTATTCATTAGCTTGAGACTTAATGCACTCTACAACCAAATAATCTCTACTTCCCTCTGTAAGCAGATACTTGGCAGTGCCCTATGCCACCTTATAGTCTCTCCCCAGTCTGTCCTCACCTCTGCTAGCCTTCTCTACATGAGTTAACTCATCGGGGAACTTGAGGACCTCAGGATAGCTGTTCTCACACATTTCAGCCAAAAAATGCAGCAGTGTCATCTTCTGATCAGCAGATTTGGTGTCACGAAGCTGAGAATAAGAATGTCTGTGAGCAGGGGAAAGGATGGGAGACCAGAACCACCCTCAGCATATTGGAGCCCCTACTATCTGGCCCAAACGGCTAGAAAACTGCCCTGGTCGCTCTCTGCTCTGACTCCCATTCTCACCTTGCAGAGGAAGCTAATGTTGAAGCCAAAGGCACCAGCATTCCTGGAGCCAGAATTCATGTAGTTGCCCACGAGCAGGGTTATTTCCAAGAGGCTAGAAAAGCTCTCACTCTTTCGTACCTCTTCACAAGCAGCTGTTACAGAAACAATCTCTGGCTTGATATTTTCTACCTGCTCATTGAACTGCAGCTTGAAGAGGATAGCATTGAGTCGGGGTCGAAGGCGGGGCACAGTGCCCATCTGGTAGGAAGGACAAAGGGGGCTAGATCATAGCCAGGTAAAGAAATAGTAGCAGGAAGGAGGTGAGGGTAAGGGAGGCAGGCTTCAAAACCATTGATCAGGAACAGAATCTCAAAGTAGAGTAAAGGAAAAAAATACTAAGTTCAGGTTTAAGATAGAACAGGGCTAAAAGGGGGAAGGGAATGAAATGGTCACTCACAATGCATGTGTGTGTCGGTGGATAGATATCGACAGACAGCTTCTCCCCCTGGGGTAAAGAGCCCATTGCTTTAGGCCTTACTCACCACTACACCAAATTGTTCTGACTCAGCCAGATCATCATATTCATCCTTTAGTTCTGACAGCATCTTTAGCTGCTCTGGCTCTGGCATCTGCTTAATGAGGTTCTGAAAGAAAGAAAAAAAAAGAGAGAAGGAAAGAGAGAGGGAGAGAAGATGGGGAAAGGGGGCGGAGAGAGAGAAATGATGGGGTGAGGGGGAAAGAGAGGGAAAGATGGGAGGGAAAGGGGGGGTGTTTAGTCTGCCTCATTCTGGCTGAGCATCTCTTAAACTGTCCTACTGATCCTTTTCAACGTACAAGAAACTAGAGGGCAGACTGCCGCCTAATGAGAGAGCCAAGTCAAAAGATAAAAAGATTCATGAGAAATACTCTAAATCAGTGATATCCTTAAAAAAGAAAACAACTATGATCAAGTTGGATTTATACTAAGAATGCAGATAGTTCAACACTAAAGTAATTAGCATAACAAAATGTCAATAATACAAAATCATCCAATGACAAGATGCACAAAAAGACTTCAATAAAATTTAATACTCATTTATGATAAAAAAAACACTAAAAATATGAATGGAAATAACAAAAAATTTACCAGAAACCGAGAGGTGACATTCTTAATAATGAAACAGAAAGAAAAAGCGGGATGCCCCCACTTGCCATTATTTTTTGACCAATTTTGGAAATTTTATCAACAGTAATAAAATAAAAAAGGAAATTAGAATTTAAAATGGCAAAAGGGGTATGCTAGGATGATTTACTTAGAAAATCCAAGAGATTCAACAACGAAAAACCCAGCTTCACCAAGAGTAGGATTTAAAAAAATAACCACACGAAATTATTAATATTCCAAAATAAAACTACTAACCAAGAGAAGTTATAAAATAAAGACCATTTAAAATGTATATTTGGAAATTAATTTATCTAGCCACATGAAGTACTTTTTGCTTATAAAAAAAAACTAAACAACTAGAAAGGTACTTAATATGAAGGGACCTGTGATTTTACTTAAGTGGAAAGGGCTCTGGAAGAGGAACGCCCTGTCCAAAAGCAGGCGGACGCCTTCTCTGCAGCGTAAGAGTTTTATAGGGTTGCTCAGGGCCCTAAGAGGTGATTTGCTCACAATCACAAAGTTAGTACGTGCCAGAGGGAGGACTTGAACGAAGGTCTTCCTAGCTCCAAGGCTAGTTCTCTCTCTGCTGCAAAATGTTTCTTCTTCTATGTTAATATAGTAGAGAGGAAGGAGAAAACACTCAAATTTATCTGCAGATTTAATACCAACCAAAATATCTATTAAACAAGAAAACTTAAGTGGAAGAACCCAAGATAAAGGATACCAAGAAAGTAACAAAACAAAATAGAAAGTGAAGTAGCGCCACCAAATTTCCAATGATACTATGAAGCAGTAATTATCAAAACAATCTTATACTGGGTATAAATAGGAAAAAAAGATCTTTGAGAAAGATTAGAAAAACAAGATTCATATTATTATTTACATGCAGCTGGGAAACAAGGTATACAGGCACTGGGGCAGGGAGATCCATCTTGCCCTACTGGAAACTCAGAGGGGTGATGGGGGAGGATACAGGAGAGAGCAGACTGGAGGAGGGGGTATACAGTAGGATTGCTGTTTTGGGATGGTGGGTAGGGGAACGACGGGGAGAAAATTTGTAACTCAAAATATAACGGAAATGAATGATGTAAACTAAAAATAAACAAAGGTTAATAAAAAAAATAAAAAAAAAATAAAAACAAGAAAAACAAGATTCAGAACCAAATGCATACAATCATCTAGTTTTCAATAAATCCAAGAACACAAATCAGTGAGAATGAAATCATTATTCAACAAAAAATGCTTGGAAAACTCAACTGCAACTGCTGGGAAAATGGTAACAAATTCATACCTTATACCATAATAGATTCCAAGTGGATATATTATTTAATTACAAAATGTCATACCATAAAAAATTAAAGTGGTTATAATCATACTTTGTGCAACTGTGTACAGAAAAAAAAATTAATCAGTCATGCCTCAAAGGAAATTATAAGGTACAAAGAGACAAATTTGACTCAAAAAAAATATTCTGTACAGCTCAAAACACTGCATCTAGAAGAAGCAGGAAATACATGGACAGGAGAAAGTCTTACATTAAACTTTCTGATAAAAAATGTTATCTTTTGTCCTATTGATGCTGATACTAAGGTCACTGCTAAAAGGGGGTGGGAGAAAACACCTGACCATGCAGAAATATTCGTAGAAGCATTATTTGTAACAGCAAAAAATTGAAAACAAACTTTGAGTCCACAATATGTGGGGAATGCTTGAATAAACTTTGATATGTGAATATACGCTGTAATGGAATTTTCAAAATACATTTTAATGTCTTTCATTTTTATATCACTGTCATTTCAACCTTATCCCCGCCCCAAACTGAACCCTAGGCAAAGTGGAGAGAGCACTGAACCTGGAGTCAGGAAGACCTGAGTTCAAATGCAGCCTCAGATACTTAATCAGCCATGTGACCCTTGGCAAGTCATTTAATCTGCCTCAGTTTCCTCATCTGAAAAATGGAGCACCCACTTCCCAAGGCTGTTGTGAGGATCAAATGACATAATTATTGGAAAGTGCTTAGCACAGTGACTGACACATAGCAGAATGGACATACGTACATACATATGTATATGTGTATACACACACATGTATGCATACGTATGTGTATCAGCTATCATCAGCACCATTTTCCACCAGCTCCACTGCTTTCAGACTCCAGCAGAACTCACTCCTCCCCGGCCCCATTAGATTGTAGGCTCCCTGCGGGCAAGGACGGTCTTTGCTTTTGTTTGCATTTGTATCCCCAGCGTGACACACAGTGGATGTTTCATGAATGTTTACTGACTGAGAGCACTGGGCCGGGAGTAAGGAAGAAATTAATTCAAACCCGCTCTCAGACACGCATCACCCGTGTCACCTCGGCCTTGGGCGTGTCACTGCCCCCGTTTCCTCAGCACCCACCTTGCACAGTTGTGGTTTGAATCAAACGAGATATTGGTAAAGAGATTTTTTAGCACAGTGCCAGGCACACAGTAGGTGCTTAACAAATGCTTATGTCGTTAAGCAAAAACAGAAGAAAAGTGACCACACCAGACAGTATATGATAATTCTTTCCTAGTTGTAATAAGAGGAGTTACATTTCATTATCTCTATGTTTCACTGATTTTTAAGTTTTTCACAGTTGGACTCCCTCTTAGGGATTTTAAATTCATACTGGTGCAATAACTAAAGTTTTTTTCTTGATTCTGTTTATTTCTCTCTGCATCACTTTATACACCTAGTCTCAAGTTTCTCTGAATTCCTCAATCATTTTTCGTAATGCAATAATATTTAATATAACTCAGTATTATTACTCTATGGCAGATAACAAATATAAAAGATGCAAAGAAAATATAGGGAGACTTATGTGAACCCATGCATAGTAAAGAAAGCAGAACCAAAACAACAGCATCTACCACCCACTGCCTTCATCTACATAAAGAAAAACATTAAACAACAAAAAAACTAACGTTGATCATGCTGGAATTTTAAGCTAATAAAATTATACTCTTTTAACAGAGTAGTACATATATACAATAATTTTTGTGCTGTTTTGCTTTTGTATTTTCTCTTCTGCTCTTGTTTACATATTTCAATGCTAATACAATAGGCATGAAAATAAAATTACTGAAAATTAAAATAAATTCACCAGACCAGACCAATACAGTTAAACTATCATCTTACTCACCTGCACCATAGATTCTGTCAGAACAGCCTCATTCACCTCCAAGATGACAGTTCTGATCTCCTGATAGGGCATACGAAAAGAACCCAGGAAGATTGCTGCAAGAAAATGAGAAACAAAATGTTCCTTCCATTCTCTTCCTCTTCCAATCCAATCCCTCCTATACACTGCTGCTAGTGTATTTTTGTTTACTTTTACAACTGTTTTATTAAATAACCAGTTTGTAAAGTCAGACCAGTGCAGTGACTTAGTGGGGGAATATGAATTCCCTTCAGTCACATCTTGATCCATAGTACCCAAAGGGTAAGGCAGTGCACTAAACACCACACAAATCTCAACAGGGCTTGGTTTAAGTACAAGACCTTTGCTCCAGTCTGCCCTTTTCACTCCACAACTTTAAATGACATGACTATGGGTTAGAGTCTCCATCCAAGTGGGAAAGACAGGGGCTCTGTGGTTTCTAACATCAAAAGTACCCCCTTCCCCATTCCCACTAACCTATTTAGGATAAAACTGACCTTGGGTGAGGGCAAAAAAATAACCATGATCAAAAACAAGTTGGGGTAAGCAGGAAGTGACAGGGACCGGAAAAATACGTGAATTCAACTCCATAAAAATGCTATTAGAAAATAAAAAGTGCTATTAGAGGTAGAAAGAGGGCCTCATGGAACTTAAGTTCTCTGAGACCAGAGGGATCTCCAAGGTGCACATTTCAAGAATTCTGGGTATAATGATATCAATGCTGTCCAGTGTTGCTATGTCTCCTGCCCTACAGAGATCCCTGGGCACTGAGACTGGATTCTCCTTCTGCAGCCAGCTGGTTGTAGCTATCTTATCCCCAGATTCAGTCAGAGGGTGCTCGCTAGTGTGTTTTAGTCATCCTTAAAACTCTTCAGCTCCAGAAAGTGTTTGGCTCCTTTACTCTTCTGGCTGGAAGGTTGCTGGGGAGGAAACTTCAGAAGAATGTGTTAGATCCTTAGCTGTCAATTGGTGCTGCCACAGGAGCTCTCACCAAGAGCTTTGACAGCAGCAAGCAGTTCACTCAGTACTTCTTGATAGTCAAAGATGCCAGTCCCATATCGAGTTGTCTCATAGCCATCTAGCAGGGTATCAATGAGAGCTCTGAAGACACCCTTGAAGGGGGTACTTGTGTTTTGAAGTTCTAGTAGATAAAAGCACCAGGGAACGAGGATGCTGACCTTCTGAATGGAATAGGATCTCAGAGGCATGAATGGTATCCAATGCTTTCATCCTGTACAGGTAGTTGTAGTAACTGATTTCCTGGTGTCTCCAGCTGCTAAAGTCTGGTATCACCTTCTTTAGGAAGCTGGAGTTCATACTTTACATCCTGGACCTTGGAGAGTCAGATGTCAATTTCTTCCTTCAGATCCTTGAGAACACTGTGCTCCGCAGGGACATGAGGGCCTCTTTGAGACTTCATGGCAAAATGAATGATCTGCCTCTTCACAAAAAGGAACAGCAGCACAAATATCAAGCTCCTGTAGGCCATCACCAGCACAATGTTCGTCCTGGACAACCAGTTACTGCCAGACGCCATGGCCTCCATCCAGCTTTATTAGCTTGGACTTTGTAGTAATGAGGGCCCAAGGGTTCCTTGGTGCTTCCCAGCTATTTCCTTATGGGGGAAGCCAAAGCTGGGTCCAGTCAGAAAACATGGTGGCCAGGAAGAACACAGGAAATTTTCCTAAAATACTGCTTTTATCATATCATGATTCTGCTCAAAAAACCTTTTTAATGGCTCTTCACTGGCTAGAAGATAAAAGTCCAAACTCTTTGTCCTGGAATTTAAAGACTTTTATGATCTGACCCCAACTAATCTGTTCAGTTTTAGTTCCCACTACCTGGTTACATTAACCCTACCTTCCAGTCAAAGCCATCAATCTGCCATCTCCTGAACATCCCTTCCCATCACCATATCTTTGCTATGGGGATGTGTTGAGGGCCAGTCTCTGACCCAGTACATAAATGAGAAGGATCTGGTCCAGGATTTCTCCCAAGCCAGTTCCCCGTGAAGGCTATATTATGTCTTAAGTTTGGCTCACCATCTCTTCCTGACTTGCAGGAGTTTAGGCTGTGATAACCGAGCAGTGACCCAGACATAGATGCATGCAAGGGAACAAGAATATTAAAACATACGGATTTATGTAAGTGAACAAGGACATTAAAACATATAGATGTGTGTAAATGAACAAGGGACATTAAACATTTTCTCATGGGAACCTAAAAGATAATTGCTTTACATTCATTATATAAACCCTACTCTTTGATCAATAAAATGGGAACTGCTATGACAGATCCTGCCTGGCTCATGTCCAATCATTCCACACTTCTCGGTTTGGCCCGTGCCCGTTTTGAGTAGGCATCAGGGATGTGCTACTTCCTCCTCTCAGCCTTTCTAAATCATGCCCATTCAAGTTCCAGATCTAATCTCATTTGTCAAACTACCTGATCCCTCTTCACAGCCCTTACTATCTATATTACTCATTTGGAAATAATATATTATTTGGTGGTATCTCTTTTAGGGCAGGAGAGTAGAAAGAACACTAGCTAGATCTGCATTGGGGAAACTTGGGCTGGAGTTTACATTTACTAGCAGTGTGACCATGAACAAATCACATCCTCTCTCTGAGTCTTGTTTCCTTATCAGTTATTGCAGCAATTCTCAACCTGTGGGTTATGTTCAATTTGTAACAATGAAAATACATCCTGCATATCAGACAGATTCATAACAGCAGCAAAATTACAGTTATGAAGTAACAACGAAAATAATTTTATGGCTGAGGGTCACCACAACATGAGGAACTGTATTAAAGGGTCACGGCATTAGGAAGGTGGAGAACTACTGAGTTATGGTGAAGAAAGTACTTTGTCAGATGGAAGATGTGGAGTTATGCTTCTTGAAAGCAGGGAGTTTCGGTTTTTTTACTTCATATCCCTAATTCCTGGTATAATGCCTAACACAAACTGTCTTAATACATGCTTATTGAGTTGAATTGCTACTAGTTTTTTCATATATGAATGGCATGCCTCTTTAACCACACTATAAGCTTTTTGAGGATAGCAACTGTCTTTTACACTTACCTTTTTGCATCTCTTACAGCGTCTAGCATGATCCCTTACACAGAGAGAATGTTCAATATTTCTTGGTCATACAATCTGAGGTCAGGAATTACATATATGCTTATTACAGCTTTCTATCCACCATGTTCTCATATGCACAAATCAATTTCCATCCTAACCTTTAGCAACTCTTATTTGCTTTGCAGTGAAATTTCTGACCCAAAAGTTCATTTTGGAAGCAGAGAGGATAATTAATTTCTAAACACTAGGATAGACCAAACCTCAAGCATTACTTTGAGCTCATTCAGACTAAAATTAAGCCAGTGGCTCCTCCATTTAAAGAAAGTGTCCCCAGTACAATGAGAAAGACAAGGATGTGAAATAAGTAGGTGGAAATTCCAAATCTGGAATCACAGCATCTCAAAAATAGCAAGGATCTCAGAGGCTACCTAGTCTACCCTTGCCTGAACAAAAATGTCCTCTACAATATCCTTTTCAAGTGATCACCCAATTTTCTGTCCAAGATATCCAGGGAGAGGAGGGAGAAGCTCCTGAGACAGTACATTCTGGACTACTTTAATTATTAGGTACAGCTAAAGCTGAGTTGCTAGGAAGCTATTCCCCTTCATCTTGCAAAAGCACATCACAGTTATACTTACAGAGATTCTGGGCTGTTTTTGAATCTAAAACCTTCAGTTCTTTTACTTTTTTCTTCTGCACTGACTTCTTTTCTTCTCCACCTTCCTGATCCTTCTTGGCTTCAGAGAAAGATTAGAAAGGTAGGATTAACAATAAACCGAATTCTGTCACTGAGAAGTTTTGATTTACAGAACAGCTGGGGAGATTATTAACTGCCCTTGTATGGTGATAGCTCTGATATAAAAGATTCTGGAAGTGACTGCCCAGGGACTCTGAATATGGTTAACCTACAGAGGGAATCCTAGTGCCTAAATATCAACTTGTCCATAAACATGTAGAGAAAGAGAAAGAATGAGTTCTTTGTAAATACTATTCCCCCTTTCCCATTTCTAAACACTGCTCAGCTTTCCATATGCAGGTCAAATCCCATCTCCTCTAGGAAACTTTCCTTGACTATACACTAACCTAAAAGAACCTCTCTTTTCTTTGAATTCTTACCATACTCATTCTTTGTAACATTAGCTTAGCAATTAAAATACCCTATTATACCTCTTAAATAGCTGTCTTGAAAAATTTTTTAAACCCCATATATTACCGTTATCCCTTCCACATCATGACTTTCCCTATCACAGTTGCAAAATATCACAAACAGATGCAACAGATCATGGACCCGACATTAGAAATTACATAGAAATTTGGAGGGAGTTTTGCAGAAGCTACAGAGGACAGAGAAAAAGTTTAGTAAATCAGAAATGCATAAAATATATGTATACTATTGCATAACATAAACATATCTTTTAATATAATAATAATTCAGACTTATTCTCTGAGACAAAAAAAGGGTAAAAAAGTTTCACGTAGATTTTCCCAATAGTGGATGGTACCACACCCCTAACCCTGCAATGTGGAAGGGAAAACTATGCTTCTAAAGTTTACATGTTTATATTCATCCTATTACCAAATCAATGACAGATTCTACTCCTTCATGGCAGGTTCTACATCTTCTTGCTTTTTATAAGCACAACAGGCACTTAATAACAAAAATAAATTATATTCACAAACATTTTAAGGTTTACAAAGTGCTCTACCTACATTATCTCATTTGATTCTCATAATAACCTTGTGAGGGAAATACTAGAAGAATTATTCTCATTTTACTGATGAGGAAACAGAGGTTCTGAGAAGCTGAGTCAATAAACATTTACCACATGCCAGACATTGCGCTAAGCCCTGGGAATACAAAGAAGAGTAAAAACAATCTCTGCCTTCAAGGAGCTCACTGCCTAATGGGGGAGACAAAGACACAGACGGGGAAGTGGGATGTCATCTCAGAGGGAAGGCACTAATGTTAAAGGAAGCCAGATCAACTGGAGGTAATGTGGTAAATACGAAAGAACACCAGTTCTAAATCTAGGCTCCTACTGTTGCCTTACTTATCTTGGGTCTGAATTTGCCCCAACTCACACTACTAGTGTCAGAGGAAGGGTGCAAACCCAAGCTTTGACTAAAGTCCAGTACCCTTTTCACTGTACTACATTACCCACCTTACCACTGAGGAATGGAGTAATATTCTTCTAAAGTTTTATTTATGCCTTTTGTAATCATACGATTGTCCTCAAATATCTACTCTTCCCCACCAAAAACAAACAATTATATTACACTAACATACCACAATTTGTTCAGTCATTCCCCCAAAAAACAAGTACCAACTTTATTTCTAGTTTTTTGCTACTACAAAAAGGTCTTCTATGCATATTTTGGCATGTCTGGTGATGAACTATTGATTAAAGATAACTAGGGAAGTGTACTAGAATACTAGGAAACACTTAGGAAAGGGAAGCCTAGATATTTACATCCAGGGAATTGTGGAGAAGGCAGGGCAGACTGGTCTCTCTCTCTCGGCACTCTGTCATTTTGTGTCCCTGAATTTCTGAAAGCCTGCAGTAACTCCAGTGTCCGCATTTGTGTTTGAATATAACTCCTAAAATGGTAACAAGGACAAGATTGAAGATAGTGTCTATGTCAGTCCTGAGGGGTATCCTCAACACTGACCCTCTAAATCACAATTGTTACTGGAACTGAAAATTCAGAAAGATTATGGATAGTAAAACACTTAAGACAACAGTTTTGTCACTGTTCAGACTCCAACTTCCCATTTCCATCAAAGCAGGAAGAGTAACCTTGTACAGAAGACTCCTGTCATGCCTCACTGATGATGGAATCAAAAGGGGAAAAGCTGAGTAATTCTAGTTCCAGAAATTGTGTGAAGTTTCCAAGGGACAGAAGACCAGAGATATGTGGTAGCAACAATAAAGAGAGGAATTTTATTTGGGAGTTCCTGCCAAAGACCCAAGCTGCCTGGGACTCTTCCAGAGTCCACAACGGAGAAGAGAGGCCTTGTACCATCTAGCTAACTCCCTGGCAGCATATGGAAACAGCATCCAGCTGCTGAAGCCCTGACCTATTCTGCAGATATGAATTACTTTGCTGATAAGCGCACCAGCTCTCAGACAGGGCAACTGGCCAAATCTAGTCTCCCCAGGCAACCTTTGTTGATCCCAATGCCCTCCTCCTAATGTGTACTGCAAGCCTTGCCAGGAAATCAGCTCCTATAGTTTCCTACTCTTAGCCTGTGCACTCCTGGGGCTAGAAATTTCTAGCAGAATGCTTGCTTCAGTGGCTAAAAATCAGAGTCACTGACCTACTTCTGAGCAGTTTAGCAAGATCATGAAAGCAGCTTAGCTAAAAGCTTAACATCCTCAGCTCATCCTATGAACCTAAGCCACTCTCAGGAATTATATAGGTTAAGAAAATGGGCAGGGTTAGGGTTCAGGGACCTCATGATGTCAGAACTAACCTAACCTCTTATTCCCAAAAGATTTCACTATTATTTATCAAAGCAACATCATGAGCCTAGCAGCCCCCAAACTATAAGCCACATTGAGCTCTGCCAATACAGCAGGCTCTCACACTGCATTGCTCTCACAATAGGGACAATAACATCACCGAGGGAATAAGGGACAATAAAGGATTTGGAAGATAGTAGGTGCCCAGATATTATATAGTTGACAGGCTAAGACTTCTGTGGATATGAAAATGTCCCTTTCTGGTCCTAGGTCCATGACAAAGAACTCCTAGTTCTGATTTACAAACCATTTTCCAGATTTTAGAGAACATGCTATAATCATGGCAGAGATGAAGGCTGCACCGTTTTTTCCCCTTTTCAGTAATGCCCTGATCTTTTCTATACCTCCCACCTTCCCCCAATATTCCAGTCCTTTCTTCCTGTGAAAAAATATGATGGCACACTATACCTCAATGTGAAGAAGGGACATCTAGATTTATCCCTTCTGGGTCCCAATGGACTAAGAGGATCTCCCAGCAGGAATTCAATCTGCATTCCCTGATTTTTCAAGGCATTTATTCATATATTATTTATTTATTCAAGGCATTCCTATACTAGTGGCAGAAGATGAAGTCTCCTAGGGTAAGCCTGTGATTTAAAGGTCCATGGCTTCTCTCCAGAGGGGCCTAAAAGAAGAGAGGGTCTGACACAGAATGTTAATTCCTCCCCAATGTAGGCATTTAGCTGGATAGAGACACTGCTATTCCAGAAGGCATCTATCAGTCAAACACCTCCCTGCTTTAGGCTTTTCGAGAAAGGACTTGCTCCTTCTGTTGCCTAGGAAGCCGGGTGCCTGCAGTGAGGTGTGTCCCTGATGAGCAGCAGCTGAGCGGAGGAGAGGCAAGCTTTGCCTCAGCTTGTCTCCCTCTCCTCCCCCCTCCCCACCCCAGACTCCTCCCTTGCTAAGTCCTTTTTTTCTGCGTCACAAACACAAAATGGAGATATTCAGGGAGGAAAACAATCTGTATAAAATGGCTGAATGCAGCAGAACCAGGGAGCTGAAGAGAAGCACAAGGACACCCTCTGCTGTCCAACCTAGAGACCTACCTTCCTTTAGCTCTCATTCTGTGCTTCACCAAAAACCCGGCCTTCTTCACCCCCACCCCCACCCTCACAAAGGAGAAAAGAAAGCACAGCACAGAGACAAATTTTTGACATGTACCCTCCAAAGACAGCTGTAAAAAGGACTCAGAAGCTAGAATGTCTGACTCCCCAATCCATTGCTGGGTCATGCTTTGTGTTAACAGACTTTCCATGCTTCCACAGAACGGAAAAGAGGCTAGCCCAGGGCACCGAATCCCATCATTCCAATTCATGATCTAATAGCCTCTGGGAGCCCCAGGGTCACTGCCTTCATTTCCCTAGGACTTCCTGCTGCAGGGTCCTCTCAATGAATTTTACAAACAGGAAATGGGGGAGTAAAGGATTGTCTGACATCCTGGAAACAAAATCCTCAAGGATTTGCCTGAACTCCAGGTGGGGGTGAGTCAGCAGAGAGGACCCAGGACAATGGGTAAATGCTGCTGAGAACAGATTTAACCTGCTGCACCCTTGGGACTGGGAACTCAGGTAAAGGCACAAATCCCCCTTTGCACAGTGAACAGAATGTTGAACTTGGAGAACAAAAGACCTGATTTCAAATTCCACTTTTAATACTTTCTGACGAGGCAAATCACTCTAGTCCTCTGAGCCTCAGTTTCCTCATCTGTAAAACAGGGATATTATCTTTAGTATCCTACATCACAGAGTTTTTGGGAAACTGGAGTGAGATACTGTATTTAAAGTGTTAGGTTTTTAACTTCAAAATGCTATGTAAATGCCAGTTATTATTATCAGTAGATATTACTTCCATTTCTACCTGCTCTGCTTGGGATGAGGTAAATGACAATGCCTAGGAGCTCAGTGTGGGAATGCCCTTAGTTTCCCTGTGTCACAACTCCCGAGAATTCAGCCAGGCACCTCACTGCTAAATGGAACAATAGAGAAAAGATGAGAAAAGATCAAACAGGTATGTATGGAAAAAGGTTCAGAGTCAGCATTATGAGTGCTTTCTTTCCCAACCTTGGACTCTCCTAAAGCAGGATCAAGTGATAACTCCCACTATATAAGCCTAAAATCACTTTAAGAAATAAAGGGACATTACTCTGGAATCAATACCAAAACATCATTATAAGGCACCATGGAAGAAACAGTCAGGAACTCTCTATAGGAACTAAGGGCCTTCCACTGAGATCAAAGGGGCTGTAAGTTCTCATGGATCTGAGCCACATGAAGCAATGAGATAAGGAATGAGCTCACAAGTGCTGCTGTAAGGAACAAACAATTCCCACTGGAGGCTGAGTCCCAAGCCCTAGTGTAACAAATTGCCCATATGAAGAATTCCCACTTTTATTCTTTGTGCCTGAACACAGATGGAGGACTCAGGGATATCTGGTACATTCTTAGCTTCAGATAAAAATCATGGAAAGAAAGAAGGTAGTGCGCCTGCTAGAATCAGCAGCCTCCTCTACCCCCAAACAATATTTCCACAACTAACTTCTCTGACAATTCAAATCTCTACCCCTCTGAATTAAGCAGAATGAAAATGTTATGGGTAAGGGAGGTTGAAGTAAGGGATACAGAGAAGTGACAGAGCTGAGTGGGACTGAGAAGCAGTAGTGAAGACATGTGAGTCCTAAGGCTAAAGGAGCCAAAGATTGTCAGGCAGGATTGGGGGGGGGGGGAGGGGGAGCCTCCAAGGTACATACAGATTGCAGAGAATACCTATTTGTTAGCTGGAAATCTCCAGAAAATGAATGATCATTCAGACAATACAGATCATTCAGACAATACAGTTATTCAGTCTCTCTCTCTGATACTTTCCCAGCACACCCAGGGTGACTCAATAAGGGAGTGCTGAGAACCACTCAGTATCAGATTTGGGTGGGTAGGAAAGAGAAGAACAGGCACTGCCTCAAGCAAAGACTAAGGTATGTATCAGCAAAGGTGTGGACAAGAATCATCAGCTTATGTTATGTTAGGAACAACAGGACTAGAGGGCAGGGGTCAAGACTCAAAAGGAGACATGAGGAATAAAGTTTATTAATAAAGCCAGACTGAGGTGGGGGGCAGGGGGGAGCCAGCGAATGAAGAGTCCAAAAGACAAAGTACAGCACAGCCCTAGGAAATTCATCACTACCCTTCTTTGTTTTAATTCAGTATTCCTTTTTATCTAGGTCATTTCTTTCTCAAATCCTTCAGAGGCCTGAAGTAAAACTCCCTTTCCCTTCACAAGGGTAAACAAAAATATATTTCAAATGAGATATAACGAAAAAGGCAATAAGCCTGCATGATAGTATTATGCTCCTGTTTCATTCTCCCTTTCTCACACATGGGAGTTCTGTAAACAGACTATAAATTATTCCTCAGAATTCCTTTGTAACTAAGGGTCCTAAAATCACCCACCCCCATTTTATTCCCAGTTTGGAAAGCAGTAAGGCACAAGGCTTGAAGCATGAAAAAAAAAGAACAGATGAAGAAAGCACCCTGCCCCCAGCCTGGCTCTGCTGATGCAGCTGGTTGTTTTTGTCACAGTCCTGTTTTCTTCCCTTCTTTGTTCCTGAGGTGGAAGCCAGGAAGAGGAGGGGGGAGCGGGGGAAGAAGGGGGTGGAGAAGAGGGGTGCCTCGTCACTGCAGATACTGAAAATCACCTGATACTCTCCTCCAATCCCTAGCCTCTGACTTCATAATTTGGAACCTGAGCCAAAGAAGCTCAACTGCGCTCACCCCGTGGCTGAAAAGAGCAATGCAAGAGAAGAAGAAAAGGATGAAAAAGCAGGGAAAGGTGTTGTGTGGGGGAATTTGGAACAGCTCTCCTGTCCTGATGGGGTCCTGAGGAGAAAGAATAGAAAAGCTTACCCTCTTCTGGGCTGACCTTTACAAAAGGAGATGTCCACAGCACTGAGGGCAAGGCTGGGATGACACAGGAGCTACAGAGATGCTTCTGCACTACTCTTTGACAGGGCCTCTGAAGCACCTTCTACACCCAGACCCCTGGGCTCCAACAGGCTTTGGGGGCATCTCATCAGTTGCAAGGGGAGGCAGGGGATCTGGACAATATAGCCTAGAGTCTCTGAGCTTAGCTTGGCCTCGTTCTTTTATCAATTGGGCTCTCAACCTGCCAATAACAGGACAGGGGCAGAATGAAGAAAACACCTTCCTTAAGAGGGTGGTGAAGCTGAAATAAAACTCTGCCCCTGACTCCAAGAACCCAGGGCTTCAGGGACAAAGCTAGCAATCAAGAAGGACCTCTTTTCACGGTGCCCTTTTAGCCATAAATCTTTAAAAGGCTGAAAGATTCTAGTCCGTGCCTAGAAGCCATACCTTTAAAGGTCAGACTTGAGTTAAATTCTTCTCCAGAGCATGGGGAAACAACTTCTGCCCTGGATGCTGTGGGGTCTTCATTCAAGGGACAAAGTTCACCAGGTGCTAACAACTCAACATTCCCTAAGCCCAAGAGATATTTAAAACTCTATAACCAATAAGCCCTAAAGGAGGCTACATAAACAATGTTACAAGACTGTACTCAAAGGCCTTAAGAGAGGCTCAGTTTATGTTTTTGAATGTTCTCATTGTCTAAAAACTTCTAGGAAAACACAAAGTATAAATTGCCTCAGGAAATCCTCAGAAAGATGTGGAGCTGGGAAGACCTGGGTTAGAATCCTGCCTTCAACACCTACTAGCTAGAGGACTGTGAGCAAATCCCAATCCCTGTAAGTCTCAGTTTCCTAATGGGAAAAATAGGGATAATAATGCCTTTACTAGCTGGGCAGTTGTAAAGCTCAAATGAAATAATGTATGTAAATCACTTTGCAAACCTTGAAGTGCTACAGAAATATCAGGTATTATTTTTAATTTGAGGTGAGAATAAGGGAGGGCCAAGATTATGTGTGTACACACACACACACACACACACACACACACACACACACACTCTCTCACTCTCTCTCTCTCTCTCTCTCTCTCTCTCTCTCTCTCTCTCTCTCTCTCTCTCTCTCTCCCCTCTCCCATACCTGACCTCAAATCTCTAAGTTTCAAACTTTTGAGCCAATAATAAAAACAACCGGGATGAGCTGGTTAACAGAGTACAGGAAGAAAGACAGAAGCCCAGGCAATCCAGTGGCTTTAGATATTCTAACTAACACGTCAAAATATCCTCAGAAGGATGTGCAGTAAACCCAATCTACATGGCAAATGTTCTAGGCAGGTAATTCCGCTATTGTTAGTACTATACAGCATTGCTGAATGGGTAGTGCAGGACCAAGCAAAAGAATTATGATTTTATCAACAAGCCTGATGTTTTAAGATTTGTTCCCATAAGAAACAGGAATTACTAAACTGCTAAGGATCAAAGGCACCCCCACACAGATATAAATTCTCATAGCTGTGTTCTTCCTCTCAAAAGCAGCTTTATATTCAATTATACCAACAGGACCATCAGCTATCTCTTTTCCTGACTCCAGGGCTAGTGCTCTATTCACTGTACCACCTAGCCACCCCGGATATCTCTTTTCTTCCTAAATCCTCAGTTTCACACTTCTTAAAGCCCTCTCTTCTCCTTCTGAATACATCTCTGCATAGTTGCTGTCTGGACCTTCTTGGCCATTTTCAGTTATTGAATATCTAAACAACTGTAGTGTTCTCCATGCTCATCTCCCAACCATTTCTAATCTCTTATGACCTCAGTCATTCCAAAATATTGCCATTTAAGATACAGTCATTAATGATGGCTCTAATTACATTTATTTTCCAGCCCTGATTGGTACCTCTAGTTTTTCTTATCAGTTTATTTTTCTGTGCAAGCCTGGCTCATGGAGGCCCTTCTTAGTCTATTTCCTCTGAGCAATTTTTTTTCTCAATATCTGTCGAGCTACAGTCCACTTGTACTTCCTTAAAATTCCTCTACCTTCAGGAGGCCCATCTTGGTTAAGTTTACAGTAGTTCAAAGATAGGTGATAAAAATACAGGAGTATAATATGCCTAAGTAGAAATAAGCTCACTTCTTTACTCACAAAAATCTTTGCACTGTTAACATCCATCCTCCAAAATGTCAACTGCAAAGAAGAAATATGGCTATTTTGTACAATTTTAGTATATGACATTGATAAAAAAAATGTCAACTCTGTGTATACATATATATATACACATGTACATATATACACACATACATACATACATACGTCCTAATCTAGGAGAAAAATTTAATCAATACCAATGAGAGAACAGTTTCTGGAATAGTAAAGAGAAGGAAACAGAAACTAAAGTCATGGTAAGGTTAACAAACCTTAATAAAAACTTAAATACTGAGGTGGATGAGCTATGAAGATAAGATATTTAGGTAGTCTGTTCCCGATTAACAGTAAATGAAAGCATCTTCTGACACTAAGTCTAGAGTATGTGGATAATAGTAGGTGTAACACAGACTATAAATGATGTAGCCCGTGACATCTGCAGTGGCAATATCGTACCTGCTGGGCTTTCCAAGACTGTGGAAAGCTCCTGGGGCAGGTGAGTGGAATGAAATCATATGAAGGAGGAGAAAAACATTAATGATCTGAACTATTACATAGAAGTGCTTTTGGGGTGGCTAGGTGGCGCAGTGAATAGAGCACTGGCTTGAAGTCAGGAGTTCCTGAGTTCAAATCCAGCCTCAGACACTTACCACTTACCAGCCGTGTGACCTTGGGTAAGTCACTTAACCCCAATTGCCCTGCCTTCCCCCTCTAAAAAGCAAAAAAAAAAAAAAAGAAGTGCTTTCTGAAAATGAAGTTCTCTTAAGGGTAGCTTAAATGAAATTCTGAAGGAAATATCTTAAAAATCAATGATCTGGAATAGAAAAGGGAGGACCACAGTGCTGTGGAAAGAAACTTAGACCTAGAGTCAAAAGCTTGGCCCTGATACTTATCAGACAGAGGTAACAATACCCTGCCTCTCAGCCTGCTAGGAGGCTCCGATAAGGTAAGTCAAAGCACCCTGAAAATCTAAAAGAGCCACGTAAGTGGTGGTCACTATCATCATTAATGTCTTCTTTACAAGGCTGTTGTGAGGAAAACACTTTATAGATGTGAGCTTTTGTTGTTCTGTTATGAGCTGGAGACCAGGATGACTGTTCAAGATTTTGCAGGTTCTAAATGTGGATAAGAAACAAAATACTATCCGTTAAGACTAACCATGAAAATGTCCTCTGGTCTTTATGGCACTAAGAAGCACGGATGTGCCCCTAAGGCTCGGCATAACAACAACAACAACAACGACAACTCTCTAGTATCTATGTCATAAAAAAACCCCTCAAAATACCTACTTCCATGGCCCTATGAGACTATAGGTGAAAAAGGGCAGCTATGTGTTACAAAATAATAGGATGTCAGGGTTAGAAGGGACCTCCTGGGCTATTTAGTTCAACTTATACCTGAACAAGAATCTCCCCTACAAGATAGCTAACAGGCAGCAACTCATCCTTTACTTGATAATGTCTATTTCTTTTTCTGCTTTGTGCAGTGGGGAAGGTAGGGAAATTGGGGTTAAGTGACTTGCCCAAGATCACACAGCTAGTTTTGTGTGTGTGTGTGTGTGTGTGTGTGTGTGTGTGTGTGTGTCTTACGTGTCTGAGGGCAGAACTGAACTCAGGTCCTCCTGACTTCAAGGCCGGCACTCTATTCACTGTGTCGCCTAGCCGCCCCTTGATAATGTCTATTAATGAGAGGCATGCCACCGATCCCAGGACAGCCTATTCCTGTTTTAGATGGCTCTAATTTTTAGGTTGCTTTTCTTTACATCAGATCTAAATTTGTTTCTCTATAAATTCTATTCCTTACTCTTAGTACTGCCATCTAAGACCAAGCAGAACAAGTCCAACTCCTTCTCTAATAAACACTAGGAGATCACTATCATGATCCATACTTGCTCCCCATCCTGTCCAGATCTCCAGTTTGTTTTAACTGATCCTCACCTGGGGCTTTCATGAGACCCAATATCCAGCCAGTTAAACCTTCCTATAAGCCCTTTCCAGTTTGTCAATGTCCTTCCTAAAATGTGGTGCCCAGAACTGAACATAATACTCCAGATGTACCCTGAGCAGAACATCACAGAGCGGGTTTATCACCTTCCTAGTGCTGGACATTATGCAGTCTAGGATGACATTAGCTTTCTTGGCTGGCATACCAATCAATCAATAAAGCAATCATTAAGTTCCTACAATGTACCAGACATGTATTAAACACTAACGTCACAAAATGAGCTTCCTGTCTACTCAAAATCATTTTAGGACAAACTTCAAAGTAGTTATCTACTTCCACTTTGTACTTATGAAGCTGATTTTCTGAGCCCAAGTATTTCCTGGAAGATACCAAGCAGATTCTAACTTCCAAGTTTTTTTTTACCTTAACTATCTCTCCATGACCCAAAGTACTTTCTGACAAGAAGCAGATTATACAGCCTGGAGCTGAATAAAGTCTCTGGAATTACTGCATCAGATTCTACACTAGAGAAACAAAAGAGATCTAAATTAGTAATGAAATTGGTGAAATGTGCCACCTGCTGGTGAAAATATTAAGTGCATTCTGCATCAGGCAAATTTTAGGTACTGAATTATTTCAGTACTTTATGAATCTCTGAGTTTGACCCTGGGGGTACTCCCTTTTACCAATGCAGACTGAAAATCCTTCTACAATTTAGCATATGGTCTTTAGAAGTTGCAGAGACCAAAATATTTTGTCTTCCCTCAGTCAACTTCATGATGAGCCTCTTGAAACTTAGCTAGGCAGGGCCTTGAACAAAAGACCATTGCTAGGCCTATATTCAGAGTTTGGTAGGTGACTTGCCTGAGCTTATACTCTGCTGGCATAACTCAGGGTCATCTTCCATACCACAATGAGGTACTAGAGTAGAACTTTAGTGGAAAAAGTACTGAACTGCTCAAATTTTAAAAGAATGGAGACTTGAACTGCCTTTTATCTGGCATCATGCCTCCTTTTGTTATCCCTCATCTACTCTCAGTGAGTTTTGCTCTAATAACTAGATATGGACCTGAGCACCAGTGTGTTTGATCACCAATGCTTTTTCCCCCCAACCCCAGCACTATCTATACCCATCTATAAACACATAGCCAGAAACAACTGCATGGAGGGAAAGAATGCAACTCAGACTAAAAACAGGCAGAATAGCCTGGAAAGCTGTTACAGCTACAGAAAAATGTAGGGGGTAATGACTTAAACCAATGACAACTCTCAGAGGCAGGCTACATGGGGAACAACAAGCAGACAGTTAGAATCACAGAATTTTAAAGCTAGAAAGGAATCTTCTAACTCATGTTTCAAATCTCTTAGCTTTTTCAAATAAGGAAACTGAAAAACTGGAGGGGTTAAGTGATGATCCCGAAGTCTCACAGTTAGTTAGTAGCAGAACTAGGACCAGACCCCAGGTCTCCTTACTGCTTGCCCAATGCTCCTTCCATTCTGTGTCACAACTTCTTTATGGTTCAGTACCTGTGCTCAGGTATCTCCTGCCTAAAAGAGAATTCAGCCCCTATAGTATAAAGAAGAGTAAGGAAGAAAAAATTTAAGATGAGTCAAAATTGTTAGAGCAGGATATGTATATAATAGGTTAAGTACAAAGTCCCAAAGCTTGACTCATACAATGGACTAGATGGAAGGAAACTAAGGAAAGGATATTTTTCAAGGTCTACACTTACTCATTAGGGAGAATGGTTCTAAATGTTCCCTATAAATAAGCTGGATCTGAAAAGACCCTGGGCATCAAATGGCAGAACTTCTGGAGACCTATTACTGTCTGTGGCACTCTTTTAGAGGCAATATCAAACCTAACACAAAAAGAGAAAAGAACTAGAAATGATGGCAATCTTCCAGTTCTTTCATTATTATAACCTTGGCGAGACTATCTATTCTGGTAATTACTGACTGCTGAGTCAAAGTCTAAGCTTTCCAGAGACTAAATAATACATACACGGCTGGACCATTTCAGGAAACAATCCTTGTAAGCCTGATGAGTGATCACTATCTTTTGTATTTTTAAATTACAAAACAAGTAGCAGAAGGGGCCTGACACCCCTAAAAATTCTGCCTAATAAGAAGTCTGTTAACTTGCTATCCAGGAAATTTGCCCAACTTTCTTTTATGTAAGTCGTCTGACCCTACTCCAATCCAACAGATGATCCAAAAGAAAAAGACAACCTGCAGAAGTATAATCCTACAAAACTGGCATAAATAGGGAAATGTAGTCTAGAGATCTGAGCATAAAAGTACGCTGTCATGCCATGTCCTTACAAAATCTTGATCCTAAATAGCAAGTCTGGAGATTTAATTGAATATTCCCTATTGGGAGTGGAACTGGTTAGGTGCCACCTGGTGGACAGAAAGAAGAAGACAGGCAAGAAGAAAAGTTAAGACTTTTTTGGAGGATCCCTTCCTACTATGGACCCCTTCTGAAGACTGGTTAGGTAGCTCTAGGGAAGCTATAGTTCAGGTAGACCTATCAGTTTTCTTCCTGGTTTGTGTACCTTGTCCTGAGATTATTTTAGGATGCTGGAATTAGGAGATAACACAGCCTGGCTTCAAGGTGGAGCTTCTTCCTCTTCCCTGAGTTATTTAAATTGCCCAATCTTTCCTAAATTAGGCTCAAATTTTGAAATGCACAGGATCAAAGGATTACTGGTCTAAAGCTGTAAGGGACCTCAAATGCTATTTAGTTTGAATTCCTCATCTGCTAAAGCCAAAGGTGGTTAGATTTTAAGTAATTGAGGGAACACGAACCTCACGATTTCAAAACTCAGTCTTCAGATGGCCTAAATGGAACTGTTTGTTTTATCTCTTCATAAAATAGGAAGTTTACACAATGGTTTGCTAAGTGTCAGGGGGTACATGTGTATGACAAAACAATGGCATCTGTGTCTCTCAAACATTGCTAGAAACTGAGGAGAGTGGACATAAGAAAGAGATCTGTTTAATTAGCTTTCCATTCTACTTCCAGTAGATAATATATCTATCTGGCTTTCAGCAAATAAAAGAAAACTGAATGGTCCTGGAGTGAACCTAATTAATCAGAGAAAAATCCAGAACTAGAATATACTGAACGATACAATCTTTGGAGGGCACAGGGCAAATCAAGTTCTATACCTTAGGATTATTACTATGACAGGGGCTTTTAAATTTTGTTCGCTTTTATTTTTGTCCTCCCTTCAGCCCAGGGGGGCCTTTATAACAGCCAATATTTTGTAAAATGTTTGCTGAATAAACAAACATTTCAACCGGTCTCATGTCATTTTGGGGATAATGATTTTTAGTGTTCCCCCTAAAACCATTCAATAAGCTTAACTGGAAGATATCTTAGCCAAAAGAAGAAAATTCAATATTTATTTCAATGGAATTCATGGAACCTAGGTTCTCAAAGGGCAAAAGCCACCAAACTGGAAAGGCTTTTGTAATGAACCCTGTAATATCTATTGTCCAAGGTCAGTTCTGAAAATCTCAATCCCCAAATTAACTGCAAGGTGAAGAACTGGCTACAGGAATGGTCACAGAAATTTTTTAAGACCTACTAAGTTGCTGGTGATCTGTGTGAATGAAAAATATTCATGCTAATAAAATGACAGATCCTTGAAATATTAGGATTAATTACTGCATAGGTATGAAATATACCTTAATGAAGATAAATCTCGGTAATAAAAAGCTGAATTGTAGTGAGGTAAAAGTTATCCTAGAGTTCTAGACAGGTCTGCTATCTCTATAAGGGGGTCCTAGGATAGGCTATATTGTTCTCTTACTTCCTGAAGAGTAGAGAAAGAAAAGGTCCAGGCAGAAATATAGAGCAGTGAAATGGCAGCTCTAATAATGACTGCTGTCTGACAAAATTATTTAATCAGACACAAAATTCCCAAAAGGTTATGCTACAAGTTAAGGGGTTGAGATGCAATTTTCCTGACAAAGTACATACTCGATAGGTGTTCAGCAGAAATTCCTAAATTAGGTCAGCCTCATTTACCAAGAACATCATGTACAGAAGATGTGGGAGAATCTCAATGAGGAATAAGATAAATTTCTCTAAGCTTAAAAAGGCATAGTTTTAGGGGAAAATGCCATTTTGATATCAATAGACCCTTCTGCTAAGGAAATTGCATCCAATTTAAGATTTAACCCCGTATAGTCAAATTCTAATGAGAAAAATACCACAAAAGCCCTAGTTTCAACTAATACCCTAAGCAAGGGTATTTATAAATTTACTTCTCTCAAGTGCTTACTGAGTTCTTATGAGACCTGGAATTCCCTTAACACAATTCCTATATTATAACAGAGAGAAGGATTAATCAAATTACATCAACACATCACCTAGCTCTGGAAAAGTCTCTGAATTCTAGGTTTAAAGATTCTAAACATGGGAAATAGAAAAGAGATGCCAAAAAGAGGGAGTGTTCTTAAGAACAACAACCGCTATCTCCATACTTCAGGAATGAAACGCATAAGAATTTTTTTCAAAGGGCATTCATTATTTTGATTCAGAGGATTAGGAGAAGGCTTATAATGAAGAAGAGAACAAGAAGAGTGATACAAAGCTTTCTAACAGAACTGCTAAAAATACTTATTTATGGAAACTTCCCTGAAATTTAAAGCAGTCTGTGATAGAAGACACTTCAGTAGGAAATGGGAAAGGGAAAGTCCAGAAGTTTTAGTTACGCCTGAAAATGCAATTTAGATTGCATCCATTTATCTATGTTCCGTTAATATTACAGCACATTGGAAATATACTGAGTTAAAACAAGACATTAAGTTCTGTACTCAATGAAAGAGTGAGTCATAGTTATAGGGTTTATCTTAAAAATAAGAGAATCATTACACTGTGGAAAACAAAAAGGACTGAAAACCTGTAAATGAGCTGATGGTCACTGAAGTTTCCCTGGGAAAATCGACTTCCATTTTCTTTACATAAAGTATCAGAATGTAAAGTTCAAATCAGGTTTGTGTGCTGGGTCTTCCAGACTAACCAAAGAGGCAGAAGTCTGCATAAAGGGAAGGAAAGGGCGATATAGAGACTAAAACCAGAGCTAGGAGCTTTAGTCCACAAACAGTTCCAGATCCCCCCACCCATGTGGAAAATGCTAAAAGTATACTTCTGCCATATTTCAGCATTTCAAGGATCTGTGATTTGACAGATGAAGCATTCTATCTGCCAACACTGATCATAACTGCTATATGATTTAGTAGATGGTCTTTGCCAAACTGCTATGACTAAAACATCATTACTTTGTGTACAACATAGTGACAAGACTCTCTGAACTCCAACAGACTTGTCTTTGAACAGTGGACATAGAATTCATCACTAATTCTGTGCTCAAAACCTTTCTAACTTCACAGGTTCTGTAAGGCTTTTGATTAACCAGGCTTGCCTGCCCATCATCAGGTGATCAGAGAACTTTTGGTCCAACTTTTATCACAAAACTGGGAGTAAACTTGGTTCATAAAGGACATAAATATAGAACCTCATCACTGGGAATAGCTCCTTCATCACTCTGGGTGGTACCCAGACAAAGTCACAAACATAAAGACAGCAAAGAAAAAAAGAGAAAAAACTGAAATCCCTGCTTACAGGAATTAGTGTCTGAGAATAGAGAAAGCAATAGCGCCACTCCTTTTCTGCTTCAAATTTAGTTTCTAAATTTTAAACTAAGTAGGGACAAATGGATGAAACAAAGTATACAATTGAACAGGGAAGGTTACTGGACTTGTGTTTTCAGTTACCACTTTTCTGAAGTACATTTGTGGATGCCTGTCATCCATAAGGCACTAAAAGAAATCCTGTTAATTCAAATCTGTACATCTTCAGAACCATGGAATCTCCACATTTATTAATCTGAATGATGGAATCTTAATAGTGAAAAATGAAAGTTTTTACACCTAAAAGAGGCCAAGCCATAGCTTTAGAAAAGCTTAGTAGTGGCAGAACTCAAAAGTATTCCAACAAGCCAAAAACAGGCAAAAATGCCTCTTCTGACAGACAGAAAGCTAAGACAGGAAGATTCTAAGGTGGTCACATGGTGGGGGGAGGTAGAGAAGTGGGTAAAGGGGGAGTTTATCCATCAGTGGACAAGAAGATTGAAGTCATTTTTCTTTGATAAAGATACTAAATGGACCTCAGGGAACATTAGCACAACCTTTAAACTAAGGAGACCAAAGATCATTGTTATCCAGAACTTCAGCAGTGAAGGTGGCAGTGAAGGTGCCCTGAGGACTAGGGCAAAGAGACAAGACTAAAACTCTGCCAGCTCACAGTACTATACAAAGGCAGACGTCATTTCTAAGAGCTACGAGAAGCACCAGCAGCCTATCAGGCTCCTTACTGAGATAAATTGAAGTGTGATTTTGCCCCATCAAATCAAAGAAAAATTACAACTGCCACATTATAAATATGCTAATTTCGCTTATGGGAGAAAAGTGTCACTGGAACCATGCTTACTCATTTCACTCATCAGGGCTACACATGTATGTCTAGGTAACAAAAACACAGGAAGGAGATGAAAATGCCCAATTATAGGGGGTGACAACTTCTAAAACACTATAGTCCTGAGGACAGAAGACTAAAAATACTCCCCTCTCCTACCACTCCTCATCCCATTCTAAGGCAGCACAAAACCAGTATGTCCTTAGAAGGAAAAAACGGGGAAATAGAGAAAAAAGAAGTTATTTTGTTGCTGAGTTGTTTTCAGTTATGTCCAACTCTTTGTGACCCCATTTTGGGTTTTCTTGGCAAAGATACAAGAATGGTTTGCCATTTCCTTCTCCAGCTCATTTTACAGATAAGGAAACTGAGGCAAATAGAGGTAAGTGACTTGACCAGGATCACACAGCTAGTCAGTGTCTGAGGCCAGATTTGAATTCACGAAGATAAGTTCAGGAAGATCAGTCCTCCTAACTTCAGGCCCAGCTCACTATCCAGTGCCACCTAGCTTCCCATAAAGAAGACAAATTAGCTTTTCTAAAATGCAACGAAACAGTACGAGAATTAGAAAAATAGCTGAACGGAGCTGAAAGAGCAGTAAAAAAGTCACATGGTACCTGGTTTCAAGTCCCAGCTCCCCCCTCTGATTAACTGTAATTTTAGTTAAGTCTTTTGACCCTTCTGAACCTCAGTATTCTCATTTATAAAATGAAAGATGGCAACACTTGTCCCCCCTTCATAGGGCTATTGTGATGATCAGATGAGATAATGTGTATTACAGTACTCTGAGCACACTGTATATAAGAGCTTTTATGGATATAACACTCCATACAAATTTAAGGCTCACTAATAACAATAATAAGCAGGGAAACATATGAGACAATATCAGAGGTAACTGTCCATCATTTTTCAAAAAAGCGAGCAGGTAACTTGAATAATGTCTTAAATTCATGCAGATCTTTCTTTCCTACTAAGTTAGAGGTGTCCTTATAATACCTGTCAGTCCTAAGAGAGCCGAAAGAGTTTAAAGAACATCCTGCCAAATAATTCACATATGGCCTCATTCAGAAAGAACTGAATTCCCAATATTGTGACTCAGTTACCTGAATATTTCTCTTTGCATTCACTCAACACTACTTTTCCTCTATGCCTCTTTTTGTGCTCTCGATTTGAGAGACCCAACTTTAATTCTATGAAATTCTCTGCCATGCTATACTCACCTTTGGAAGCTGCAAAAGTGGGCCAGGGAGAAAAAAACCACCAGAAGTTGGAATGAAATGAGAGAAAGAAGAATCAGATCTAGTTCACTGTTATCTGTAACCAACCACACACCCACTTCAACAAAATCTATTACGACATGACAGGCACAAGGCACAGTCAGAGCTAGATCATTCAGTGTGCTCTGGGGCATGCGGAAATCATACTACCCATAGCAATGATATGGCTCTTTAACAGAAATTAATGTAACCACAAGATAATTCAGAAATGGTTAAGCCTCATCTATTCCAAGGAAACTCATCTTTCTAATCCTGTTATCCTCAAAAATAGAAAACATGTTTGTTTTTCCTAAGGAACAAGTCCCATTCTAAACCACCCAATATCTCCTTCCTACCCCCAGTTTCCTTTCCTAGCTTAGTCAAAGCTGATAAATTCCTCCTCCACAGGGTATTTATTCCCTGGACCTGAACTGTCCCCTGAAGGAAAGTACTTACTTTTTGTCTGGGCTGAGAAGGTAAGCGTGAGCTTGGAAAATAGCTCACTGTTCTCAAACCGGTCTTCCTTTACCTTTGTCCAAAAACAGTCCTGGGAGAGATCCTCAGCAACAAACTGTGGACATAGACAAGGTCTGGAGTCACTATTATAGGCTCCATACTTTCCCGCTCATGCCATCTGAACTGCAGATATGGGAAGCAGCTAGACAAATTTTAAAGCACCAATTTACAGGACTAAGGTTCCAACAAAATGTCCTGAAGCAGCTACATTTTTAAAGCTGGAACAAGAGATATGGACTCCAGAGTAAGCCATAAAGAAATGTCTTTAGTTGTCATGTCTCTTAACTCCAGACTCAAAGCTCTCTAGCTCTAACGACTCACTCCTGATACTGTGGCATATTCTTTTCACGAAAGCTAATTTTAAATGTGTTAATTTTGTCAAGTGAATAAATCAGTCAACTGAACCCATCAATCTTTTCATTTGAACCTTCTCCCTAGGAGAAGGCAGTTTACTCAGAATCCTAATGGTTTCAAAACACCCTCCAATAAGGATAAGTTTAGACTTGGTCTTTGTTAAAGTTAAAGTTCGGAAAGGACAGATACAGGTGTATGTATTTTAATGACCAATGGAATTCATAACTTTTAAAGCAGGACAATTATCAGTTGCCTAAAAACTTTGGAATGGCCGATTATGAAATTTTGCTACCACAGTGCTGCCACCTTCTGGAGCAAAAGGTAAAGTACATTAAGTTGATAATAAATCCAAAATTTAAATGACCTGAAAGAGTGTGCTAAATTCTCCATGGAGGTAGAAAGGCACTCTATGTACATGAATCTTAATAAATCAATGCTTAATGGCGCCAATGCTGGGACTCTGAAGACACACTTGGCCAAAGGAAAGTAAAGGAAGTCCATTCTAGGAGATTACCCACTTAAAAAGGTTGAGTCAAAAACCGGATGCAGCTTTTTGACCACAGGCTTTCAAATTTGGCAGCAACTCTCACCTTGGACCAGTTTGGCCTTCGGAGCTGCACCTCTGGCTTATACACCTTCTTTGGAACCAATCCATAGGGTAGAGCTGGAGTTGCAGTCACTCCCAGACCCCCAAATGCAGGAGGGGGAGGAGGGATACCAGAAACCCCTGAGAGTAGAGGGGGTGGAGGGGGTGGAAGGATTCCAGTACTTCCAGGGAGGGGAGGGGGAGGAGGAATGCCATCTCCACCAGGAAGGGGAGGGGGAGGAGGAGGAAGAATGCCATCTCTACCAGGGAGGGGAGGAGGGGGGGGAGGAGGAGGAGGAGGAGGAAGAATGCTATCTCCACTGGGGAGGGGAGGGGGTGGGGGTGGGGTTACAGAAGGTATAAATTCACCGCCAGGTAAAGGAGGGGGTGGAGGTGGAGGGGGTGGAGGTGGAGAGGGTGGAGGTGGAGGGGGTGGAGGTGGAGGGGGTACAGTAATAGAAGGTAGAACATTACTACTACCAGGTAAAGGAGGGGGTGGGGGTGGAGAGGGTATGTTAGCAGAGGGAACAGTTTCACTGCTAGGGGCAGGGGGAACAGAAGAGACTACTGCAGCTGAGAGAGAAGCCATATCCTTCTTGGCATCTTCCAGTTCCTTTGACAAATTGGCAACCTACAGAAGAAAGCAACAGCAACATAAGAAATCAAGCACTTTCCACCTACATTCCCAGCCAAGGGAAGTTCCTTCTGATTCTTAGGCATGCCTATCTGAGGCTTCAGAATAACCAATATCAGTAAGTGGCAACAGGCCCTACTTCTCCTGCCCAGATGTTACCTTTCCAGTCAGCTGAGAGACTTCGGCCTCCAGATCCTGTTTCTCAGTAGCTAATTGTTGTTTCTCAGCATCTAATGTTTGCTTCTCTCCTTGTAGGTCCTGGAGCTTCTGTTCAAAGTCACTCTCCATCTTTTTCATTTCCACCTGTAGCTCATGCCGGGCAGTTAGCTCTGAGTCCAGCTAAGGAAAAACAAATTAATATTCCAGGAAGCGACTCTTGTCTCCCAGGGCAAGGCATAGAACTTTCTCTGTAACATACCATATTACGTTGCTATTTTGCTTCTGGAGCTGCCCCATACCCGAGGCAATGCCTAGGAAGGGAGAATGATAATGCCTTGACCCTAAAACCTGAGAGCTGAGAGTGTGGATCCTAGATATTAAAAGTCTTCCCTCTTCTAGAGTCACAGCTATAAGTCTGAAGTTTAAGAACATTTCCTTTATTCAACCTGGATAGTTATTAGAAGTGGTTTACATTTTTGTAGCCCTTCAAGATTTATGAAGCAAAGCACACAAAAGGGGATTTGAGAGCAAAAGTAAGAGAGCACTAAAGTGCTCTATAATGGTCACAGAGAACCCAAAGAACACAGGGCCAGGTGAAGACAGGTAGCATCATAGCCACAAAAATCTAGTCCTATTTAGGACCTTATTGCTCCAAAGGAAGAAATCCAGAAATGCCAATGCAAGCAAAGGGAGCGGTTATTTAGGGTCACCGTCTGTCATTTCTATTCTGCTGATGGCCCAGGAAAGAAAATAATATAAGAACAGTACTGTTTCTACTTGTCCATACCCATGCTGTTTTCTAAACTAAGCAGCTAAAAAAAAGGCCCTAAGTTAGCACTCTTTCCATAGATCCAAACTGGATGCCAACCTCACCAAAACGACTGGGGAAGAGGAGAGGGGGATAGATGTGGAGGTAGGGATAGAGGAAAAGAGCAAACTAGTGGGTTAGGCAACCAAGACTAACTCTCAGACAAAAAGAAGATGGAAGTGCTTTAAGTAAACCTTCTCTGGCTCCTCATAATCACCTTCTTTTCCAACTCTATAGCTTTGGCCTCAGTTTTCTCGACTTTTGTTTTATCGATCATTTGATCTGAAAAAAAGAGAAGATAAGAAGTAAAATTTCCAATTCTCTCTGTCCTCTCACTCCATCCTATAAAAGAAGCATTCTAATATCCTCTGGAATGTATTCTAAAGAGCAGATCCCTTTTCCCCATTACATTCAACCTAAATGGATTTATAATTCCCAGTTTCACATATAGAGAATATGACCCTCTAGAACAGCAGTTCTCAACCTGTGGGTTATGTTCAATTTGTAACAATGAAAATACATCCTGCGTATCAGACATTTACATTACGATTCATAACAGTAGCAAAATTACAGTTATGAAGTAGCAATGAAAATAATTTTATGGCTGGGGGTCACCACAACATGAGGAACTATATTAAAGGGTCATGGCATTAGGAAGGTTGAGAACGACTGCTCTAGAATCTACTGGACTACCTCCCAGATCCTTCACAGGTTCAAAGTTGTGAATACATGTATAAAAATAAGGATAAGATCTAGAAACAAGACAGGTAGAAAGGCCAGTAAATTATTTGGATCTAAAACCACATCTCCTCCCACATGCTTTTATTTTCCTATTTCCATAGAGAGTATTATGATCCTTCTAGTCACACAGGCTCAAAAACCTCAGTCACCTCTCAACTTGTCAATTTTCTCTTATCTCACATATCTAATCAGTTGCTAAAGTCTTGCTAATTTATCTCCACAACATCTTAAAACCGTCCTTTTCTCTCCATTCACATAGCTACTACCCAAGATCAGGCTCTTATCTGGACTTACTTCAATAGCCTTACTTTGTGGGGAGGGAAGATGGCTGAGCGGGGAGGGAGTGGTTTGTGGCACTGTTTATTACAAATTTCTGGTAAAAAAAAAAGTCACAATGGAGATGTTTTATATTTAAACTTTGGTGATAAAAATATAGCTCTTTACATAAAGAACCATGACATCAACAACTGAGAAATACAGTATATCGATTATCATCTGCTTTCATATGGTCTCCCTCATTAAGGACATAATCTAATGTTCATAACTTCTTTTATTTTTTTAATCTCATTTTTTCTTTTTTTAAAATTAATTAATTTATTTTCTTGTTTACATCACTCATTTCCACGAGAATTTGAGTTACAAATTTTCCATCACTTCTTTTAAAAGAAGCTCATGGATGTTGATGCTCCCTCCATAGGAAGAGACAGAAGAACAGTTAAGAAAGAACAAAGCCCTCACTGGCATCCATCCTATGTCCTGTGATTAAAAGGAAACTGACCTAAATTATTATAATCCCCAAAAGATTAAACATAACTTCACACTTCCAATTCTGTTCTGTCTTCTTCGTGATAAGTGGTATTATTATTTAAGTATTTGTAAATGTAAAGATATGTTTCCCAACTAAAGTCCTAACAGGCTAACCCACTTCCCAGATGTTCAAGCCCATCACTTCATCCTGATTCCAAGAATATAGAGAACAAGGTACATAGAATCCTGGACTCTAAAATGATATAATGTCAGATTTACCCTTTAGTAAACTGTGAAGGGCCTGGATAAACTATTTTGAGATCCATTTAATATCATCTATCTGGCTAATTTATCTGACTGCTTCGGCCCTTAGAGGAGCAGGGTCTTGACTATAAAATCCAAGCCCGAAGAGACTGGGAGCTCCTATGAGTGCTGGATTTCTAACTTCCATAATCTGCTATTATTCCCAGCCACATGTGTGGCACCACAGCCAGGTGTTTTCAATTACCTTATTCATACAGAGAAGGTATCAACATTTAAATCAGTTTCTACTTCAAATGGAAAAAATGTTCTAGGGGCTTGTAGCAGAAAGTTGCCTTGTCCATTAATGTTCCTTTAAATGGTAGCACCAGAGAAAGGAAAATGTGTTGATGGCCAAATGTTTATAACTGCTAATGTAATCTACCTAATCCCAGGATAAATGTCCTATTTTTTTTTACCTTTTACAATAGCCTTCTCCTAGGTCTCCCTGCCTAAAGACTCTCCCCAATCCAATATATCTTCCACAGATTTGCCAAAGTGATATTCCTGAAGACAAAGTGAAATGAATCCTGACCTAAAGAAGCTTACATTCTCTAAAGATGAGAGAGAAGGGGGGAAGGGGATGAGAGAGAGAGAGAGAGAGGACATAAGATGATTTTTGTGGGTGGGGTAACTCCTGGCTTGAGAGGTTCAGGAAAGGCTCCATGAAGGTAGAACCTGAATTCAGTCTCTGAGGAAACTAGGGGTTCCAAAAGGAATAAGTGAGGGGATAGTATATTCAAGGCATAGATTTGTGTACCTTTGTATTCTCCCTTGGGATATATTAAAAGAATAGATCCCTTCCATACCCTCTCCACAAACTGTACCCCTCTCCACCCTCTCCACACACACACACACACACACACACACACACACACACACACACACACACACACACACACACACACACACAGGATAACTAGATCATAAAGTTATGTGAGAGTAACATGTAATCAGGACCGAAAAGGTAGGCCAAGGCTACATTGTGAAGGGTTTTCAATGCCAAATAGAGGAGTTTTTATTTTATTCTAGATAACAGAGAACCTAAATACCCTAGAGAATAAAGAATGGAGTTTCCTCAGAAAAGCTGTGACATGGTTAGACCTGGACTTTGGAAAAATCATTTTGGCAGCTATGTGGAGGATAGAATGTAGTGAAGAAAGACTTGAGGTAGGGAGACTAATTAGGAGGCTATTACAACAGTTCAGAAAAGGACCTAAAACTAGGCTGGTGACTACTTGAGGAGAGAAGGTGTTGGATGCATGAGATGGATGCAGAACTGATAAGATTTGGTAGTTGATGAGGTTTCTGGGGTCAGTGAGAGGAGCTAAAGATGATCTAAGGTAGCAAACCTGAGTGACTGGAGGAATAGTGTTACCCTGGACAGTAATACAGAAGTTCAGAAGAGCACAGGTTTGAAAGGAAAGATGGAGTTGTTTTGGGTATGTTGCATTTGAGATGCCTAGAGGACATTTAGTTCAAAATGTCCAAGGTTGGTGATACAAGCTGGGGCTCTGGGAGGAGACAAGGACAAGACACAGGATAAAATAAACTCTTCCATTTGGTATTTAAAGCCCTTTGAGTCCTTCAAGCCCTTGGTTTGGCAACAACCTATCTTTCCAGTGTTATTATACATTCATTCTCTTCAGGTACTCGTCTTCAGTACAGCAAAACTAGCCTTGTCATTGTTCTTCACACACAACACTCAATTGTCCATCCCCAAGCCACAGCATAAGCTTGAAATGTCCTCCTTTCCTCCTATCTGATTCACAGAAGACCTAGTTTCCTTTAGAGCTAGGCTCAAGTGCTACCTCCTATATGAGGCCTTTCCAGATCCTCCCATTAAGTGCCACAAAATGACTTCGTATTTATTTTGGATGTACTTCTTTGTGTACATGCTGTCCCCCTTTCCAAAACATGAGCTTCCTGAGGAACAAGGATAATGTCATTTTTGTCTTTGTCTCCCCAGCACCCAGTATTATGTCTGGCACTTAATAAGTGCTCAATCTTTTGGTTAATTAACTGGGAAGGGAGATGGAAGGTAGAGAGGATGTTTTGATGAAAAGCCAATAGCAACAGTAGTTACCCCTGTGCTTACCAATCAACCCTTCAATGTCTATTTGGAGGTGTCGGCACTTGAAGTCAGGATCAGCACCATTCTTATGCAGCACTATCTGGGATATACACTCATCTATCAGTTTATAGTACTGAGGTCTGCAAAAAAGAAAAAGAGAATGAGGAATAACCACAATACTCTCAGGCTCCAAAGAAGCTCTGGGATGTAGAAGTCACATGGCTGCAATAAACAATTCTAGTGCCTTTCCTCTATTGATTATTTCAAATTCATCCAAACTACAGCTTGTTTATACAGAGTTGTTTGCAAAGCTGTCTCCCTCAGTAGACTGTGTTCTTAGAGACAAGGGACTTTCTTTTATCTTTTTTTGTGTCTGCGTCATTTAACACAGTTATGTGGCACAAAGAAGCTTCATAAAGGTCAGTATGGAGTCCCAGGGAAAAACCTTGAGATAAGGTCCTTTTTTAGAAATCTGAAATAAGATTGTTATATCCATGCCATGAACTATTCTACTTCAGCTGCCCTGAGTTTTCTGGATAATCAAGCCCAAACTCCTGCTCTCTCACTCCATTTTTTCAGCTCCCCTTCCCCTCCCAAAGAATTCTGTCTTGCTTTTCCTCTGACAGGACAATACTAGCAGCATCTGCTGATTATTCCTTTTCAATCAAATGGGCAGGTATGGCTCTCTTACTCCAACTGGAAATTACTTTAAAGATAACCTTAAAATGTTCCCACCCCAAACGAGATTGTACCCTTTGTACCTCTCAGCCAATCAGAGGTGTTTTTCTGCCTAATTAAAGAGAAAATTCTCAGACACTTATGGCTATGAGTGAACTCTAGTCCTTAGTCTTCTTTACTCCCTCTACTCTACTCTGTAATCTAAAAGTTTGTCTTTCCTCCTTAATTTAACACCGAAGTAGCTGCCTGCTCCTGGCTTTCCCAGGCACCCTGCCACCCACCCCACCTGGCCTCGTAGTCATTTCGGACCAGCAGCAGGTGTTGCAGGATGGACAGGAAGAGTGGCTCAGCCTTTGAATCTTTAACCGTATTCAGGAGGATCTGGAAAACTTCACTGAAATCAGTGGGAAAGGGCTAAGGAAAACATGAAACTAGGCTAACCATAGATTCCTGACAGTTGTCAGGAATTCTACGAAATGCCCCACCTTAAGGAGCTGCCCTCCCAAAAAAAAAAAAAACAAAACTCCACCATTAGCACATGGAATTAAGCTCCATCTCCTAAGGCCCCTCAACTCAAGAAACCACTGTGAAAAAGGATTATGTTGCAAAATTCTTTAGATCTCAAGGATCAAATAATGAAGTGAACATAAAGTACCCACAAAAGTAGTTGCACCAGACCTCAACATGTAACCAGATTACTGCCAGTGAGTCTCAATCCTCACCTAAGAAAGATACACAAAGTAGTCAAGGGCACATAAACCTCCTCAAAAGGTCATGCTTTGGCCACATTCCCTGACCTATGTTTTCTTGTGATTAAATTCAAATCTCTTAGTATTTATTCCCAGGAAGCAAATACTAATCTTTCTGGCCTCCTCTGTTGCAAAGGACCCTCTGATGTCATTGTCCAAGGTTTCTCAGACAAAAAAAGCCTGAGAATATTGTTAAGAATGCCCAAAAGGTTCTCTTGCTGAGTCAATTATAGGGACATGGACCCTAATTCCTTAAGCAGTGAAATCTTTCTTAGGACATAAAGATTTCACTCAAAGTTCAGCTGCTACAACTGAACTTAACACAGGCACCACATCTGGAACCACTATTCAGCAGAAGGATATTCCATTTCCATTCGTATGTCGTCCAGTCTTCCCTTCAGGTCATAGGAATCCTCCTCCCCTTGTTCATCAAAGACAGACAGCTGTACCTTCATATCCTCATTCTCCATCAGGCGCAGGTCCTATCAACAGTCAAACACAGGCATCAAAGAACTTAGAACTGTCTGTTATGTTTTGGTTGTTTTCCAAAATTGTTTTAAACAAATAACCAAAGCTTTCAAGAGAATGAGAGATACTAGTACAGAAAAAAAAAGGAAAAAACAAGTCATATTATAATTCTGAGGAATTTGCCCTCACCTTAAGCACTTGCTGCAGACCTGAGCGCATCAGCTCACTTCGGATGTGAACTCTGAAATCAAGTTCTTCTGCAGGTGTGATGAGGGCATTGATCAACTGTAGACATCCCACCTAAGATGGAATGACAAGATAGCTGGTCAATGTTAACTTCCAGAGGACACTAAGGAAGATTATTTTTCTATTAAACTTATTTTTAGAGGAAAACATATACCCTCAGCATCTAACATAGATCCTACAAGAGCCATTAAAGTCAGGAGACCCAATCTAATCACTAGCCTGAATAGATCAGAGTTCTTGATATAATTCCTTGGCCTATGAAACCCTGGACTGGCCAAGTATCTTCCTTGTTTCAAAATTTAGTTTTCCCGGCTATAAAACAGTCACAGCAATTTCTCAGCCAATGTTGAATCAACGATGGTTACCAGAGGCTATTTGGCCCAAGACAGTTTTCTGGACTTTTGTTTGTTTTTTTCTAGTCAAGACCTATCACTAACATGTGAAGCTCCTCAGTGAGGAAACTCTCTTTACCAAGGCTTATCAGCAATTCATCTATAACACAGTCTTGAGATGCACTGAGATGACAAGGAGAGACTGAATGACTTGCCCAGTTTAATGCTGCTAGTATGTCTCAGAGGTTGGCCCTGAACCCTGACCAGCCTGATTCCAATCCTCCATATCAAACTGTCTCTTAACCCAAACCATACATAACCAAAATTCCTATCTACAATATGACTGACAAGTGGTCATCTGGTCTCTGTTTGAGGACCAAGTATCTCCTGTGTGTTCCACATCTGGTCAACTCTAATTATTAGAGAATGTTTCCTTACGTTAAGTCTAAATCTGCTTCTCTGTAACTTCCAGCTAATGGCTCCTACTAGGACCTACTTGGCCCTGCAGGACCAAGCAAAACAAGTCTAATCTTTTTCCCCTAAATTTTCAAATACTTGAAAACCACCATCCTGACTCCTCTAAGTCTTCTCTTTTCTAGGTTAAATCTCTGTTTCTTTATGCAGTTTTTATAGGGCATGATCTCATTCCTGGATGCCAATATGCTAGATATGCGCTAGCTTATCTATGTCCTTCCTAAAATGTGGCACCCAAGAAAGTCTGCTTTCTTAAGAAGTCTCATATTTATCCTGTAGCATAAAGCACACAAAAAGAAAACGTCCCATTTGTTCTAGTGAGAGACCCAAGAAATATTGCCCCCTGCATCTCCTTCCCAGGTGCTGCTCTCAAATAACATACCTTGAGGGCAATGGAAGTCCCACTCTTTAATCCTTCCAAGAGAGGCTGGAAGCGGTCAACTTCCTCCATCTCTGCTCGCTCTGTCATAGCCTCCAGAACTCGTTCGTTCCTGCATTGGAGGTAGTGGTTGAAAGGTGGGAAGTAAAGGATGGGGAAAAAGGAAGATAGATTATTCAGGGTCCTACCCAGAAGCATGGGTAAGAAAAGAAAGGGTATAATTATTCTGGCATGACACAAGAAAGATCTTTTTGGAAGTATAGGAAAATATCCACACCACTGCTTCCACCCCTCAGAGGCTTCAGAAGCGGACAGTGGTTCAAAAGATATCCTCTACGAGAGCCCCTAATACAGAGTTTTTCTTCTAAAGACAGCCACTCTACTTAGGACTCTTGTATGGGGAATAAGATCCACTGGATCTGAGTAGATCCACAGTCTATCCAAGCAACTGAGCACATTTTCTTGCACTCCAGCAAACAGCAAATGTGCCTCCAGCACATATACGTTCAGGGATTTAAAAAACAAGGGAAAGGAATTGGGAAAGGAAGAAAATTCCAAGTCACATACATATCCTCAGGCTGTGGTAGAATACAGAGAGCAGACAGAAGTTTGGCTGCATCAATCATCATATTGGGGACAGCAGGGTCCATGGCTCTGACCAGCAGCAGGATTCCTTCTTCTGTTTCCAACATTGTCTTGATTCCAAACTGGCAAAGCAAGAACAGGAAAGAAGATTGTGAAGATTTTAGAGCCAAAGGAAAGAATGTGAAGGGACAATACTCCATGCCTCTTTCTCAGCAGAATCCCAGACTACAAGACAAGGAAAATCTCTTCCTTCAGAGGTACAAGAACCCAAGTTCTCTAAGGATAGAGATGAACTACTCATTAATGTAAATAAATGTGCAAATGAATAAGGAAAGGGAGAACTAATCTGAGAGGAAGTTATCTTTTTTTATTATGAGTCAAAGCAGAAAGAGTAAAGGGACGCTAAAAACAGGCATAAGTGAGAAGTACTAGACTACACTGGGATGAGGTGGCAGAGTGGATAAAGCACTGGGCTTTGGGTCAAGAAGACCTGAGTTCAAATTCAGTCTCAGACACTTCCTCGCTGTGTGAGCCTGGAAAAGTGAAAACCTGATTGCAGTTTCCTCACCTATAAAGTGAGGATCATGACAGCACCTCTGCCTCCCTGGGCTTCTGTGAGAGTCACATGAGATCATATTTGTAGAGCACTTAGCACAGTGCCTGGCGTATTGTACACGCTATATAAATGCTAGTCATAATTATTAAGGAAAGAAGTCAGACTTTTGAAAAGAATATGTGCAGGTTAGGAAACTAAAAAGCACAGGACAAAAAAACAAGGGAGGGAGAGACCTAAGCTGGAAAGGACTAAGAAAGGATAAACAGGTGCCACCAAAAAATAGGTATGAATCAGGATAATGGAAAGTTGTTAACCTTGTGCTCTTGGCTGCCTCTTCAGAGCTGCCAAGTGGCCAGGGGACTGGGTGGCAGTGTGGGAGAGGTAGGGAGCTAGAAAGATCTCACCTTGTTGTTCATAAAAGCTTTCAAGCAGCGAATGATCTCATGTTTGTTGCGGCTGTCGTAGCTTCTACACAAAAAAGAAACAATCAATGAAATGTCTTTAATGCTACATTCCCTCCCAACATCCAAAGAAGAGGCTCCTAAACTGGGACACAAGACTCAGCCCTGAAATCCTAAAGACAAAAAAGAGGCAGAATCATTCACTTCAACAAACATTTAAGTGCTTGCTACAGAGGTAACTACAAAGACCAAGATAAAGCAATCCCAGTCCTTTACATTTTACAGAGGGAAATAAAATGGAACATGCAAATGAATAAAGACAAGATCATGTGAGAAGAGAAATAACACCCACAAGTAAGGGGAATTAGGAAACAATTCCTAGGGTAGGTGTTCCTTTAGAGGACCTTAGAGGAAGCTGAGGATTTTAAGTTAGAAATATAGGTGAGAAAGGAATGCATTCCAAACACGGGGGGGGGGGAGGGGAATAAGGCACAAAGACAGGAGGTGGGACACCAAGTTTGAGGAACAGTAAACAGGATAATTAGTTTGGATTCTAGAGAGTATGAACGAGTTGGGAAGCTATGTTGGAACCAGATTGTGAGGGACTTTACATATTAGGAGGAGGAGTTTGTATTTTATCCTAGAGATATTAGAAAGCCACTCTAGACTGGAGCAGGAAGTGATGTGGTTAGACAAATGTTTCAGAACAATTATTTTGGCAGTTATTGAAGAGATCCTTAAGTCCTGATCCTAGATGGTCCTGTCTTCTCTCTTCAGCTTCAAAGCTAAAAATCTAATGGGAGTAGGACCACAAACCTTCCCACTAATCCTCCAGGCAGCCACAGAATCAATTCTCTTTCATATTCTCCAAAGTCCTACCCCAATACCTCAGTGTGGTATGGACTACAAGTGGTATGGTTCCAATGATAAATGCATGTCTACTGTTTGAAATCCAGCTGAACTAAACTTAATATTGTCACCATCATAAGTGTCATGAATTTTTTGGCCAATTCAATTCAGACTATTTACTAAATTATAAAAGGGCTGGTAGAAGGAGTGGAAGGAGAAGTCTCATTAAAAGAATTCCAAATCCCTGAAGCAACTTCAGTGAAGTACTAATTACTATTTAGAAAAATGCCTAGTAGATTACAACCTCACTCCATTATACCTTATTAAATTAAAAAAGCATTCATTGAGCACCTGACACACAACAGGCACTCTACTAGGTATTGGGACGTTAAGGCAAAAACCAGAGTCTCTACCCTCAAGGAGTTTACATTCTAATTGGAAAACAGGCACACACATAAGTATGCAATAAAATACATACCAAGAAAATACAAATAAGGGAGGGGAGAACACTAAAAAGCAAAGTGGGGGTCTCCTATAGGAGGTGGCATCTAAGCCATGTTTTGAAGGAAGAGGTGTGGGTAAAGAAGGAAACCACTGTAGGCATGGGGAACTGCATGGGCAAAGGCACAGGAAAGGACGTGGAATGTTCTCTACTAGGAGAGGAGGTAGGTTAGTCTGGCTGAACAAAAAGTGTTTAAGAGGAAGTAATATACAATTACCCTGGGAAAAGAGGTTAGATTCAGACTGTGAAGGATATTAAATGCTAGACTGGGGGCCTGTATTTTATCCTAAGAGCCTCTTAAACAAGAGAGTGAGATAGTCACAACCATGCTTTAGGAATATCTATCTAATTGGCAGGTATCTATATACCTGGATTAGGCAGCTACGGATTAGGACTGAGATTAGGATTAGACAGAGAAAAGACAAGACAGGGAGAACAATTAGGAGGCTCCTTTAAAAATCAAGGTGAGAAGTGATAAGGGCCTGGATTAGGATGCTGGATACAAGGGAGGAGTGACTGGACAGATAAGAGAAGCTGTGGAAGTAGAAACAACAAAACCTGACAACTGGATATTGGGCATGAAGAGCGAGAATCAACTCTGAGGTTGTGAACCTAGGTGCCTGGAAGGGTGGTAGTGGTAGTACATGTGACAGAAATAGGGAATTAAGAAAAGGAGTATATTTTAGGACACAGAGGAGTTCTGTTTTGGACATACTGACTTTGAGACGCCTGTGGGACATTTAGATGGAGATGTCCAGCAGGAAATTGTTAGTGCAGAGTTGAAGCTCAGGAAAGAGATAGTGGCTCAATACATAGATATGACAGCCATATGAATAGAGACAATATAGAATTCCTTGTGTAATGTTAAGGAGTGAGGTAAAGAAACTAGGAGAGGGAGTGGGAAAGAGGACAACTACTCTAATTCAGGTCCTCATGACCCCTCACCTAAGCTATGGAATTAACTATCTAATTGGTTTCTCTGCCTCAAGTCTGTCCCCTCTCTAATAATTTACCGCACAGCTACAAAATGATCATTTCTAAATCCCAGGCTTGTCTATGATAATTCTATGCTTAAGAAGCTCTGATCTAGGATAAATGCAAATTCCTGTTTGCCATTTAAAACCCTTCACCAGTCTTGTTCTAGCTTTCCTTTCCAGGCTGATTAGTCCACTTCACACACTCTATTCTAGGTAGGCTGGCCGACTGCTTGTCTCCTCCAGATGACAATCCCTCTTCTGCCTTGTGCCCTTTCTCCACCATGGCTGAAATGCTTTCCCTCCTCACCCCCTACACTTTGCACCTGCAGCTCCTGTCAAGGCTCAGCTCAAGTGCCACTTGGGGCCTTTCATGACTTCTTACAGTAAACAGAGAACTAGACCTGGAGTCAGGTAAACCTGCCTCAGACACCTACTAGCTGTGTGACCCTGGGCAAGGCAATTAATCTGTCTTCCTCATCTGTAAAATGGGGCTAATACCAGCACCTAACTTCCAGGCTTACTGTGAGGAAAAAATGAGATATTTTTAAGTGCTTTGTAAACCTTCCAAGCACCATATAAATGCTAGCTATTCATTTTCCGTGTCCCCAAACAAAACCACTTTGCATTTATTCTGTACATATCCTGTATTTCTGTATCTCAGAACATGCTATATTCCCCAGTACAGTGTAAGCTTCTTGAGGGCACGGGCCCTTTCACTTCTATATCTGTATCTCTGCTCCCTGGCATACGGCATATGCTTGGTGCTTAATAAATGTTTATTGACTGACTGATGAAGAGTGCCCAGGACAGAGCTCCAGGCTATACCCATGCAAAGAAGATGGGATATAGATAATGATCCAAATAAAAAAAGACAGAAGTAATAGTCAGATAGATGGGAGTACCAGAAGATGATAGTATCATGAATACTGAATGACAAGTAAGCATCTAGGAGGTGACAAAGGTCAACAGGGTCAAAACCTACAGCAAGAAGGAGGAGGACTGAAAAAAGGTCATTGAGTTTAGCAGTTGGGAAATCACTCATAACTTTCAAGAGAATGGTTTCAGTAGAATGGCAGAGTTCTAAGACAGACTGCCAGGGGCCTGAGAAGTCAGTAGGAAGTGAGGAAGTGAAAACATTGAACATAAATAGCAATAAACTCGGACCCGGGGCACCACATCTGAAAAGTGTGCCATGGTTGGTAGTTCAAGTCCACTGTGGATCATTCCATTTTTAAAGGAAAATCAGAAGGTTAGGAATGTCTACTTGACTCAAGCTTCAAGATAAGCCTAAATTGCTCCTAGGTACTTCCCCTGCTTCCCAACCTTCAAACGTGCACTAAAATTAACCCACACTTCTAGCCCAGGCCTAGAACTTGACCAGCTACTTGAAAGATATCTGGATCAAGGAGAACCCTGGGCAGGACAGATTTTACTAGACAGTTCCGTATTTACACAGACCTCACTTCTAGTTCAAGTGAGGATAATCTGGCCTCTAGAAGGTTAGGGAGATGTTTGGTGTAGAGTATTTATTTAAGGTTTAATTTTCAGCTCCCTTTCCTTGTATCTTGCTTCACCACTAACCATCCAAGAGAAAAACTTCATCCCTAGCTGAGAGTAATCCTCTAATCCATTACATCTCATGTAAAACAGCTGTCTATCACAAAATATATGGCCTTGCCCATTTTGTGTTTTCCTCTTTCCAGAAGACAGATTCAGGAGTCCTCACCCAGGAGATTCCTCTCTCTCATCATGGAGTCGTTTAAGTATGTCCAGCAAAGATGCAAGGCCCTCAGCTCCAAAGGTCTGTACCCAGCTGTCAGGAATACACACAATCAATGTAGTGTCAAATCAAATTAACAACTTGCATCTAGCATAATGCACCCTCAGACTTATACAGTAGCTTTCCCCAGCTGAAGCCAGCCTCTCACCTGACAGGGTTATTGTTAAGTGACACACGAAGGGATTCTAGGCAACTAAGCAGAGACATATCCTTTAAGCCTGAACGAAGCTCTTGGATGTACATCATGGCAGACCTGGAGCTCTCCTTTTGACTCATACCCTGTAAAGAAAGAGGGCAGAGATGACAGATCAATATCCAAAAGTCAAAACTATCTAAACAACATTTCTTAGGACACCAGAGTCCTATCACTCAGACCACTCACTGAGCAATGTGGTCTAATCAGTGGATATGAGCAGAGGACTAGATAAATCTGCAGAAAATATTTCCCCCTATACTTCATTAATAAAATTCATTCAGGCCAAAGAGAAGGAGTCCAAACAGGAATTGAAGTATTCAGAGATGCACATTAGGATAAAATAGACTTACTACAGACAGACATAATACTTTCAAAATAAAGCAGTGGCAGAAACTCCTAATGTTGTTGTCCATACCTCAATACTCATTGCTTTCCAACCTGGGAATGCCATATCTTAAACTATATTACAAAACAGTACTCATCAAAACAATTTGGTATTGGCTAAGAAATAGAATAGGGGATCAGTAGAATGGATCACACACACAATACACAGCAGTTAGTGACTGTAGTAATCTAGTGTTTGATAAAACCAAAGATCCAAGTTTTGAAGCAAGAATTCACTATTTGACAAAAATTGCTGGGAAAACTGGAAAGCAGTTTGGCAAAAAAATAGGTACAGACCAACATCTCACAACATATACCAAGGTAAGGACAAATTGTGTATATGATTTAGACATAAAAGGTGGTATCATAAGAAAATTAGGGAAGGATGGAAAATTTTACCTGTCACATCTATGGTTAAGGGAAGAATTTTTGACCAAACAAGAGATAAGAGAGGATTACAGGATATAAAATGGATAATTTTGATCACATCAAATTAAAAAGCTTTTGTACAAACAAAACCAATGTAGTCAAAATTAGAAGGAAAACAGAAAACTGGGGGCAGGGGTATTTTATAGCAAGTTTCTTTGATATAGGTCTCATTTCTCAAATATATAGGCAATTGAGTCAAATTTACAAAAATAAGAGCCATTCGCCAATTGATAAATGGCCAAAGTATAGGAACAGGCAGTTTTCAGAAGAAATCAAAAGCTATCTATGATCATACGAAAAAATATTCTAAATCATTTAAATCACTACTGACTAGAGAAATGCAAATTAAAACAACTCTGAGGTACCACATCACACCTATCAGATTGGATAACATGATAGAAAGGGAAAATGACAAATGGAGGGGATGTGGAAAAATTGAGACACTAATGCATTTGTTGGTGGAATTGTGAACTATTCAACAATTCTAGAGAACAATTTGGGACCATGACCAAAGGATTATAAAACTGTGAAACCAGCAATACCACTGTTACTTCTGTATCTCAGAGATCTAAGAAAAAGGATTTATATATACAAAAATATTTATAACAGCTCTTTGGTAAAGAATTAGAACAAAGGAATGCCCATCAACTGGGGAATGGCTGAACAAGCTGTGGTATATGACTGTGATGGAATACTACTGTTCTTTAAGAAATGATGAAGCGAATGGTTTCAGAAAAACCTGGGAAGACTTATACGAATTGATGCAAAGTGAAATGAGCAGAACCAGGAGAATATTGTACACAGTAACAGTAATATTGTAACAATGACCAGCTGTGAAACACTTAGCTACTTTGATCAGTACAATGATCCAAGACAATTCCAAAGGACTCATGCTGAAAAATTCTATCTACTTTCAGAAAGAGAACTGATAAACTCTGCATGCAGACTGAAACATAGGGTTTTCACTTTTTTTTTGCAATATGGAAATATGCTCAACATGATTTCATATGTATAATTGATATGATATTACTTGCCTTCTTAAAGGGGAGGGATGGAAGAAGAAAATTTGGAACTCAGGATTTTGAAAAAATGAATAACAAAAATACATAAATTATATATACAAACATATATATATATTTTTTTAAAGAAAACTTACTGCCTTTGAGGTGTACAAGTACTGGGCCACCATCTCCCTCTTGATGATGATGTCTTTCTCTCTCAAAGGTTGTTGCTTCTCCTCATTCAGGTTCATGTCCACCTGGTAGGGTAAAAAAGTAGAAAACAAAATCAGCTCTGATGTTTTACATATTTACAGGGTTCTGTATTTGGTACCCTTAGTAGAATGCTATCTATGCACACTAAAAGTTCACTAAACAAATTCATCATTCCTTTCTCTAGACACTAAACCTCTTCATATGGCATAGTTCTCTCACCAGGAAGATAGACTTTAAATCTGTTTATATTACACCACCTAAGAAGTGTCATCCCTCAGCCATCAGCTAATTTTGTAGCTTTCCTTGGGTGATATTAACCTAAACCAATTCTTCCTCCTTGTAGAGACTAGGTTAAAGGGCACAATGACAATATAAAATACTATTGGCTCCTACAGGGAGAAAATGATTAGCCCATCATAGATGATATCATGTACCTTAGTGTAAGAAGTCTTTAGTGGTCACAATTACAATACAACAGTTGGGCAATGGCTAAGCAAAATTTGACATGTAAGTGTGATAAAATACTATCGCATTTTCTTAAATGATGAAGGAAAGGATTAAAAGAAACCAGGGAACACCTATAAGAACTAATACACAGGAAAGTGAGCATAATGAAGAACAATTTATACAACATTATAAAGAAAAAAGCTTTGAAAAACTAAAGAACTCTTACTAATGCAACAACCAACCAAGACCCAAAAAGGACATATGATTAAGCATGCTACCCATCTCACGACAGACAGTTTGTAATAGACTTAAAGTGAAGAATGGGATATGTATATATTTTCAGTCATGGCCAATGTCCGTAGATCTGCTTTATTTAACTATGCTCACTTTTCAATAGGAGGGCTGGGTTTGTTTTTTTAAATTGAGGGAGAAAGGTGATAATGATGCCCAAAAAAAAGAAAAAGGGCCTTTGAAACTTTGTCTTTTAAATGCACAGAAAACAGAACCAAAGAAGTTAAAACAGGAAAGTCTTGATATTAACATATTGAATTTATTCTATGCTTTTAAAAAACAGAGCAATCTGTATGTAACAGAGATCTGCAGTTTCATATTATAAAAAATTATTTTTTTATTTTTTCCCTAAATATAAAAATGTATTTGTAGATTATACACATATATTGCTGTATCAATATATTAAGTATATTGTAAAACAAATATAAAACCAGATATTAAAAAAAGAATAAAATAAAGATGAAAAGTACAATATTTTAAAAACAATAAAAATTATTTTTTTAAAAGTACTTTCCTCACAATCACCCTAGGAGGTAAGCAGAGCAACTATTATTACCCTCATTTTATAGGAGAAAAAACTGAGGCTAAGAGATTAAATGATTTATACTCGTGATCATAAGGCTATCAAGCATCAGGACTAGGATTCAAACCCAAACCTTGTTCATTGCACCATGATGTTTAAATTAAAAGAAAGTATGGTCTCTGTGTAGGGTTAGACCTATACAGTATATAGACATATAAAATATTATAGTCTTATGCAAGCTTACGAAAGAATATTTCAACTCCCCAAAAGATGTGATTAACCTATTCTCTTTCTGCTTATTTAATTCAAATAACATTTATCAAGTCCTAATGTAGGCAGAACACTACACTAGGCACCGGGACAGATGTAAAGTTTGGATAAGATGGGTTCCCTACACAGTTTAGTAAATTGTGTGCTAAACAATGCAAAAAATAAACATATTTTTTAAAACCTCTATTCTATAAAACCTATCAGCTGTTGCTGGTCCCAATCTGCAAAGCACATCTGTCTAATAATTTCGGTATAAGCTGAAGAGTCACTCAGTTCTCTTACCAGATTCATGATTAACTCTGTGACTCTGGGCAAATTACACTTCCCTGTAACTCACCAGCTTGTTTATGAATGTTTCATCCCCTCTCCCCCTGCAGATGCTCTCAGAGACTAGCTCTGGCCATCAGTAGAATCTGAATGTTTTCTCCACACATACCTGGCAGGTAACCTGAGCATTGAGAAAATGGCCAATAAGGTACAAAGCCTAACTCACAGAAGTGAGCTAGTCCTTGAACATTCTAGTGTTCTAGTACCCAGTTAAACCTAAGATTTTTGTAATGGAGCCAGAAAGGCCCACTGAGGAAGTACTGTATGGAAAGGGCCATATTGTGCCCAATGATATATTTTCAGGGATAAGTAATTTTTCTCAGGGTTATGAACTTACCAGCATCTGTTCAAAAAGGACTAACACTTGCTCATCTGAGATTTCCGGAAGTGACTGTGCAGAAGGATCTTCACCATAGGATGCAGATGAATTCCTATGAGCAGAATTGGGCTTTTCTTTTTCTTTCTTCGTCCTCATGCTAGTAAATCTCTCCAGCTAAAAAAGAGAAATAAAATTGGCACTGATCCAGTTTTACCTCTGCACTAAAAACCACATCATGTAGCCAATCATCTACGGTCTTATGCACCCATGGCTCTGAGGGGTCAGTGACAGGAGACTCCAACCCAGTTCCAGGATTTTTCTAGTATGAAATGGACCTAACTACTATCAAAGGCCTTCACAGCAAGCTAACCCCATCTAAGCACATTTTCTCCAAAGTTGAGGGCACTACTAAGCCTTTAAAGTAAAATTAATACTTTCTTTACCTTCCACTAAGTTCTCTAGCTTCAAAAGAGCTAAGACCTAATATTCTAACCTACCTGCACTATTATTATACATCATTTCCCTCAAGCACCAGCAAGAGGGGAAACCAGGCCCTTGTAGAATTTCTCTGCCAAATCCAAAGCTATGCAGGACCATAGTCTTTAACTAAAAGGATCAGGCGTTATCGACTGACACAAAAATTTGCTTGGTCCTTCAAAGTGTTCTTAAATTCCAGTCCTGCTAGTATAAAATATCTGAGCAAATTCCATGGAGAAAAAGATTGTGTCATTTACTTAATTCTATTTAGTCCACAACACCTAGCAGAGTGCTACATAAGCAGGAAGAATTCAATATGTAGTTTCAAATGAATATCAACCTATTCTGCTAGTTGAATGTCCTACAAATAATAGTATGAACTGAAGCCTGAGCTCCTTTTTGTGGATGCACATGCACTGTCTTTATTTATATTCCAGAATTAACTGGAATCTTACCTTCAAGTATTCATGAACCATCCCTGGTAGAGGAAAATTACAATATGTTCACTAGCAAGCCCCAAGCACAGCTGCCAAAAGAACCACCAATAACCTGCAGCAGTTCCTCCTCATGCAACCGTTAATTATAAACATTTGCAACTATATTCAGGCCTTTAAAACTGGTTAATGCCCATCTTAAAAAATCAGACAATTCAAAGTTTAAGGATATTATTTTAATCTTAGAAGATGATGAACTTCCTATGGGCACCACACATACCAGAGAAAAAGCACATGCAATTAAGGGCAAACACACAGCAAAGGGGACAGAAAAGCATATGGATAAGCTTTGAGAAAGACAATGTCAGTTACACAGTACCAGGAAGCATGTGTGCATGGAAACGTGATCTAACAATTGGTAATCATCATAGAATAGGAAGTGAACTATGAAGACTACATGCAGAATAAAACCACCTTACCTCATCTGCCATGAGCCGCTTCAAAGTCTATGAAACAGAAGAAAGGAGGAAAAAGAGGGAGACAGTTTAATGAAATGTGAGAAAACACTCTAAGCACAAGATGGATTAGGAAAAGGGAAGAGAGAACAATGGGAAAGGAGCTCTTATGCCCCCACATTCCCAACGGATAACAAAGAAGAAACTGCCAAACTAACCCCCTGAGTGGGGTTAAGAGTTAGGGTGGAAATGGGGGAGAGAAAGTTTGAAGGAGAAATGCATATACCTTTTTCAATAAAGAAGCTAAAAGTGAGACTAGCTGATCTAGTCTCAGATCCCCTTTGTTCTCATCAAAACCTAAACCCAACTCCTCTCCTTATAGTAATATATAGTAATAGAGCAGATGCTCCTTGAATCACCACTCTTACAGACAGATGCCCTTCTCCCCCAAGGCAGTACTACCCCTCCAAGGGAGAGGAAAGCCAGTCTCCTTGCAGGAGATGCATAACAAAGGGAAGCCGGAACAAACCTGTGCTCGCCATGACTGCCATACCCTCTCTAAATCTTGTCGTTCTATCCCAGAGATCTGATCCACACGAGGGTTTTGAAACCTCACTAACAAGCATTGCTACGCAATGTCTTTGTTTCACCTCATATTCCTGAATCAGTAAGAGATGAGTTTAAATTTTGCTCTCAAGGAAAACCTAGGTTCTCGAGCAAAGTGTCTAGATTCTTTTAGTTTAAAGTTACTTACTGTATACTAGAGCAGAAAGATGAACTGTGGAATCACAGGACCTGGGTTCAAAACCTGCCTCTGATGCTTCCTACCTCTCTGACTTTGGGCAAGTCACAACTTTCCTGGACTTCAGTTTCCTCATCTGTAAAACGGGAGGATTAGATTAGATGACCTCTGAGGTTCCTTCTACCTCTAGACCTATGATCCTATTCAGAGAATACGATTGTTCAATGCCCCTAGATTCTTAGTGGGACTGCCCACCTGGGAAACATCATTTAAGAAGCCTTGTAACAACAATTCCCTACCAGTAACCACAAAGCCAAGTGGAGTAAACACAACTATCAGTACCTAAAGTCAGAAGGGTATGGATAGTTTCAGCAGTCAATGCAAAGCTACTTTTGATCCTAACAGAGCACTATTTTCAATGCTGTCCTCTAGAACTCAAAGTCCACTGCCAGGACAGATAATACCTAAAATGGCTGTAATGCATAACGGTAGGCTGGGCAGCTAGGTGACACAGTAGATAGAGTGTTGGAGTCAGAAAGATTCTCATTCATGAGTTCAAATCCAGCCTCAGACACTTACTAGCTGTATGACTCCGGGCAAGTCACTTAACCCTGTTTGTCTCAGTTTCTCATCTATAAAATAAGCTGGAGAAAGAAATGGCCAACCACTCCAGTGTCACGTTTGTCAAGAAAACTATAAACAGGGTCACAAAGAGTCAGATATAACTGAAAAAAAAAAAGACTGAACAATGACAAAAATATCACAAGTTGTCCTGATTGAGAGGATCCCTTATGTAGCTGAACTATTCACAGCCACAACTTAAGTAAAGGGAAAAAGGAACTTAGAACCCCTGAAAGAAAAAGTGAATCATTTATCTTCCATATGCACTATGGAATATCATCACTAAACTGTCATTCCTTTCTCTGAAATGACTTTCAGATTTACCCTTTCTTTTCCATTTCCACGTCTACTACCATTGTCCTGTCTGAATCACTGAAACAGCTGACCTTTCTGCTCTACACACAATTTGGAGTATAATACTCCTGAAAGCCTACTTTCTTTGTGTTAGTCATACTCTTATTCAAGTAACTTGGCTTCCTTCTATTGACTTAGCACATCAAATCTAAAATCTGGTCTGTCCTCTAGAATCTGTCTTTATTCAACACTTAATTTTTTCCACTGTTTCTCAACGTACATTTTGTACATTTGAACACGTCCCTCCTTTGATGATTTAAATCCTATTTCTCCCTCAAGGTCTAATTCAAGTCCTTCCCTTATTTGTTCTGAAACTATTCTCACCAACACATAGCTGTTTCTTCTTACTCAGCCACAAAGTTTAACACTTAATCATTCTCTAATCATTAAATTCCTAGAGTCTCTGTTTCCTCATCTATAAAATGAGACTGGACTAGAGAATCTCTGAGGTCCCTTGTAGCTCTAAAGCGAATGATTTTCTATGTTAGTTCTGTCTTCCCAGCTAGATTGTAAATGCATTAAGGACAGAAATAGTATCTCAAGCCTCTTCTCTATCTCCCACAGTAACTTAAAGGTGCTAGATAGTGAAGGAAGTCGAGAATCAGAAAATATTTTTAAGTTGGAAGGGAACAGCAAAAGGAGGTAGTCCAAGCCCTTTGATTTTGCAATTAAAATGAACAAGGCATAATGTTAAGGTTTAAGTGATTTGCTCTAAGTCATATAGATGGTTAGGTGGCAGAACTAGGTCTAACATTTAGGTCTCTACATTCTTAATCTAGTATTATCTAGATTACTTGGGAATTTTCATGAATTCCTGCCTCTGGGTTTGTAACAAAACTGTAGGTATTCTGTTTTCAAAACACACACACACACACACACACACACACACACACACACACTCTTAATGAATGAAAGGCTGCTTACATCTGTCATACACACACACACACACACACACACACACACACACACACTCTCTCTCTCTCTCTCTCTCTCTCTCTCTCTCTCTCTCTCTCTCTTAATGAATGAAAGGCTGCTTACATCTGTCATAGTCCTGACACTCCAGCAGAGGGCAGAGGCAAACAGCAAATAAAGCAACAGGTAAAAATCACATTTTCAAGAACTTGACAGGATACAAACAAAATTTGTCAAATTGGGTTTGAATGGAACCCAACAGAGGGAAAAGGGGATATTGTTTACTTGTTATTTGGAAAGTTTAAAAGCTTCCAAGTTAAAAGCTTTAACACATTGTATTTTCAAATACAGATTCTTTAAGGGATTCTTTGTTGTATTAATGAACTTTTTTTTGGTAGGTTCCCCAGAATCCTGAAAAAAGAGGTCCTAGGGAACATGGAAGAGCAGATAATAGTAGACTAAGAAGGTAAATGCTGCTATATTAGTACTCTTAACCCTATGTCTATAACGTCCTCCCATTTTCTACACCAAGCCTCATCTCCATCCCCACCACTATCAGCAGAGGAGCTTGCCTCATAGTTTACTGAGAAAAATAAATACCATTGGCCTGAGCTTCCTCTCTGCTCCTCTATCGTGTATCTTAAAAAGTCCTTTGCAACATCAATCATTCTGTCCTCCCTTGTTCTAGTTTCTGATGAAAAGGTGATCTTTCTTCCCCCGCCCTCTTCCTCTATATCTTTGGATGTGCACGTGTGTTCGTGTGTTTTCTTGATTCCATCCCTTTCATCCAAGTTTATTGTTCTCTCAATCATGCCCTATATTCAACCCTCAATCTCTCCCTATCTATTGGTTCCCTTCCTACTCTCTAGAAATATTCCTAAATTTCCCTCCTCCTTCAAAACAAAATAGAAGAGAACTCCTTCTTGACTCATCACCTTCAAAATAATATCCTACAGCTCTCCTCCTTTTCAAACTCCTAAGAAAAGTCATTTATATATACTGCCTCCACTCCCTCTCCTCTCACTCATTTCTCAATCCCTTGCAATCTGGAAACTTCTTTCCAAAATTACCAATAAACTTTTAACTGCTCATTCTGACAGTCAGTCTTTTTTCATTCCTCATCCATGAGACTGAGAGATCCTCCAACAGACTGTGAACAACACCTTTGAGGGCAGGAACTCTCTTTTGACTCTTTTTGTATCTTCAGGAATTAACCATGTCACTAACATGGTGGGTTGCTTAAGAAATGTTTATTAACTATTTACTGATTCAGCCTTCTTGACCTTTCTGCAGCATTTGACATTACTACTTCTCACCTTGCATACTTCTTGGGTTTTCATGACACTATTTCTTGGTCTTTCTCCTATCTGACCCCTCCTTATCAGTTTCCTTTAGTGGATCATCATCTATGTCTTTTAACTTTTTGTATCCCCCACAGCTCGGTCCTGGATCCTCTTCTTTCATCAGTTTCCATGGATTTAATTATTATCTCTAGGTAGAAGATTTCCAGATCTATAGATTTTGCCTTAATCTGTCTCCTGACCTTCATTCTTACATCTCCAACAGTTTATTGGACATTTCCAACTGTATATCAAAATATGTACTTGAAGGTCAATGTATTCAAAGCAGAATTTCTTATCTTATCCCTCTCTCCCATACCAACTCTTCCTAACTTTCCTATTTCTGCTGAGGGCACTACCATCATTCAGGTTCACTGCCTATGTCATTCTTAACTCTTCATCTTCCCTCCTCCCTCTTATCAAAAGGTCTTGTCCCTTCTATTTCTACAACATGTCTTATAAACATGTTTTTCTTCCTACTTGCATCTACTTTAATTCAGGCCCTGATCACTTCTGCCTGGATTGCTTCAAGAGTCTTTTAATTATGCTATCTTATGTCTCTCTCCTCCCAAAATTCAACCTCCATGCAACTGTTAAATTAATATTCCTAAATCACAGATCTGACTATTTCATTCCCCCTCTCCAGAAGTTTCAGTAGCCCCCTCTTGACTCTGAGATAAAATATAAATTCTTCTGTTTGGCATCTAATGTCCTTTACAATCTGACTATAGTCTACTTTTTCAAGATTACTACACATTTCTCCCCTTAGGCACTCTTGGTTAGAGCCAAGATGGTTCACTTACTGTTCTTCCAGACCTGACCTCCATATCTTTGCTCAGCTTAGTTCCCATTGAGTGGAACAAAATTCTTCCTCATTTCCATCTCTCAGAAGCCCTAACTTACTTCAGCTGCCAACTCCTATAAGAGGTCTTTCCTGTTCTCTCCAGTTGTTAGTGCCCTCCCTTCCAGGCATTAGCCAAAATGGCTATTTATATATTCTACTCATCTGCATACATATTGTCCCTCTTCCCACCCTCACTACTCCCCAAAAAAGATAAGGGTGTAAATTCTTTGAGGGCAGGAATGGTCTCCATTTGTTTCCTGTCTTTGTATCCCTAAGGCCTAGCACAGTGCCTCATGCAGAGTAAGCACTTAATATTTGATGAATCAATAAATTAATATTTCCTGAAGAGCTCTTAATTGTTTTCAATGACAACTCCTCTCTGCATTCATCCCACTGAGACCTTACCTCCTTGTGCCATCCCAAATCCTTCCACATCTACTTCCTGTAACCTTGGTTTAGCTGAACTTTTACCTCTTTCTTATCTTCTCTACTCTGCACATCACTACCTCCTCGCATACAAATCTACTTACTGAAGAAAAACAATAAATTACAAGAATCAAGCCTTTTAAAGACATCTATTCCAAAGGAGCAGCTAGGTGGCACAGTGAATAGAGCATCAACCCTGGAGTCAGAAGGACGTAAGTTCAAATCCAGCCTCAGACACTTAATACTTAGTAGCTGTGTGACCCTGGGGAAGTCACTTAACTCCTGTTTCCCTGCCTTCCCCCCTCTAAAAAGAAAAAAAAGACATCTATTCTATAAGATTTTTCTATATAAAATTTGCTGGAACCAGAAAAACGAAGGGTTATTACCTGGGACATGGAAATAAGTTTCATTTAACTGACTAGAATGTTGAAGTGGTAAGATTTTACCTGGAACAGAGATGGAAATCCCTAACTTCAACTAATTTTATAAAATCAAGACAGCATTCAGAGATGTACCAGATTTAGAGTCCAGAGTACCGCACAGATGTCTGGATATGGTATTTCTGATCACTGCTATTTGCCAGGATCATTAGTCACCATGACAAAAAGCTTTCCCTACACTCTTTAGGGTAAAGAGTAAGTTGGGGTTGTGAGTCAGTCACCACATGACAATTTTGCAATACAAACAATAATATTTGCAATTTTGGCGGCAAAAGGTATCTTATGATTAAAGAAATTAAGCAAGTATCCTAAGTCATTCCTTTATGACAGTTTCCCTGGGAAGCAAGGATACATCATGATACCAAAAACAGGCTTCCATGTGAAGTCAAACAAACTGAACTAAATAACTTGAGGATAGTCTCTTCCTTCAGAACAGGGAGCTTCCTTAGTCACCGTATATTACTAGGAATCTAACATGAGAGGACTGCCAAAGTATGGTCAGTCAGAGGTTGTTGTGTACATCATATTTCCACTCTTCATTACTGTATTTCATGAGAACAATTAAGTATTTTACATAAAATATCTGATAAAAATCTGATATTTAAGATATATAGGGAATTAATACAAATAAATAAGAGCAAGAAACATTCACTTGATAAGGTCAAAAGATATGAACAGTTCTCAGAAGAAACACAAATTATCAACAACCATATTAAAAAATTGCGCCATAGCACTAATAAGAGAAAAACAAATTTTTAAAAATCTTAAGTTTTCCCAGATTAGTAAAGATGATTAAAAAAAAAGTCAGAGAGACATTTAACATAAGAGAGATTATTGGGAGGACAGGAACTATAACCACTGGTGGAGCTGTGAATTGATCCAATGCTTAGAAAAGAATTGAGAATTACGTAGGAAAAGTCACTCAATTCTTCTTGACCCAGTGATTTCATTAATGTGTATATAGCCAAAGGAAATCAATGACAGAAAGTTCTATATATAACAAAATATTCCTAGCAGCACCCTTCATGGTAGGGGGGAAAATCCTTGGAAATATATTGTGGAGAAGCTAAACAAATTATGGTACATAAACATAACTGATTTTTAAAAATTCAAATAATTTTATTTTCTTTCCTTTCTACCACTATCCCAATTTAAAAGAAAAATAAATATAAAACCCTTGCAACAAACACGCAGAGTAAAAAAATTTCCACATTCAAAATGTATGTATCTGTATATTAAATATATCCCTTTTTTGTCAGAACGTGGGAAGCAGAGATCATCATCATCAGTCCTCCGGAATCACAGTTGGTCATTTCACTGATCAGAGTTAAGTCTTTCATAGTTGTTTATCTTTACAATACTGTTGCTATATAAATTGTTCTGGTTTGTAACAATATTATGGCAATGTAAAAAACAAATACGAGGAATTCAGAGTAACTTGAGAATTATATGAACTAACAAGATTAAAATACGTCATAACAGTTCAATGGCCAATCTTGACTACAGAGGACTAATGATAAAATATAACACTCTCTAGTCCAGAGAAAGGCAGTAGACTAAAGGTGTGGAATGAGGCATATGACATCCAATATGATCAATGTGTCAGTTTGTTTTGCTTAACTATACTTTGTTACAAGGGAGAGTTTTATGGTGAGGCAAGGGGTACTAGGAAATGAAATCAATTGTCATTTTTAAAAGCAACAATAAAACCTTTTTTTGTCTTTTTTTTGGGGGGTGAGGCAGAGCAATTGGGGTTAAGTGACTTGCCCAAGGTCACACAGATAGTAACTGTTAAGTGTCTGAGGCTGGATTTGAATTCAAGTCCTCCTGACTCCAGGGCCAGTGCTCTCTATTCACTGTACCACCTAGCTGCCCCTAATAAAACCTTTTAAAAAATAAATTATAAAAACAATAAATAAACAAATAAATAAATAAATAAAGTATAGAGTCAAGTCAACAAGCATTTATTAAGCATCTTAGTAGGCCAGGTACTGTGCTAAAACCTGAGCTCACAATCAAATGGGGGAGACAACATGCAAACAGTCACACTAGATAAATTGGAAATAATTACAGAGGGAAGACACAAGCATTATGGGGACTAGTACAGGATTTCTGCAGAAGGCAGGATTTTAGGGGAGACTTGAAAGAAACCAGGGAAGCCAAGAGAAGAGATAAAGAGAGAACATTACAGGCATGGGGGAAAGCCAATGAAAGCTGAGGGATCTGGGAGATGAAGTGTCTCTTGGGGGGGCACAGTAAAGACTGAAGAGTGTGTGGGAAGAGTAAATAGTATGAAAAGACTGGGAAAATAAAAGGGGAACAGGTTGTAAAGGTTTTAAAAGCCAAAGGATTTCATATTTGATCCCGAAGGTAAAAGGGGGCGTTGGCGTTTTGTGACTAAGGGGAAGACCTGCTCAGACATCAGCATCTTGCCCAGCCTCCACAAGTGTAATATGCACATACTCTGCTTCCAAGTCCACACCTTAATGTTGTCAAATCAAAGGAAGCAGCCTCTAAACTACTGGCTACTGAAGTCTGAGATTGTTAAATTGGCAAGGGATCTGATTGATCAGTTTCAGTTACAGCATGTTGGCAGCAATCTCAGTTCCCAGGTCAGGGTCCCCCAGAAAGTAGGGAAGTTCCAACAAATCTAAATAGTATAATCATTACACATATCATAGCAATTAATAGGAAAATCACAAATCCTTTGACAACAGTTTATTCACTAATGTTAAGGTTCAGTTGGGCTGATACTAGAGTAGCACTCCAAAGTTCAAACTACATGATGAGCTCATCTGAGGCACCTAGAGAAGCTGGCTGCCCCAGAGCTACAAAGTTAAAGGATACTATCACTTGCCCAGTCCTCCATAATGCTGCTACTGGAAGAAGCAAAAACTTACAGAATTTGTGACTTCATGTCTTCTTGTATAGCTTCTACAATCTTTAATGCAATTCATTAATAGATTCAGCAGAAACCCCTTCCCTGATATCCCTGTCTCTGGTTCATGGAAAACTAATTCAGTTTGAAGGAAATGCAAAACTCTAGAAAATGGCAGCATGAACTTCATGATAAAATAAGCAAAATAAATACCACTTCTGACTTCCCAATAAACTTGAATTTTGATTTGATCCTCTTTGTGCCTCTTGTTTCCTAACCAATAAATGCCAAATAACACTCGCCAAATATATATCTCCTAGAATTGCTGAGGGTGTCAGCAAAGTAGACAGGAGCTTCTGGCAATAGAACATCGTGTGAATGAAAATTGTGTTAACCCTAAAGATTTCTGGTAAGATGTACCTTGTGTTTGAACCAGTTAGTTGGTTACAGCATGATGTTAATAAGAGGACAGTTGTAGGTAGGTTTCATACAGAAAAACTGTTCCATACCCACAGACTACACATCTAATCCTGGTCAACAGCTACAAAATTACAGAGTTAGAGGAGGGCTCTGAAACCATCAAGTTCAAACTACATCCAAAAAAAGAATCCACATAGCAACATACTTTAAGAGCAATTCAACTACTGCTTTAAAGTCCTCTAATGAGAAAGAAAACCCACTAGCTTCTAAATTGGCTCATTCTTCTCTAACACAACTAACTTTTAGGAAGCCTAAATTTGTCTCTCTGCAATTTTCACCCATTGTTACTGGTTCTGCCCTGAGGTCCAACAGAGTAAAGTCTAATTTTTCTTCAATGTGAAACCCATTCGAATACCTGAAAATTACTATAACATCCATAAATACCAACCACTACTCACACACAAGACTACAATACTCAACAAAAACACTACCACTAGAGGAAAAGCACAAATCAGCTTTGTATATCCAAGGATAGCATACGCATTTGTGTAACTTGGGCAAACTGGAGAAGAAGCCTGTGACAATGTAGCTTAATCCTTAGGAATAACTGTCAGCTGAACCTTTAGAAACAAACTCCCTTCCTATGAGTGAACAGCAAGGAGGAGACAAGTGAGTTTCAACTTCAACCCACACAAATGCATCTGCCAGCTGTCCTCATGGGCATTATCCAATTATGGGACAGCATTCAAGTTGGGGAAGATAACAATAAACCTGCAGCAAGGGCTTAGCCCACACTAAGTTAAGACAGAAAACGAACACCACTTGTAGCCAACAATTTATTTCTACTCCTAACCTCATAACCCAGGAGAATTAAGTTCAGAACCCTTATATCCAAGAAAAAATCCTCAGTCCATATTTTCCATTTTTTAACTCTTACTACAGTATTAATACTTTATTTCCTGGCATGATATATGCAACATGTTTGAATTCAATTATTATATGCTTTGCCATAAAATTTGTCTCATTCTCCCTACTGGATGGAGATAGAAAATCTTTTCAGTTTCCCAACCTTTGTTTTAGTACTACTCTATCCCATAAAGTATTTTACAAAGCCAGCATCAGTAAAGTGCCATGCAAACAATGAAATTCAACAGGTTAATCTCAGGGCTTCAGTTCCTTTGTACTACATGTGAGGCAAAGGCTAACTATAAATACAAACAGTAAAATTTTTACTCCCAATAAAATGAAAAAGACATAAAGATCACTTCAGGAGGAAAATCTAGTAATAACAACTACAAATTACAGTGAGATAATGAACTAGATCCCCATCTCACTATTTGTCAGTGGTGACAGCCTAACCAGGAGCCATACATTCAATTCATTTCAGTACAAGAACAACAAAGGATTTGCAAAATGAAATGTACAGAGTTGAGAAAACTTAAATTTTTTTCATTTTAAAGAAGTAAAATTAAAGAAGGGAAAGGTCAAGGTGCCAAACCCAGAAGCAGAGATGGCAACCACCTTGCCACAAGGGAGTGTGACCACTAAGAAAGGTCTAGCTCTGACTGCTGGGCTGCACTTTTCCAAAGTTCTTTCCTCTCCAGGGCCAACCCAGTCATAAACACTAGTGTATGTTTTCTAATTCAACAAACATTAATTAGCTGCCAATCATGTGCAAAGCATTGGGTTTTATACAGTGTAAAAGCCAAGCTGAGATATAACCATCCAGAGCCCTACTCCTCATGAAATGACCAAAGAAAAAGGATCTCTCAGCCCACCCTCACCACATCCCATTCTAGAACCAAGAGTTTCCCTTTAAAACTTCCCAGAAAACTTTAACAATCTTCAGGAAATATCTGGTAACTAGATTAAAAACAGGAATGTTATTCAAAGATTATTAAATAATTTTATCCTGGTCTCTGCTTTAAGCTACTTGTAAATCTAAAGTTACAAGGGAATAATTTTCCCAGATCTGTTTGAAAATAGTGCTTTGCATATGGTGGTTGTCTATATACCTCAAAGAAAGAAGGGCCCCAAGAAGAGAAAAAGATACATATCAGCACTTTTTACCAAAAATAAAAAAAATGAAAATAAAGTGAGCATCCATACATTAGGGGAAAACTGAATAAACTGTGGCATATTAAAAACAAAGTATCATTTTACCATATAAAAAACAAGTATGAGTATTCAGGAATGCATGAAAAGACACGTATGAAATGATAAGACTGAAATAAGCAAAATCAAAAGAACTATATACCACCACTACAGTAACATCAACGAAAACAAGACGAAAAGACAGGCAAACTAACTATAATAACTAATTGGCATTGGTGAACAGATGATGAAACATACTTGCCTCCTCTTGGGTGAAGGACTGACTACAAATGTGAAATGTTGCATGTTTTTGCACATGTGTATGCATGAGTGTGTGTGAGTGTGTGTGTGTGTGTGTGTGTGTGAGAGAGAGAGAGAGAGAGAGAGAGAGAGAGAGAGAGAAGATCTAGAGGAAGGGACAATATCAGAAAATGACTGATATAAAAACAAAAGCAGTTGCTAATTGAATTTGAGTTTATCCTTGAATAAACCTTACTCTTCCTTTTATGATTAAATGAGAGAAAACCTATTTTAAATATAAGAATTTTAAAAATCTGTCCCAGCAGGCTGGCCCATAATATCCTAAACTTGATGAAAACCCAAGAAGTCTCCTGGGATGCAAAGGACAAAGTAGCTCTTTGCCTTCTGCTCTGCTTTTTCCTGTAGCCTCAGGACCAGGATCCCAGATAGTTGATAGCACAGAAGGAAGAAGTCCACTCAGGTTTCACTATTCCAGCACAAGGAACAGGTGGAAACTAGGCTAGGAACATTTCATTCCTACTACAGGTCCACCAGAACAAGGTGCCAGGACCTTTTACCACAACATACTCAGGGGTTGAGAAAACAAGTTGCCAATACAGAAGAAACTCATTTAGAAATCATTTTGCTATCAAGTATCACAAGGTGTTTTCTCCCAGTTCATTTACCAGCAAAAGTGGAGGGAATAGCCTACAAATATACTCTGACATCATGTTAAAAAAGATAGGGCAAAGTTCTCTCTCCTCCAAATTCTTTAGGAGTCATGCCCTATTCAAAGCTGTAGAAAAAACATGGGTAGGTTCCATGTGAGTAGTGCCCATGTTCCAGCTACCTCATTTGGTTACTCTTCCTTTTATGAGGCCTCTCTTTTCATTGTCTTAGCTTAGAGAAACTGAGATCACTACTCTGGAAAAGGGGTGTTGGTCCACTCGTTTGGAAATACAGTCAGTGACTCAGGAATGCTGTTTCTCAATCTCTATAGCAACTGTCTTCTCCTCCCATGTTGTGATGTAAGCTACAGGCCTGACTGCCCTTACTGAAGGGTGGGCACTTGTGACACACCCAGGACCAGGCAGACAGGAAGTTCCTGCAGCTGCTGTTGCTTCTTCATGAAGCCAGGAAGCACTAGGACACCCTGCTCCTTGTCAGGACTCAACCCTAACACAATTTTAAAACCTGACTATATCAATCTCTTATTTTTTAAGCAAAGATCTTTTCCATTTTGCTATGAGACAAACTCTTAGAAACTCACAACTCAGCACTCTGCCTGCTGGAACTAACAATCTGGCTAGTCAGAAAATTATAATACTTCTTAACAGGCCCAACTAAACATTCTGAAAAGTAACTTCTGTGATTAAAAAAAAGACTGACCCTTTATACAGTCAGACAGAGGTTTTATTGGGAGGACATTCAGAAGCGAAATACACAGAAAGATTAATGAGATTAATGACCCAGCACTGCGTTATAAGGGAGAGTTATAATGTGGTCTACCTGGTACTTTCAGTAACTAAACATCCCTTGAATTGGGCTGAACACAAATCAGTACTATACAGACTTGTAAGCTATCGCAGATCTTACTCCAAGGAGCCTCTAGTTTATCAGACTAGCCATAGAGTCCTAAAGATGCCCAAGGGAAAGAGCAAGCTGACTCAATGAAGTACTGAGCTCCCAACTCCAGAACTGTTCAACAAAGACTTAGGTGACTGCTAGAGAAGCTATATAGGTGCTTCCTGTACATAGCGACAAGTTGGAATATAAAACCTTTCAGGCCTTTCTAACTCTTATATTCTGTAACCTTATCTCCATTTTATTTTTTTGGCTCTAGTAATATCAAGTCCACATGAGCAGGTAGATGATCATCTTAAAGTATTTTCCAATTCCCTTTACCAAAATGTCAACCAACTCTCAACAGTTTCAACCTGTAGTTTCTGAAAACACTACTTGTGAAACAAGAGAAGTCAGACATATCTAAGGAAATCTTCCAAGAGGGCTACTGGAGAATTTTGGCAATGATCTATAGGAAAAATAGAAAATTTGGACTAGAGAATGATATGCATGTAAACTAATACTCCTCTTTCTGATATCAGCCTAATGTCTGCTTCTTGCTTGATAGTCATATCCTACAGAGGCTTCTCACCACTTCTTCTTGTGGTTTCAATCACAGGAAACAGACGTCACCCATGAGCCTAGAAGTAACTAACGAAATAAGCCATGGCGGATGCAAAGAGCTGCCAACTAAAGCCAACTCCCACTTTCTCTAAATAGTAGAGCTAAGAAATCACCAGGGACCTCCTTACTGGGGGAATTCTTCAAAGCCTACTTAAGCTTAAAATCCTGCATACCATTTTCAGTCGGTTGAAAGAGTTTTAGCATCCTAATTTTAAGTTCTTTATATTAAACAGCCAGAAGACCGTCCAAGAATGGATGGTTCTTTCTCTATGGAAGAGTTAAGACCCTTTGGATTGGGGGAGTTACTACCCTACTCCCTGCCTTGGTTCCACCTTTCTCCCCCCCCCCCCCACCAATCTCTAAACACTAGAAGGACCAGGCACATCAACTAATGCAATAATAATAAAATTTTAATTTGAAATAAAGATTTTTAGTCTATCTCTATTTTCTTTACCTTTGAGATTAAAAAAAATGCACTGCATCAATTGACAAAGCTTGGTCCTTTGAAAATCAGACTAGAGGTAACAACATGGGACCAGGAAATGAATTCTAGTCTTGGCTCTGTCAGTGATGATATGTGATCTTGGACAAGTCACTTCCTCTCTCTGAGCCTCAGTTTCCTTATTTATAATATAAAAGGATTCAGGTAGGTGATTCTGGAAATAGATGGAAGGTTCTTCATGTTTCCACTCCTAATAATTACATCTAACTATTATAGGATCAAGATTAGACTACACAGACATAAGGATTCACTTCTCTAAATCTGAAATACCATTGAAATAAGTGATGAATATACAGATGGATGGATACAAATTCATGAAGAGAGAAAATTAAAGAGCCTTAATATCTACACTTTGATACTAGATCTGTTTCCCTGGAATTCTAACTCTAACATAAATATATTTACATTCTTAGACTTCTTACTACCTTTCTAAGAACAGAAAATCACTATCATACATTCCAATCTGGCAGACCAAAAGGAAAGATGCACATTTTAAAAGGAGAGAAAATGGAAGAAATATAGAGTCATTATCAATATTCTTTTACCCTTGCTTTCTATAAGCAATTTCAGAAGTTTAAGTATTTCTCAGTCATTTTCTTCCATCAATTGATTTTATCTCACCTATATAACCTTGAAGGGAAAGAAAAGCAGTCCATTTTGGCTGAAATGGAAAGTGCTAGAATTCAAGTCACAGAACATTTATTAAGCTCCTACAGTGTGTAGACCACAGTTCTAGGCTTGGAGTGAGCTGCAAAGCTTAGATAAGATAGCTCAGCCCCTGTCCTGAGGGGCACAGACTGGTAAAGGAATAAGAAACATAAATAATTATAGTACAGGCTAGAAAATAGTGTAGTATACTGAAAAAGAGGCCTAAATGTAAAGTTAGGAGGCCCAGGCTCTAATAAAATCCCATATCCTCTTGGGTTTCAGTTTCCTTTCCTCTAAAGTAATACTATTTCCGAGATCCTTCCAGCTCTAAAATTATGATTCTAAAAAATTAACTCCTTAAAAATCTTAGTTCTACTTCTACCACACATTACCTTTTTTCTTCTCTGAACTATAGCATTTGTAGTCAATACCAAACAACCATATTTCATGAAGTGATCCTGCCTCATATTATTCTGTTTCTTGACTAGAAAAGAGATTATAAGCTCCTTGAACTCAGAGACCAAAACAGCAGCACCTGGAGCATCATCATTACCATATACTTTTGGATACTGATTGAATTAAAATAATGGAAGTCACCTTGCCTTATTGATAGTCAGCCAGTGATAGATGAATAATAAAAATGAGGCATATTGAACTGAGAAGCATAAGAGAAACTTCAGATTCTCTCTCAATCAATATCAATATTCTACCGGATCCAGATCAAGCAGAAAACACTCATTTTTATAAGGTTTCTTACAGAAATCACTTGATGATTAACAACTATGAGCCAATAGTTACCAGATTTGAAGATGATATTTTAGAAGTCTCTATACTCAAAAAGGGACGAAGGCTTATTGGTCATTATCCACCTCTGTAGTCCCTCAGAAAAGATCTGAGGCCCCAACTAGGACTCTATCCCATGGAAGAACTATCAAGGCTAAGATAAACCCACAAATGTTACAAGAGCACTTTCTTCTTCCCCTCCTCCATAACATTACCACTTGCTGTTCCACATAATTTATACAGCAAAATTCCTGACAGGTGACACTGTTTCATTTACACAAGAGACTTGCACTCAAAAGCTACTCTCTCACGTTCCTACTGACCTGTGAATCAAGACAAAGGACATGCTGCCTGGACTTAAGGCCACACACAGTTCCTCCTGCATGTCTAAGGGATAAACAAGGTTCAGTTAACTTCTGGAAACTCTGCCTACTTGTCAGCTCTGGGGAAGAAGGATGAAAAGCAGATAAACCTTTACTGCTACAATCTTTACACAGATCAATGACCTTACCAATCAAGATTTCCCCAATCCAAAAGTTTACCAGAACAAACTAGATCTGACAGAACCCAGTACACTCTTTAACATCAAGGAAATCACTTCACCTTTCAATGTCTCACGCAATCTTCTGAGACTGTAAGTGGCAAAAACATTCATAATCTGCCTTGATAGAGAGTCTTTTTCACTAGGAGTTAGTTACTCATACCAGTCAAATCAAGAGTCTGGTTAAAAAAAACTGTTACTGGGCCAAGCAACAGAGTAGTTCATTTAATCTTTTCTCTACCAGTACCTCTGCCTAGTGGTATCTGTTTCTTTTCTAAAATTTACGTCTCCTATTCCAAATAACTTAAGATGGGGTGAGGGGAGTGGGAATTAAAACAAATTAGAAGAATTAACAAATAGTCCTTAGATTTTGCTTTGAGAATGAATACTAACTTAAAACAACTCTGAAATATGGGAAGATAGGAAGTAAAGAAGAGGGAAGAAAACAAACCCAAAATAACATTATATTTACTAACTATAACCCTATAAAGACTATTAAACCACAACAAAATTCAGACAAGTTTGACTACTTTGTTCCTACCTTGTTAAAATTAACGCATACAACAGGAATTTCCATAAAAGGACTAAATCACATGAAAAGTGCACATATACTTTTAGCTTAGTAATTGGCTTTTTAAGGTTTCTTGTTCTTGTTCACGTAGCTTAACATACACAGGCTGACTGAAGCCAACCTACATTTTCAAACAGAAGGTGAACTGCTATTGCCATTACATTTACACACAATTTGCATCGCTTTTCCCCTCGATATTTTCACCCTGAAACAAAGGTGAAGGTAGAATTCTGTCAACACCGAGGACTAGCCTCTTAGCAATCTTCATTAATCATTAAGAGCCTTTCCTCTATTTACTGAAGTGCAATGACTTACTCAAAAGTGACATAATTAATCAAAATCAACTGGAATCTAAATATTGTCTGCTTTTGATAATTTTTTTTAATTTTTAAAAATTGTTCTTTAATGCCTGAATTTGTATATTTGCAAAAGAAAGGTAGAGGGAGAGATACAAATGATTTTCAAGTAGTTAAAGGAGTAGATTTCCATTTAGGGTCTTATTTTCTTTTAGATTTCAGGACTGAGACTTAAGCACCTTGGTGCAAGGAGAAATACCTATACTCCTGTTTCCCAACAGGAATGGAAGTTCATTTAGTAAAGACAAAGAGGAAGAAGAAAGAAAAGCAGCTTCGGCAAGGCTGAAGTAGTAGTAAGTGTTGACTTGTTCCCAACTCCCCTCATCCTGCCTGGTGAAAAGCATCCAATGGCCTTTTGTTAACAGGGAGGGGGTAATTTTTAAAAGCTTTTCAAAGGCATATTTTACTAAGAAGGTACAGTAAGTATTGACATATAAGATCCCCTCAAATCAGAAGACACACTCTCAAGGAAGTAGCTTCAAAGCAGAAAATAGTTGGTGAGGGTAGGTGGATAAAGAAGACACTATATGGGAAAAAATTTATAAAAATCTTAAATATGAAATTTGCTTTAGCAAAAAGGAGTGATGAAGAAAACAGATTTTTGTTCATTAAAAAATTAAATTAAAAAAAGGACAGGAAAAACTTTAGTGTTTCTGAAAGTCATGCATTATTTTAGTCAATTAAACTGTAGATAATTTCTAAATAGTAAGATGCTAACTCCTTGTCTCCATAAATTCCCTTTGTTGTCCTTGTGCACATGAGATTTAAACTTGTTCCTAAATACATCTAAAATTACCATGTATTTATTAAACTGCGACTGTGTTACACTACAGATAAAATGATCTCTTAGGCATAATGAGAAACATCTATTTGTAAAGTGCATCAGGGTCCCCCGAGATAACAAAAAGTTATCATCTTAGCACAAAGAAAACTAGTCTCATCTAATGCATGCGGCCAACAACAAAAGTTTAATCATTTTCTCATTTTTATTATCTAGGTCTTTTTTTTTATTACAGCAGATCTTTACAAGAGAATCTACAATTAATAATAATTCTACCCTGGCAAGGAATTTAACTTTGGTTGCACTGTCAGCCTCAGTACACACTGGGTGAAAGAGGATTTCCTTTGAGGCTAAGTCTAAATGTACCAGTCATTATCACTAAGCAACCCTGTAGGGTGTCTTTATAGACACAGCTGAAAGGAAGAAATTTTCAGGTCATTTTGCAATCTGATATATCACCATCCCATTCCTATAGACCATCCTCCATCCCAGGTGCAAAAATCCTTGTGTTTAGCATCACTTCTAAAACACCAGAATTGCACAAAACTTCCAGTTGGCCTTCTCTGAACTTCCCAATCATAGCTAATATCTTCTTTAAAGGCAGACAAGGAGAATTTTGCACAAAAGTTTAAGTCTATTTTCTCTTCATACCCCTGGGTCTTGATCAATCCCTACTTGACATCCTATTTTCCTGACCTCTCTCAAATACCTTCACATAAGTTCATACAAAATCATATAACTTATTACTCAATATGGTCTCACTGGAACTAAAAATAAAAATAAAAAGAAGGTACAGAACTTATATCTCTCATATCTCAAGATGTATCAAATTAAATTAAAGATGAAAGAAGACTCCTGTGGTCCCCTCTTTTATTTCTTTTCATTTAAAGCTCAAATAAAGGCCTTACAAAGTTAGCATAAATAAACCTATCAAAGGAGCAGCTTTAGGGAGGTTCAAAAGGTATAGCATTCTCTCATAGATTTTTCTCTTTTTGATTATATGTGACTACCATTAAATGTGAAGACTAAAGAATAGACATAATATTTCTCTTACAATTGTATTTTAGGAATTGCTATAAGCAATCATGCTAGACTGGGACCATAAGTCTCATTTACCACTATTGAAAGAAGGGAGACTGCCAAATTCTGCTGAATGACACTTCTATTATTCACAGATATACTAAGGCTTTTTCAAATGATGATTAAAAAAAGGGAGAGGAGGGGGGAGGGGACATGTCATTGAGGCCATGTAAAGTCAGACCCATTAAGAACAAGAGGTAGAGCATCAAGCAGCCTTCTTCTAGCTGCTCAAGACAATATACATGATAGAAATTATATTAGGCTCTATCTCTTCTCCATATCCAAGGCACCTCAGGGAAGCAAAAAGCAGATTCCCAGAGTTCACCTAGACCTTGCTTTCTCATTTGCTTTAAGCCTCACTGTGAATCTACTTCCTTTCCCCGCCCCCTTACCTAAATCTGACTCCTTTCCTCCTTTCCCAAGAGCCTTTTTTTCTAATTCATGTGGTCAGAACCTTCCTAAAGCACAAAAAGGCATCAAACTCCTAAAGGGATTAGTGACACTCTCAGAACCAGATATAAATAGTCATCTGAGGTCTTAATCTCTACTGTGCAGGTTCCTTAAAGAGGCTCATGCTGTAGTTCCAAAGAACAGAAACTTTAGAAAAAGCACAACATGAGAGAAATAACTTTGAGTTTAGTCACCACCTCTAACTAGAAAGTCTCACTTTAAACAACAACAAGCTATCATCCACCAGAATACACCACTGTCATACTTTCTCACACACAAAAATCTGGTGCCGCTCCTAACTTTTAACGTCTATAAGAACCCACATTTTTAGACAACGAGAGCTAGAATGTTCAGTGCTTACATTTACCAGTAAAGGAATATTTAAATAATTTTTCCTGAATAGAAAAAATACAATTCTCCTCACTACTTATACTACCAGATTAGACATTTCGGCAAGCTAAGGGTTAAGAACAACACCTTTAGAAGAAATAAAGAACTTAAACTCCACCCTCTCTAAAGCTAACACAAACAACTCTGAGTTAAATACACTCAGCATAAACTGGAAGGTACAGTTGTCTACTGAGAAGAGAATGCTTCAAGTATCTCAGCCTCAAGCAAAATACATTCAATAGATTCCAAAAATCTGTGAAACATACCAGAGCTAGGAGAATCAAAGACACAAAAAAATTCCTAAGGATGACCTGGAAAGTGTAAAAAAAGGAGTAAAGACAGTAAATCAGCAGGTCTAGTCAGAATTCAGGAGAGGGAGGACAAACTCAATGCAAAGTAACACAAAGGATTTGAAGAAACTGAAGGAAATTCCAAATTAGGGGCCCAGGAACTTTAGGCTGGGAAGGAAAGCTTAACCCAGTGTATGAGAGGTTCAGCACCTAACCTAAAGAAACTCAGGTGACACTGTAGTGCAAAACAGGGAATGCTTTTAAGCCAGTAAGAAATTTTCTTGAACTATTAATATTCATGCTCTGGATAAAGAAATAATAGCCAACATAAAAATAGGCAATTAGTGGTCAGGCATAATGAGGTTAATTATAAAGATCGATTGTTAACAGGCCTAAGGGCTTCTAGTTTAACCATATATAGACAGAAAGGGAAGGATCACTATTTTAATGCCTCATGTAACTACCACCACTTTACACAAGTGCTTTCCTCTTCACAACAGTGTCACTTAAGTGGTAGACATATTATTGCCCTATTTTACTGATATGCTAAGTGAGGCAAAGGGAGGTTAGGAGACCTAGCAATTAATAAAGTCAACACTCAAACCAAGTCTCTCCAAATCTATTCTTCTTTCCATTATGCCAGCTACACAAGTAATTCCTGTGTAGTAACGCTTTTCCCAACACCCTTGGTTAGAAAGTAGTATTTCCTTCCAATTCATCATTTTATCAGTTTTCTTGCCAAGTTTGTGAGAAAATTACTTGGATTGTTTAGTGGAAATAAGGGAGAGAAGGTAAGGAAAAAGAAAGTTAGAAAGCAATTTAGCCAATGAGGAGGAAAGATTGTAACGGGATTACCATCTAGAAGAATCCAATTCATGGTAGTAAGGAGTTATTAAGATCTTGTACTCAACTTGCTCTCTTTAAGGAGTTACAGACAATGTGTTCCATATATTTCCAGATTGTTAAGAGAATAAATATTCCCCAGGACAAGGGTCAAGTTTGGCCCTTTGACTGAATCTAAAATTCACAGAACAAATCTTCTTAATAAAAGAATTTGTCCAGTAAAACTTGAACTCAGTCAAAAGGTCAAACTAAAGGACCTAGAAAGCTACATGTAGCCTTCAGGCGGCAGGTTCCCCACCCCTGTCCCGGGAGAAAAGTATTGGAAGGGAGGATTTAGTGTGGGGGCAAGGTATGAACATCATGATAGAACATACTAAATAAGTGGTTACATGGATATCACTTTTTCTTCAGTCTGTAGTTCTCACAGAAAGAGCTGTCAACACAGACAAGAGTAAGGCTGTCAGCAGCACTGAAGAGGGTGAGGAGGTAGAAGAGAGATTGAAATGATCTTTATAATAGAAAATGTATAAAACACAATTACATTATTCACAAATTTCTTGGACTTGCGATTTTATTTTCTTTTCCATTTGTGGAGGGAGAAAGTTACTATTACTCTAGGGCAAGAAGCCAAAGAGTTTACCCCCAAGGACATAATAATAGGACAAAGGAAAAACACTAAGAGGGAAGAAATATTGGAAGATAGAGTAATAACATGACTGAGGGACATGTGTAATTGGGCAGGAGTTTATTTCTTTAAACGTAAGGACAAATATCTGAGAGGTCACATGTCAGGTAACATTCCTGAGAGGGAAACATTATCAGATGACACTAGACTGAGGTCCTAAAAGATTTTATTGGATGGAAAGCTAACAAGTTAAAAGGCTAATAGATCAGGAAATGGGGGGGGAAGGGGGCCGTGGGGTAATAAGAGAATGCCAAGAGAGGCTTTAGAAAATGAACCTAGGAAAGTACCTGGAGAAAGGGGGTTGGACCAAGTAATAAGGAACATGTTAACAGAAAGAAAAAAAAGGAGGAAGTTGGGGAGTGACTGATAGGAGAAGGCAGGAATCAAAATGTGAGAGAGCAAAAAGGAACTTGTTCAATAAAGGTTATGGGAGAAAAGATCTGAAAGGAAGGTTATGTGGAACATTGGGAAAAAACAGCGACAGCAGCAGCAAAGGAAGACACACAGGAGCTGGAAGGTAGCTACCTGAAGCTTCCCAAGGTGGGGAAGAGAAGATTACAATGCTGAAGAAAGGACTAGCATTACCATGCATTCAGTAACTCTAGGGGGCCAGGGTCTGGGGGAGAAGGGGAAGTGGACAGAAGTAATTAAGGGGAGCCAGGGGAGGGTGGGTCAGTATGATTACTGACAAGGGGCTGAAAGGAGCCAGGTCTGGTGTGGGAGGGAAGGGTACCCTGCGAGGCCAGGTGGCGGAGGGGGGCCAGATAAGAGGGGAAACCAGGTCTGTGTAGGTCGGGAGATACGGATAAAGGTGGCTGGAGGGCATATACGGGATTAGGGGGAGCCTGGGGGGGGGAGGGAGTAGGAGGCTGTTGAGAGGGATCTAGTCGGGGAGAGAGAGGGTCGGGGGGATTAGGAGGGGCCAGGTGTGCATAGCGGGCGGTTTGGGGGGCTGGAAGGGCGCCGGGGACCGAGTCAGATCTAGAGAGCAGAGGGGGTAAGAGAGCAATTCGGGCTTGGGGAAGCCGGGGCAGGGAGGGACGGTGGCGAGCGTGAGCCGGGCAGCAGGAAGGGCAGCCGGCAGGCTGGCAGGCGGCGGGGGCGGGGGCGGCTCCCCGGCCGTTGGCCCGAGGGGACAGTGTCCGGGCCCGGGCTGTAGCGGTGGGTGGGACACTCACGAATTTCTTGGATTTGCCGCCGTCGCCAGCCGCGGGCGGCTCCTCTGGACTCCGGCCCTTCTTCTTGTCCCGGGTCCCGCGGCCCGGCCCCAGGCCCCCTCCGGGTGGCTCCATGTGTCCGGCTAGCACGTTGCCCCCGAAGCCTGCTCCCTGCGCTCCGCTCGCCGCGTACCGCCCGCCCGCTCACAGCCTCCTCGCCGCCCGCGCGCCGCCGCCGCCCAGCGCCGCTCAGTCCCCCGCCTTCCCCCAGCTCATTAGTATGCCGAGTTGCGCGCGCCTCATGAATATCTAGTAGAGACGGCTCAGAGGTCCCAGCCTGCCACACTTCCGTGCGGTGCCTACCAACAGTGCGTTGAACCTAGGGGGGTGACGACCGTTTCAACGCTCTACCTGCCCGATGGGCTCAACCACTAAGCCCAATTTAGTGGGGAGGAAATTGAGGGGTTTAGAACCAGGAACAGCGCCATCTCCCGGGCCTCCGACAGAACCACAAACTCTTTGGTCCTCCACGTCCCTGCACTGGGAAATCAGCCTTCTGCCAGGGGAAGGAGGCCTTTGGAACAGGGGAGTTTGATGGTGCTTCCCCAGCCCCGCCTTTAGCATGATCAGCCTGGACTGGCGGCAGGCTAAGCCATCCACAGAGTTGTGGCTGCGCTCCCCATCTCTCGTTACAAACCCAACCTCAGAAACCCCAACCCCATCAGTGCTGTTAGCCTCGGAGTCCAAGTTCACAGACAGCCCAAGGCCACTCTCCTGAGCTAATAAAGTATGTCAGTCCTGGGAAAGGCCCAAGGATTAAGTGAAAAGAAGTAGAAAGCAAACACCAGATCTATCATACCCGGATACAATGAAATCTACACTCAACTCCGCCCCCCCCCCCCCATATTCCCAATAAGATGCACCTGAAGGAAATATCAAACTCATAGAAAGATGGCAGTAGATAAGAAAAATACTGACTCAATTTATTGGATAAAAACAATAGTAAAATGGACATAAAATATGAAAAGGCAGGACACGAAACTCCTCTCCACTCCTTCCTTTCCCAATCAAAAGGGACTGATAAGGTAGGAAACAAATGGCAACCTTTCCCTGGTCCCTTTGCACTCCCAAGTTAAAGTGTACATCAGACAGGGCACAGTATGGCTGGGAATAAAAATGTACCTTCAAATATTATCCACCCCTCAGTCCTGAAAATATCTTTGTCAAGAGGAGACAGGGGTCTAAGAACAGGAGGAAAGCTAGGAGACCCGCCCCCAGGGACATGTTACTTCTCTGACCTGTCTGGGGGAGCTAACCTTGTAGCCCCAAGTCAGAACTAGGATGGTACCCCATCCACCTGTCTAACAATCACCACCTCTGGCTTGAAGGGAAGGAGATTTGAGTAAGGGTAAGTAGGTAGTAGACCAGTAACAGTCTTTGGACTCTTCCCCACAGAGTGGATGGCAAAAGCCCAGGGATAGAGAAAGTCACACAAAGAAAGGTCACTCTTCTTGCCACCTGCCCAGCCCTGAAGTGGGAGGTAACTTTCTGTGGAACAGAGTCTCTCCAAGCTTCAAATCTCTACATCACTTTCCTTATCGTTGTCATGGTCTCCATCATAGAACTCGTTTGGAGCCTCGGGCCTGGAAGATTGGGGAGAGATCAGTGCTATTAATCAATAAGCATTTATTAAACACTTAGCCAGGGGAGGGAAAGTGAAAGAAAAGGGGAAAGAGACAGGAGCAGACAAAAGGTGGTAGCAGCAGGCTCCAGTGCCTAGATTCCCAATTCCTCTGTCTCTAGCCACTCTGGCTTTTCACAAGCAAAATTCTCCTTGGAGCCTTTCCACCAAGTCTGTTGTACCCTTTTGGCCCTCCCACAAAATGCATGTCATGATTCTCCAAATATTCCTCTCTCCCCTTCCTTAGTCCCAAGAATAAGAGAAAGAAAAAAAACCACCCTGCTATAGCTGTATTCCAGTTCTCAGCAAAATAGTCTGCTGCTGTCTTTCTTAAGGCTCCCTCAATGGCTACTATCTTCTCATCCCATACCTGGTATAGTTTTCCTCAGGGCCCCTTTCTTCAGCATCAGCTTCATCAGTTCGGTCATAGGTAAGCAGATCTGATGGCACATCGTGGATCTGGACACTGGGTGCGTGATTCAACATCTTCAGATTCTCAAAGATCGTCTGCCGGATCTGGTCGAGATACTAGTCAGAACAAGAAGGAAGGTATAAGGGGACATAAGTTATTTCTCATCCATTCCCAAAGTATCACTATTCCCATCCTCAGTCAGGAGGTATAATTCCACAAAAGTCTTTCCCAGTCAGGGACAGACCAGTTGGGAGCTCTATCTACACAACTAACATTACAGTCTTTGGCTGTCCTGATTTCTACCATAGCAACTTAAGTTCCATTATCAGCACTGGCCTGGAACTTCCTTCCCTAATTTATTTCCCTCAGTTCCTTGGCCTGGAAGTCCCAGTCAAATCCTTCTCACCCTGTGCCCACCCCCAACAATCACTCCCCAATCAAGTCAATGGGCAGTAAGTCCCTCATACCCCAACTCTATACCCTCACTTCCCTGTTCCCACTCCCACTCCTACCCCTCACTGGTCATTCCCATTTCTCTGGGCCACTGACCTGGCGTGAATTCTGGTTTTCAATTCGTGTGCTGACATCTGGATGCAGTGTGAAGTCTGGGGCAAAGTACTCAAAATATTCTTTGTTTGGAGAGAGGAAAAAACACAACAGAGCTTCGGGGTGAGTGAGAAAAGTTTAGCACTGGCTGGGAATCAGGGGTCCTGGGTCTCACCTTTATCTAACTTAGATTCTATAGAAAGAAGGGCCAGGACTTTGGCCTCCCTTGCAATTCAGTGACTCAGTATCAAAAAAAAAAAAAGAGTTAGCAACAACCCTAGAGAAGAACTCAACTCTGCCTACTGAAAGGTATCAAATTATTCTTCCATCCTCATCCCAGGCCATGCTAGGGCCCCAAGGAAATAGATTTTTAAAAGATGGGGAAGGGGAGGGGAGGAAGAATATCTCACCACTATATGGTAGCTCTTCACTGATAGCTTCTTCTACCAACAGTGACGTTTCGTATGTCCTGAAACAAGGTGAATTAAAGAACTGAATGAAAAGGCTCTTTGGCCCACCTAGACAACCCTCAATGAACCCATGATACTCATAGGAGAGGACAAACAGATGAAGGGCTGAACTTACCAGCATCGGGCAACATTTCGAACAGTGTAGCCACCACCACCCAGTACCAGCAATGGGATGTTAAAGCTCTTGACATATTCAACACACTCCCTGTTGAGGATCAGGAAATGTCAGAAGCTGAACTACCTAACCCTTTTCCACCTTATTAGTTACTTTTACCTTAGATCTCCTCATTCAAGGGCTCCCACCAATTCCAATCAGACCAAGAATCCAAGCTGTCTGTGACTTTTTCTTCTCATATCTCATGGTCACATAAGAAGAGTAAAGGATAATTAACAGACAGGGCATGTATTCCACTGACCACCAGGCAATGGTAGAATCTGAGGCAAGCCCCAACACTGTTGGATGGACTCCCTATGGGAGTACATGAAGAAGAATACTACGCAATAAGCAGACATAGATAAGTTTCAATTTGTATCATGAAGAGAATACCAGCATTAATGAGATCATAGATCCACTGGTTCTGTGTATATTTTTTGTCTCCACGAGAAAAGACCAGGACTTTGTCCCTATACCTACAAGTATATAAACTTAAAGTACTTCTGCCCAACCCCCAAGATGTTTCTGAAGGGTGTCTAGGAGGGCATGGAAAGAAGGGAGTCCTACCCATGACCTCGGATGCTAAGGTTGAAGCAGCCCAGCCGATCACAACCCAGGGAATCAGCTCCACACTGCAAAGAGCAAAATACCAGGTAGCTATGGTGAGATAACTGACTGGGACAACATGGGTGACCATCTACCCTATATTTCTCCCCCAGATTGAGAACCATCACCCTCCCTGCCATGTTCCACAAAGGCCAAGGCCTCTTAACTTGCCCCATTCTCCCCACTCCCATTCCTCCCACATCACTTCCCCTCCCCCCACCATACACACAATGGGGCATTCAAACTGTTTGCTACCTGTAGCACAATGCAAGTTGGTTGGTAAAAATCCACCACTTGGTTGATGACAGGCTGGAAGAGGTGCTTGTAACCTGAAGTGTTAAGAGGTAGACAACTAGCACCCCAAGGAGAAGGACTGGACTCAGACACAGAGAAAACGGGGTTGAGAGAACCAGTAACCCAGGTACAAGACAACACAGGGCACAAGAAAACAGCCAGTAGACAGTAAAGAAAAAAAAATACGCAATTAGGCAAAGAGGTAGTCCTTTACTCTGGTCATCGATGCCATCCCGCAGGGGCACATTGAGACAGTAATAGCGTCCACTTTCTGCTCCAACTTCATACATGTCACCTGAAGGGGAAAGATGGCTAGAGGTAACTTGCTGGGGAAATACTACAAATCTGGATTTTTTTTTTACTTCACCCATAGACTCTGTGTTCCCAACAGCTATCCAACCCCTTCTGTTCCCTTCTTAAAGCTATTTAATCATCCTTGGCCCACCATTTCCTCAATCCATCCTTCCCTCCCTCCCCTCACTCTTCCCCACCAAATCTCTCTACCTGTACCAGGAAAGAAGTAATTGCCATATTTATGGAAAGAGACAGTCATGACTCGATCTGTGAGATAAAAGGCTTCCTGTACACCATCACCATGGTGGATGTCAATGTCGATATACAATACACGAGGGTGATACCTATGGCAAAAGAAAGCAAAGCATTTGAGGCAGACATAGATATGCCAAGAAGGCATCTCTCCCCCAGTCCCATATTCACATATTGCTCCCAAACATGGGACCCTTTATGTTTACAGAGCCTAATCACGGGAAACCTAGACTCAATTCCCAGATTAGCTGAAGCTGTCCTATTAAGGGCATTCCTACACAGAGTATATCCTATTACCCTAGGGTCGGACTGGGGGTGGGAAGAGAGGAAGTGGGGACTGAGACTTAGCGAGAAATAAATGTGATCAAGGTAAAAGGTGTCTACCAGAAGGGAATAAAGTAGGATTACTAGATGTCAGAGAAAGTGTAGAGTTGGAATTGAGAAGCCCAGTCCAAGGACTCACACTCCCTCAAAGTCCATAGAGAGAACCCATTCCCCATTATCTCACCCCATCCTCCCCTGTAAGTTCCTTACTTCAGGAGCTCCAGGATGCCGATCACAATGTCATTGACATAGCAGAAACCTGAGGCCTGCAGCAGGAGAGTGGCTTTGGGGGAAGAAGCACCTCACCCCTAAGTCCCTCACCATATTTTGGCCCCCACCCTCAGCAGCCCATGCCCACAACACCCTTAGTTCCCTCCATTACTCTCACACTCACCTCAAACTTCTTAGCATGGTGCAGTCCTCCAGCCCAGTTAATAGCAATATCACAGATCTAAAGGACAAACATCCAAATCATAGCCCTCCCTATACCTCAGGCACAGAGAACATGAGGGGGGGATAAGAGCTCAATGGCTGTGTATACCATAGCAGTGGATGAATGGGGGTGACAGGGATATGCTTACCTTGTTGTTCAATTGTGTAGCTCCCTGCAGGGAAGCACCTGTGTAACGGGAACAGAACTCAAAAAGGCCTGGGAACACAGGACTGTAAGACAGAGGACATGGCCGGATCACCCAGAGTCTTGGCTCCTTTCCCAAGAAACTGAACACCCCACCTCCAAGCAATACACCTAATCTAATTTAGGCCTTCTTCCTTTTACTTCCCATCCTATTCATTTGTCTTTTTATTAAAAAATGTATGTGTATATAAATATATATGCACCCAAGGATGCACCACACACAAGCATGTGCCGTGCATACACACACACACACTCACACACACATTTTCTATTTATTTATTTATTACATGTCTACTATTTGCCCAACACTATTCCAGGCACCGTGGGAAAAGACACACATAAAGAAAAATGAAGAACAATTTAAGAGATATAATGTAGCATATAATTAGTGTTAAGTCAATGGTACAGACAAAAGTGTACAGAAATTAAGAGGAAGGAGAAATAATAAGGCTGCAGCCACCAGGGAAAGCTTCATGGAGGACATGGAATCAAGTTAAATGAGAGGCAGAATTACAGGTGAAAGGATGTGGGCAAAACTGGGGACACAGAATTTGCACAACATATTGGGGAAAAAAGAAAATCATCTGGGAGTTCATGTAGTGGAGTAGCAAAGTTGGAGAGACAAAGTTGGAGAATCAGTTTTAAAAAAAAGACCAGGAAGAACCTTCAAGACCAAGCTAAAAAGTCTGGAAGTTTTTACTATTTAGCCTGTATGTTAGGTCTCCCCAACTTGAATATAAATATAAATTATAAATATAAATTCCTCAAGGTCAGAACTGCACTTCTGTGTGTCCCCAGTTACACTCAACACAGCACCCACAGTTCTCCTCCTTCTTCTCTACAATTAATTCTCCACCCCAATGACCAACAATGATCCACATCAAAAGTCCCTTGACCTTCCCTCACCAGTCATCCCCTACATTGAAGGCATTGAGACTCTTAGTAAAGCCCTGCATGTTGGTGGGGCTGACCCGCTGCAGGAAATCAATATAATCCTCTGAGTGGAAGCGGCACATATCATGCTGTGAGGCTTGGTACGGCTTGAAGACCTTGGAATAAAGAAAACATGTTGAACTTGGGCAGGATTAGTTCCAAATTAGGGGGCCTTGACTGTTTCAGTCCAACCTCAAAGGTCCCAAAGTACTCCCCACCTAAGTACCCATATATAGACACACTTCCTCTTACATGAAGGTCTCCCTATGAAGAAAAGATCAATTTGAGGCTAAAGTAAAAATGCTGAGTTCAGTCACTGACTATTTTGCTATATTTATCCCCACTCACATTCCCATGTTTCCCCTGTTACCCTTGCCTCTGTTCCCCACTCCTTCCTGTCTCTCTCTCCATAGTCCTGCTGTCTGCTCACCTCTCTTCCCTCCCCCACCCTAGTGTTTCCTTCTGGATTCAAATGTGACATTGTACAAGAAACTATTTTGAAAAGCACAAATCAATATACAAATATAATGCATTATTATTGCTGTTCTCTGTTATGATTCTCCAAACTAATTGGAAGTTTTCTTAAAATGGAGATTATGTCCTTTCCGACAGGTAGAACATTCTCTAAAAGTAAGCACTTTCTCCTTTATGTCAAAGTACATGGCTGTGCAAATGGTGGAAAAATAAACTCAGTATATATATCAAAAGACTCCAGAGGGGAGCCAATCTAAAATCTCCAAGGATTTTATATTTAAAAGTGGCAATGAACAGCACGCATAAGCATACCATTCTGAGTCTGAATGGTTCAGGTTCTCATCTTCCAAATCCCAACCATGTCAAAGATGCCTTGGTCAACAGCATAGCCATAAAGACAAGGTTCTGTGTGCCTTGTTGGTAGATTTTAGATTGTATTTTTTTTTTGGAGGGGGGAACAGAGGTACAGAGTATATGAGTAGCCAACCTAAGTCCCTTAACTCTCAACTCGGAGTCCTCCTAAGACCATACAAACCAAAACAGTAAGATGGAAGGGCTGAATTAACTTTTACAGGAGCATAACCAAAGTACCCTCTCATTCCACTGAGCTACTAAGGTTCTGGTATCTTGTGGCAAGAAAAGGATATTGTGAGACAGCATGAGAGACAGTATATTGTAGAAAGAAAACGTTGGATTTATAATCAGAGGACCTTGGTTCAAATCACAGGTTTTCTACACAGGCTACCTGTTTAACCTTCTGCATGTCAGTTTCCCATCTATAAAATGAAAGGCATTCTCTAGAGAGATCTCTAACATCCCTTCCAATCTCTATTAACATCCCTTCTAATCCCTATTAACCTACAACTCAGGGGATGAAGGGGTCTCCCTGTCTCCATTTCCTTGCCTGTACCCCAAGTACAAGCGCATACAGAATAGGGAAGCTGCCTTTCTCCCTTCCTGCACTGCACCCCCTCCCCAATCATGGGGTGGTGGAGAGGATGGAAGAGAATCACTCACAATCATCTTCTTGTAGAGTCCATAGTGCAGCACCAGGCTGTGGGTGAGCGCCAGACGATGGGGTTTCATGGGGTGACCGGCCCCTGGGGGAAGGGGTGGTAAAAAAGGGTCGCGCACCCACCACCCCAAGGAGCCCAGGATGCTTCCTCCCCAGGTCCTAGGGAACTCGCACCACCCCACCCCCACCTCCCAATCCTCCACTTGGTCCGGGTTGTTGGGGGCGGGAGGGGGGGGGACAGAGAAGAGGGAACTTGCTCACGCCCGTGCCCCCCACTCCCCCGCTCTCTTCCTCCCCCCATTTCTCCCTCCCCCCTCCTCTGCCCGGGGTTTTCCTCCCCACTCTCACCGTAGTGGAAGTTCCCCACATCCGGGTCATAGAAATAGGCCACCGTCTTGGCCATAGTACCGGGGTACCAGGCCCCGCGCCTCCGCCCTCTAGCCCCGCCTCCAAGCCCTGCGTTCTGCGTCATCGCGCGACGCCACGCCCCTTGCGGAATCCGAGGTGGCCGCGAGCTCGGATCGGCAAGGGAGGGGAAGGGGAAGGCCCCGCCTCGCGCCAGAAATACCACGCCCCTGGCTCCAGTAGCTCCGCCCTCTCAAGACTAGCTGCTGTTCTTGGAGCTGGGATGACTGAGCTTGGTGGGGAGGGTGGGGCCGAGCCCCGGAGGGAGGGTGTTCCCGGGGTATCCGCGGAACTTGAAGTGCACAATCGGTCCCCGAGAAGCTGAGCATTTCAGACTTCCCCTTTCCCCAAGATCCTTTAATTCTACGAATGTTTATTAATCATTCGGTCCATGGACATCCCATCCCCCCTCCTTCCTAGACCTTGAGAGGTAGGGGTCTCAAGTCCCACCGCAGCGCTTCTACCTGGGCACTGGAGATGAGAGACTGTCCTAAGGTGCAAGGAACTGGCTGCACCCTGCCCAAAGGGAAACCGACACCTTCCGACCTGCCGGGGCTCCTGGATTCCCGAGTTGCAACCAGGAACCAGAACAAGGGGGCTTATCACCCAGTGGTGGCCAGGGTGCGTGAGAGACCCACAACCCCAGTGGGACACATTGACACGGAGACCCAGCTGTGTCAGACACTGTGGTGTCACGCACGCACTCCGTCCCACACACCTGCCGCTCCGCCCCCTTTATCCCCGTGCCCGCGCAGGGAGCACAGCTGAAGAGAGAGCAGCCGGGACTAGGAGGTGGCTGCGGTAGAGGGCCCCCATCCTCACCCCCATCCCCTTCCCATACCCAACCCTGAAAGTCCAGAGGACGCCTGCACCCCATCTCAGCTTCACCTTTCCCTCCTTCCCTATCCGCCGCCTTCCCGTACCCCCACCTCAACTCCCCCAGCCCGCCGCGGCACCAGCAGCCGCAGCCCGGAGCCGGAGCTGGAGCGGGTGAGGTGGCCTGGGGGGTGGGGAGAAGGGGGGAGGAGGATGCTCTCGGGAAGGGCTCCCAGGGCAGGCTGAGAGGTACTAGGACGCTGCCGGAGCCAAAGCCGAGCATACATATCGCATCCCCAGGGGCCGTACGGAGGCCACAAGGTCAGCCGGGCCAGGGAAATTGGGGGAGGGGGTAGTCTGGAGAGGGAGGGGTGGTCCAGGATGTCTCTAAGAGCCAGGAGTTGGACAGCGGTGGGACAAACTGAGGGGTATTGAAGGAAAGGAGCGTTTCAGGGGACCTGGCCTGGGGCTGCGGAGGAAGCAAGGGGCCAGCGCTGACTCAGACTATGCCCAGGACCGCATCATAGATCTTCGTCCAGTCTTCAGCGACAGTGTTCTTGGGAGGAATAGGAATGGGGAGAGAGTGGGGTTTGTGTATGCAGCGAGAAGGAAGGAATGAAATATCAAAGGGAAGAAGGATGGAGGTTGGATTAGGAGCATGGAAAACAACTTGCAACCTCTATTGACCAGGTGCCCCGGGGCCTGGCTCACTAGCACCCATTCCCTGGACAGCGCCTGGGCTGAGAGGGGAAGGGGTTCTAGATTTACCGAATGACTGGCTTCTGGAGGGTCCTGGGAGGACTCCCGATAGGGGTCCAAACATGGAATTCACTGCCCTCCCCCTGACTCGCATCCCTCTTTGGGTCCCTGACCCCGGCTCGGCCCGCCCCCCCAGGGCCGTATGTCGGAATTGCAACCAGGACCAGAGCCCCAACATGGGCTGTACATGCTGTTCCTTCTCGTGCTGGTCTTCTTTCTCATGGGCCTCGTGGGGTTCATGATCTGCCATGTACTCAAGAAGAAGGGTTATCGCTGTCGGACATCAAGAGGCTCAGAGCCCGAGGATGCCCAGCTCCAGCCACGTGAGTGTGGAAAAAGAGGGGGAACCCCATCACCAGGGACGAGCCTCCTTCATTTTCTCTCTTGTTATGTCCTTCCATCACACACTTGTATGTGCCACACACACCTGCACACTTCACTAATACTCCTCAGTGCACCTTATCCAGGTCTTTTCCTCTCTCCTACTCGAGATGTGAGTCCCTCTGGGGCATCACATTCCCCCAGAGGGACTCACATCCCTTTTTGCTCCCCTGCTACCCATAACTCATAGCTCAAATTTCATTAACCTAAGTCAAGGACAGTTTTTGCATTTTAGTTTGGGAGATAGAGTGCAGTGAGTTCAGTTACTACAATGCAAAAATCACAGTGACTCTGAGGCCCTGGTGAATTATATTGGGAACCTGATGGTTCATTACTCCTGAAATTATAGAGTAAGCTGAAGCAGAACCCCTGAGAAAGTGAAAAGGAGGCAGGAGGAAGAGAATGGTATCCTTGTCAAACTTTGGTAACTCTGCCCCTCCCTGCACACACACACTTCTCTGTGACTCAATATCTCTGCCTATAAAATGAAAAGATTGTATTCTATGGCCTCTAAGGTCCCTTACAGCTTTAGAGTCATAATCCTATGGTGATCACTGATGTTGAACCACCAGAGCTGCTAGGGAGCCAAATAAGGTGGTCACAAAAATCAACGGAACAATCCAAAGGCCAGTGACTTTGCTTGGCCTCAGTTTCTTTCTCTGAAGTTGATACCTTTCCTTCCCTCCACAGCTGATGATGAGGATGTGAATGAAGACACAGTGGAAAGGATTGTCCAATGCATCATCCAAAATGAAGGTAAGTGCTCATTGGTATCTGCTCTTCAACTCCCTGCCCCATTTCTACATCCATGACATCCTCTTGCCACATCTCTTTCACAGCCAATGCTGAGGCCTTGAAAGAGATGCTTGGGGACAGTGAAGGTGAGGCAACAGTACAGCTGTCCAGGTGAGCTGCAGGTGTGGAGAATTTCCCCAAATACTGGTCAGGAAAACACTCTCTCCTTAATAGCCAGCCCCTGCTAAAGTCACAACTTAATAAGTTGGGTAGTATGATTTGAAGAGCATCTAGAAGACTTCTCTCAAATAATTTTGTTATCCAAATATCACTGCCTGAAGCCTATCATTCATTCTTTAGGTTAATTATCAACTTCTCAAGGTAGCCTCCTTGGATTTAAATAGCTTTGAGAGACAAAATATTGTCACTAGTTCCGTAGTGTGAATCAGATTTTAGAACGAGAATAGGGCAGTTAGAAAAATGGGGGTAAGGGGTGGAATGGATGCACAGAGGGCATATTGAAAAGGATTTTCCTGTATTTCCCCCAGCCTTGATGGTGCTCCTAGTCTGCAGGATGGAACTCCGTCTCACCACCATACAGTTCACCTGGGCTCAGCCGCCCCTTGTATCCACTGCAGCCGAAACAAGAGGCCACCTCTTGTCCGACAGGGCCGATCCAAAGAGGGCAAAGGTCGTACTAGGCCAGGGGAGACTACAGTGTTCTCTGTGGGCAGGTGTGGATGGGATACCCAAAGAGGAGTGGGGCAGAGTTCAGGGTCTCCCATTCAGGTGGTAGATCTTTCTCTAAGACAGTTGGCTGGGAGATTTATCCAGGCTACTTTACTTAGTACTACTCCCCTCCTATCCTGGAGGGTAGGGGGAGAGGAGGGTTTCCAGTCAGGGAGTACTCTTGGGGGCTGGAATGGAACTCCAAGATACACCTATATGCTGAGGTTTCCTTTGTTGTCAGAAGCTATCTAATGTCAGCAAATGGGAGTGGGGGGAGTGTTGGGAGAAAGGGTCCAGAGAGTCTCTAGCAATCCTGAGCCACAGCATATCCCCTTCCCTCCCAGGTTCCGGGTGACACATATTGAGAAGAGACTTGGGCTTCATGAACATCGGGATGGCTCACCCACTGATAGAAGTTGGGTCTCCAGTGGTGAGCAGGACCCAGGGGGCGGTCAGAGTTCTGGGAAAGGGCAGATTGGGACGGGAACTCCTGCCACAGAGAGACTTCCAGCATCAGGGCCAGAGGTTGGCATCCTATCTAGTTCCCCTGTACAGAATGGGGGCCTCAGAGAAAGGAGCCTTGTCCCTTCTCTGACTGAGAGGCCCTCTGGAGCCATGGAAAACTTGGAGCCAGCAGCCAGAGAGAGGGACACAAGGCCAGTGTTGACCAGGAGGGAAACTAATGGACAGTCAGCCAAACTGGATGCCTCAGATCTCCAGGTAGGCAACAGTCAGATGTGTATATAGTGAAGTTGGGGTGGGTAGAGCCACTGGATAAAGCCATTATCCCTGCTGAGTAGGTCCAGTTTTCTGATTAGATGAAGTTAGAGAGCTTATGGTACTCCTCTCCTTCTTTATCTCAGGTGTTACCGCCAGGTGGCTCAAGAGGAGTGTGAGGTGAGTCTAGCCCTCCCAAAATGTGTTTCTTTCCAGGGAAGGGTGGGCACCCCAACACTTCCCTAAGTTGCAAGGTAAATTGAACACTTCAGCCTATGAAGCTGATTTTAAGGGGGGAGGGACTAAGGGCACTACTGCTCCAAGGGATTAAGAAGGGAAGGGCAACAAGAGGTAGAGTGTGAGTTGGAGGGTGAAAAAAAAGGTTAGAGGAGGCAGGAAGACTATCCCCTTCCCTCTCCTTTTCCCCAAGCTTCATCTTCACTCCCTACTGCAAAGGATCAGTAGCTGGCTGGGCAGGGAAGAGGGGCAAGCATGAAGCTCCCTCCTCACTCTGAGACAGCATTGCCCTCCAGGAACACAGAACAACCCCTCTTCCCGAGGGCTGTATTATCTCAGGCTGGGAATGCAGAGAGTGGTCCCCAGCCTCTCAATCCCTTCCCTCCACTTCCTCTCCAGCCTAAGACACGTCAAAGGTGAGGAGAATTTGCCCCTACATTCACCCCAAGCTCCCTCCTCCTCCATCAACTTGCTCCTCTGCTTGAGCGTGGCATTTGGGAGCAGGCCCCATCCTCAAGATGGGCACCTGAAGCAATACTCCCCATTAGGCCTCCCTCTCAGCACACAAAAGCTCAGGCACTGGCTTTGGCTTCTTGCCCCTTTATTGCACTGTCAATAAATCAGCTCGGACTATTACAGCGGATCTGCACACTGGTTCCCACGACTTCTGACCCTTACCCCCCAACCCACCAGGGGCAGGGGAGGGGAGAGGGAGGTGGTTGGTGGTGTAAGTCATAAGTGGCCACATCCTCAGGAAGCCAACCAGAAACACAGGAAACCTGATCCATCTATACTGCCTAGGTATCCTAGGGCCCTGCCCCAGCCTTGGCTTCCAGGAGGGGAGATGAGGTTGGGGAGAGGTCATCACACACTTTCTCTGGTGGCAGCCACTCAGCAGTTGGGAGGCATCGAAAAGGAGGAGGCTGGGACTCCCCATTGAGCTCAGGTGAGGGGCTCCAATCTCTCAGCCTCCAGAACTTTGGTGGGTGGAGGTGGGGGTGGCCGTAGCTACAAGAAAAATGCCAATAATCAGTGCCAACTTCCATTAGCCATCCCTCCTACCTATTTCATAGCTGTAGGTCAGGATAGGTAAACCATTTTCCTACATAGCCTACCCTAGGGAAGAGGTCTTACCGGCCGGATACGAGGGGTTGATGAGTCAGCTGGGCCAAGGCAATCCAGTGGGTGGTCTTGGAGAAAGAACAAGAGATCAGCAAACCAGAAGCTATCAAATCAATCATAGCAATAATTTATCAAGTACCTATTTTCCCTCCCTGTGCTGGGCCCCATCAGGGTACAGAAAGAGTCTAAAACATAGTTTCTCAAGAAGTTTCTAATTAATTAGAGAAACAAGATTAACATATGGAATAATAGTATACAATACAAGAAAATGTGTAATTAAATACTAAATAGCAAGGGTATAGACTATGGATGACACAAAAACTCAAGGGAGAGAGAAGACCATGTAAGTTCACAGAAGCTTTCAGGTAAGGTTGAGTTAAGCTGGAGAGCATGGAGAGGATATTCCAGGTGGTAGTGGGAACAGGGGTAAGGGGAGCTGTGGTGTGGGACACAACATAGGCAACAATTTTTTAAGTCTTAATTTGGGCAGACTGTGTCTTTTGGGAGATTCATGGAATAGAAGATGGATGGGGGGGGGTAGGGCTAGATTAAAGAAGGCTTCAAAAGCCTGACAGAAGAATTTAAATTTGATACGGTGTAAAAGATTCATTCCCCATGAGTCCTCTGTCTCTGTTCAATCCCAGGTGCCCCAACTCACCCTCAGACAGAGCTCCTGTAGTCCTATCAGCAGTAGGGATGGGAGCTGGAGGAGAGAAGCTTGGGGGGGATGGGGATGGCAGCACCTGGGAGATAAGGCAGGAGTTTTATGAATGGAAGTTTACTAAGGAAGCCAGCTCTTGGGTTTGGGAGATAGGGAGACTTTGCCTCTCACCTCCCCCCACCCCCCTTTTCTATCCTATACCACCCCTCAACTCCCTAACACAAGTTGTAATGAAATGCCTGTACCCAGGGGGGAGGCACTAATGCCTATAGCCTATCCCTGAACTAGCCTTGGTTAGAGCAGGGAACACTAGTCACCCTCTTAAGGTATAAAGCCAGCTTACCTCTTCTTGGTTTGGGGATTCTAGGGGTCCTGGAGGGCCCAACAACTCCTCTACCAACAGGGAAGGGAAAACTCCAACCTGTCCCCCAAACTCTCCCCTCCAAAAGCCATCATCCACACCACCCTGGGCACGAGGCAGCAGCCGGATCAGTGCTCCCTCTGGGAAGCTCAGCTCCTCAGCACTCTGCCCTGCATAGCTATACAGGGCTCGGGCCAGGCACACTGTAGAACAGTATCAGAGAGACCATGTAGGGGATAACAGGGACATGACATACCCCACCTTAACACCACTGGTGTCCTGCTATGTTGAGGCCCCCTCACCTGTGGAATTTCCCCCTGGGGGGCTGTCACAGTGGTGGCCCTCCTGAGGAGGGGCAAGGTCTGGGAAGTCAAGGTATCGCTCTGGGACATAACCCACCACACCATGCTGATTCCGAGCCTGATCACAATGGAAAAGGTGGGGGGACATTGAAGGTGATGGAGAAGGGAGAAATCCAGCTGGATCAAAGCCCTTCTCCCTCCAGGAACTTGCTATCTTAAAAAGGGCCTCCAGTTTCATCTTTCCTTAGGGACCATCTCAAAATACTTCCCATGTTCCCCATCCCCTCTCAGAGTCAGAGCCAAGGGCCCTCAGCCCCTTTACCCTTATTCCCTAGGGCCCCAACACACACCTTGACCCACTCATCTGCGTCCCCATCCTCCACGACCTCCAGCCACTCCCCTTCCATGATGGTCAACTCATCCTCTCGCCCAGCCTGAGCCCCACAGGGATAGACTCAGGTCTGGACCATCCTTTGTCCTTCCCTCCCCTCTCTCATTCAAGAGAGAGGACAAAAGCAAGCAAGCACCCCTTGCTCACTCCCCCACCCTGGAGCTCTCCCTAGCCCCAACTACTGTGGCCCCACCTGATAGCCAAAGACAACATGTGCTGGACAAGGGAGGGACCTAGTGGGGAGGACTGGGGGATCTGACTCTTGAAACAGCTCTCCCCCTTCCTCACAGTCCTCAAAATCTGACAATTCTGCATCCTCGGCCTAGGAGAAGACACAGAAGGGGGTATCAGTTCCTCTCCCATCCCCAACATTGAATTCACCATTCACCAAAGATGTACTTGTCCAACCCTAAACCTCTGCATCAGTTTTCTTGGCTATGGAGACAAATCATCGGATCAGGTGATCAGGCGATACGTTGACTTCCCAGTTTTACCATGGGGGAAGGAGTTTTTAAAAAGATCTTCAGTCTGGAGGGAAGGGTCCTCATTGGTGGGATAAGAGGAATCAGTACAGATGGGCCTTTCTTTGGGTACAGGGAGAGAAAGTCTTATCTCACCATGGGAGAGAGGTCTCCTTTTTGGGATAGCCGGGCCTCACTGAGCCGCCTCTCCTGCTCCAGCTCTTCCTGGGCCTGGGACATGGCTGGCCGAAGCCACTGCTCTATGTCCAACCCGGCCCCTTGCAGCACAGCCAGACGAGCAGCCCCCTTTACCTGGCTCACCTGGCATGTGGACAAGGGAGGAGGAAGAGGCTGTGTGATGGAGCAAGGGGCCACACAACTCTAGTTTTTCACCCTCCCCTATGCCCTCTCCCAACAGGGAAGTGTGTCCCAACAAACCCAATTCTTCTTGCCAGGACCACTGAGGCAAGAGGATTTGGAAAATGCATCCCCATACACACCACCTTAGCCTGGCACCAGTCATGCTCACACCTGAGCACGACGAACACTCTCTTTAACTTCTTGAAGTCGAAGTTCCACACCTGAGGCCTCCCGTTCCGGGGCCTGCTGCCTTTTCAGTTCTAACCGTTGCAGTACCTGGTTGGAGAAGGAGGGAGGGAAGAGTGGGGAATTCTCTTGATGGAAGCCCCATTTTTAGCTTGAGACACCCTGTGAGTCACATGATAAACTGTTTCCCTTCTCCTCAGAACTCTCTGCTTTTAGGCCCTTCTTTCCTTCCCATACCATTCTGGACTTTCCCCAACTTACCCGCTGCCCATGACTCTGGACTTTGTAGTCTCGGGCAGCTCGGTTGGCCCAGTGCTGAGCCTCCTTCTTCAGGCCACTCTCTCCTGGAATACCCCCTGCGCCTCCTTCCAGCTCCAGCACACACACCTGGTCAGGGCCAGGCATTAACAAGAGAGGAGGCACAATGCCCCCCACGTCCTCTAGCTTGATCATCTTCCAGCCTTCTCTCTGTGTCTCTGTCTCTGTCTCTCTGTCTGCCTCTCTCTATCTCTGTCTCTATGTCTGTCTGTCTCTCTGTCTGTCTCCTCTTCCTCTGTGTGTCTCTCTCTTTTAATCTCTCTGTCTCTCTCTGTCTCTGTCTCTCTCTCTGTCTCTGTCTCTGTCTCTCCTCCTGTCTCTCTCTCTCCAGGGGCAGAGGCGCATAAGATAAGGACGTATCAGGGACAAGGAAACCCACAACATGACACAAATGTAGTACTTAACACATAAGGTCCTTAGGAAGATAAAATATGATAAAATGGGTAAAGAACTTTATAAATCTTAAAGGCCTATATAAATGTCTGTTACTTCCAGTAGAATGGAAGTTCCCTGAGGGCAGAGGATGTTTCATTTTTATCACTATATCTTCAGTACCTAACACAGTGTCTTGTACTTAGTAGGCACTCAATAAATGCTTGTTGAAGTGAATTGAAAGGACACTGACCCCAATACATATATACAGGGACAGACATCTACATATAGGGAAGCCCAGATGGATAACCTTTGGGAGAGATGGGATGATGCCCTTAATAAGAAGGAGAACCAAAGCGTGGAGGGGATAGTGACTTGGAAGACCCTGTTCCCTAGACACAAACCATCCCAGCTAGTTCCAGAGTAATTGAGAATACCCCAAACACAAGGACATTTGTCCTGAGGCTGGTCTGAGGAAGAGAGATGGAAGAGGATCTCACCTGGTCAGCTCCCATTGGCTGAAATTGCTGTAGTGGTGTTGGAGAGAAAACTCCGGGCTCTTGGAGAAAGTGAAGCAACTCTTGTTCCCAGCTTACCTGGGGGCAAGGGAGAATGGGGACAGCCACTCCTCAGCAGGAGTTAGTGGGCTATTGGTGGGAAGGATGAGGGGGAAAAAAGATGCATGATGGGGGCAAATGGAGAGGTTTTCTGTGTTGAGATCAAGCAAAAACAGTCCATGTTGAGAGAGAGCTCACTATGGGGAATTTGTTGGGAGCAAGAAGGGAAGATCTAGGTTGGAGGTAAGCAGTGATCCACATCGAGGGAAGGGGCTTTGCAGATAAAGGATGAGGTTCTACGTTAATGGGAAGGTGTATGTTGGAGGGCAAGTTTTGGTACCGGGGCAAGGTTAGGGAGGGAACTGACCTTTGCAATCACTTGCCCCCCTCGCTGGGCCAGTTCCAGCTCCTGCTGTGCAGCTTCCAATTCTGTGCGACTCAGCAGGGCGAGGGGGTCACCTAGCTGCTCAGACAGGTCCCCAACCAATCCCTGGAGGAGATCCCAAGACACTAAAGCCTTGACTTTTATCTCCCCATGCCCAGGTTTGAGGGAACAGAGAGGGAAGAGCTCCTGACTGCTTGGCTTCTGGCAGGCAGCAGCTAGAATAAGAGCAGTGATGTCACAGAGACAAAGGTGGAGGTGCTACAGGGCCTGACTTACCTTGAGCAGCGCAGGCAGCTCCTCTTGGTAATAATGCCCAAGGTGGGCATTGGTGCTTGCCAAGCTAAGTAAATATTCATTCCGGGCAGCGCTCAATTGCTGGGAGTACTGGGCTGATTGGGCTGACAACTGAAGGGGCAAAAGAAGAAATAAGCCTGGGACAGAGGACCCTGGAGCCCCTGCTGCACTTCCCATAGCCCATAGCCTTTTCTTAATTGAGCCCAGAACTGGAGAACAGCTCGTCACTTCCCAGCCATATACTCGAATCATTTGTCATCTTCCCTGGACCCCAATTCCCACATCTGACCTTGAGGCTGAGTTTCTGAAGGCTGGTTCGAGTATGAAACAAACCATGGTCACTTCGATTCAATCTGGTTTAGGGCAGACAGAAAAGGAAAGTAAATGAGAAACTAGCTGTATTAATCAGGTTATGTTATATTACAGTATGTTACATGTTTTATTTATATTTATGTTTTTAATTTATGGGATAAAACAAGCATTTCCATGACACAGTAGAATAAAAAAGATGACTGCACATGAAACCGCAAATCTGTTATATATAACTTGCTATTCCTTTTAAATATATAATAAAGTTATCATGTGAATTTCTTTTTTCTCTTCCCCCCATTAATAATAAATAGCTCCCATTTCTATCACGCTTTAGGATTTACAGTGTTTCCTTCATTCCTCTGGGAGGTAGAAAAAGCAGGTGTTATTATTCCCATTTTACAGATGTGGCAAACGAGGTTTAGAAAGGTTAAGTAACTCCCTCATGATCCCATAGCTAACAAATACCAAAGCTCCTGACTCTAAGTCCATAGCCCCTTATACTACATCACATACCTCTCTTATTGCTCTATGCTAGCCCTGCTCTGGGGTTTCCCCCGATCTCAGCCTTCCAGTGCCCCGCTCCAGGACTTCCATTTACCCAGAGCCCGCACCTGGCTTGGACATCAGCTGCCTTTTCCTGAACGAGGCTCCACACTCGCTCCCGCTGCCCATATAGCTTCCGGCTCCGGCTCAGCTCCCTCACAGACTCCAGTACTTCAGCCTGGGCCCGCTGCAACTGCTCAGCACCCTGGGGGTACCTCCAGGACATGGGCACCCTCCCAAATGCATGGGCATTATCATATCCACCTTACTCCTCCCTCAGGTCAGATGCCTCCCCCCTTTTCCTCCTCCCCCTTTAGTTCTCTCTCTTCAGCATACCCTCCCAAAACCACTCCCCACAACCTTCCTGAGGAGCTGCTCCTTGGCACTTCTCCCTGTGCCCCCAGCCAAGTCTCGGTATCGGTCAGCGGAGAGAACCCGAGCCTGGCCCCCAGCCATGGTGCCCTCCAGCAGGCATCGCCAGGCATTAAACACAGTCCTGCCCCATTCCCCCCAAAAAACAACAACAACAACCAAGGTGACAGTTGGGTTGGGGAGGCATACTAGAGCTTTGTAATCCCTAAAATACAAGAGAAACAAGGTTTTTGTGTTTATAACCCCTTCCCCCAAAGAGTGAAACAGATTCTTTTCCCTGCCCCCTGCCCTGATTCCCTGCAGACCCATCAGTCCATCAATCGATCTGCCCATTAGCTTAGCCACAGGGATCACTTGGCAGCCTCCCTCCCCCCACTGCCATGTCCTTGCTGGGTCAGCCTCCTTCCTACCTTAGCTACAGCATCAGCTCTAGCCTCAGCTTTCCAAGTTCACCTGAACCCTACCCCACCAAGCCCAACTCTGTCCCCCTACCCCCAGGGGCAGCTTAGTCATCCAGCTTTCTTTAGTTTCTCTGTCCCAATTTTCCACTTCTTTCCCTGTTCCCCACCTGCCATCAGTCTCCAAGCCCCGATGTCCCTCTTTCTTCAGGAATGGCCCAGCCAATTTTTGTAATGCCTGTGGGGGAGAGCCCATCATTTACACAGCCCCATATATCAAAAGCAACCCTATATATCTTATTACAGAGCCCCATATATCACCACCACCACCCATGGAGTAAAGGGAGGGGCAGTCGGGGCTCTCGGTTCCTTGGGGAATCTGGGAAAGGAAAGGGAATGGGTTTGGGATGCACAGAATTGAAAAGAAGTATGAATATCATGTATGGTGAGGGTGGGATGGGTGGGTATGCATGGATAGCAGGGTACTACTATTCAGGGCAGAGATGTGAGGAGCTGCCCTCTGGAACAACCGTTCCTTACCTGTCCATATTCCCTCTCAATGGCTGCCCGTTGTTTACTGTAAGATCTGTAAAGATAAAAGTTTATTAGCTCCTCTACCTTCCCCACACCTCCAGCACCTCCTGATATTCATCGCCAGTGATCATACATCCCAGCCTCTAGGGGATGAGGTTGGGAGATTAGGAGTGAACTAGAATATATAGAATCAGGGAGTCACTTTAGTGTGCCCTATACTGATATTTCTCCAAAACATTAGCCTCTAGTACCCTCAGTGGGGCTGAGTTAGAGATAGGTAGCACCTTGGGGAAATACACTTTGGTTCCTGTCACGAAAGTGGGGACATACAAGATAGATAAGGTTTGTGTGAAATAGACTTTGTTTTATATGAAGGAAGAAGAGCATTTTCTATACATATTATCAGGGGAATTTGGGGAGGGAGGTGTATACACATTTGGCAGAAGAGGAGAAAATGGTAGACACAGTCCTGGGCTGTTGGCTGGGCCAGGGGAGGTTTTTTTTTTTTTTTAGGGATCTCTAATAAAGGGCTGTGTATGTGTATGAGGGACTATATACTATAATGTGTGCCAAGGTAGAGAAGTTTATTGAGAGGGCTATAGATAAAGCACTTTCCACAATATAATGAACACATGATCTTCTGGGTAGGTCTCAGATCTGTAGAATAGTTCATGACCTCTATTCATCCCCCATCCTCCTCCACCACAACAGAGTCTAGTGTTAGGGGTAATCTATGTGTAGGACTGTCTGTATGTATGTGTGTGGGGGGGGGGTCTGTCTGTGGGAAGGCATGTCTGTAGCAAGCTACATGTGTGTAACGTTGGGGGTATTTCTATGCATGTGTAAGGAGGTGGTAGAGAGGGCGGCTGATGCCCCTCAACAGGCCTGGCTAAGGGCTCCTTTGGATTTCTCCAGGAGAGGCTACCTGATGTCCTCCAGCAGGTCGGCCTCCCTTTGCTGCCGGCTCTGTAAGATGCTCAGCTGCTCCAGGAAGCACAGTTTCACCTCCTGGACCGGCTTCACCTAAGGAGAAGGGATAGGGAGGGAATCAATTCCACTGGGGTAAAAATAGAGGCTGAAGCCCAATTCTGGAAATACTCCAACTGGACCCCACGTGGGGGGTGGTGAAGCTCGAGGGGCGGGGACCAGGAGGCGGGGCTGTCTTCGTTTTCGTCCTCGACCCCCCGGCCCCGGCGCCCCTTCTCACCGCCCGCCAGACGGGCCGCTCCGTCCCCACCTTCCCAAGTGCACTCACTTTTCGCGGCGGCGGCTGCATCTCCACCCTGGTCCCAGACCGGACCGAAGCTGTGACTCTGACTCCGGAACTCCTGGAAACCCCACCCCTCCAGACAAGCCCCGCCCCCGGCCCCCCTTTCCACCTCCCCTCTTCCCCTGTCCAGCCCCAGCTCAGATCTCAGCCGCGCCAACTTCGGGAGACTGGGGGACGGGAAGCCGAGGATGGGGAGGAGCCCTGCGGAGCCTGGCGGGTGAATGACCAGAAAGGGAGGTCAGGGGCCGCAGGGAGGACGCGGCGTCTGCGGGGCTGTGGAGAGAACTTATGCTGGGGAGTCTGGACGCCTAGGTTCCATTTCCGGCTGAGCCGCTGACTCAACCCATAATTAATCTCTTTAGCCAATGTATTCTTTTATGCAAATATGTTTATTTACATATGCAGATCAGCAACCGTAGTCCCACCAACAAGACCACCACCGGACGGGGAAAAAGGGGAAGCAAAGAGAGGAAGGTAGAGGAAGTGATGACGTCAGTGCCCTTAGAAAAGGGACAAACTGATTCAGGGGATCCTAGAGCGGAGGCAGAGGCAACCAGTTAGGCCATGGTTCGGGGGCTCTCGGATTTGACTTCCCCAAATTCTCACCGAACCGGAAAAGCCAGAGCAGTCCCGGTGAGAGAGCAGCCTGGGGCCCGGGAGTGGGAGAGACGAGAGGGACAAACAAAGGTACGTTGTAGGAGCTCTCCAGTTCTCTACGATCCTGGGCAATAGGAGCGCCCTGGACTCGGAGGAGGGATGTCTCACTTGTGACCCCAGAAGTGCTCTCTCTCTCTTCCAGGGACTATCTCAAACTCCCCCAATTCTCTCCCTTCCTTTCAAGGCATCCTGCGCTGACCCTCTGTTCTCCCAAGTCCTGTCGACTCAGTTTTCTCCACCCCCTCAACCCCAGTTTCTTAGGGGAAGCAAAGGCAAACATGTAGCCATTTGGTTTTCAAAGTTTATTCAATGGATTCTCACCCTGCCTGGCTGCCAGCATCTCAATCTCCCTAACCTAACAGGCCTATTGAGCACAGAGGTTCTTCCTGGGGTCTTGGAACATATAATGTCGGTCCTGGAAGGGACCTTAGAAAAACACCCTTATTTTTACAGATGAGGAAACTGAGGTTCAGAGAGAGAAGGAACTTGTCCAAGGTCACAGAACTAGTTAGTGACAGAACACTGACAGGAGCCCAGGTCTCCTGACTCATCCTTTCCATCCTATACCACACCACACGGGATTTTCAGGGACAGGACAGGAAGGGGTTGTCCTGGTCTGTGGCTGAGGGGGTTCCCATAGGTGCTTTGTATATTCTTGTAGGTAGGAAAGAGCCTGGAGTCTGTAGAATATAAGCTCCCTGAAGGCAGGGGCTTTTTATCCCCTTTTTTTATCTTTGTATCTCCAGCCTTAAACTCAGGCCCTCAGAGAGCAGACACTTAATAAGTGTTTGTTGTCCTTGTCCCATGAGCATCAGGCCCTTCTACTTCCCCATCCTAGAACTGGTTGTTGCTGGCTTAAGGGTCATGTAAGGGGCTGGCCAGATGGGGAATGGGAATTACAGGGAGATTTGGGAGAATGTCCAGGAGTTTGCATAGGGTGGCTGATGGGATTAGGGGTCCGTGTTGGGGGGCTGGGAGGCTGAGAGGCTGGGAGACTGGAAGCAGAGGCCTCGCCCTTTCGCAGAATCAGTGAGTTTAGCTCCTGTACTAATTTATCCTCCAGAGGCAAATGATGTTTCCGAGGGGGGCCAGGAGGCAGCTCTGGTGGCCCCCTCTCTTGTCCAAGGGAGCTTGACTTAGAAAGGGGCGGACGGTCACTCTGTAGGCTCTGACTTTGCTCTGGAAATGCATTCTGACTGGTGGGGGAATCCCTAGGGACCTCTTTTTCAGATGTCCGGTCCAGTGGAAGTGGAGAGTCCTTAGTCAGTTCAGGGAAGGCCCCTACCTCTTCATACACTGGCTCCTCAGCCTCTTCCTCTTGCTCTTCCACAGAATCCTGAGACAGCTTCAGGGGCTGGATGTGGAGTGGGTAGAATATTAGGTTTCCAGGGATATCTCTTATTCCCCTAAGGGTCCCTCCCCTCTCCCCATAGTCTAATGCCCCAGTAGCTCCCCCTTCCCCTATAGAACCATTCCCCCAGCTTCACAGAGAGACCAATATTCAGCACATCAGGAGCACACAGCAATACCCTGGTCAGGGATGGGCACAGAGGAACACAAGAAGGCACATGGCATTGGGGAAACAGGGCATAGTACTCACAAAAAACATGGATAGTGTCCTCCGGTTGTGCAGTCGGCGCTGAGCATGGGCAGTAGGGGTGGGAAAGACACAGTGAGCAACAACAGGCAGAGAGCAGAACAGGGGGAAAAGGAACATTGAAACACTGATCAGGAAATGGGTATGGAGGATGGTGGACTTCATGGGAGAATGAAATGCTTCCCTAACCCTTGCGAATAGGATGCTCCCAACCTTGAGCTTGCAAAGCCTGGCCACAAAGGAACAAGGGCAGGAAAGATGAGACTGTGTCTGGGGTAGAGGGAGTGGGTTAGGGACGGACTGGGAGGGGTCATACCAGTGTCTGATTGGCAGAGAGTAGGGTAGCACCACTGTCATCACCTCGAATAGGTAACAGGGGCATTGTGCCAAATTTCTGTCGGGCTAGGTCAGAAGAGGAATGCCGACGCAGGACCACAGGCTGCAGATCATCATGCTGGGCAGGGACATGGGAGGCATTAATGGGTATGAGCCAGCTCACAAGGAGTGTGTGAAGAGTAGTATGGGGCACACAAACCCTCCTCCTCAGCTCAGCTTCCTATTTACCTGGGCTTTAAGGATGCTGGTTGTCCAGTCCCACATCTCTTCCTCATCTGTGCAGGACAGGTAGCTGAAGTATGGTCAGAGAGAAAAGGAGAGAGGAAGTGAAAGTGGCTGAAAATGACATTGAACTGGAGTAGGCAGCAGGAGCCAAATATTTTTACCTTTTATCAGTCTACAGTGAAGGAGGTAAAGAAGTAAGAGAGTGTCAAAGGGAGAAAGAGAGAGAAGGGGGGGGCAGGTAGAACAAGAACAAAAAAATTGGAAGGAAGCCTTGGAATAGATGGTGATACTCACAGCTGCAGCTTCTCCAGGATCAATGTAAACCCCCATCTAGGAACCAAGGGAGAACAATGTTGAGGAGAAACAAAGAAGAGGGATGAACTGAGGTGTGAAAATGTATGAATGGAAGAGAAGACAAGGGCTTCAGGTGACTTACGGTGTTGGTGGCTTTAGCTTTCGGCGGATTCCTAGATAAACTTTTGCACCATCCAAAGACCATTCTCGCTCTGGCTTAGAACTCTGGAGACAAGGTCAGGGAGATCATTCAATCAATGATAAATCAGCAAGGTCATGAGAACAGCAAAATGACTAGTAACCAGGTTCACCTGACCTTACCAATTCCAAGCCCAAAGTCCTAGAGCTTCTGGCATAGTAAGGGTAAGATAGGGAAGACTGTAGAATCATCTCAGGGGCATATGGAGGATCATCTCTGGGATGGGGCTGTGGGAATCCAAAGATGACATATCCCAGGGGTACTCACCCTTTTCTCCTTGAGCAGCAATAGGCAGCGTCCCCGAAGTAGGAAGAACCTTTCCTGAAAACGACTTCCTAGCAACTTGGGGGGCTCTTCCCGGCACCGAAGCAGGCCTACCCGGGGACTCTCCCGACGCACACCTGAGCATAGATGGGCAAGTGATGGACCAAGGAAACTGGGGAGAGTGGGATAATCCAAGGATAAGTGGCTCACTGTTCTGTGGATGGGCTATATAGTCTATGTCTAGTTAGGGAGAGGCCACAAGTAGTATTGGGGGAAACAAGTGATTGAGGGGGCTGGCCTTACCTGTGAAGAGGCAGCTAGCCCAGGCTAGGGAGACCCTACGCAGCAACAGGGAGGCAGATCCTGGTTCAGGGAGCTGGCACCATTGCAGAGCCTGTTCCAGGACACGTTCCTTTGGGTGCAGGGGCCGCTCTGGAAGGTAAGGCATAGAGGTTAGAGGAGCCTACAACCTGGAATGCACTCCCACATATGACCAGTCCTCATCAGAGTCCAACTTACCAAGTTCGCCATGCTCTCGGATCTCAAATGTCAGCCACAAGTCTGTGCCAGCTGTTGCTCCCCTCATCTCTAGTACCTGATTTGTCAGCTCCTCAGCAGTCAGTGTTGGGGAAACCTGAGGCCAGAGAAAGATAGCAGGGGCCAGGACTATAGTTCTCAGCCTCCCTTCACCCTTCCTCCATCCTCTTGTTTCCTTTCCAGTCCTCCTAAGACTAACCTTCAGGGTGATACAGTTGTCTGGTAGCTGCTGTTCCAAGTAAACTTCCATGATGATATCTCCAGCTTGTGACAGCTTTGGGGTGGGGGTCAGGAAGGAAGCAGTCCATGGAAGAGTAGAGAAGCAGGTGTGGGTAAATGGTCAAGCTTGGAGGCCCACTCTAGCTGCTTCACATCACTGGTCATACTGAAGTCACATTTCTTTAGTGTCCTCCTGGCCTCATGCTTGGGACTGGGACCAGGGAATTAGTTGGGTATATCACTTAGAATCTCCTGAAGCCTTTGTATATTGGAGGGTGAGGGTGGGACAGTGATTGGGGTAAGGGATGAGTCAGAAGGTCAAAGGGAAGGAGAGAACTCCACATCTTAAGATTCTAAGAAAACAGGGAAGGGATCCAGAGGGGAATTTTGAAGGAGTCTCCTTATCTAGCCAGAGAGTTAGTACCTTCTCCTGATATTCCCCAATGCTATAAATAAGGATCTGAGCCTGCTTACCTGCACATCCTTCCAGGTAGTTATGAGACTGACTTCCAGGTCAATCTGAGCCACTTGGTCTGAGTCAATCTGTGGGAGAGTAAGAGACACTGGGGAGTCCTGGAGAACTATGGGAGATAAAGAAACCTAAGAGGGGTGGCTAGGAGGACCTCAGTTCAAATCCAAACTCAGACACTTAACACTTAGTGTGACCTTGGGCAAGTCACTTAACCCCATATGCCCTGTCTTCCCCCCTCCAAAAAGCAAAAAAAAAAAGGCAAAAAAGGAAACCTAATAAAGAAAGTTTCTAGGTGGTGGAATAATAACAGTAATAGCTCATTTTTATGTATCACTTCAAGTTTACAAAGGACTTTACAAATATGATCTCATTTGATCCTCACAACAACCCCAGGTGGTAGATACTATTATTATCCCCGTTTTATAGGAAACTAAGGCAGACAGAAATTAGGTGACTTGTCCAGAGTCACATGGCTTTAAGTATCTGTGGCTGGATTTGAACTCAGTTCTTCCTGACCTGAGGGTGGACAGTGCAGCGTTCTACCCTTTGTACCAGCTAGCTGCCTCCCTTTCCACCCAGAAGCCCTGGAGGAAACCAGAATGTGCTTATCATGTAGGACAAGGAGGGTCAGAGAACAGCCGTTGAGGGTTGGTGGGGTGAGAGGGGTGGAAATGAGGAGACGATCAGAAGAGATGAAATGTATGTCCCTCCTTTCATTTCTGGTGTGGGGAACTACTGGCTGAGGATGCTGTATATACCGTCAGAAGTAGTTACTTTGCAGTTTGGTTTTAAATGACTGCTTTTTTTTTTTTTTGGTTACCATAAAATGCCATTGAGGTAGGATGGGGGAAAAGAGAAGTATCTGGAAATGCCTATGACATAAAAACAAAAAGGCATCAATAAAAACGTGTATTTATAGAAAAGAAACAAGGTCAGAGTGACATAGTCCCAACAGCATGGTCCCAGAGCTGGGGTCTCAGGAGGAAGGCTCACAGGCCTCAGGGGGAGAGAAAAGAGATGGCCCCGATGAAGATATTGAAGGCTGGTGAAGGGGAGAAGGATTGAAAGAAACGGAGACTCAGGATGTGCAGTGGCAATGGAGTCGGGAAGGGCCTTACATCAAAGACAGATACGTAGTTGTCGATGAGTTCCTGCAGCACCCGAACCTCGTGCTCCCCTCGCCCATCTGTCTGGAACACACTTGGTGCAAATAACAGGGCCAGGTTCCGAGTACACATCTGGTTCAGGCTTGCACATTTCTGCACCCTGAGAGAGAGGTGTGAGAGTTTTGGAATGTGGCTACTAACATGGTCCAATTATAGACTGAAGTCAATGGCAGGAGTGCTTTAGTAGACCATTGTGGGCAATGAGTTAAAAACATTGCAAGGTCAGCTTAGGAGATGAAGGAACATTGGGCTACCATAGGTTCCAAAAGTTCCCCTTTGGGGTAGTAGCCTCAGATACAATAGGAGGGCATTGAATAAAAATAAGGGGGCAGTGGAAGCATAAGAAAAGAAGAGAATTTTGAAAAACCATTTGTACAAGTTTCATCTGTCATGTAATAGAGTTAAAATCATACTGATTACATTATTTTCCAAATAATCACATAAAATGCAAGTTATAACCAATTAGCGGTCAAGTTCACCAACAGGTCTTAAAAAGCAAGTGTTGGCAGGTAAGCATGTCAGGCATTGTCAGGAAGTCCAGCATTCAGGAATATGTGTGTATAATGACTTGTTTACAGTACGATACTATCCAGTTGCATCATCAAAATTTCAATGCAGGAAAAAACCCACAAATTTACAATTAATTTTTAAATATAAGATGCATCTTTTAAAAAATATATGTATTTTACATTATTTGAAATGATGCAATTAAAACAAAACCATCAAAAGGTTAAAAAAGTAGATTTCCAAGGCACTAAATAATTTTAAAAGGAGGAGGGGCAGTAGGCCAAATAAGTTTGGGAACCTCCGGGCTAGACTGACCGGTAGAGGTGACCAATGAGGGTGGACAGTGTCCTGTGGTTGACCTTGGGCAGCCATCTAATCACCTCCTTGTACCGCTCTAGTCGCTGAGATTTCTGGGGCAACTCTGCAAACAGGAATAGGATGAGGATTGGGGAGGGCAAAGGTTGGAAGACAGAGGGTAGAGTTAGAGGCAGGGGCTTAGATAAGGTAGGGATGGGGTTGGGGCACTCCAGAGCATAATCTCCTCTATACCAGGATTCAGATACAACTAAGGATGACTAAGGCCACCTCCTAGTTATATACTTGGATGACCTCCCCATCCCCACCTCCAGATGGAGAAGTTGAAGGATTAATGAGAAGAGGGAGGAACCTGGAAGGGTTTGAATTGCTTGTGACAAATTCCTAGGAGGTCTTTGGAGTTACCTGCAGCCTCCCTCCATCGGGGTAACAAGTGCGCAGAGGTAACAGGGTCATCCAGCTCCCGGAAGAAGCGTTTAAGTGTGTCTGTTACATCTTCCACAAAGTGCTCTCCTGGTCGGAGCTTCACTGACCGTGCGTCCTGCCGGAACTCAGCCAGGAGCCGGAGACTTCGTGCCCGAGCACCCCCTTTCCTATATACACCCTCCAAACGTAGACCTACAGACACCACCCATCACAGTCCATTGCACCTTGTCACCCTACGTTATTTTTTCTCACATCTCAAAGTTGTTAGTCTTCATTCCTCAACTATTTTCTATCCTTCTCAGCATGCCCAGTACCCATCCTCAATCCTCCATGCCCCTCACATAATGCTCCCTTCCTCATGGCACTGGATGGAGTTAACAGAATCTCATTGCTAGGGATGTTTCCCCCCTGGGTTCTACAGAACTGTGTCCTGTGCTGTCTCCTGCTCCCTTCTGTCCCTCCTCACCATGCTGAGTGACAAAGCTGATGCAGGCATCCACGATGATGGGAATGTCTCCTCGACTCATCTGCTGCCCTTGCAGCGCTGTGCCCCCCCCACCAGCTGCTCCTCCAATGGCAGTGCTCCAACCAGCAAAGTCTATACGCCCCTCTCCCTGTAGATACAGGGTCCTGAGACCCAAGGAGACCTGGGTCAGAGACAGATGAAGGGGAACAGGTATGGCATAACAAGGGGCAATGTGAAGCTACTGAGCCAAGTTGCCAAAGAATTTTAGAATCTCACGATGGGAAGGGGCCTTGGTGCCCATCTATGCTGAGCAAGAGCCCCTCTCCAAATGATATCCCTGACAAATGATGATTCAGTGTCTACAGTAATGTAAACTCCAGTAATGAGGAAGTGGCTGCTTCCTATGACAGGCCAATCCATTTTTGGACAGCTCATTTTTAGACTAGAGTCCTACAACTACCAGCAGAGGGCAGGAATACCTCAATCTGATCCAGCTCCAAAGCTGAAGAGGAGGGACTGTCATCAGAAGCAAGGCCACAAGATGTGGCCAGAGCTCGGGAGAGGAGCAGCCAGTGTTGGGGGTGGGGTGGGCAGGACCAACTCCTTCAAGGGCTCTTACCTTCCTGTTTCCACCAGGACCAGATGGTCTTTCTTATCAGGGCTGTCACTAGCAGATACCACACCTAGAAGCGGTAGGGAGAAGAGTGAGGAGAGACCCCTTGTGACCCTCAAAGGAGAGATTAAGGCATTCCCTCTAGTTCCTCCCTCCCCCAATTCCCCGTTCTGCTCCCTGTCCACACCGCCCACCCCTAGCTCACTGATCTCTTGCAGTCTTCGCAGGTGCACCGTGTCCTCAGGGGCTGGGGAGCCAGGGCCTGGTGCTGGGCACAGGAATAGGTGGTCACCTCGGAGGAGGCCAAAGGCAGACAGCCAGAGGCCTTGGGTCATTGCAGTCTGAGAGGGGGACCGCAACCGTAAACGACCTAGCCTCAGCAGGCCAGGGCCCAGGAGCTGGTGACAGCTTAGTGGGGAGAACCACTGTAGGTGAAGGGAAAGTAGAGACAGAGAAAGACAAAGAGTAAGATCTCAGTTGCAACATGAAGAGATGAGGAAAAAGATAAAAGAGGAAAGATGGGAGAAAGAGAAGTACAGGGAGAAATGCAGAAAAATCATGGAAAAGAAAGAAAAAATGGAAAGAAATGGAAACATCAATTAGTTTATCTGGGAATAGAGAGAGAAGGGGTGCTATTGTGGGGGTGTTGGTGTCTTTGGGAATGCCACAGGCCTGGGCTCGGGAGCCCAAGCACATGGATCTCTGAGGTACTGGAGGTGGGGAAAGGGTATTTGTGAAAGGTAATGATATATCATGAAGGGAACTCCCAGCTCTGATTCACCTTGCCCACTGCTCTGGTCCAGGCCTTCAGACTATCAGCTCCATCAGCCCCAAAGTATTGGACCCTTTCTCCAGTCAGAATGAGTTCAAAGGAGAATGGGAACCTAGGGGCATAGAGTTGGGGGAATGAAGCAGAGAGAATTACAGAGAAGAGGAAGGAGCTATAAGATGGGAGAGGGGTAGGAAGAAAAGACTATGAAAGTACTTAGAGGGCTACCTGTCAAGGTCCCCTGGATCAACTGGTGGGGGGCTTACCCCCAGACACACCACATCCTGAGGCTGGATCAGATTGATTGGCTCCAGGCTGGTCTCAGAGGAAAACATCTCCAGGGCTGCACCCAACACACACCACAGCCTGGGGGGTGCTGCAAAAATGGGGGGACACCATATATCAGGCAGCATCTTCTAAACATTTCTATACAAACCTTCCCAGTACAGACTCCTTCCCATTAGTATTAAGTGTTCACAAGCCCCAATCCCACCTCAGAACCACGTCTGCTCTCCCCCCAACTCTTCTGCCAAGGTCCCCCTTCCTCACCATCCCGGCCCCGGCGGTGGGGAGGAGGTCCAGGTTTGCTGCTGACTGGGCTGCAGTACAAAAAGCCACTTAGTGCAGCAGGCACTAGGACTTCATTGTATACACCAGGGGATGAGTCTAAAAGATGACATTGGAAGGGGTGAGGGGAGAGAGAAGGTCAGGAGATCCGTGCAGAGAGTGTGAGCCTAAATCAGCCTAGCTCCAACCATAATGGGAGCATGTCTCAAGATGCTTCAGTTTCCCACCCACTCAAGTGAAGTCTGGGATGGAGGGCAGAGTGTGAGGTGGGACTGGTGGGGTGGGAAATCCCATTTACTTGTCCCTCAAGCCCCTCCCACTGAACTCTGCATGGATGAAGCCTGTATAAAGCTGACCATTGTTTAAACTCCAGATTTCCCTGTGGTGGGGAGGGACCAAATGGTATTATAAAGGATCCAGGATGGAGAGAACTTAGAGGAGGTCCTGGGAGGGCTTGGGAGGATATGTCAAGGCTAGAGAAAGGCAAGGGACCTTGACCTAGAGTAGTGGTTCTCAACCTGTGGGTTGCGACCCCTTTGGGGGTCAAATGACCCTTTCACAGGGGTCACAGGGGTTGCCTAAAACCATCGGAAAACACATATTTCTGATGGTCTTAGGAACCGAGACACGGCTCCTCGATCCATCTCCAAGCGGGTCCACCCACACAGGAATATTAAAGGGTTGAGGCATTAGGAAGGTTGAGAACCACTGACCTAGAGGGCTGGAGATAGGGATTAGAAATGGGTTACCTAGGGGGAGATGAGAGAAACTGCCTTCAGAGCAAGGTTCTTCATATGAGAAGAGCTGAATCATGTTTTTCAACAAGTTGGGTCCCATCACAGCTGTACACAATGCCTGGGTGAAGGAGGGGGCAGCCATCAATCTCTTCCCACCGTAGCTATCACCCCCACTCAAACACAGAGAGTCTAAGGGGCAGCCCCAAATGACCCTCCTCAAGTTGACCCCTTCCATCCTCCCTGCCCTTCCTACCTGCAGCAGCTGATTGTGGTCAGGGTACTGAGGATGGGGTGCCCGAAAGAGTCCAAGCCGGTATTTGCGGGAGATGAAGTCTCCACGGGGGCCAGGAGGAGTATCTGGATGCAGTCCTCCTCCTGGGGGCAGTCCCTTTATCCAGAACCGATTGGCTCCATCATTGCCCAGGATGAGGAAAAGCTGACAGATGTGAAGGAGACCAAAGGAGCTGTGATGACTGCTTCTAACAGGGGCCCATTTTCTCAGATTTCCAGCTCCCTGGCATACCCTAAATCCTTTTTGGTTTTTTTTTTCAGACACCCCCTCCCTTGAGCCACCCAACATCTTCAACCACCTTTGCTTTCAACTTTTTCACCAGTTGCCTTTACCTGCACAATCTCATTGCTCCAGATGCTTGTATCCAGTTTCAGACTCTGAACTTTAGACACCCCAGAACCCAGAGCCCGATGTTGTCCTACAGGAAAGTAGCTGGTTTGAACAAGTGCCTTGGAGATAGAGCTCCTACCACTCTCCCCATCCTCCCCCAGTACCTCCCCCCAACTTCTACCTTGTCTTCTCAGCCTTTCTATCCCTGGGCCCAGCATTTCCCACCTGCACAGTGCTTGCAGATGACCACTCCCAGGTTAATTGAGGCCCAGTCGGGACGAGCTGCTCCACAGTCGGCACAGTGTCGGTTTGCTCGGTTGGACCAGATTTTTTCAGCCACCTCATAGTCAGACAAAGTCTCAGTGATGGCCTCCTGTAGTGCAGATGCCCAGACCTGGCGAGTACAGGCTGACTCCGCTGTGAAGCTGGGGGGGTATATGTGAGCCAGCTCATCAGGACCCACATTGTACCTTCCTACAGATCCATCCTCAGACCCTCCTGCTTCCACTCACTCCCTGGAAGCAGCTATTAGAAATTTCATCATGAGCTATCCAAAAGGATTAGATAGCCTTGGAGGTGGTAAGCTCTCCCTCACTAAAAAGCTTTCAAGTAGAGACTGGATGGCTACCTGTTGAATACATCTTAGGATGCTTTATCAAATAGGGATTGGACTATATGGCTTTTGATATAGCCCCCTCTAATTCTGAGAATCTATAAGCTCCCTTAGATACCCTTTTAACATGATACTGATCCCTCTCACTAATTCCTCTAAGTCTTTTCCCCAGGAAGTCCCATTTCTGAGTTATTCAGAAAGCCAAAGACTCTCCAAATCTCAGCTTCTGCACCCCTATCTGAAGGTCCCATCCTATGCTCAACCCTTCTCTCCCCACCTGAAGCATCGATGGGGTGTGAGAAGGTCAAAGCTTCGATTCTTGTTCTCCCGGACACTGCAGCCCCGAAGCTCAATGAAACAAATTCCAATGCCCAGAGAAAAGGACTGAAGAGGTGGAGAGTGGAGGAAGAAGTATCAGGGATCTATCCAGAGGTCACGAGCTGGAGGACAGCGCCCTCCTTAAGGGCTCCATCCAGCCTGTACTACCTCAGGTCCCATCCCATCCCTTATGCTACGTCTTCGCCTTTACCTGTTCACTCTTGTACAGGCCTAGCTCCCCAGGGCTCAGAGCTGCAAACACTTTAGCTTTGTGTCCCCGAAGCTCTAGGGTCCCTGTGCGGAGAGGCCGTGGTGGATGAGGAGGCCGGGGGTTGCCTAGAAGCCGCTGCTCCTTTAGTCGACACTGCAGTGTGGAGCACCAGCTGTCCCTCTGAACTAAAGTCAAATGGGGATGAGTATTGGAGAGGCTGAATCACAGAGTGAGGAGTATGCAGATAATATCCAGGAGAACAATGGGGATGGGTTTGTGACTGATGTGACCACCCTCTGGGAAGGCATCGTGAAGGAATATATGGACATCTCCACCTGAGAGTTTCAAGGCACCTCAAACACAACATGGTCACAATAGAATTCATTGTTTCTTGCTATACTTGTTCCTCCCCCAAATTTTTCTGCTTACAATGAGTGCATCACCACCCTTTCAGTCACCCAGGTTCATAACCTCAACCTCAGACTTATCCTCAACCTTTCCCTCTTCCTCATCAGTCCTCTGCCCACATACAGTCAGTGGCCGCATCTTGTCAATTCTATCACAGTATCTTTTGTATTTCTGCCCTTTTCTTCATTCAAACTACCTAGTTCCATTCCTTATCACCTTGGGGCAGAACTGTTGTAAAAGTCTCCTCCCTGCTCTCTATTTCTAACCTTTACAATTCATCCTCCACACAGCTGCCAAAATAATATTTCTCAGGCATAATTCTGATTATGTCACTTCCCAGCTCAATAATTTCCAATGGCTCCCTATTACCCCTAGAATAAAATACAAACTCCTTGTCTTATCATTTAAAGCCCTTCACAATCTGGTTCCAGACTACCTTTCCAGATTTACTTTGTATCTCTCTGCTTTGCATGCTCTATGCTCTGTCCAAAGTGTCCTATGTTCTTGTTCCCTTCATTTGATATGCCATTTCCCATCCCATCCATTCCTTTGCCCAGGCTGTCCTCATTGCCGGGAATGCTGTCTCTTGTCACCTCCCCCTCTGGAAATCCTGTCTCTCAACAAGTCTCGGGTCATCTTGTGCACTTCCTGATACCCTGGCTTGTTATTGCTGTTTCCTTTCTCATATTATCTTGTATTTACTTATGTTTACGTGCCATAATGATCGGCAGAACATAAGTTCTTTGAAGTCAAAGGCTGTTTTTCGTTTTTTGTCTTTGTATCATAAATACCTGGCACTGTGATTCACACAGTCTTTTTTCTTTTTTCTTGTCAGATCTGGGATTTTTAAATGTAAGGAATTCTTGGTGTGGAAATGCTCTCCAAAGATGAAAGTCAACAAATCATCTACAAGTTATAGTCGGAGAATTTCCTGGAGCACTGAGAGGTTCCTCACTTGCTCATGATCACACAGCCTGTCAGAGGCAGGACCTGTAGCCAGGTTTCTTCATGACAAGGCCAGTCTTCCACTCTGCCATGCTGTCTCTTAACTTGCACATATTATATCTTTATTTATTTTAGCTTTTTGGAGGCGAGAAAGTAGGGCAATTGGAGTTAAGTGACTTGCCCCAGGTCACACGGCTAGTTCCTTGTGTTAAGTGTCTGATGTTGGATTTGAACTCAGGTCCTCCTGACTCCAGGGCTGGTGTTCTACTCACTGCACCACCTAGCCGCCCCAACATGGTATATCTTTAATAAATGCTTTTTGGATTAAAGGGACTTGGATGGCAGTGAGTCTGCCCGTTGACCTCCTACCCCAGGCTGCCTCTGCTCTCACCTTCGTTCTCAGCTCGAAACACAAATACCCTTTGGCTAGTGATGACTTGGAACTTGCAATCCTTGCAGCTTCGGACCAACTCAATGACAGTCAATGGGATAACTCCCTTAGGGAAGGTGTCCTGGGGAGAGATCAACATTAACCCACAGTCAACAACTTCTTGCTCCCTCAAGAAGACTCCTTTCCTCACCCTATTTCCCCTTAAGATCCTCATTTCCTTTCTCTCAGATTCTTTCCCAAATTTCAGATCCCTTAATAACCTAGCATTTCTTCTTGACCTTCCTAGGTTCTTTGTACTCTATTCCCACCCTCCACAGACATGCAAACCCACCTTGTCACTTCCATAATACATCAGCTTTTTTCCATTGAACCTGACAAATCGCCTCTGAAAGACATAATTCCTGGGAGAAGGGAGAAAAGAGGAATCAGTTTCCCAGGGCCCAAGGTAGGCAGCAGGAAGTTACTCTCTAATGAAGGGGAAGGGAAGGGAAGGGTTTCTTAGGGGTAGAGGGATAGACTGCCTCCTTCCCAAGTCATTTTATTAACACCAACACCTTCCATTCACTCTTCCTAGCTCCTATGTCACCCCTCCTATGGCTTCCCTCCCCTTTTCACACTCCTCCCTGTTTTTTCTTTCCAAAGTCCCCCACATCACCCCCTTCCAATCACACCCCTGAGGCGAGAGCTTGTCCAACCAGCCACTGAGCAGAGGTGCGGGGGGATCAGCTAGCGAGGTGAAGCTGGCATAGGGGGAGATAAGGTCATCGCCTGGCTCTTCAGAGTCCACAATGGGCATCAAGTGGGTGGAGTCCCCAGGGAGCTCCAGACTGGCATAGCCACAATCCTCTCCCCCTTCTGGTTCATGGCTGCTTGGCCTAGAGAAAGTAGAGGAGAGATGTGAAGCAGCTGATGAAGCTCACTTCATCTCTTTTCCTCATGACTGCTCTATTCCTCTCCATCATTGCCTGTTCTAAAATCTTCTCTTTTATGATCTTTCTAAATCTCTCCACAATATTCCTCTCTACATCTCCTCTATATCTTACCTTTTGTGATCCTTCCCAAAGTACCCACCTGGGTTCACCTGCTGACTGACTGACACCCCTTGTTTTCCTTCCTTTGGGAGTCCCAGGGACGGAAACAGGCTGAACACCATAGTACAGGCTGCTGGGGTCCATGATATGCACTGGAGTTTGTGAAACAGGGATGGGGAGACACATAAAAAGGTAAGATGCCTATAGCGAGCCTCCACCTCTAATAATCCTACCATCCCTCCACTCACCCTCCTTATGGTCCTCTACTGACCTGTGCCTCCTGTGGGTCTAGAAGTAGGGATGGGAGTAGGAGGATCAACCAGGGAGCAGTCTGTAGTTCTGAGGATGGAAGGAAACTTGTAACACAGGGAGGAAAGAGGGAGAGAAGAAAGACAGAATGTTTTGCCTTCTCCTCCTCCCTCTTATTTCTCCCACCCCTACTGAATCTTAGATCTTCTAGCCCCTTCGCCAGCTGATTGCTAACCCACTCACGTTTCCTGAGCCCCTGGTTGTGCTCCTCTTCCAAGATCTAGCCCAAAGTATATATCATTGGGCATCATGGTCATCCTGTCCAAGATGGGAGGCTGATCCGAAGGGAGGGAGGAAGAAAAGGGGGACTGAGGGGTGCTTAGGGAAGACTCTGGGCTCACTGGCTTCTCTGAGCCCCTGGAAGCTGAGCTCCCCTCATCTTGGACTATTAGGCTGGTATCTTCTCCCTGAGTCACTGGAGGGGTCTCTGTAGGAGGGTTCAACAAGGGAGGTGGGACTGATTCAGCAGGGGTTGTGCCGAAAAAAGTAAACACAGTCCTTGGTTTGGGCACTGGTTTGGTGGGGAGCACTTGAGGATCTGGGCTTGGGGGTTGATCCATGGTAGTGTCCAGTGGGGTGTCTGTAGGGATCTCCACAGTGGCCCCCTGAAGCAGGCGAAGAATCCGTTTGCGATGACCTGTGGCCCAGATGCCCATTCGACGAAGTTCCTCGTGGCCCAGGCTTTGGGCAGCAGCTGCAGTGGGCACACCGTGCCTCCGGAATGTATCTGCGTACCGTTCCAGATGTACTCCTGCCAACCAGACCTCAATGTCCAGGTCCCTGGGTGACTCCATGAGGGTTCAGGCCATTGTCTGGAAAAGAGAGGGTAGAGGTGGGGATGGGGGACAGGGCTCAAGCTAAGCTTCATATACCCTTCTCAGCTTTGGGGTAGAAGAGGCCTAATTCAAATCCCACAAGCTTCCCCCAACTACAATCAGGCAAAGCTACAGGGATACAGACACACAGAATGTGGAGACAGAGCTTACAGACTGTCAAAGCTTGAAGGGACCTCAGAGATCTGGCCCAAACCCCTTGTTTTACAAATGAGAAAAGGAAAGCCCAAATAGATTAAGTGACTTGCCCAAGATCACATATCCAAAAGGTGGTAGAGCCAGAGCCAGAACCCAGGTTTCTTTGACTCACGGTTCAGTGTTCTTTCCATTACACCACAGAGTCACTGAGAAAGCAGATACCTAGAACCCTAGAAAGCCACTGTGGAGTGAGGAAAGGGACCAAGGTCATAGGAGGGGGCTGGGGTCACTGAGGGCCACAAGATGAGGTAGCTGGTCCAAGAGCAGCAGCCTGGAACCAGGAGAGAGGAAGGGGAAGGGTCAACATAATCAGGGTGGGGTAGAACAGGGAGTGATCTGCCTAGTCTCAATCAGGAGGAGGCAGGAATGGAAGAGACCATTCCCACAGGTCTCTGCAGCTCTAACCCAAAACACTGCTGTCCAGTTTCCAGTTCCTCCTCCCCTTCCACCTATTGTCTCCACTCAGACTTCCTTCCTGTCCCTTCACCAAAGAGCCGCCCCCACATCCTGCCCGGCCAGGCTGGGCAGAGAGCTCGGACATGTCAGGGCTGGGCCAGGGAGAGAAAGAAAGTGGTGGCTGATGGTGGGGTCGACTTTGTGTCAGTCCCGCTATCCTCTCTGTGTAGGAATCTGTGGGATATCTCCGCTCATCCCACTGGGCACATCCCAGGCCCACCCTCAAAGTGAAATGAACACTTTCCTTCATGCCTGTGGCCTCTGTGCATTCCTCAGGCTTTATCTCTGGTTTCTGTCCCATGGCTATTCCTCCCTTTGTCTCGACTCTCCCCTACTCCACTCTTAGTCCCCACGCCAAGGGTGACCACCCCCAGTGGAGATTGCTGGACACTGACTCAAATTCCCCCTCTCCCTTGTGACTCAGTCCCTTGCCTGGCACAAGACTGGAAACCAAGTGGTCAGAATGGGGGCAAGATTGCCAATGGTGGGGGGAGGGCGGGGCAGGGAAAACAGAGGCATGGGAAAGGGTGAGGAGAGGGCAGAGTCCGGTCTTGAGAAAGGAGGGGCGGGTCAACTGTCGGGGGGCGGGAGAGAAGAACTTGCAGGAGGCGGAGAGGGGTGCCTCGCTCCTGAGATCACGCTTTGAGATCTTAGAAAGGAGGAGCCCATGCAAGAGGGCTAGGATGATCAGGAACTCTTGAAAGGGAGAGAGACAGAGAAAGATCGGGGTCAAGGGAGTAGAGGCAACAGGTCCTCACCTCAGTCCGCGGCAATCCGCTCAGCTCCATTCACAGGGCGCTGTAGCAGCCTGCGTCTTGAAGCGCCAACTCGAGTCCCCAGTGCCTGGGCCCGCCCCAGCCCTCCCACCACCTGGGTTGTCCCCGCCCCGGCTGGGCTCTCCACTCCGCCCTCCGCAGGCGCCCCTTGTGCAAGTACTCAAGGGGAGAAGAGGTTGCAGAACCGTTACCCAACCCCCTGAGTTTAACTCCCTCAGCCTCACCCCGCCCTGCCTCCTGAGTCCCACTATGTGACTCCCAAAAGAGATAGTCGGAGGCTCACAAGACTTCCCTCCACCAAGAAGGTGTTGTTGGAGGGGGCTTCTTTCCCCTGACCCGGGTCTCCTTGGGACACCTCAGTTTGTGGGGGATCTGGTTAATAGGAAATGGGGAGCCCAGATGCACGCCCAGAAGAGTTATCCTACCCTTCCCTGATACTTCCCTCTGAGTTAGGGGGTCCTTGAATCACTGCATTACCTGGAGGGATGCAGAGAGCCCTCCTAAGATCAGACATTCTGGCTCATTGCTTCCATATCCTAACCTCTTAACCTCTTCACGGAGACTACTCTGGCATCGTTCCCACCCACTCTCACCCATGACCCATCCACTGCAACTAAGGGTGGACTGTGGATTGCTGAGCAAACTGATGCTCTTTGTAGCTGAAAACAGCCCTATGCCAACCCTCCCTGAAAGATGTGCCCTTTCCCCTTCTCATTCTAGAGTGAAAGTCTGATTTTAGGATTACAGCTCTACAGCTGGAAGGGATTTCTGAAGCCATCTAGTCTAATTCTGTTATTTTACAGATGCCAAACCTAAGCTCCAGAAAAATTAAATGACAGTAAGAATCTGAGGTAGGCTTTGAACCCCAGCCCTTTGAGTCCCGAACTAGTTCTGTTGCCACTGTACTGGGATGAGAAAGGGCTCTTTTCCCCCAGGAGTTCTGGGATCGAATCCTCATGCTCTCAGTCCCTTTTCTCTCCTGTTGTACTATATGGGGGAGGGGGAGGACTAACGGTGATCTTTCTGGCTTGTAATGGGAAATGTAAGTTTGTAAGTCACCCAAACAGAGGAACCATATAATGGGGAGGCCCTGACTCTGGGAAAGAAGTGGGAAATGTGGGAGCTTCCTTTTAACTAACCATAGAAGCCATGCTAACTCCCCTCCTTTGGAGGCCTAGAATTGAAAACTGAAGTTATTGAGGAGAGGTCTCCATGTTCAGCCTGATAGAGCCTTCTGTCGCAGCGTGTAAGAAACAGAACACAGGGTCTGAAGAAGATCAAAGTATCCCAATAGGTGGGAACCTATGGCTATTGCCAGAAACCCTCCTCTTCCTTCCTCTATCCCCAGATGGAGGTAGAAAAAGGAGTGATCTACTTTTTTATAGCTGGGAAGACAGCCCCAGTATAGAGGGTGCAGCAGGGTGAGGCCAAGGCTTATTTCTGCAGAGTCCTGGGGCCAAGGCAGGGGCTTGAAGAAGAGGCCTAGGAGATCAGGGAGGAGCTATGAAGAGGGAACCTCTGCAATGATGGCAAACCTAACTTCCTTCCACAGAAGACTTATCAGAGCCTTCAACCCCACCTCTATCTCTGTCTGTTTCTGTATCTGTCTTTTCTATCTCTCTCCGACTCTGTCTCTGTCTCAGTCTGTGTATCTCCCTTTCCCTTTTATTTTCTTCTCCACTTGGAATTCACCCCTTCCCTCTTAGAGATGGGAAGGGGAGGGGTGTTTGAACCCAAGCTTGACACTCCAAGCTCTATGTGAAGCCTAAAAGACCAAGATAATGACTTCTCCTTCACTCATAGCTTCACAAACACACACACACACACACACACACACACACACACACACACACACACACACACACACACACACACACCCTCTCTGCCCCACCCCTATCCCATGCACACAAACTCAGAAGCGCTAACACTGAGAAGATTCATTGAGATGTGGGAATCACAAACCAGTCAACATGCAACATAGAAAGGAATAAAACCGTTAAATCCTCTGACCCACTCCAAATTTCCCCACTTCTCCCAAGATCAGGGGCAGAGAAAGTGAGTTAGGAAAAAGAGACAGAATCAAGGTCAGGGCCAGAAAAAAGGCCCTGAAAGAGACAACAGCAGAAAGGCTGCCCAGACTGAGGCAGTGATGGGGTAAATATATTTGTGAGTTTGAGACTGGGGGCTGCCAATCCTGACTCCGAACCAAACTACATATTCTAGAGTTTTGCCCTAAGAGATGAGAGGGATAAAGACAAAAGAGTCAACACTGCCTTCTTTCAACCTCCCTTGAGTGACTTGGTCTGAGGTTGGGAATCAAGGGTATCTCATAATTCAAGTTTTCTCCTTCCCTTATCAAATGTATAGACCCTCATTTGTACCTTCCAGGGTGTTTAGCGAGAGATGGGTTAGCGGGCAGGGGGCTCAATTATAATTTCCTATGCTGTGTGTTGGGAGGGGAGGAGGAAGGTTGGGTATCACTAGTGAAGGCTCCACCATGGTTGGAAATTCTGAAGTAATTACAGTTCAAGAGTTATGAGGGTTACTTAGGACTCAGGGATGTGGGATTGAGCTGCTCCAAATAAAGAAAAGTGTTTTAGTTGGGGGCAGATCTCTAAGATTAGCCAGGAATAAGAAACTCAGGTCGGCCAATGTTGGGAGGGGTGAGTAGGGTTGTCAAAAGGAAGCTTGTGGCAGGAGAGGGACTCCTATTCAGGGTCACTGCCACGGTAAAGCTATCCTTCCACCAGGCTACTTTCATCAGTGTTGCCCAGGGAACCACCACAGCTCAAAGCTGACTCAACCATGGTAAAGGGCCCCCAGGAAGTGGAGGCTGGAAGCCAACAGCAACTAAACCCCAAGCCCAGTCTTTTCCGTCTCCCTCATTCCTGCCTCTCCCAGGGGAAAACATGTTGTCTAGGGGCCAATTGAGCTAATGGCTTTTATAACCAGCCACATATGTTTTTCTGAGTAAAAGGAATAAAAATTAGCCAACAGGGAAAGGGGTCAAATAATTCCCAGTGATGGAAGAGGGGATTTTCCTACTTTCTCAGGTCTCCTGCCCATAGGTTTATGCTGTGGGTTCCATGTGACTCTGGCTATTGCCATAACCCTACTCACCTTAGGGGCTGAAAACCAGTATGTTCTATTCACAACCTACTTAAGTATCAAGCTTCTATCACAGACAACCATCGTCTCATTATATACTGTCATCCAGGCACACCTATTACAGCCTATGGTCCCATAACACCCTTTTATCCTGTTACATACCCCCTCTGCTTCTTCTTTCACATCTTTGTTTAGCTATATCCAATCAGCCCATGACTCCCCATCATCTAGTTGAATTCCTGCCATGTCCTTGTGCCTCATCACTCCTATTAGGCTTATCACTGCAGGACTCTTGTTCCCTGCTTGGGCTTCCTCTCCTGACACTGTCATCCCCCATCATCCTTGTATAGAGTCACTCCATCAACATAATACTCCTGGTTACTCCCTCATGTCTTTCAGCCTGCACACCAATGCTCTGTCTCTGTGCTGACCCTCCATGGTCTCATTCTGCCCTCCCCTTCCTCACGATCTCCAGTCTTTCTTGCACAAATAGGGACATGTGGAGCCATTGCTCCCATTGGCCTTGGTGAAATAAGCAATATGCAGGGACAAAGTCCTTTCTTGGAGAAGCTTCTGTGGTGGCGAGGGCAACAAGAAATAGAATGCACATGGGCTGCTCTCTCCCATCCCTCTGCTGGGACTGAGAGCAATCTTCCTCAAGCACCAAGAATTGTTCCCCAGAGTCCATTGCTTCCTCTCCCTACACCCCCAGTCCTTTCTCACTTGATTCTCAAAACTGCAGTTGAAGATCCTGTTGTTCAGGAGCAGCCAGGATCTTGGAACCACAAAACCTCTCTTCTTTAGAGGGCTGTGGCAGCATCCTGGGCAAAAGGAAGAGGAGAAACAAAAGCAAAATAAAATGCCATTGCTCTCCCTGGGGTATCCTGGGGAGAGGAAGGGAAAAGTCTCTAGGTCCTAGAAGTTTTTTCCCTAAATAAGAAGCAGGCAGGGACCATCTGTTGGAGAATAGCTAGTTGTAGTCCTGGACAGAAGGGCAGTACAGTTCCTAGGCAGCTAGGAATAAGTGGTGGTGCTCCTAGAGAAGGGTCCTTCAGGGACTTTGCTTCTTTGGAAAGGGGATGTAATTCTCTGGGCCCTGTTCCACCCAGAGAGAAGGGGCATGTCAGGGCCCTAAGCCTCACTCCCCACCCTCATGATGGGAATGGAGGAGTGGGGTGTGATGTGGTCAGACTTGAGCTTTAGGAAATCATTCTGACAACTGAGTGGAGAATGAACTAGAGTTGGGAGAGAGCTGAGGAAGGAAGACCACTACTTCAGTAGTGATGAGGCGAGGTGAGGGCCTGCACCATGGTGGGGGCATTGTCAGAGGAGAGAAGGTAGAATCAATAGGATTTGGAAACATTGGATATGGGGCTGAAAGAGAGTGAGGGATCCAGGGTGACAGCTAGGTTGCAAACTTGGTTGGTTCACTGGAAGGATTTTCTTACGAAAATTAAGAATCGAGGAGGCTGGGGGGAGAGGGGAGGCCAAAGATAAGGAAGTCAGTTTTGGACATGTGGATGTGAGGAATGATACTGACAATTAAATTCTCTTTCTTCCCACTTTGCCTATGCTACCTCAAGCCCCTCAAGAGCTGCTAAGTATTTGATCTGATAACTTCCTTAGGCACAGAATCTGCTGAATAGCCTGGAAGAGCTAGTGAGGCTAAAGGCAGGGACCTTGGGGAACTGAGAATCCTTTGGGTTAGAGACAGAGGGAATTTGATCAGGTGACTGAAATAATGAGTTGAGAGCTTAGGGCAGGGATGGGGAACCTGAATGGGATAATGTGGTGCATGTCAGTGCCCCTAAGTAGGAATCAGTGGTTGGGGCTTTAGAGTCTCTCAGTTCTTGTCATATCCTTTATGATTTTCCAGAAGGGTGGTTTAAGTAGGGGTTGGCACAGAAAAGGGCATAGTGAACCAAGCTCTGACCTTAACCACTCACCTGGTGCTGGAATGCTCTTATCCTTGACCCCAGACAATGGCATCAACCTTGCAGCTGTGACTATGCCAACCTTTGTGCTTTGTATTTGAAAGGCCCCATAGACAGACTATGACTTAGATTTTAAGTCATCCTTGCTATTCTGACCCAGAGACAAGGTCTCTAGGACCCCTAGAGGCTTCAAGGGCAAAGTGCCTAGCACTCCTCTCTGGTACTGCAGCCCTTGGCTCCAGACACTGCTCTTGCTAAGACCCTCTAGTACATGGCCAGGTGTAATGCCATGCACCAGCAGATTCCCAAAGGAATGCTACTGTGAACAGCTTTTAGAGTTCAGATTACAAAATAGAGTGAACACTCTGTTTATTCCATTACAAATCAAGACAAACATTCAAAACATTATAATATTCACAA
>CM053581.1:319243274-319307221 GCA_028627135.1 Pseudochirops cupreus | reverse complement strand
CAAAAAGTGACATAGGAGAGAATAGACTGGGGGAGGGGAGAAACACTGGGATGGCTGTTTTGGGGTGGTGGGCGGGGGAAAGACGGGGAGAAAATATGTAACTCAAAAATTTAATAAAATAAAGAACAACTGTATTTAATAAAAAAAGAAAGAAAGAAAAAAAAGAAAAATAAATAAATGCTCATTGCCTGCCTATTATGTGTAGCAAATTCAAGCTATTAAAAAATTTTTTCCCATTGACAGATGAAATTAAATGCACATATATCCAAATGCTCCACCATGTTCCATAAACAGAAGACCTATCAAAAATATGAAGTGCAGACTATATAAAAGACAACACATATACGTATCAAATAACATATTTAATGAAAGACGTAAAAGTTTGGGTAGAAATACAGGCTATAACATGCTTATTTGTTCTACAGTTTAAAAAGTTAAAATTAAAGAAAATTGTGTATGACCATCTTGTGTTTGAGGTTCAATATTTTATTTATTATCTGAGGAAAACTCGTAAGGAAGTGAGATATGTTTTTCCCACTGACACCAGCAACAGTAAATAATATCTCTAGATAATAAGTATGTGGTGATGCTGCTCACATAAAGGCATGTGATTATAAAGTAATTAGACTGATTAAAAATAAGCATGCTGGTACTTCTACATACAAATGAGTACTACTTCCTTCAAAGCAGTTCGCTGAGAAGGCTTTTTGCTTATTAAAACAACTCTGGTATTACCTAAAACATTTCTGGAGCTCAACTTCATCTCAAGTCCTCTTTCTAAGCCTTTGGCCACCAGATGGCAATTGGGCAACACGTGGGAGTGTCATAAAAGCCTGTGGTCAGCAGATGGCAGTGAAGACTCAGCACTCTGCTCTAGCTCCTTGGTGGATGCAAGAGTGTATGGCAGGCAGCCTTTTCTTGTTTCTTACAATTAAAGTGATTCATATTACTGAAACCAAGAATTGGAACACATGGTATGACATAAGATCCTCCTTTTGAAAAGCCTCATAAATGTATATTTCCTTTTCTTGGAATCAGGACTTTTTTAGAAAATCCAAGATGTATAATCTCTGTGCCAAATACGGATAAGGAGGTAGCAATGGGCATCTGCACTTTCTCGAACAGGAGGAAAGAATGAAAAATGGGCTTACCCTAGGCAGGAAAGCGAAACAAAAGGAAAAGGAGCAAAACTGTCTTTACTTTGTATATATGATACATGGAATTCAGGAAATTTAGAAAGGGGTTATTAACATGTCGATTAATCCCTTATGACACTCAAAACCCCAGACTGACGTGGAAAGTCATGAAAAATAACTTGATCCCATAGGAACAATGCAAAATTATACATACTCCTTACTGTCCACCTAACCCACCCCTCAACACAACCTTCTAACTTTCTTAGAGGCAAGTGGTACAGTGGATAATGTTCTAGGCCTGAAATCAAGAGCCTGAGTTCAAATTGAACCTCAGGCATTTATTGGCTATGTGACCCTGGGCAAGTCGCTTAACTTCAGTTTCCATATCTGTAAAAATGGGGGTCATGATAGCACCTACCCTCTCATATCTGAGTACAGTACCTGGTACCTGGTGACACATAAATTCTTATTTCCTTCCTTCCCTTCCCTCAAGGGTGGGAGGAAAGTGAAGGGTGGGTATTCTACACAAAAGTCAATGAAAATATTTTTGAGAGTTGTTGGTGTTTGGGAACTAGAGGTAAGTGGATGAGTTGGTCATAAATAGGATTAAGGACATAGAAGAAATTGAGGAAGGGGAAGAGGGAGAAAGAGGATAGATTAAAAATAGCATGAGAAAAGATGGTAAAGTGGAAGACTGGGGAATCCCCCAGACAAGAGTAAAAACAGCACAGGAAGAACAATGAAACTAAGTCATTAGGAGTTGGGGGAGGGTAATAAGGAGAGAAAGGAGTTAAACAGAGTGTGCTAGTTAGTGTCTGGACATAGAATCATGTCGGCAGGCCTTATAAAGCAAGGGGTCTTATAAAGCTGCAGTGGGGAAAAGGTGAGGGAGTGGCTCTGTGGGGAGAGCAGGAGTGGCAGCTGTGACCACACTGTGGGGCCTGGCATGCAGATGGAAACAGGTGGGGACTAGGAAAGGATAGCTCCCTGTAGCCCTTCCCTCTAGGGAAAGGGATTGATTTCTGGCAGTAGCACAACAGTTACTGGACAGCACCTTCCCAGCAGAGGGTCTCAGACCTGAGCTGCTCTGGATTCTCATGCTCAGCCTCCATGGGAAATGCTATTTCTCTAATTGACATTTCAACTCACAGGCCTCCCTTTCCTGTAGGTGGGGTTTCCATAGGAAAAAGCAGCCTCTCTGTTTCCTTGCTCTTGCAACTGTTAGGAGTCTGAATCCCCTACATCCCATTTCACATGGTAAAGTCCCCTTTTAAGCTGGACTTTCTCCATCCTTTGCATGAGTGTCCGGACTGGTGCAAAAGTGAAGCCTCCTTTGATTCTCTTCAAACTTGGGGTTCACAGTTCTCTTCAAATGAAGATGGATTTGCCTGGAAATCTTGCTATTTTTTTCAGCATCTGAATATGGGACCTGATCACACCAGCAAGTTTGGTGACAAGAGGACAAGGCCAAACACTCCCCCAAGGAAACGCCTGAGAACTTTTCCAGCCCCTAAGGGACTTTATCCCCTTCCAAATCCCATCTGATAGGGTGGTAAGCATGGCGTTCTTTTTACAGCTTCAGTTGTCTGGTTTGTGCTGGTACTTTTTTCTTTCAGCAGACAGTCAGGAGATAGCCACTCTCACTGTAAAATACCAAGTTTCAGAAGAAGTGCCACATGGAACAGTGATAGGAAAACTGTCAAAAGAACTGGGCTGGGAGGAGAGAAACAGGCAAGAAGGGGCTTTCCAGATTTTGCAGCCACCTCAGGTGCTTCCCATTCAGGTTGGCTCTAAAGATGGTTTACTCAGCACTGGGAGGAGGCTTGACAGAGAGCAGCTTTGCAAACAGAAAGATCCTTGTCTGATATCCTTTGATGTGCTGACCACAGTGGGCTTAGCTTTGATCCATGTGGAGATCCAGGTGCTGGACATCAATGATCACCACCCCCGCTTCCCCAAAGCAGAGCAGGAGCTGGAGATCTCTGAAAGTGCCTCTCTTCGTACCAGGATTCCCTTGGACAGGGCCTGGGACCTTGACACTGGCCCTAATACTTTGTACTCATATTCACTTTCTTCCAGTGAGCACTTTGCTCTGGAGGTGATCCTGGGGCCTGATGAAAGCAAACATGCAGAGCTTGTGGTGGTTAAGGAGCTGGACAGGGAGCTGCATGCATCCTTTGACTTGGTATTAACAGCCTTTGACAATGGGGATCCCCCCAAGTCGGGCACCAGCTTAGTTAAGGTCAGTGTTTTGGATTCTAATGACAATAGTCCTATGTTTGCAGAGAGCTCCTTGTCTTTAGAAGTTGGGGAAGATGCTGTCCCTGGAACTCTTCTCATAAACCTCACAGCTACTGACCCTGATGAAGGACCAAATGGGGAAGTTGAATTTTCCCTCAGTAAGCATGTGCCACCAGATGTACAAGACACCTTTAGTATTGATGCCAAGACAGGTCAGATAATTCTGAGTCAGCCCCTGGACTATGAAAAAACCTCTGCTTATGAGATAGATGTACAGGCCAGGGACTTGGGTCCCAACCCTATTCCAGCTCACTGCAAAGTCCTCATCAAGATTCTAGATGTCAATGACAACTCCCCAAGCATACATATTACATGGGCCTCTCAACCATCTGTGATATCTGAAGCTCTTCCCAGGGATAGCTTCATTGCCCTGGTGATAGCGAGTGACCTGGATTCTGGGGACAATGGCCTGGTTCACTGCTCCCTCAGCCAAGGACAGGGACATTTTCAATTAAAAAGAACCAATGGTAACACTTATATGCTCCTGACCAGTGCCATTCTGGATAGGGAAAGGTGGCCTGAATATAACTTGACGTTGTTAGCCCAAGACCAGGGAGAGCAGCCCTTATCAGCCAAGAAACAGATCACTATTCAGATCAGTGACATCAATGACAATGCACCCATGTTTGAGTTGAGCAAGTACAACATCTCCATTTGGGAGAATAATCTACCTTCTTCCCATCTCATCACTGTTAAGGCTCATGATGCTGACGTGGACCTCAATGGAAAAGTCACTTACCGCATCCAGGAATCTCCTTTTTCCCATCTAGTAGCTATTGACTCTGACACTGGGGAGATCTCAGCATCTACTACACTGGATTATGAACAAATGACAAGTTTTCAATTTCTGGTAATAGCAGAAGATAAAGGTCAACCTCAGCTTGTTTCTAGTGCCTCTGTGAAGGTCAGCCTCCTTGACACCAATGACAATCCTCCCATAGTGGTGCAGCCTGTCCTTAGTGGTGGGGCAGCCGCTATTTCTGTGTTTGTGAACTCTTCCACTGGTCACCTTGTGGTCTCCTCAGAGACCCCTGATCCCTTTAGAGCATCTGGCTCTGGAACATCTTCAGTGGCCTCTAGGTCACAGCTGTTTCTCTTAGTGACCATTGTAGCCATTGATGCAGATTCTGGGGACAATGGAAATCTTCTCTATGCTATTCAGAGTGGAAATGATGCTCGCCTCTTCTTCCTTGACCCTCACATAGGGCAGCTATACATCAATGCCACCAATGCCAGCAGCCTCATTGGCAGGGAATGGGAACTGATGGTTGTTGTCACCGATCGAGGAAGTCCCCCCTTGGAGACCAGAGCTCTGGTGAAAGTCACTTTCACCAATAGCCTTGATCACCTGAAGAACCTGGCACAAGAATCTAGCCCCTTGAGTATCTCAGCAGTGACAGTGATTTGCTTAGCTGTGTTGTTGGCCATCTTCTTGTTAATTCTTGTTCTGATTGTGTCAATCTACAGAACTGATCGTAAAGATAACAGAGCTTATAATTGCAGAGAAGCAGAGTCAACCTACCGACACCAGCCCAAGAGACCCCAGAAACAAATCCAGAAAACTGACATTCACCTAGTGCCAGTGCTCAGAGGCCAGGCAGAAGAGCTTATTGAGGCTGAGCTGCCCCATAAGGATGCAGGAAAGGAAAATGTCCCAGAAACAGGTTGGGACTCTCCACTGCAGGCTCCATATCTAACCCCAACATTGTACAGGACACTTAGGAACCAAAGGAACCAGGGAACATCCCCTGAAGATAGAGAGGTATTACAAGACACCTACAATCTCCTTTTCCACCATCCCAGACAGAGGAATGCCTCTCGAGAAAATCTGAGCCTTCCAGACCCCCAACCAACAACATGCCAACCTTACCCCAAGGCCTCAAAGAATTTGGGGAGTCCCCAGATGAAGCCATCCCGAGAGCAGGGGAGCAATCCGCCAGCACCAGCCCTTCCAGCCTCCACCACAACTCTTAGAAGGCAGCGAAATCTGAATGCCCAAACTGACCCAGACAAAGAACATCACCCCCACCAGATCCTGCGGAGCCTGGTCCGACTGTCTGTGGCTGCCTTCACAGAACGAAACCCCATGGAAGAGCTCACCATTGACTCCCCTCCAGTTCAGGTATTGTCAACACAAGCACCCTCTTAGAGAAAAAACAAATTTAATCCATGTAAAAGAGTATGGTTATGGTTTCTGTCTCAGGTGTAGTAGTGTTTTATATTTGACCTAACTCTTTGTTATTATATAATATATAGCAGACAGAAAATGACTGAAAATGAGGATTCCATTAAGTAAAACTGCTCTCCAATTCAAATGGTGCAAGCTCACCAGATATGTGGCTTTGCCCAGTATGGATAAGGCTATACTTTAAATACTAGAGCACTGAAATTGCTCGGCTGAATTTGTAATTTCTCTATGTTTAAATTGTAGTTATTTTCAACCAATTACAAAATTAAAAAAAAAACTAAACAAAAATGAATAATTTGGACTTGAAATTGAAGGCTTGTTTTTGTTTTGTTGTTTTGTTTTTTGATGAGGGCAGGGAGGAGGTAGGAGAAAGGAAAGCAGTCTAATCCATTAAGTCCAGGAAAAGAGAAATCAGCTGGTGAGAGCCATGGAAAGACTGCTGGATTTGGAGTCAAAGGACCTGGCTTCTCTTCTTGGCTCTGCTCCTTACGTGATTTTTGGCAAGTGACTTAACTTTTCTGGGCCTCAGTTTCCTCACTTGTAAAGTGAAAGGATTAGACTAGATGCTCTGTAAATCTATGATACTAAATCAGGTTCGTAGTGCTTTATGTTTATGGCATACAGTTCCCAAATCCCTTCAGATTTCATTTGATCCTCATTTAACAGTTAGGGAGATTGATGCTCAGGAGGGAAAGAGAGTCACCGAAGGTCATTCAGTTAGTCAATAGCAAACCTAGGACTTCCTAATCCAAGGCTCTTTCCTCTACACCACACTACATTCACAAAGTGGATCAGATGTATTCCTGTGGTGCCAAGTAGAGCAGGCAAATTTCCTGGCCTCCAAGGACAGAGCTATTTCCTCAACCTTCCCCCAAGAACTTGCCAAAAACTCAGACTCATAGACTACCAGGCAAATAGCCAGTCTCCCTTTTGGGTAGTTTTAACATGGGCCCCAGACATCAAAACGGCCCTCCTGAGTCACTCAAAGACAAGGGCAGACTTTGTCTTGGGGGTTGTTACTTAATGAGGACACTGGAGAGAAGGGAGGAGGCATTAAAGAGACATTTTACTGTGTTAAGTGGCTTGTCATCCTGCTGTTTTCTTATCTGTCATACAAGTAGATAAGAAGAGGAGGAAATGGTTTGCTGCAGATAGCACTTTTAGAACGGACAGCTTTTTCTCCAGCTGCAGCTGATGAATGGGCCTGGTTCTTTGGGGCTGGGGTCGGGTGTGCTCCAGGAAATGGTATACTGACCCACTGACCCTTACTTCTTTAAAAACCTCACAGTCACAGTCAAATCCCAGCCTAGCAGCTACTCTTTTCCCCTTTCAAGGGTCTAACTTGCAAATCACTTTTGACATTGGGAATTATCAGACCTCTCTTCCTTTGGGCCCAGGGAGCTGAGTTCAGAGGAAAGACAAGCAGTCATCCTGGAGAACCTCCCTAAAGGCTGAAACACCGATCCTGGTAACAAAAATTAGAAAACCTTTTGCATTTGTAAAGCACTTTTTAAAAATATAGCTCATTAATCTCCATCCCTGTGAGGGACAGGAAGCAAATATCGTGAACCCAAAAGCTGAGGGAGGTTAAATTCCTTGCCTAACATCACACAACAAAGGGATGATAGAGATGGGGGTGAAACCCAAGTGCCCTGGGTCCCAATCTGCTCTCCTTCCTTCAGCACTAGAGCATTATGTCTCTTGTGATCAGATAAATGCTTCAATGTTGGTAAAAACAAACACGCAACTCATTTTTGCCAAAATAATATTGTCTTGCTTTCTTTTCCTTCCCCCCTTTTCTGTACCTTACTGTTGCTTTATTATTTTGTTATATCAGCATACATGTGTGCATGGCACGTAGCCTATCTGAACTCCCTCATCTGTTCTTAAGACAGTAATTAACTAAACAACATTTGCAAAGAAATCTTGTGTGGCAATTTCCTAGAGCCTGACTGAAATTTTTTTTTAAAGGTTTGTTTACAAGAAATGTCTTTCCTCCTTCATCATACATCCCACCTTCATCTCCCTAATTGGTGAGGAGCATTACTTCTGGTCACCCCTGCTCTGTGTGTGTGTGTGTGTGTGTGTGTGTGTGTGTGTGTGTGTGTGCGCGCGCGCGCGCGCACACATGGCATACAGTTTTCTCAGCTCCCCTCTCCTGTAGCTTATAACTTTCCTGGGTAAAGTAAGGGAGCTTGGAGAATCTGCCTGCCTCGGTCTCTGTCACTTCTGCATTGTCCCCCTGTCCTAATCACACAAACATCTGAAGCCGGAGGAAACACTATAAAAAGAAAGCACAGTATTGAAGGAAACATCCGGCAAGGAAGTGTGCTTGGTAGGAATTGTGTAGAGTCAACAGATTTTTCCTGTCTTACAGCAAATATCCCAGCTGCTGTCCTTGCTGCACCAGGGCCAATTTCAACCTAAACCAAACCACAGAGGAAACAAATACTCAGCCAAGACCGGTAGTGTCAGGTAAGCAACACGTAACCTTCAGCTCCACTCAAGGAAGTGCCTTCAAAAGTTTTGGGCCTGTCTCTCTTTCCCTGGCCATCCTCCCACCCCAGCCCCTCTTGGCCTCATTTCTCTCAGGTCAATGATTCCCGATATTCCTTGATCTTCAGTCTTTGCTCTTCTGGGTCAGAATTCCAGGCTTCTTTCCCCCACCCCCTGCCATCCTTTAGTCCCAGGCTGGGCTGTGCTTTTGCCACTATATTTAGGTCCTGGAGCTGTGAAGGAAATGATTTCATTTCTGATGCTCTAATTTCTTTGCTGATCACAGAGGTGTTTGGGCTCCCTTTGCACACAGGATATGTTTTGTTTTATATTAATAAACTTATTCCCTTCTTGTTTTGTCCCCTAAACCTCACTTAAAAGGGCATTGTGTCAAGTGTGGTATTTGGCCCCTGAGTGGGTTTCACTATTTCTGAGGACTCACAACTCATTAGTGAGCTAGATTTAGCTTCCTCTGAAAATGGCCCTGCTCCTGGCCATCAGTTATTCCACATGGAAGCAACCCTAAGAAATGATCTTTCTCTGGTTTCACTTGGAGGCTATATGTGACTGAGAGGAAGGAGGGGAAAGTCAATTCAGCAGACACTTATTGAGTGTCTGGTATGAGCAAGGTCTTGTGGTGGGCACCATAGAACATGCAAAGATGGACAAGGTATCATAGCTGCCCTCAAGAAACAATCTAATGGGAAGAGACATGAGTACAGATGGACATAATACGAGGTAGAATATAAGTGCTATAAAAGAGGTACAAGTAAAGCATGGTGTGAGTATACTAGAGGGATCAGGAAGGGCTTCTTAGAGGAGGCAACATTTTGAATTAGATTTTGAAGAAAGCACAGAATTTCTAAAAGGATGAGTAGAGATGGAATAAATGTGTTTCTGATAGAAGGGCCTTCCAGGTAGAAGGAAAAGCATGGGTAAGAGGAGGAAAATATGTAGTAACTGTAGAGACTAGCGAGTTATATAGATTGACTGGAACATATGGTATAATGTGAAGAATAATGGGAGATAAGGTTAGAAAGGTAGTTTGGGGCCTGGCTGTACAGGGCATAGAATGCCATTCTAAGGAGTTTGGAATTTATTCAGTCAGCAATAGAAAGCCATTGAAAATTTTTGAGCTGGGTCATGATGACAAGACCATGGAAGACAACAGTAGATCAAGTAGACTTAGATATACTTTCTAATTGAGAAACCCAAGTTGTAGCTATTCGGAATTTACCCTTCTGGCCTAGAGTAGGTTCTGAAACCATGAACAGAATGTACTGGAGAAGGAACCAAAAGGGAGCCTTGCATAGATAATAGGCATTTAAATACTTGTCAAATTGAATTCTACAATGAGAAAAAGAAAGAGAGAACTCTAGGAAGTCTGTCACTTCCTCTGGTGATTTGGTTTCCTTTGCAGAAATGCAGGATTGGAGACAGACTGGCAAAGTGCCAGGGAGGGTGACCATGGAGAGCATGAAGTGGAGGATGGGAATTTGGACAATGAGCTGGACCTCTCCATGAAACAACTCTTGGAGGAAGAATTAGAAAGCTTGTTTGATCCACAAACAGGTAAAGGGCTTCTTTTGATCAACATTTGATCAATCTTTTGATCTCATTTGACTCTGATTAATTCCATCCCTTCAGGATCTTCTTTTTTCAGAACTCAAATTCAACAAATATTTATTGAGCATTTACTGTGTGAAAGACTATTGTGGCTATAGCTGAGAAGAACAATTAGCAAAATCATTAGTTGTATTCCCTTTTAAACTTCAAGCAAGGTAATTACTCATTTAAGCAAGTTTAAGTTAAGTTATACTTCGATTGGAAACCAAAAACACCAGTGGATAGATTAATTTGTTCTTTACCTTTCATAAGTATATTTGAATTTCACAAATTTACCTCAACAATAATTATAATTTGTGAATTTGCTAATTGTTCTTTTCCCTGAGGGGTCGTGACCCACAGGTTGAGAACCACTGCCCTAGTGCTTAGCACAATACCTAGCACATCACAGGCACTTAATAAATGTTTATTAAAATGAGGTTTTTTTTTAAATTAAGTGGTATTAGCAAATTGCGGGGTGATACAATGGAAAGAATCCTGATCCTTGAGTCAGATAAGCTTAGCTTGAATTCTGGCTCTGCCACTTAATGCACCTTGACCAAGTCACTTGGGTCTTAGTTTCCTCATTTGTAGAATGAGGGAGTTGAACTGACTAGATGACCACAAAGGTTCTTTCCAGTTCTAGAGTTATGATACTATGATAATAAGCAGCAAAATATTAAGTCTTGTGCAGCACAGCAGCAATTTCATGCAAAATTTGTGTATTTTGGACAACATCTGGTCAGTACAAAGTTGATGATGTCACTTACCTCTGTGGGTCTTTCTTGTCTCTCACTGTTCTGTCTCTGTCTTCTCACTCTTGTCTGGTCTTCGCACCCGTTCCCTGTGGCTAGCTTTAGAAGTCATTGCAGTAATGGGATTGATGCTAAAGGTGGGTGGGAAGGAGAAGCTAGAAGGCAGAAATCTACCAGGAAGGGGTATTTGCCCATCTGCCTCCTGACTTTCAACCCAGAAATGTCCTCAGATCGACAACAACAACAACAACAATGTAATGGATCTGAGTGCTAGTGAAATTCTACGTGTTTTTAGTTCTGGGGTTATAAATATGTTTAGGCTGAACCAAATAACTGACTGATTAAAAGTAAAACTGATGGCGACTCTCTCTACATAATTCTTCATCCTATCTTTTTCCTTTTTTCTCTCAGTCTCCATTTTTCTCTTTATTCCTTTTCTCCTGTTAGATTTATGGTCAACCAGCAGCCCCTAAGGACATTGCTTAGCTCTATAGAAGGGGATGCAAACCTAAAGAGATCATTTTAACCCTGACTTCTCTTTAGCAGAGCCCAGCACCAACTGCAGATGGACAGTACCTGTATTTAGCAGGCAGGCCTGGGGGGTGGTGATGCTCTCTGGACAGGAAATATTTGTGTAACAGAGATGATTCCACCTCTCAGCTGTGGGCCTGGGCAGAAGGTCTTCTAGATCTAGGATGAGGAACCTCCCATGGCAGTGAAGATGCTCAATTTGGGGGCTAAACAACTGAGGCTTGAATGGCATTTTTCCAAATATAACATTTTCACTCTTCTCATATGGATACTACCATTCTGAATATCATATTCTCCTATCTTTCTCTATTTTTGTGAGAAATATTTTTGTTCAACCTGATCAGTCTGGGGAAGGGGGAAGGGAATGGCCCCTTATGGTCTCAAAGACCCTTCAAGCAGGACAATGGCTCAGAAAGCCACATGTAACATTTCACATGTTGGATGCCAACCCTACATGAAACACAATCATTAACAATCAGTCTCCTAACTCCCCTTAGTCTGGGAAGGAGCTAGCTTTCCCTTACCTCTGCCACAGAAACCATTTCCATCCCTCTAAGGAGAGAAGTTGGGTATTGCAATGTTTTGGGTACACAAGAGGCAGTTTATATGGAGGAATTGGAGTCTTAGAATCCTAGATCTAGAGCTGGAAGGGCCATCAGAGGTCATCTAGTCCAACCACCTTATTTTACAGATGAGAAATGTATAGCCCAGAGGGTGAAATAACTTGTTCAAAGTCACATAGTTAGTGAGTAGCACTGTGAGGCTTCACACACACACACACACACACACACACACACACACACACACACACACACACACACACACCCCCTCTGACTCCAGACCTGATATTGTTCCCGTGGTACCACTCAGCCTTGGAAGGGTAGTGGATGTTCTTTCAATTATCATCCTCCTGAGCAGGCTCCTTGCTCACATATAGCACATTTATATTTAGCACCAGTTTCTGTAATGAAAGGGAGGTCTTTGAATTGTCCTCAGAATTGTCCCCCCTGGAAGGGGAACTTCCAGGCCCAGGGCCTAGGCTTCAACTGAGGCAGAGAGTAGAGCAGTAGAGTAGTAAACAAAGAAGAAACTCGAGTAAGTTTTCACCCAGCAAAACCCTCGTATGTGATATGAATACAACTATAAAATGCCATTTATAGAAATAAACAGGCCTAAGTACTTGGACAAATCTTAAATGCTCATGGGTAGGTTGACCCAATAAAATAAAAATGACAGTTAATTGACTAATATCAAACTACCAAAGGATTACTGTATAGAAGAAACACTAAGGAAATTCATTTGGAGGAATGAAGGTCAAAAATTTCAAGGCAATAATGAAACCCTAGTGTTTGGGACTAGAGTTACTAAATTTAACAGTAGACCTGTGCTTGCTGGGATATTCCACTGAAGAAATAGCACATGCTTGAACAAAACCCCAAATCAAAATTATCTTTTGTTATAAACGATGAGTGATCTGTTAACTAAATAACAGAACTCTTATAAAACTCATGATCAAAATCTCTTAGTTCAGGGATGAGGAACCTGTAGCCTTGAGGCCATACGTGGCCCTCTACATCCTCAAGTGCGGCCCTTTGGCTGAATCGCACTTGAGGACCTAGAGGGCCACATGTGGCCTTGAGGTCACAGGTTCCCCACCCCTGTCCTAGCAAGTCTCCTTATCTTGAATCCCTCTCCTCTCCATTCTATTCTCCCCATAGCTCCTAAAGTAACATACCAAAAAGTCAAGGTCTAATCTCATCACTCCCCTATTTGGAAAGCTCCAGTAGCTTCCTATTGCCTGTAAGATAAAATACAGATTCTTCTGTTAGGCGGCTGGAGTCCTTCACTGTCGCGCTCCATCTGACCTTTTCAGGATCTATTGCACCTTACTCTCCTTTATATACTTTGTCATGCAGCCAACCTGGCCTACTTCTTGATCCTCACTCTAGACATTCCATCACCCATCTCGTGCCTGGAATGTCCTCCCTCCTCATTTCTTGAAATCCCCACCTTCTAATTCGAATGCCATTTCCTCCATGAGGCCTTTCCTGATTCCTCCAGCAACTAGGAACTCAGCACACTGAAATTACATTCTATTTCCTTTCTGTGAGTTTTGCATTTACTTCTATGGGTACATGTTATTTCCCTTGATAGAATGTAAATTCTTTGAGGATAGGGACTGTTTTCATTTTTTATCTTTGATTGATTTTAAAGCAAATCCTAGTGCCTTTATTCAGGAGAGAATCAGCTGGGCTGGGAAATGAATAGGGGTGTGGGACACAGCCCAGGGTGTAAAGAGATGGAAGTAAGGCTCCTGTGATGTGGGTTAGAGAGAGTAAAGTACACACGGAAGAGAAAAGGACCTTCACTGCTCTTGTTGTTCATCCTTTGTTCTCAAAGAGGACCAATGACATCAGGAGGGTGAAATCTTGACTTGCAAGTGAACTGGATTTAAATCAAACAGAGCTGTGCAAAGTTATTGGCCTCACTCACTCCTCCAGAGTCATCAGAGCCCAGTGGCAAAGTCAAGATGGCTGGCGATGGCCCCAGATACAGTGGGAGACCTTGGCCTTTTTAGCTAAGGTCTTTCCCAGATCTCATTTTGTCTGGGGTAATGCCCATTCACTCATTAAAGGCTAGGTAAGAACTGAAGCAAAAGATGGCCTAATCTGCCGTCACACAGGGGACCATCACAGAGTAGAGGAGAAGGGCCAATGAGGCCATAGGCTGAATTAACATTATTAGTCAAATCAAAGCCAATGAAGGCAGATATGTATGTGTGTGTATTTATGTATATGTACATATATTTTTCCCCAATTACATGTTAAAACAATTAAAAAAAAATTTTTTTTAAGTTTTGAGTTCCAAATTCTACCCCTCCCTCCTCCCTGAGATGGTAAGTGATCAGATATAGGTTATACATGTGCAATTATGTGCAACATTTCCATATTAGTATTTTGTACAAGAAGACTCTAATAAAAGAAAAAAAAAGAAAGAAAAAAAGTGAAAAATGGCATGCTACAGTCTGTACAAAGGAAACGGTTCTAAGTAACCTTACAGTACCCAGAGGAGAGAACAGTTCCCTTTATGGGGGTAGGAGACCTGGCTGTACAGGAGTGGTAGATGGTGGCCTGAAGAGGGAACAGACAAGCAAACCTGAAACTCATAACCAACACAAAAGTCACATTGCTGTTTTACTAAACCTAGTTTCACATTCTTAACTACTTTGGTCTTGACTTGCCTCTTCCCCATAGCTCTGCTCTCCACTGACTTTTCCTGCCCCAAACACTTTACCTATCTGGGCTCTTTTCCTTCCTTTCTTTCTCTCATCTTCTCCAGTCACTTCCTTTCCCCACTTCGTACTGGTCAGTGCCTTTTTCCTGACCTACGGCTCCTCCCTTGAACTGCTTGGCACTTTGTTGTCTCACAGCACAGTTGTTGTTTCTCTTTGACTGGCAGGTCTGGCCCTTGATCGGCTGAATGTCCCAGACCCAGCTTGGATGGCGAGGTTGTCCCTGCCTCTTAACACCAACTACAGAGACAATGTCTTCTCCCCAGACTCCCCCGCTTCTAGCCAGGGTCGAGAAATCATAGCCATGGAGGAGCCGCGAACCTTCCAGACTTTTGGTAAATCAGCTGATTCTGAGATGAACTCCATGGGGACCCAGTTGGCCAGCACCTTCCTCTCAGAAATGAGCTCCCTGTTTGAGATGCTGCTGTCCCAAAACAGCAATGCCCCTGTGGCTGCTTCTGAAGTGCTGCAGCGCCTCTCAGCCTGTAGCAAGACTCTGGGATTAGAACTTGCTGGAAGTGGGGCCCTGGGCTCTGAAGCCACAGGTATAAACAGAAAGAAAGGAACCAAGAGCAGGACTGGCAGCAGCACTAGCAGCAGAGGCCTGTGAGTTCAGATGGGGTTCTCTGGCTGGAGGAACCTAAGCTACCCACCCTAGAGTCCAGGGGAGTATTGGTGTATTGTGTGTTCAGTCTACACCTTAAGGCTTGTCAGGTTTGGCAGTAGGTGATGAGTCTGAATCCTGGATCTCACTGGTAGGTCCTGAAATCTCTAACCTCACCATGAAGGAACCTAACCTGAGGCAGACAGAAAACTCCTGACTGAATCTACATCCAAAGCTGCTCCAAGGAAGGCACCTGGCCCATCTCCAGGATTCCCAGTGTTAGCAAGTGGACCAAAGCAGACTTCTTTAAAGGGCTCAACATACTGAACAACTTGACTGAAGAATGGGTGCTAGACTGAAGCAGAGATTGGATGTTTGCTAGTAAAATACATATAGAATGTAAAGAAGGAGTCCCTAGAAGTAGAAATGCTTAAGAAATATCACCAGCAAGTATGTGTGAATGGATATTCTCATGAAAAACACTACCTGAGTTGCCTCTCATCTGATACAAACTGAGCCACCTGTGTATAGGGCCCTGAATTCTGTAGGGTTCTTCATTATTAACTGGACCATTGATAAGGTAGCATAAATTTCTGGTTGTCACTTCCCTTCAAAGATAAAAAGTAGGGAGGAATAAGTGTTCATTTTGCCCAACCCCTCCAAAAAATCTTTGGCCAGCTTGGTCCAAGTTGGTTTGTGGAAGTAAAGGGGAAGATTCCTATGACCTCCCCCCAAAGTGGTGTGTGCTATTATGTACAATGCTAATGATGTCTATGCATTCACCAGAGCCTGACGTTACAATCAGCTGCCACTAAAGATCCCTTCTCTAGAGATGCCTTCTGCCTTCAGTCTTCAGCCTGTTGGTCCTCCTTGATGTGGCATGTAAAGGGACAATACTGATGTCTATATATAACAGGACACCTGAGATTAAACTCTTCTCACTTCAGGAGATTAGAAATAACCAATAATTTGGGCTACTGCCAGTAGTGAACTTGCCTGAGCTTCACTCTGGAGACCTCTTAAAAATAAAATACTTTCAAAGCAACTTGGTTTAATGGATCTGTGAACTATCTTATCAGAAGCTGAGGCTGAGATTTTACCATGTTGAAGATGAGCTTAATTTGAATTGTTGGATGTTGGGAGGGGCCAGGTCAAGAGCTCTACGATTAGGCAAAGAATTGATCTCTGATGACACTTTATTTTCATGGTTCAGAATATTTGTGTGCATGAGTAAGTCATGTTTTCTCGTGTTGGGTTTTAATCCTTGTCCAATCTTCCAAAATCGAAGTCACTTCAGTCTCTATAGAGAATACCATGAAATTCCTATTGATAGGAGGAAATCTGTCAAAGGAAATAGTTGTTAACTAGTAAAGCTTTCCTTGAAAAACCCAACCTTTGTCTCTTCTCTATCCTCCTTCTCCTTGACCTCTGCAGCCAATGACATGGTTGACTGCTCCTTCCTCCTTGAAATTCTCTTCACTCTAGGTTGTCTAGGAGAGACATCACTCTCTCCTACTTCTCACGTAGTGGTCCTACCTAGCTTCTCCTCTGTCTCCTTTGCTGAATCCTCTTCAAGAGCATAACCTCTAACCACGGGTGTCCCTCAGGATTCTGTCCTGGGTCCTCTTCTCTTCTGCCTCCATACTACTTCACTTGGTGATCTCATCGGCTCCCATGAATTTAATCACCATCTCTATGCTGACGATTCTCAAATCTACCTATTTGGGCCTAGATTCTCTGCTGACCTCCAGTCTCTCACTTCCAACTACCATTCAGACATCTTGAACTGGATGTGCAGTAGACATCTTAAACTCAAACTCCGTTTCCCCCCTACACGCTCTCATCACCCTAAAACTTCTCTATTACTGTAGAGGGTAACACCATCCTCTCAGTCCCTCAAGCTTGCAACCTGGGATCCCGGGTTCCTCATTTCTCTCACCCCCCCATATCCAAGCTGTTGCCAAGGCCTGTCAACTTCACATTTGCAACAACTCTGCAATATGCCCCCTTCTCTCCTCTGACTCTGCCACCACTCTAGGGCAGGCAGGCCTTATCACCTCATGCCTGGATTATTGCAATAGCCTGATGGGGTCTGCCTGTGTTAAGTCTCTCTTCACTCCAGTTCATCCTCCTTTCAGCCACTAGAATGATTTTTCTAAAGCACAAGTCCTATCATGCCATGCCCTTCCTCAATAAACTCCAGGGCCTTCTATTGATTCCAGGATCAAAGACAAAATGCTCTGTTTGGCATTCAAAGCTCTTCATAACCTAGCTCCCTCCTACCTTTCCGGTCTCTCCAACATGTACTCTGATCCAGTGACACTGGCCTGGCTATTCCCCAAAGGAGACACTCCATCTCTTGCCTCTGGGCAATTTTTTTGGCTATCCCCTATGTCTGGAATGCTGTGCCTCCTCTGCTCTGACTAATGACACCTCTGGCTTCCTTTAAGTCCTTCCTACAGGAAGCCTCCTAATTCTAGTGACTTCTCTGTCAATACTTCTCATTTATTCCATACATAGCTTGCTTTGTATATATGTTTGCATGTTGTCTCCCCCATTAGATTGCAAGCTCCTTGAGGGCAGGGACTTTCTTCTCTTTTAGTATCCTCAATACTTAATTAAGCAGCATCTGACACACAGTAAGTACTTAACAAAAGTTTATTGTGTTGAGCTAAAGAGGGGTGTGTGTGTGTGAGCGCATGAGGTAGGGAGCCTTCGGTCTCCAGGTCACATGTGGCCTTCTAGGTCCTTGGCTGTGGCCTTTTCACTGAGTCCAAGTTTTTCAGAACAAATCCTTTCATTAAGGGGATTTATTCTGTGCAGTTTGGATTCAGTCAAAGGGCTGCACTTGAGGATCTAGAGGGCCACATGCGCCTTGAGGCCACCGGTTCTGCCTCTGAACAGAGAGGCATTATATGTAAAGAAGCACAGGGAGCTGGTCTGGGTGTCTGAAAGACTAAGGTTCAAATCCTGCCCCTGACACACGCTGGCCTCTTAACCTTGGGCAGATCACTCAATCTCTCTTTTCCCCCATATAAGCCTATAAATTGCACATCATGTCCTAATTTCCATTAGCAGGAAGAGTTTCTTCCCTATCTTACTGGAATCATAGATTTAGCTGTTCCCTGCCTCCTTTGGCCCTCCTTCCCCCAAGATACAGAGAACCATGAAATAGCAAATCTTAAAACTCATCATCATCCTAGAAATTTCCAGGCAGTTCAGCTGCTTAATTCCATTAGCCGAATGCCCTCTGGATACAAGCCCTTCCTCTGCTCCTCCTCATTAGGGGTACAGAACTTATGATCAGAATGGTATAACCATTCTCCTAGTCAGGAGGAAGAAAGATAATTATACTCTGCATATGGAAAGTGGTATTTTATGTTACAGATGAGATAACTAAAACTCTAAACTTCACGTCATTTCTCCAAAGGTGCCGTGCCTGGATGGGGTCTCAGGTCTTCGGAAGCTCAGCCCAGTGCTGGCATTAGATCATATCATCTGCTCAGCGGCATAGATTTCCTGTGTATGGGAGGCTCTCTGGCGGGTGGGGATGTGCTGAGAGGTGACACATGGTGTTGAACACAATGGCTGAATCATTCTGGCAGTGTGCTTTCCTAACTCTTCTCTGCTTCTGACCTCTTGTGGGCCACTGGAGCACAGCAAGCAACAGGGATGAGCTGTGCTTTTTAAAAATCTCTTCTACTGGGAACTGGGGGGAGAGGGACAGAGACACATTCTGAGGAAAGAGAAGTGCCTTGCTAGGCACTATGATAAGTGTCTTATTTTTTTTTTTACAAATATTATCTCTTTTAATCCTCATAACAACCCTGTGAAGAAGGTGCTATTATTCCCCATTTTACAATTATGGAAACTGAGGCAAAAAGGTCACATAACGAGTGTCTGCAATATGTTTCAGCACAATAAAATGGTTCAAGTTCATGACAAACCTAAGTCACAGAAGGGTAAAGATGTCACAGCTAAAATTTTGGACAATACTCTACAACATTCCACCAGGACAGCACTCATTCTCCCCTGGGTAGGCAACCCAGAGGCAGTATTTTATCACTATTCAACCATCACCAAGCACAGGCAGTAGGATGGATGGCACCTCGAGCCAGCTCAAAGACTGGTAGGCAGTCATTCTTGTGACCAAATTTCAACTTGACAGCAATTTGTACATTATTAACCTCATTTCTACCCTCTCTCAACTAAAAGAACAGTCATTCATCCAACAAACATTGATTGAGCGCTGGTTGTGTGCAAGGATCAGTGCCCTGGAGGCACACAATGATGAATGAGTCACAGAGTTGGTGTTTTCATAGCTCCAAATTGTTTTCCAGAATGGGTGGACCAATTTACAGCTCCACCAGCAGTGAATATTGTTGTTAGAGTCCTCTTACAACCCAACAATTGCTAGTCATCTTTTTTCATCTTTGCCCATCTCATTAGATCATAAACTCCCTGAGGGCAGGGCCTGTCTTTTGCCTTTTTTGTATTCCCCTGAACTTAGCACACTGCCTGGCACATGGTAGATGCTAATAAATGTTTATGGATCAATTGATGGATGGTTGTAAGGTATAACCTCACAGTGATGTCTCTCTATAGCCTCAAGGAACTTGAGGCCTACTGGGGAGACAAATTCAATGCAATGCCAAGTGTGACAAATGCCATGAGAAAGGCAAAAATGTTCCAAGACAGAACACAAACAATGGAAGACGAGAAGGATCTCCAGCTAAAGAAAGGTGGGTTACAAGGGACTGAGGGCAGTGAGCAAGGGCATTTTGTCACAGGACACACAGACTGTCAATCAACTGGGGGTTCCTAAGAAAATCAAACCCCAAAGGAATTCCAAAGGCAAATGAAGTTCAATCATAAGGATAAGGTAGGTGGAGCAGGGTCTAGTTTTTAAAATTGTTTTACAGTTAAGTCTGGCAAGCTGTGGGCACATGGCAAATATAAGTCCAGATAAGGAAGCTAAGGCACAGGGGACTGTCACCCAAAAGTTCAGCCCAGGCTCTGCTGACCAGGCTGCTCTGCCCTATCCTTCCTTTCAAAGATCTGGTGATGAGTCATCAGATGATAGGGTTTTAATGCTAACATATCTCTGGCTTGTCTGTGCTATCTACGCCCATCTGGATGAAGGCAGCAGAGGGCTGCAGAAAGGGCACTGGATTTGGAGTCAGAAAAGATCTTCTGTTTCTGAGATTTGCCAGCTTGTAATCATGAGCTAGCCATTCAACTCCCTAAGTATCATTTAGATTGGGATAATATCCTGTAGTATCTACCTAGTGAAAATCAGATGAGATAACAGCGAGAGACTGTAAATAAAAAAATTTAAGTTAATTGTAAGCTTTGCAAACCCAAAGTACTACACAAATGTCAATTATTACGGTCTCGATGATCTTTGTGATACAGCCATGGGAGAGGGGCAACAGAGTCTATCCAATGATGATAACCTCACTTCCCAATGTGGCTGATATTCTGTGAGAAGACTTACTCTGCAATATTCTGTAAGAAGAATAGCTGGGGAAGCTAAGGAGTGAGTATTGCAGGAAAGTCATAGAACTCTAGGCAACTCTGGGAGACATTAGGTGTGGGAGGGACCTACTGAAAAAGTTGGACAGACAAATGAATTTGAGGCAACACAGGGGGATGTAAAAGAGGATTATTTTGCCAATTAATCTCAATGTTTTTTTTCCCTGAAATCTTGTGAACCTGTAAAATGTTCTCTATTTATCTAGATATTAATTGTTCAGCCACCTACACATCCATATTCTTTTGATTTTCACCTAAATATGTTTCATTAAACATAGATGAATATCATTAAAGAGAGAAGTTATTAGTAAAACCATTCATTTGAGCTATTAACAAGAAATAAGGAAGTCAAAGGAACAAGGTCAATGCATTTCTTGCTAAGAATTCCCTTTGGAACAATATCTAGTCACATGACTTTAAGCGGTTTAAAGGAAAGATCTGAGCTATGAAGGTTGGGCTGCCCTCTCTTTTGCCCCCATTCATCTCCCATTCACATTTAACAGGGATAAAGTGATAAGAAAACCTAGTTTTGGTTTTAATTGGCTGATTTTATTAAATATTAGAGATTTTAATGTTATATAATGTCCAAATGAGGCTATGGAAAACCACACTTTCTTGCTCACAGAACTCACACTCAGTCTTCTACTTTCCACGGAAAGATAAAGAGATTCTTCAAGGTCTTCACAGAAGGATCTGATTGGGCAGCACCAACTCCTTTGGACCCAAGGCTGTGTCTAGTGTTAGTGAAGGATTCCCATAGCTTCCATCTTTGGGACTGAAATGACTGTTGTGGGGCCAAACAGATACATTCAGGGAACAGCTGTGATTGGAAATCCTCTTTCAAACCAAAAAAAATAGAAGCCAGACAGAAGTGAATCCTTATTGTTCTGGGACTGGAAAAAATTCTATATACATTAATTACTTTGCTAAGTTGTGAAAACAGTTGCTGGGTATTGCTCCCGACTCTCTGTAGTGAACTTCAAACCAGCCCATACCAGAGAATACTATCCTCAATTACCATTTCCTCACAAGAGAGCAGGTTATTTTATATTCTGGTTGCTATCCCCTCAAACCACCCCAAGGTTTATCCTCTTGGAGGCTATATTCTTACCTTATCCAAATCCTAGTTTTACTAGATGCATCTCAAAAGGGTGTAGACTTGAGGGTTCTGTCACACTGGATGCTACAGGGCTGGATCCCAGATGATCAATTCTGCTAAGAAGCCCAAGGCTTCCTGTGCTCCGAGCATGGGGAAGGTGGGTAGCCCCATTCAGGGCTGTATCCAGAGTGTAGAAAGAAGGGCTAGAGAAGGACCTCAAACCTTTAAGCGTTGGATTATTGTGCCCCAAAGCTGTAAGGAAGAGAGATAAGAACTATCATTCAATGAATAGGACCTTGGGGTTTTTTTGTTTTTGTTTTTTGAGAAGCAGTGTGGCACAGAAGACGGGGCCTCGAAGGCAGGAATACCTGGCTTCAAGATCCACTTCTGACACACAATGGGTATGTAATCTCTTGGTACTATAGGCAACTTTCTAAGACTATAAAGCTGCAAAAAAAGAATCATAGCATCACAGATTTGGGGCTAGAAAGAACTTTAGAGGCCACCAAATCCAATATTCTCATTTTACAGATGAAGAAACTGAAGTGTAACCTCACTGTTTGAGGTAATACCACTAGTAAATGTCTGAGGCAGAACTCAAACTAGGGTTTTCTGACTTCAAGCTTAGTGCTCTAGCCACAAGACCTAATGTGTGGGACCCTCAGGGATATAACACAGATTTGCTGTCCCCAGCATACCAATTCTATCCCAATCCTCCTGACACTTGGAGGATGCCTCATCAATGACATGCTACTCCACAATCCTCCATTGCATTCAAAGAAGGAAGATACAGGGTGCAACAGCAAGTCCTAACACAGTGATCAGGCCTTCCCACCATGGACTGGAACATTGAGGAGTACAGTGGAAAGATTACTGGACTAGAGTCAGAACAGTATTCTAGTCCCAACTCTGTCATTGATTAGGTAATTGATTAAGCCTAAAATCTACAGGATCCTCTGTGTGAAAAATGTGGTAATTCCTTGTAGGGATCATAGGAATCAAGTGAACTAAGGCTACATATGGAAAATCTGCAATATTATCAAAGTATGAAGCATAAAATAAAATAATAAAAAAAATTGACATAAGAAGGAACTATCAGTGACCACTATCTTCTCCATCACCAGGGGTAACTGCCTTTGTATAGGGTTAGCTATTTCTTGGCAAAGGGAAAAATCTGTCATTCTGACCATGCCATGTGGGCTGGATCTAATGAGTCACCCCAGGTCCTTTAAGGAATTGTGGGTGAGACACTCAGAAGGACAGGGTTAACTGTACCTTCCAGCTGTGCTGAGAAGAGCACCTTCAGCCTCTTCTGAGCTGGCTCATTTCCAAGAGCAGCTGATTGTTGGTAATATCTCATGGCCTCTCCTAGATTTTTCTGGACTCCAAGGCCCTTTTCATAGCAAATCCCCATGTGGTACTTGCTCTGAGAATCCTAAAAAAGACACACACACATATGCAAGATCATAGATGCAGGACATATTAAGCAGAAGAAGGGAACAAAGGGCTTGGGAGCCAGCAATTTTCACCCATGTTATATAAAGCAAAAACCAAAATCTAGCATTGATACCATCAATGAACCATCACCACAAAAAGAAACCAGAGGTTATCAAGGAAAATCTGAGATTAGAGCCAGCCAAGCCCAAAGAAGACAGAATCAGAGGTTGCCCATAGAGGTACTGAATGTATATGGACTGGGGAGTATCCCTCACCAGGAACTATGCTTACTGAATAGAGAAGTGAATGAAGGATAAAGCAGCCAACCCGAATCATGGGAAATCTGGAGAAGAAAGTCAGCCAGCTATGTTTATTATGACAGGGAATCAAGTGAACACACACAGATTATGGATGAACATTCTAAAAACATTGTGTGAATATAGTCTGAAGACTTAATGGTAGGTACCACCTGAGTAATGAGCAACTCCTTAGGATCCTGGAAATTAAACCTTCTATAACCTTGCCTGAGGTCAGTTTTATAAGAATTAATGTTTAGAAAAAAAACTCTACTAATGAATAACTAACTAGCATCATATGGCACTTTAAGGCTTCCAAAGCACTTTAGATAGGCTATTTCACTTGATCCTCGTAACCCATGAGGTAGGTACTATTATTATCCCTATTTTACAGGTGAGGAAACTTAGAACGGTTAAGGAACTTGCCCAGGGTCACACAGCTAGTAAGTATCCAAGGCAGGATTTGAATTTTGGTCTTCCTTATTCCAACTTCAGCAATCCATCCACTGTACCATCTAGCTCTCCCTCCCTTCTATTTAGGCCAGGAACAGGGTCTATTTTATAATATGTGCAGTGCGGAGTACTGAAAGAAGGCCTAGGGATTCCAGTCCTATCTGTGACCCATACTGGCTGTGTGACCACAGGTAATTGCTCATCAGAGCCCCAACATACTCTTACACTTATCCTCCCACTGTCTCTAGGCAATTATCTATGACCATTCTCCAAGGTACAGGACAGTTGCATGTTGGCATCAGGAGAGGGAGCTTCCCTACTGAGACTTTTCTAACCAATGAATGCCTAATCAGCTGAAAAAACAAAGTACTTACAATACACCACACAATAAATACTCAAGGCTTGGTTTTGCACACCTTCTTAAAGGTATTTAAATATCTTCTGAGTCGAATAATGTCCCCTGAGATTCTGTTATGTCATAGAATAGATGCCTGGACTAATACCAAGAGCCCCAGCCTTGGGCACTGCTGCCATGGCTACATAAGAGGCTCTCACTGCATTATGACTGGCCGAGGTGACAAACAGCTCCCGGTCAGTCGTTCCTTCCTAACTTAGAGAGACTTGTCACACTTACACATTAAAATTCAGGTCCATTTCAACCCAGAGAAGGTTTCATAAGGTTCTCTGAGAGTGAAGGAACAGAAGGAGAAGGGTGGTCAGTAACCGATACCTTCACCAAATGAAACTGAAAAAAAATTCTCTTGCCCAAGAATGCTGGGCAAAGCTGCCTAGGTGCTGACCAAGAAATGAAGGAAGAAAGGCCTTGGGCACGGGGAGACTGCAGGACAAGCTGATACTGCTTAGTGAGTTACCCCCCCTTGCCCTTCCTTCTCCTGCCTTCCCAGAGCTCCAGAGGACTCAGTCCAGGCTCCTATGTCACTCTCCACTTACCCCATTACTGGCTGCAAGCCAAAGGTACTTCACGGCTTTTCGTTCATCCTGGAACGGTTCCTTGGTAAACAGCACCCCTAGATAGGCTTGAGCCTAAGGAAGAAGCAGGAGAAAGGACATCTCAATCCTTGCCACGCTTGCCAAGAGGGACCCCCTCCTCTGGACCACCTTTGGACAGAAGCCTCACCTCTTTCAGACCAGCATCAGCTGCTTGCTTCAACATGGCCACGGCTCTCTGCTTATCAGCTTCCTTCGCTGGAGTCTGGTCACTCAGCAAGGACCTGGCATAGCGGTACTGAGCCATTTGGTGGCCCTTCTGGGCAGCAAGCTGGTAATAAAAAACTGCCTGGCACAAATGGACAGGCACCATGTTCAGTTTCATCTCTGGAAGGCTCCCTGTTACTGGGTGAGAGACTCTCCCTGGGCTGTTTTTTATCCTCAACTGGGTCAGGGCTGTTTCCCATAGTGTGAGATCAGACTTTTCCACCCAGCTTTGATCCCTCTTAACAACCTGGCACAGAGGAGTGGGGATCAATCAGAAAGCTTCACTCACCTTGCTGATATCTTTCTGAGTCCCTTTTCCATGCTCATGACACAGGCCCACATTGAACTGAGCTTTGCTATAGCCCTGGTCTGCAGCCTTCTGGAAGTAAGAGTATGCTGATTCACAATTGCCACTTCTCATATTTTCAGTCCCTGTAAGAGATCACAGGGCAGAAGAGACACTGTGAAATTCCCACAACATTTGCCAAAGACTCCATGGACCCAGAACACAAACTGCCTGATGATAGGTCCCTTCCTTACTCTTGATCCTAAAAGTATAAGAGAAAACAGAGAAGGAAGAGACCATACTCTTGGCAAACCCTTGTTCATGCTGATGAATGCCTGGGATGCTTTTTCTTCTTCAGTTATCAGGGCTCAGCTCAAGTCTCGACTTCTCTAAACAATTTCCACCCAAGATAATCTTTCCCTTCTCTGAATTCCTAGTCTTTTCCATCTGTAACACTGCTTTTTCTGTACTTAATCATATAATGCCTGCCACTGTTACTTAACAGTTTCATGTTATGCTCAGAAGAGATTAGCCTCTGCTTGAATCACTCAAAGGTGATGATGCAAAAGCCAGATTCATTTTAAACACCAATTTAACTCCAGCCACCATCTTACTTATTCTTAGTTCTTTTGGCAGGACTGATAAAAGCCCACCCCTTCCAGGCACAAAGCAGGGAGTTGGGGGGGAGAAAGGGACAAGACAGAAAGGAAGAGGCAACTTCTATCCTAAAACACTTCATCTACAGATTTAACCCCACTGAACAGGATGGTTCCCTGGGTTCTTAGGGATTCTGAAATTGTGACCCATATTTAGGGCAGGGTGCACCAACTAGATAGTCTAGGTGTGGACACAGGTTCTCTGAGTACTTCTGGAGGTCATATGTGGTTCTACCCCAAAGCTCCTGCTTTTCCATAACTTATACCAGGGAATTTAGCTCCCCTATTCAGAGTTTCAACATTTCTGCTATACCAGAAAACCATTCAATTACCTTGTGTGTCCTCTCCCTTTTTCAATACCCCCACCTCATCCCAGGGTGGCAATCAGTTACCCAGGAAATTGAGGGCAATGGAAACACTGAGCTGGAATTGTTGCTCCAAGGACAACATGGCTTCCTCTAAGGAAAGAGGCTCTGTTTTCTCCTGCTCCTGAGTAACAAACAGCCAAAATAGTCAGTTTGGGATAGTTAAGACAGATCCCTCCCCAGGCCCTGGGAATGCCCCAATTCCCTCTTCAGGGTACAAATATAAGCCTCTGAGTGACATCTCACCAACACCAGGCTCTCTCTGGTGGTATGACAGGAGCCTGTTCCAGTCCCATCCAAGAAAGCAATGCCAACAGGTTCTGGGGAAAGACCAGACACACACAACTACACAGCAAAGGTAATGAGTTCTTTGCTCGGATCCAGAGTCCAGAAAGTATACAATTATAAAGGGATGTCCACTGTGCTGTCCTGGGGTATTCAGCAGCAAACATTCATCGGTGTAGATTTTCCCAACCCTTTGGATCTCTTCTGACTCCAAGACACACTAGTTTATTACCTGATTCACAGGGACCCCTAAGTCTGGCTGTCCTCGTGGAGCTCTGGGCAGCAAGGCTCTCAGGCAGAGGGTCCTGATGGTCAGGTCCTTTCTGCTCTTCTGTGGGTTCCTCAAGGCAAGTGCGGCAGGGGGCTGGGGAATTACTTGTAGGGAGAATGTTTTTCTTCAGCCCTAGAAAATGCCAGGGAGAAAACTGTAAGGCATAAAACATATGTATAGTCCTGTCCCAGGTTGAACTGCAGCTTTTCATTGTTTTAAGGATGCTTGGGCAGAATTTAACCTTGTGTTCTGATGACTCTATGATGCCAAGCCTCTTCTGATACTTCCTATCTCTGTCCACTACTTCTCTGTCTTCCCCTAGGTAATCACCACTGGGAGGGAATTAGAGGCTGTTCATGCAAACTGTCTTCCCAATGCAAGAATCCTGTCTATGACAGAACAGGTGAACACTCATTTTTGGATAGCTGTCAGAACACTTCTCAATACTGACCCCAAATTTGTCTGTCTATAACTTGTATCTAATACTAGCTCTATATTCCAGTCATATAGACTAAGACCATTTCTTCTTTCACAATAACAAAGAGCCCTTTCCCCCTACCATGCAGAAAGACACATATCCATTAATAAATGTGTTTTGGGTACAATTGTTCAATGATCTGAATCCATTCAATTATACCTAGCTCACATTTTTCTGAGGCCTCCACAGATCATGAGGGAAAAAGCCACCTGCTTTGGAAAATTCAAGATTAATAATGTTTTTTGGCATCTCCCTTATTTAGTAAACTTACGAAAAAAGAAATCAGGTGAGTTTGGCATGACTTTTTTTTTTTAGTGAATCCATACTGACTGATGTGATGATTATTTCTTTAGTTTATAAATGTTCACAAATTGTCTGTGCTAGAATTTAGCTAAAGATCAAGTAGACTAGTCTATTGTTTTGGGAACCTACCACTTTCCTCCTTTTCCTCACCTTCCAACTTCTCATCTTGAAATTATTATCTGTGAATGTCCCCAAAAGGCTCCCTCTGAATGAAAAAGCATTTATTAAGGGTTTATTATATGTTAAGCATTAGGGATACAAATAGAAAAGAGTCAATCAGTCCTTTCAAAGAGCTGGGAGAGACAACACATATACAAGTGTTCTGTTATGAATCGGATGGAGGAGTACTAAGGGGTTAGCTGTAGGGCAAATAGTTAGGGGAAAATCTGGGGATTCTCAGAGTATACTGGCAGGCCAGATGGCAATGCGTAGGGTCTAAGAAACATGGTAGTGGGGCAGATGGTAAGGTCTAGTAGACCTAGTGTATACTGTGAGGTCAGATGTTAACAAGATCAAATGGTGGCCCTCCACCTATAAGAGAGCCTGTAGTCAGTGACTCTCCCATTTATCCAAGCAGCATGAGCGGCCACGTTTGTTTGGCAAGTTGGAGTGGGGTATGAGGAGATATATGAAGAGACCTAGGTGACCGCCAGTGGGAAGCAAGGAGTGGCCTGGAGGACTGAGGTGCAGTGGGGACTATAGACTTCCTCTCAAAGGGAAAGGAATGGGAGAGATTTCACTGTCCAGCTAAGCAGGGAAAAGGGAGGGAACACTGGCTGGAAGGCTGTGGGTTAAGGTTTTCCTACTTCTCCTGTCTGTGCTAGGCCTTCAGGAAGAAATATAGGCCAAACAAGAGTGCTAAGACTGGGGGCGGGGAGGAGGACAGGATGTACCACTGTACCTGCTTCTTGCCTAAAACACTGGATGCGACCTGTGGTTTCTTTCCCACACACTTGTTCCCTTAGAAGCTTGTCCATTATTATTTCAACTCTAAGTCAGGTCTTATTACAACAAATTTCAGGGGACCATTCAAATTATTTGCCTACCTGTAATATGATTGTATGGGATACTCCTTAAGGTATGAGGGCCACTAGCTGAAGACTGAAATGGTGGAGGCAGAGGAGGGCTGATTTCTGTTCCTGACCTAAGAATACTGGGTTTGTCCCACACCAACTATTGTGGAATGAAAAACTAAAAATGAATGTGCCATAAAATAAAGAAAAAAATTGGGAAGCCCCGGGGGCTGATAGAAAGCTATTTTTCAAAGAAAGCCAGGCATACTATAATATTAACATCATAAAAACAATTTTGAAAAACTTAAAAACTCTAACCAATACAATGATCTATTGAGATTCCAGAGAATCAGTGGCTGAGAATGCTGTCTACTTTGTGACAGAGAAGTTATAGGCTAGTATGAGAATGAGATACATAGCCAGTGTGGGACTTTATTTTGCATGACTATATCTATATTATGGGGGTTTTGTTTTCTTGAGGTGGGGAGGGAGGTCTCAGGAGGTAGAAAAAATGCTTGATGATTGAAAAAAATAAAATTTAATATAAAAAAAATCTTTTAAAACAATAACAAAACAAAGGAGGGCATCAGGACCCTCTGTTCAGCTGCCTCTCTTGGCTGAATAGGACAGAAGAACTTTCAAGGGTGGAACTGTCTGTCCTACACCCTGGGTGGATATAACTTTACCACATTCACTTTCCTCTGACCTCATTTTTCACCCCCTAACGAGGAAGAGCTGATGGCTCTTTTCCTGGGGTGTGTCCTACAGCTATATCCTGGCCAAGAGGAACTCCAGAACCACTCCTTCTGCCTGCCCAAGAGATAACTTACATAAGTCTTGGCACAGCAAAGGGGAGAGACGGATCTGGTCCAGGTGACTGTGCCAAGAGCACTGTTCTTGTCTCTGGAAACCAGGTAACGATGCCTGAAATTGAATTTGCTTGGCCAGTTGCAAAGCCAAAACAGCCAGGGCTCCCTAAGAGAGAAAAAAAAACCTGTCAGAAACCCAACTGGGTACAAGCAATAAGAGAAATAAACTGGGCCCTCTGTAATCTAGGTTACTGTAACAGATCATGATTTCCTGTTAGGACAACCTTACTTCACCCAACCCTCCTGGAGGATGACTTCCTCACAGATATCTTTACATGACAGATGTGACTCAATTACTGTTGAGACAATTTTTGAAAATGTAAGGAAATAAGAAGGCTACTCCTGTGCCTTGAATGTTGAAAAAGCATTCTCAGGGGAGGCTAGGTGGCACAGCGAATAGTGCACCAGCCCTGGAGTCAGGAGGACCTGAGTTCAAATCCAGCCTCAGACACTTAACACACACATGTACCAAAAAACTGGCCATGTCACCTTGGGGAAGTCCACTTAACCCCAATTGCCCTATCTTCCCCCCTCCAAAAAGCAAAAAACAAAAAAACAAACAAAAACATTCTCCTTGTTGATTTACACATAAGGTTCCTATCCTTGATTGATTAGATTAGTGAACAAAGTGCTGGGCTTTGTATTAGGGTTCCAGTGCCACCTATAATATTGGTTTGCTTGGTAACTCTGAGCACAGTACTAATCTTGCTCAATTTAAGGGGAAAAAAGGGGCAGTGGGGTAGGTAGAATAAGTTTCCTAGCCCAGAATATTCCTCAAAAGGAGACTGTGTGAATCAGATACTACTCAAGAGCCCCAGGGGCTTCCTAGAGAGGAATGGACTATAGGAAGGAGAAGCTGCTGTTGTAAACAGGTACAGTCCATAGGGGTGTTTGAGAAAATGGAACTGATGTGGACAGACTGTGGCCTAGACTACAAAAGTTGACAGTGACATCTCTAGCACCTAGGACAGTGCTTCTTCATCTTGTTTTGTGTCATGGAGCTCTTGGCAGTCTGGTTAAGCCTTTTGGAGTCCTCAGAATAATAATTGTTGCCTATATTCATAACTGAAGGAAAAGCTAAATTTCAGTTAGAGGTAAGTGAAAATGATGTATTTTTTATATCCCCATCCAAGTTTACAGAACCCTTGAAATCTACTGCTGGACTCCACATCAAGAACCCCTGACATAAGATAATGCATTGCAAATAGCAAGAACTCAATAAAGGTTTGAACTGAAAGGCTCAACACCAAGATCTTGGTTGGGGAAGATGGATGGAATGGGAATGACATGTCTTGGCTTAAGACTGGGCCCAAACATGACTGGACATGCCTTTATTCTCTGCTACTGCCCATGAAACCAGTAGATTTCTCTTATCTCCAGTTGCCGGATAGGATGTGTTTTCTGCATATGTGCCTAATTCATTCCACACTGCTATCATAGACCCTAGAGGGCAGAGAAGCTATTCAAACAACCTTTTTACTTCAACAGGCATAAAGTCCTGAAAACAATACGTGTTTATTAAGGAACTATCAGTTCCTTGGCTAGGCACTGTCAGGTTACAAAGGAGACCAGAGTCAGTGCCTTTAAAATCTTTTTCTGACAGGGGAAGAACTTTTGCAGTACTGGTTTGTACCGGTCAGCATATACTATCTTGTATTATCAATTATCATTTTTGTGTTTAGGGTTAGCTCCCCAAACTAGACTCAAAGTCCCGTTAGAGATAGGCTTTTTAAAACTTCTTATTTCTAGCACTTAGGCCAATCAATCTGCAAGTATTAAGTGCCAATATTACAAAGAAAGGATAAAAAAGGAGAGGAAGAATAAAAGTGAATTGATAAAGATGAAGGTGGTGAATCTCTTTAACAACTTTCTCAAGACTGCTTTCTCTCCCCCCTCCCCCCCAGCATCATGGGCTACCTATACTTAGTCTAATAGTGACTACTTATATTCTTTAAGGTTTGCAAAGTGCTTTACATACATTATTTCCTTTGATCCAGATGATAAATTACTTGTCTACTCATAATGATGACCTCATCATTTCATCTCTTGGCTGTATTTCAAAATTTAGACCCTAGATATACCCTGGATAGATGCAGGGATGGCATACCCATGAGACAGCATCCCACATTCTATTACAGGACAGGCGGCTTGAGATCCACTGGAACGGATTTTTCCAGCTTTGGTACCTTGGGCCACTGCCCACACCCAGGGTATGGGGCTCATGCCTAAACAGAAACCAAAAGGAAACCTTCAAGGTCTGTTAAATAGGTGGGGGTAGGCTCCTGGGGAAAGGTAGGGGCTCTGTGGTAGGTTTCTTAGGAGTAGCTCTTATACTTACCTGTTATGGATGGGCACAGGGATAGACTGTGGTGACCAAGTGATTTGAGGCTCATCCTGGCTGGGAGCCCCAGGAGTCACACCACGAAGGCTTTGCTTTGGCAGGTGCTGTAGGACTAAGAAGAGGGAGATATGGACAGTCAGCAACTCAAATGTTGAGGATAACCTCTGCTTCCATTGGTTCCTGAATCATACAAGGGAAGGGCAGCAGCAGTGGTACCCTAAGACAGCTGGGAAAAGTGACCCCAAACCCCAAGGACCCAATGATTTCTTCTTAATTCACTAGCTTTCTTTCCTAGACGTATCTTTTCCTCCTTGGCACTTAAGTCCTGTCCTTGACTCTGGCTCCTTACTCTGTGGTTTCCTCTATTTGATAAGGAGGAAGGGAATAAGCATTTATTTATATATTGATTTTATCTAACTATATAAAATATCCATCTTCCCCCCCCCATCCCATAGTTTGATTGCTTAAGACCACCAAAATGGAAAATCAAAATTTAATTGTTGAAAGCTTCCCATCCATTACCAGGTTTTTACAAGTTTTATAAATATCTCATTTGGTTGACTGATGACAGCTATGCTCACTATTGATAATGAGCATATTATAGCGTGTTTAAAGTTTACAAAATGGTGTTGGGAGTTATGCTGTGCAAGTATTATGTCCATTTTACATATGAAGAAACCAATCCCCCCTAAAAAGTCAAGTGACTTGCCCAAGGTCAGTCACAAAGGTAAAATCCTGTCTCAGTTTAACTTCACCCCCACGTGGCTATCCTCGCCCCTTCCTCAAGGCCCCGCCCACAGCCGGCTGGTCCCGCCCATTCCATCATGAAGGGGGCCCCTCTCGGCCTTTTGCCACGTTTTCCGCTCTAACTCTTCCTACAGCTGTTGGGGCTCCGCGACGTGACGGAGATAAGATCTCTGTGTCCGCTAGGCGTCCTCTCACCTCGGCCCAGCATCCCTGAGAGTCGCCACATGTTGTCACAACCACAAAGCGGGGCACGGAGAGAACACAGTTGATACGCAGAAAAAGCGGCATAATCGTGGGCGCTCCCGGAGAGGGAGAACAGGCGGAAGTGGCACAGCCGGCCAATCAGAGAGCTGGAGGCCAACCGGAAGGAAGGGCCCCACAGAGAGGAAGGGAAATAGGCCTGTTCCGGAGGTGACTCCAGGCAAGGTCTGGTTAGGAGGCCTCAGCCTTAGTTTCGTTCTCTGCCGAAGGAACTGGAAAAAGTAGCATCACCGACATCGCAGACAGGCGGTGGGATTTTGAAGGGCCTTGACTTAATGGCGCCAGGCGGCCGGGGGCGTGGTCAGGAAAGTGAAAGGTGTTTGAAGTTACGGCTGCGGAAGCAGGTCCCGAGAGAAGTCACTTGCTCAATGTCAATCCTCAATGTCAGTGTGGGGAGAGAGAATAATTAGTATAGTTACCTCTCTTCCATGGCTTCCTTGCCTCCTTGCATTCCAACTTAAATTTGCAAGCCCAATCCAAATGCCATCTCTTCTAGGAAAATTCCCTTGATTTCTTTGGGAAAAAGAAGCCTCCCTTTATCCTCTTTCCCCGCCAAGGTCTAACTGATCTCCCTCAGGAGCACGCTGCGCTTCTTAAATGCATTTACAGCATTCCAGCTTTTATTGTAATCATGTGTGTATCTGGAATGGCCTCCCTCCCCCTCCTCTTCTTGAATTCCTAATTATCTTTCTAGCTCAGTGGTTCTCAACCTTCCTAATACCTCTCGACCCTTTAAAACAGTTCCTCATGTTGTGGTGACCCCCAACCATAAAATTATTTTCGTTGTTACTTCATAACTGTAATTTTGCTGCTGTTATGAATCGTAATTTAAGTATCTGATATGCAGGATATATTTAAATTGAACATAACCCGCAGGTTGAGAACCACTGTATCTAGCTTAATTCAAATGCCACCTTCTCCAGGAAGCTTTCCCTCATATCTTTGACAGTAAGAATCTTCTGAGCATCTCAGAAAACACTTAATTTGCATATCTTTGTTGTAGTTATTCTACAAATACAATATATTGTAACCACACGTTTTAATGACTTCCCCTTCTAAAACCAAGCTCCAAGAGGAACAACTACTATTTTTTAATCTAACTTTTTATTTCCCTTCTGAATATGAAGGTTAAATAAACACTTGCTGAATTGAATTGTGTAGGTGTCTAAATCTGGTGACTTTTTCTGTTCTAGTATATTTTGACTTCTCTGTCCATTTTATTTACCTTTCTTATCCCTACCTCCTTCCCTGCTCCTGGATGGATACTAGCCTTCAGTGACACTTCTCTCCCCCGGTTTCTTTGGTTGTTTCATAGTCCTCCATCCTCTAATGCTGATCTTCATTGCTTTTTTTGCCCTAACCTTCCACTCTTTTTAAACTCTCCTTCCCTTGTGCATCTTATTAGCTCCTGTTCATTTATTGCTTCTTTTCATATGACTACAAAATCTATATATCTAGTCCTAGTGCTGTACTTGAACTCCCAATTCTGAATCTTCTGCTGCATGCTTCTGGGCATCTTCACCTGGGTGGCCCACTGGAACCTCAAACTCTATATAGTAGAGGAATAAATAATGGGAAATTCTATTCTGGATCTGATTTTAAGAAATAAGGAGAAACAATTTGCTGCACTGCAAATGTTGGGAACTTTGTTAGGGATGGGAATAATTATTATTATAGATAAGTACAACAAAGAGCACAAAATTTCCTATCTTAAATTTTGTGATAGAGAATGTTGACTTGTTTCAAAGATTTAGTTAAAGGAGGCAAACAATTAGTAATATAAAATTACAACATTTATTCATTATTCCGTTAAAGCTAGCTTTACTACCTGTATTTGAAGTTCAGGACTAGAGTCCTGACTAATGAACAAAAGAATGAGAGAGCTTAAGTACATTTTAGGACCATCCCAATTAGGAGTGGCGGAGTTACACAAATTTATGATCCCCATAATGGTTTAATCATTGTATGAGAAAAGGAATTTCTTAATTGGATAAATGGTAAATACAGAAAAACAAGAGAGCTGACAAAGTGTCAGTTGAAATTACGATTCAGAACATCTGTGTTTCCTTTACCATTAACATTTCATAATGAGGTATATGTTCAGAAAGTCTTAAGAAAAAGTCCTGTTACTCAAGTTAATGCCTTGAGTTGAGGGTCTCGTTCTTAAGGGCCATAAAGTAGGCCTCTTCTGGTTTGTTGACATAAGAAGAGGTATTCTCCAACCTCACTCAGAGAAGCAAGACAAAGCTGGGTCTGAATTGGAAATTTATGATCTCTGAATGCTTGTGTTAAATCCTACTCCCAGCCTAGTCTGGTCTCTGGAGTGGCTGAGATAGAAAGAGAAGTTTTTTGTAAAATGAGGCAGAGTAGCCTCTTTGATTAATTCAAACTTTAGCCAAAATATGATATTAAATGACTATCAAGAAGAAGAGAAATGTTAAGAATAGTCTGACAATGCATTGTAGTTTTTTGGAGTACAGATTTCAAAGGTTCAACAAAATTCAGTCATTCAGATTTATTTAGTTCTACTAGGGGGCCAGGCATTGTGCTAAGTGCTTAGGATACATAAAGTAAAATAAAATAAAAATCCGTGCCCTCAAGGAATATACACATTGTAATAATGGAGGAGACATGAAAATAACTAATTATATAGAAGATACATAAAGAGTAAATGAAATAAATGTAAAAGAGGAAGGCATATGTTAGGATAGCAGGAAATAAAATTCTTCTGATAGTCACTCCAGGCACATGATAAGAGGTAGCTTGAGATCCACTGGAACATCTTTAAGCTATGGTACAGGACTTCTCTGTAATGGCTGGGAAACTCTCAGGAATTGAAATTTGAATTTACAATTTAATGATCTTAACCAATCAAACTCAAACTATCAGGTGGGGAGGAAAGAGGGATATTTTCTGTGGCTAGGTGAAATAATAAACCAAATTTCTTTGGAGAAACAAAAGGTCTAGAAAATCAAGAAAAATCATTCCAGACCTTAAATTACATTGCAAAGTAGTTATCATAAAAATTGCTTATCAATGGTTAAAAAATAGAGAAGTAGATCAGTGAAACAGGCTAGATAAGCAAAATGAGAAATAATTGAACTCAATAGCTCAGCAGTGTTCAATGACCTAAGAACATAAATTATTTGAGGAAGAACTATTTGATAACAGCTGGGCAAACTGAAAAGCAGTTTGGTAAAAAAAATGGATTCCAAATGGATGGTCAACTTAAATATTAAAGGTCACATAAAAATTAGGAAAATAGTTGGAGATAAAATTTTGCAACAACTTGAGGGGAAATTTTTTTTTCTAAGCCAATGACACTTTAAAGGGTCCATGGCCCCTATAATGTGGTAGAACTCAGATCTTCCTCATGATCTGAGACACCCCATCCCTCTAGGGCCCTAATTTTATAGGGTTTGAAATCCAAACATTCAAGAACAGCTATATCAGATACAGAATAATTCCATTGGTTGACATATGATTAAAATAAGCAAAATAATGTATCGCAGAGTCATGAGTTTGGGCAAAGGAAGGACTATTTTCACTGACTAGGTAGTCATAAGATGGGCAACTGCTCATGTTGGACAAGAAAGAATGGTATGAAGGAACAAAAATAATTTGGGGAGATTTTCTGTTGGGGTATAGGTTCTGGGAACCCCCTTGAACTCCCTAGAGGGGAAATTTTTAAACAAAGCTTAAAGGATATAAAAGAGAAAATGGATAATTTTGATGGCATGAAATTGAAAAGTTTTTGTGAGCAAGAACAACTAGGACAAAAAAAAAGGAAACATTGGGGGAAAACACTTTTATATCCAATATTTCTTTTAAGGGTCTGATATCCAATATATATAGGGAATTAAATACACAGATAGGAAAAAGAGCTATTCCTCAAAGATAGCAACAAACAGTTCTCAAAAGTATTGCAAATTATTAGTATGAGGGAGCAAAGATGGTAGAGTGTTAGGAAGCAGTACAGTGAACTCCCCTAGACAAACTCCTCCAAAAATTGCACGAAACTAAATCTTTTTTGGGGAGATCAAGAAAAAGAGTGAATCATTTGTCCAGGCCATCTTGGAATAAGGAGACAGGGCTACACGAAGCATGATGCATTAAGCATCTCAGTGCCCAGGGTAAGATTGTGCATGAAGGGAAGACAAGGTTCCAGACCCATGCAGGAGCACTGTGCCAGGGACAGGTGCCAATTGGCAGCTTTTTTGTCCACTACCCAGTTCTAGGTCACAGGTTCAGGTTGGACTGAGAAGGAGTCCTGTGGAGGGAGGTGGTGTTCTAGATACGAAGAGCCTAAGCAGTATACAGAGAAAAGAGGAAGTTCAGAATCTAGTGGCAAGCAGTGTGGCTCAGACCCAGGTGACCCCATTTCCAATATCTAGCCCAGCCTACAGAGAAATGGTCAGAGCAGAAATCCTAGAACAAAGGGGAGCCTATAATTCAGCCACTCTGAATCAACTGTTTTCCAGCTAGCTGAGAGGGTAGAAATTTAATCTAGTGTGCACAGTCTACCCCAGTTTTGCACAGAACCAAACTTAGGTCAGGAACTTGGGGAGCTTAGACCACCAGGGTTGCAATAATCAACATTGCCCTGGACTAGACCATTTAAGGAGCACTGAATACTTGCAGGTCCTCAGCCTATCCCTGAAATCCGACACAACACTCAATACTCCCAAAAAAGTAGAAACAGAACCAGCTCAGACTTTCCCTCCAGAAATGAGGTGAAATCCAGACCCTAACATCAAGTGCAAAGTCAGGAAGTAGATTGGAAGAATGGGCAAACTAAAAAAAGAATCTTGCTATAATGAGCAGAGACACACAAGACACAAACAGAAGAGAATGACTCCAAAACATCTACAAGCAATACCTCAGAAAAAAACACAGCTGGGGCATAAACTCAACTAGAATTCCTGAAAAAATAAAGCAAGAGATAAATGTTTTTATAAATGGAATAAGAGTACTTTAGGAAAAAAAATTGGAAAAGAAATGAGAGCTATGGAAGAAAGATTTGGAAAAAAAATAAACAGTTCAGCACAAGAGGTACTAAACCTTGCCTAAGCAACAGACTCCTTGAAAATTAGAATGGACCAAATGGAAGGCAATGTTGCTGTGGGGCAGCAAGAAATATTAAAACAAAATGAAAAGGCTGACCAAATAGAAGTAAGTATAAGGGATCTCATAGCAAAAACAACTGTCCTGGAAAACAGACCAAAGTGAAAAAATTTTAAAAATCATTGGATTATCTGAATACCACAACCAAAATAAAAAGCCTAGACCTCATTTCTTTTTTTAAAAAATATTTTTTATTTATTTTGTTAAATATTTTCCAATTACATGTAAAAAATTTAACAATCATTTTTTAAAATTTTGAGTTCCAAATTCTCTCCTTCCCTCCCACCCCTCTTTAACCTAGGCATCATATTTCAAGAAATCTTAAAAGAAAACTGTCAAGCTCTCTTAGAACCTGAGGGTAAAATGGAAATAGAAAGAATTCATTGATCACCATATGTGTGTGCGTGTATGTAAGTATACACACACACAATCACACACATGCACACACATGATGATCTATGAAAATGTACGCACACATGTATCTATACATAGACATACACAGTATATGCACACACATATGCACACACATACATGCATACATACATACTGTCAAAAAGAAATCAAGTACTGAGGAGCCATAGTAAGAATTATAAACAAGCATATATTTATAGCTATAAACTTTATTGTGACTTGGGGGGGGGGAGGAGACAAAAAAAAAGAACAAAGTAAAAAAGTACACAGCAGAAAACAAAAGAAAACTCACAAGGAAGCAAAGATGGACAATTCTCAACATAATGAGTATTATTTATCATATAGGCTTCCTTGAATTAAAAATTTATTGTTACATATTTTGAATTCTCTCTTACGTTCTATGCACGACATGCTATTTTTCTTTCTAACTCTGTATTTAAGTTTCAATATTTAAGCTTATGATATGTTTTTGTTTCTTTTCTCTATTCTGTATTTGTGTTCAGGTGTTTGAATCTAAAATAAAATTTTTGAAAAAAATTTATAAACAACTTAGTGGTCATTACTATAAAAAAGTGGAGAATTTGAAATTTGATATTCCAGAAGCCAAATGATATGGACTTACAGTAGCCAATAATAACTTACCCAGCAAAATGGCATATAATGCTATGGGAAAAAGTAGACCTTTAATGAAATAGAGAATTTCCAAGCATTCTTGATGAAAAGACCAGAGCTGTGGAGAAACTTTTAAGTTCAAACTGAGGAGTGAAGGGGAACACAAAATGGTAAGCATAAAAAAAAAAAAAGATGATAAAGGATTAAACAAGAATAAACTGCTTGCGTTTGAATATGGGAAAATGATACTGCTCTCTCTGAACCCTATCATCATCAGGGTATTTAGAAGTAGTCACATCAGACAAGGCCTGGTAGAGGTTCAGATACATCTTAATCATCTTAAGAAAAGAAGGGCAGCTAGGTGGTGCAGTGAATAGAATACCAACCATGGATCTGAGTTCAAATTCGACCTCAGACACTTAACACTTACTAGCTGTGTGACTTTGGGCAAGTCACTTAACCTCGATTGCCTTGCCTCCCCTCTCCAAAAAAAATGGAAAGAGAGGGGACGAGTCATTGGACTACAGGAGAGAAAAAGGAAGGATAAGGAAAATTATCTTATAATTTAGGGTGCACAAGTAGACATCTATACAAAAAAGAAGATGGTGAGAGGAAGTGACGGCCAATTCAACCACACTCTCATCCAAACTGGTTAAAAGAAGAAGTATATAGACATACCACACATTGCTAGGTACAGAAATATATTCCACTCAACAAGAAAATAGAAGGGAGAGGGGAAATTAGAGGAAGGGTGGGGATTAGTCCCTAAGCAAAACACTCTAAAGATATACAGAAATACAACTCTTGTTTGAGGCAGCAAAGAATGGGAATCTGAATGGCTGCTCATATATTTTGGAATGTATGTATAAGATATGGTATATAAATGTGAGAGAATACTATGGGGCTGAACTCTTTTTAGCATAATGACCAACCAGGACTGCAAAAGACTAATGAAGAAGTATGTTTCCCACCTCTTGAGAAAGAGGTGAAGGACTTGAAATGCAGAATAAGACAAATTTTTTTGACATGGCTAATGTTGAAATTTGTTTTGATTGATTATATGTTTGTAATAGGTTTTGTTTTTCTTGTGCTCTCAATTGCGTTGGGGGTGTGTATGTTAGAGGGAGAAGGTGAGAAGGCAGATCTTGACCGATGAAAACAAATAAAATAATAACTGATCATTAGGAAGGACTGACTCCTGTAGAGAAACTTTTCTTCTCTGTAGTCTATAAAAGCTGTGGTAATGTCTCCATGCTTCTTTTTTGGACCTTCTTCCCTTACTCTAAAGAGACGTTGTGTGGATACATCAACCAACTTAGAAAAAAAAAAGTAGAGAAGGCAGAAGGAAGGGCAAGTTGCAGGACAAATATAAGAGTATGGCATGGTCTTGTTAAGAATAGTGTCAAGAGTGCAAAAGCTCAGAATAAGCTGAGGTGGGCAAGAAAACCCAAGATTAAGGGGGAAAAATTAAGCTATTTGGAAAAGATAATAAGAGTTGCATCTGCTACCCAGGGTGCATGGGAAGAATATGACTGAGCTAAGGCAGTTATTCAGCTTTTACTTAGCTTCTGTTTTCTCTGCCAAAGAGAATGATCTTTGTACTGAAAAGGACAAAACAAAACAAAAATGGCTGATAGTGAACTGATAACCCAAGACCAACAAACAGTAAGAGAGAACTTGGCAGCTGCCTTTGATGAATGCAAATCACCTGACCTTGATGTTAGGTTACTGAAAAAACTCACAAATATGATTGTTGAGCCGTTGTCAGTGATATCTGAGAGATTGTGGAGAATGGAATAGGTACTACAGGATTGGAAAATCACAAATTTCAGAGTTTCAGAACAGGTAAGTAAATAGAGTCTGCGAACTATAAAGTCATTGAGTTTAACTTCAATTTATGGCACAATTCTGGAAGATATTAAAGAGGTGGTTAGTCAATATTTAGAAAAGGAAGTGGTGATCATCAAAAGAAAACTTGGCTTTATCAAGCAGGTCACATCAAACCGTATTTATTTGTTTATTTTGGGGCAAGGCTACTAAATTGGTAGATAAGCTGGAGAATGTTCAAAGGAATCTTTGGAATTGTGCAATTGAGTTTCACTAGAAGTCTGTTGAAGTACATACTTCCAGCTATAAAATTTATGTGGTTCAGAGGAATGCTGTAAGTATTAATTTCCTTAGATTTTAAGGAAAGCAGTTGGTAAAATCTCTTACTATTCTTATGGAAAAGAAGCAGAAATGTGGGCTAACTGGATTCAGAATTGGTTGAATAGCTGGACTCAAACAGTAATCAGAATGATTTGATGTCAGTGTGGAGGAAGCTTCAAATGAAGTTGCCAAAGAGATTTATACTGGACTCTGAGCTGTTGAACATTTTTATCAGTAACTTAGATAAAGACAGAAATAGCATGCTCTTTAAACTTGCACATGACACAAAGCTGAGTACTAAGATTTTGTATGACAGTCAAGATTTAAAAAGATCTTGACAGACTGGATTGTTGGGCAAATCAACTAATATAAAATCTAATAGGGATTGGCAGAAATTAGGTATGGACCAACGCCTCACATGATATATCAAGCAAGATAATCCCAAGTGGGTAAATGACTTTGATATAAAAGGTCATATCAGAAACAAATTAGAGGATCAGGGAAGAAATTACCTTTCTGTTCTAGGGGTAGGGAAACCATATATGACTGAGCAACTGGTAGAGAGCATCACAAAGGATACTTTAGACAGTTTTGATTGCTTAATAGCTAAAAATTTTTGCGTAAGTAAAACCAATATAGTTAATTGGGAGAAAATCTTTCCAGAAAGATTCTAGGATAATGGTCTTATTTCCAAAATATGTATGGAACTAATTCATTTTTGTAAAAAATTTGTTAAATGGTCCAAAGATATGAACAAAATTTTTACAGAATGAAATTAAAGGTAACAGGGGCAGCTAGATGGCACAGTGGATAGAGCACCAACCCTGGAGTCAGGAGGACCTGAGTTCAAATGTGGCCTCAGACACTTAACACTTACTAGCCATGTGACCTTGGGCAAGTCACTTAACCTCAAATGCCCTCCAAAAAGCAAAAAAAAAAAAAAAAAAGAAATTAAAAGTAACAACTACGTGAGAAGACACTCCAAAATCACTAAACATTAGAGAAAAGCAAATTAAAGTAACTGAGATTCCAGTTCACAGCCACTGATTGGCAAAGGTGAAAAAAGTAAAATGATAAATATTAGAGGACCTGTGGGAGAATATCTAGATCAATGCACTGTTGGTAGATCTGTCTTGGTACTCCAGTCTATTTGAATTCCAGTTCATCTTCCATTTAGCTATCAAAGTGATCATCCTAAAGCTCAGGTCTTTCCATGTCATCCACCTCCCTATTTAATAAACTCCAGTGGCTCCCTATTGCTTCTAGGATCAAACATAAAATACCATAGCTTTTAAAGCTCTTCACAACGTGGCCTCTCTTCTACCTTTCCACTCTTACATTTTCACGTACTCTACAATCCAGTAACACTGGCTTTCTTGATGTTTAAACACCTGAGTGAGCACATACTACACTCCTTCTGCCTCCATGCATTTTCACTGACAGTCCCTCGTGACTAGAAGGTTTTCCCTCCTCATCTCTATCTCCCAACTTCCCTGGCTTCTCTGGCTTCCCTCAAATATGAGCCAGAATTCTACCTTCTCCAAGAAGTCTTTCCCAGTCCTTCTTAATGCCCTAGTGCCTTCTCTCTGAAATTATCATTAATTTATCTTGTAATATATCTTGTTCGTACGTAGCTGTTTGCATGTTGTCTTCCCATTAGATTAATAAAGTCCTTGAGAAAAGGGACTGTTTTGTCTTTCTTTGTATCCTTAACACTTAGGATAGTGCCTGGAAGTGCTTAACAAATGCTTGATGACTTGACTGTGAATTGGGCTGAAAAGCAATTTAAACTTTGCCCAAGAAGCCACTAACAGGTGCATGCCCTAGCCTAGTGCATATGCTAACTAGGCCATACTCTTAGAGAGCAAAGAAGGAGAAAAAGGAGTCATAGTTACAAAAATATTTATAGGGGTGACTAGTTGGCGCAGTGAATAGAGCACTGGCCCTGGAGACAGGAGGATATGAGTTCAAATGTGGCCTCAGACACTTAACATAAAAACTAGCCATGTGACCTTAGGCAAGTCAACCCTAATTGCATTACCTTCCCCCTGCAAAAAAAAATATATTTATAGCATCTGTTTTTCTAGTGACAAAGAATTGAAAACTAATCCCCATCAACTGGGTAATGGTTGAACAAATTATGGCATATGAATGTAGTAGAATACTATTGTGCCATAAGAAATTATGAAAGAGACAGTTTCAGAGAACCCTGGGAAGACCTGTATGAACTTATGCAGAGTGGGGTGAGTATAATAACTTAAAAAAAACTTAGAACAGATTATCAGTTGGGGAATGCTGAACAAATTGTTTTTTTTTCATTGACTTGTTTATTTATTTTTAGTTTACAAGATTCAGTTCCACAATCCCTTGAGTTTCAAATTTTCTCCCCTCCCTTCCCCTCCCCCCCCCAATGGTGGCGTGCAATCATGTATAGGATCTGCAAATACTTTCACATTTGAACAAATCACTACTGTAATGGAATATGAAAGAGATAGTTTCACAGTATCCTGGAAAGTTTTATGTGAACTGACATAGAGTAGAGTGAGCAAAATAACTTTGAAAGATTTAAGAATTCCAAAATATTGATGATGAAGAATGCTAGCCATCTCCTGAAAGAATGGTGATGGTCTCAAGATTCATAGATTCAGAGCGAGTATTACATTTTTGGACATGGACAATGTGGAAATTTGCTTGCCTGTGTATATTTGTTACAAAAGTTTTACTTTTCTTTTCAATTGGAGAATGAATGACTAAGAGAGAAGGGCCTATAATTAGGATACTGCCCCCCCCCCCCTGCCCCTGCAATGGAAGAGAATAGAAGGTAAGTCAAAAGGAATCACAGAAAAGCAGAACAATTTTGAAAGTTACATGTTAAATTGATTATATACTTGAAAAGCTCTGCATTGTTGGGAACCTGCTTAATGTCCAGTGTTAAGCATGATTGGAGATGTGAATAAAATAAAGAGACCAGGCCATGTGGGTAGTGCAGGGAAGAACCCTGAATTCCATTTAATGATTTTTTGAGTCAGGATTGTAAAAGTTTATTGTTATGCCTAACAGCGGGCAGGGGGGGTCTTAGGAAGCCTGTGAAAATGCAGGAGTTGGGGGCACTGATTATAAAGCCATAAAATCATAAATCAGGTGTCAATTATGCTAACTAGGTGAGTAAGGGTGGGATTAGGGAGGAGTTAAGGACTGATCAGTGCTTAAAGGGACATGCACTTTTCATATCTACTGCACAGGCATATTGCCCATAATTCACTGGGAAAAAGCCCAAGGGGGGCTTCATGGAGGTGTGGTTTTTGCCTTGAAACGTCACTCGGTCAGCTAATGGTCAATTCTGACTGAGAGGTGTCCACTCTGTTACCCATCAATGTCCTGTTTGACAAGATGGTTGTTGGGAAGCTAGACTAACTGGGGATCCAGGATGTGCCTAATTGGAGAGGAGTTAGCTTACTGCTAGTGCATTGAAGGATTCATAGATGTAGCTGGCCATTAGAACAAGGGAGCTATACATTTCTCTAAGCTAAAGTGATTGCTTAGATGGTTTAGTGAAGGATTCATAGGTATAGCTTGTTATTGTACCAAGCAGGGATAAACAGTTCATGAATTGTAGTTGGGCAGAGTGCTGGCCTAGGCAGCGGTTCTCAACGTTCCAAATGCCGTGACCCTTTAATAGTCGTATGTAGGCATGTCTACATGTGGGTGGACCCACCTGGAGACAGATAGAGGAGGTTCCTAAGACCATTGAAAATATGTTGTCTAGTGGTCTCAGGAGACCCCTATGAGCCCTCTGAAAGGGTTGTTTGACCCCAAAGGGGTCACGACCCACAGATTGAGAACCACTGGGCCTAGGGAAGAGGAAGAGTTAATGCTTTTAGGCTGAGGGAAGTGTGATTTTACAACTTGATTACACAAGCTGATATTACAAACATAGGTACCCGAACTCAAGTATGATTTTACAAACTGAAGTTACAACTGGATGTTACAAACATAGGCACCAAAACACCCCATCAACAGGATTGATAATTTAATAAGACTTGTCTTTTTTAAGTATCTGAAGTTGGGGGGCAAAAGGCCTGGTTGCAGTCAGGGTCTCAGACACAAATCTTTTAAGTGTATCTCTAGGGGGTCTTTAGGGAGCTGGCCTTATGTGAATCCACTAGGCACATCACCAAAAGGCCCTAATTAAAGTACACTGTGTTAGCCCTGATTTCAGCTGCATCACTGCATAATAAAGATTCACAGTTTAGCAGAAAATTTCTTCCTGTTCTATGATCTATATGGAAATTTTCATCTTATTTGGTATTTAAGTTCAGAAGAAGAAAAAAATAGAATAGATGTAAAGTATTATATGGGCTCAAAAAGTATTTAAGCCCACAAGTACAAGATATGAGGGAGACATATTAGGTAACAGTTCTGAGAAAAATCTGAGGATTTTATTGGCTTGCATACTCAATATTTGTCAGCAATGATCTGTAGCAGCCAAGAAAGCTAATGTAATCTTAAATTGCATTAAGAGAGGTATTAGGAGGTGATAGTCCCATTTGACTCTAGTCTGACCACGTTTGAAGTATTGTGTTCCGTTTTGGTTGCTACATTTCAGAAAAGACATTGATAAACTGGAGTGTTCAGAGGAGTGCATCTTGGATCACGAAAAAAGTTCAATCAACAATCATTTATTAAGGCCTACTTTGTTACCAGTCACATGTTAGTGATGCAAATACAAAAAAAATCACATAATCCCTACGCTCAGAAATTCTAACTTGGGAGATAAGTATTTATGTATTGATATATACAGAATAAATGTGAATAAAAGAATGAATATTAAATATTTTTTAAATACTGAGAACGGCAGCTAGGTGGCACAGTGGATAAAGTGCTGGGCCTAGAGCCGGGAAGACTCATCTTCATGAGTTCAATTTCAATCTCAGACACTTACTAGCTGTGTGACTCTGCACAAGTCACTTACCCCTGTTTGCCTCTATAAAATTAGCTGGAGAAGGAAAGGGCAAACCACTCCAGAATCTTTGTCAAGAAAACCCCAGGGACAGCTAGGTGGTGCCCTGAATAGACCACTGACCCTGGAGTCAGGAGGACCTGATTTCAAATCTGACCTCAGACACTTAACACTTATTAGCTATGTGACCTTGGGCAAGTCACTTAACTCCCAATTGCTCTGCCTTCCCCCTTAAAAAAAAAAAGACAAAAAAACCCCCAGTCCAAATGTGGTCACAGAGAATCAGACATGATGAAAATGACTAAAGAACAAAAACAACAGCAAATTACTGAGAATGCAACTAGAAATGCAAGATAGTCCCTGATTCCAAAGAACTCACGTTCTATTATAGCCACACCATACATAGGAGATTTCAGCTTTAAGACAGATGGAAAAGTTCAGTAGTCCTTAGGATACAGTGGCAAGGCTGGGGGAAGTGTGAGGGTGGCAAGGCAGAGGGTGATACATCTTTTTTGGTGTCATTTCCATTAATAAAACCACATCTATTTCTGACATTAAGCCATTTGACAGTTCCAAAGACTTTGGTTACTTGGTGATGAGTATAAATGAATAAATAAAAAATTAAAGATAATAAATATTAATGAGTAGAAGGTAGTTAAATACAAAATAGTGGAGGAGATGGTACTAATTACTGGTATAATTAAGCTTCATGTGGAAGGTGATGCATGAGATTTAGCTTAAAGGAACAGAGGGATTCTGTGAGGTAGAGGTGAAGAGGGTCTGCCTTCCAGGCATGAAGGATGGCGGTTTGAATGCATGGAGTTGGAAGATGGGAGATGGAATGCTATGTGTGAAGAACAGAGAAAAGACCAGTTTGCCGGGATCATACCTTAAGGGGAAGGAAATATTGTATAATGAGTTTGGAAAGATAGCTTGGAACCAGTTTCTGTTTATAAACAGAAGAGTTTATATTTCATCCTAGAGGCAACAGAGAATCGCTGGAATTGATTGAATGGGGGGAGCACAATTTTTGAATAAAAAAAAGCACTTTTGCTGTTGTGTAGGTGTTGGAGTGAAATGAAGAGAGACTTGTGGCAGGAAGGCCATTGCAATAGTCTAGATGAGAACTTATTAAGGCATGAATCAATGTCATGGTTGTGTGAATAAGAGAAGAAGTCAGATGTGAGTGATATTAAGGAAGTAGGAACAAGATTTAGCAACTGATTGGATATGTGGAATGAAGAAGAGTGAGTCATTGAGGATAATGCCAAGATTACAAACCTAGGAGACTAGAAGACTAGTGTTATCTTCAACAGAGACTGGGAAATTTGGAAGAAGGGCAGGGTGAGAAAAGGGTAGATAATGAATTCTATTTTGGGTGTATTGCCTTTGAGATTTCCATGACACATTCAACTGTAAATCTCCAATAAGCTGCTAGCATTGCAGGATTAAACGGGAGAAACTGGGGCTGGATCTGTGAGTCATTGGCATAGAGATGATAATCAAACCCATGGGAGCTCATAGGTCACCAAAACAGTGTAAAGACAGAAGAGGAAAAAGCCCAGGACAGAGCCTGAAGCACCTACAGTTAAGGTGCATCATGATGAATGAGCAACTGAGAAGTGGTCAAACAGGCAAAGAACCAGCAGTAAAGGGAGTAGAGTCACAAAAACCCAGAGAAGAGAGAATGCCTAGAAAGAGTATGTGGTAAATAGTGTCAGATGCAGCAGAGGTCAGAAAGGATGAGGATTGAGAGAAGGCTATGAGATTTAGCAATTAAGAGATTATTGGTGACTTTGAGAGAATCTCAGCTGAGTGATGAGGCAAGAGCCTGGTTATAGGGAACTAAGAAGAGGATGAGAGAAGAATAAGTAGAAGCAATGAGTATAGACAACTTTATCTAGGAAATTGGCTGAGAAAGGGAAGAGAGATATAGAATGAAAATTTGAGTGGAGAGCGGCATCTAATTAGGAGGGGTTTTTTTAATGATGGGAAAACTTGGTCATGTATGAAAGCAGTAGGGAAGGAACCATTAAATAGGAAGAATTTTAAGATTAGAGATAGTTGGGGAATGCAATTTGCTGTTGAAGACCAATGGGAATGCAGTCAAGGGCTGATATAGAGGGAGTTGGCCTTGACAGGAAGAGAGGATACCTTATTATTGAGAGACTGGGTCTCTCAATAATAGGGAGAGAGAGCGGGGGATGATGTCAAAGGGGGTGTGAAATTAAGAGGATATTAGGAAGTTCATGGCAAATAGCTTTAACTTTCCCAGTAAAATAAGTCATTCTCAAGTGAGAGAGTAGAGTGAGGAAGAGGTATGGGAGGATTAAGGAGAAAAGAGAATGGTTAGAATTGCTTCTGTGGGGAACAAAAGGGAATTATGGAGGAATAAAGGGAATGCTTTGCTGCAGTGAAGACCCAATTGAAGTTAAATAATTAAAAAAAAACCTATAGTATATTCAGTTAGTATGGTTATGTGAGTTCCTCCATTTCTATTTGCAACACGTGAGTAGAAGCAGAAATAAATGGTTGAAGTAGTCCAGGGCGGGAGTTTAGCAAGGTATGAGTTGCAAGATATTAGAGAGAAAAGGAGTGTGGAGCTGAATTGGGTAACCGCAGGATCAAGATGGGGAAGGGGGAAAAAGTGAAATCAAGGCAGGTATAATGGCCTGAGAAAGTATTGAGAGGTGCAAGTGTTGGAGAAGATTGATGAGAGTGACACAAAATAGATTTAGGAAGGGTGAGGCATAAGGAGAGATGGAATGATAAAAGGTTATAGTCAGAAGAATGTCAGTGTTTTTGATGAAGGAGATAGGACAATTACAGGTAATTGTGAGATCTAGAATATAACAAGTCCTGTGCATGGTTGAGATGGAATGTAATTAACTGGTCATGGAATTTGAGGAGATTGAGAAGTTGGGAGGGTAAGGAATTTACAGGAGCATCATTGTTAAAGCCTCCTACAATAAGAATAGGAGTTAGGAAGGAGAGGAAAACAGTGAGCTAGGACCTGAACTCTCTGATATAGGAGACAATAACCTGGGGACCAGTATATGATAGTCACTATGACTAGAAAAGAATAGAAAATTTTTATAGGGTGAATTCCAAAGAAGGAGTGACTGAGTGCTGAGTGATAGCAGAAAAGGCAGAGTCTGGTAGTGAGAGTTGGTAGCAAGGAGTATTCCAACTCCTCCAGTACTGGAAAGAAAGTGCAGTGATGAAATGTTATTTAGGGGAAGCCAGATCTCATTAAAAGCAAGTAGAAGGGAAATATATGAGAAAAAGAAGTCTAGAATGAAGGGAAGTTCATTTCCTATGGAAAGAAGATTCCAAAGGGCACAGTAGAAAGGGTGGGCATGGTTAGAGTAGAATATGGGTGGAGTAGGGTTGAGGAAAATGGCGTGGGAGATATTTCTGACAACACTCAGTTCAGAAATGAGACACGATTGAACAGTTTGCAAAAGAAAGCTTCCTTGCACTACCACAGCAATGATAAGCAAAAAGGATACAGTGGTACTATTTTCTTTGGAAAATAGTCCCTCTTAGACTCCCTATAAAAATGCCCAAAACAAAACAAAACAAAAACACATAAAAAACCCATTTTGGGGGAAGAGCCAGTTTAACATTTAGCTGCATGATCTTGGGTAAAGGACATAATGACTTGAATGTTCTTAGGTACCTACCAATTCTGAGAGGCCTACGACTCTACATGGCTGAGACTATTTAGGCCTTTGAGTGACTAGAGAAGGCAGGGCCAATCAAGTCCCAGAACAACTTTGTCTATTTTTAGGGAAAACTAGTCCCTGGCCCAAGAAGAGTATGAATCTATCTCATGTTGGGAGTGGGAGGAAAGGAGTTTGGTCAAGAGAAACTTGAACCAATCAAGTCCCAGTGGACAGCTTTGTCTCCTTTTAAGGAAAAGTTAATCCTGAGGAAGGAAGACCTGGAACTCTCCTTGACCTGTGTATGTGTGTGTGGGAGGATGAAGGGGTGAGGGTGGGAGGAGTGGGTAGGGGGAGGAGTGGGGGGTAGTGGTGGTGTGGGGGTGGGGAAGAAGCTACATTTAAAAATATGCTGGCAAACCCTAGTTCTTTCACAGATGATAATGAGGGAACAGAAGATGAGGTTTGGGTCCTCTATCCCACCTCTGTCAGCATACGCAAAATCAGTGCCTTCTGCGTATTAGATACTTTAAAAAAAGATCTTTGCTTGTTGAATTTACTCAAATATTCTATCTTTCTTAATTATCCAAAAGCTTCCCCAGACTGGGAACCAGGTCTTTGTTATAGTTTTTATTCCTCTTAGCCCCAGCACAATACTGTTCATGGAGTAAAAACTTGGTAAATATATGTTGAGTAAATGGAGAAAGAAGCCTCTAGCCCAGAGTTTAGTCAACATTTAGATACGTAAGCAAATCCCAAATTAGAAATATTAGAAAAGGAGGAGGGGTGCAGCCCTAATAGGGATGGGGTAATATAATCATAGATTTAGAGCTGGATTTATAGTCACTCTGCTAATGGGGCTGGGGGAGGGGAGGGAGGGATTTGGATCCAGGTGTTCTTAACTCAAAATCTAGGACTCTATCCACTACTCTATGAGGAGTAGCATTATTCTGTTTCCTCCTTTCTGGAATGGGGAGTAGTAGAGAAAGAGAGACCCCAAACTGCCTCATAAATAGTGAATGCCTTTTATAGTGTAGGAGGTAATTCCCTATAGACTCAACACTTGGCTTTAGGATTTACTGACCCAGGTCTGCTGTGAGGTAGTCATATTGGGGAGGAAGTCATCTGGTCTGTCTTCACGACTCATTCCAGGTAATGAAGGACCAATATTCTGCTGTATAGTACTGTATTTTAAGAGGTTTTAAAAGTATGGAGAAGTAATGGTGATTTATGAGAGGTGGAGTGGCAGGAAGAGTGCTAGTCCTGAAGTCAACAGAGACTTGGGGCAGAATCTTTGTTGTCTGTTTGACCATGGGCGAGCCAGTTCATTTTTCTCATCCTCAATGTACTCATCTGGAAAATGTAGATCTCTATAGCATTTATCTTGCTAAATTGTCATTGTGCTGCTCAAAAGAGATGATAGATCATGGAGTGTTTTTCAAACTTCAAAGTGCTATATAAATATCTGCTATGATCTTTTTTTCTGGGACAATTATTATTTAGTACAAACAAATTTGAGAGTGGACCATTCAGAAGATGTAATTCTGGGTGATGGATTTCAGGTAGACCCATTAGACAAAAATAACCTTTATAAAAGTTACATAGCATGAATATTTTGGCTGAATTCAAAATGTTTCCTTGACCTGCAAGGGAGACTGTGTTTTGCTGAAGCTTATGTTGCTTGGAAAAAAACAACACAAAAAACCTGGCAGCTCGGTATGGTGGCAGTTGTCTGTAGTCCTTGTTGCTAGAAAGGTGAGGGCTGAGGACAACTTGAGTTCTGGAGTTCTGAGTTACAGCAGGGCTAAAGGTAGTTGGGTGTATGCATTAAGTGTGGCAACAATATGATGAGTCCCTGGGAGTGGAGGACCAGCAGGCTGCCTAAGGAAGACTGAACTGGAGCAAGTTGGAAAAATGGAACAGGTTGTGCTGATCAGTGGTGAGTGGCTCCTGTACTTCCAACCTAGGCAAGATTGGGAAACACAGTTGAAGGAAGGAAGGAAGGAAGGAAGGAAGGAAGGAAGGAAGGAAGGAAGGAAGGAAGGAAGGAAAGGAGGAAGGAGGGAAGGAAGGGAGGGAGGAAGAAAGGGAGGAAGGAAGGAAGAAGGAAAGAAGGAAAGGAAAGAAAGAGAGAGGGAAGGGGAAGAAAAGAAGGAAAAAAGAAGGAAGGAAAAAAGAAGGAAGGAAGGAAGGAGGAAAAGGAGAAAGAAAAAAAAAGAACTTTGCCAGTTCTGCCTTTGAGCCTTTGCTTATGTTATTTTCCAACCCAGGTGACTTGTGGCCTTTTCACTTTTTTCTCCCTACTTCCTTACACAAATTCTCCAAGCACTCTATCTAGTCATTGTACCCAAACATACACTATTTCTGTAACAGTTTTACTGTCATAATTTCTCTTCTCTAGAATCTCTTCTCTTCTGCCTAATTCTTGCGCACTCTTTAATATATGCAGCTAAATTCTCACTTAAGTGATACCCTTACTTGACCACCCTAATCTACTACCATCCTATAATGCTTATCTGTAATTTTACACTGCCTGTTACTTCAAATTGTTTGCAAATTTCATGAGAATAGGGATCATGTCTATACTTCTTTTTGTGCCCAGGGTGCCTATAATCCCTTTCACATTTGTTGATTGAGTGAATCACAGGCTTGATCTGGTTACTCCTATACTTAGGAAACTCTAGTGGCTCTTTCTTGCTTCTAGAATTAAAAAACAAATTTCTCTAATGAACATTTAAAGCCCTTCATGATCTAACTTCAATCTGTTTTTCCCAACTGATTTCTCACTATTTCCCTGCATACCCTCTATGTTTGAGCAAACTTGCTTAATAAAAATAACTAACATCTATAAAGTGCTTTAGAAATACTATCTCATTTTATCTTCACATCAATTCTGGGTGGTAGGTACTATTATGATCCCCATTTCATGGACAAGGAAACTGAGGCAGACAGAGATCAAGCAACTTGCCCAGGATCACCCAATTTACTAAGTGTCAGAGACAGCATTTGAACTCAGGTCTTCCTGACAAATGTCTAGAGCCTTAACCACTTTGCAGCCTAGCTGCCTATGCTCCCTGTACTTAGATGGCTTATTTACTGTTCCTTGCACAGGACATTGTTATCTCTTGCCTCTACACTATTGCGCAGACTGCCTGTCTTCTAGGCCTGGAATTAATTGAGGAGCAAGAATATATTAAGTGCTTACTATGTGTCAATTCTGGGGATACAGTGAAAAAAGTGAAACAGTGGCTGACCTCAGAGAGCTTGCACTCTAATGGGGAGGAGGACATGGGAGTTTATAAGTGTGTATCAAAATTAAAATAAGTTTGTTGCCTTGACATAAATGACTCCATTTTGTGCTGGGCCACTATTTTGTGATGAAATGTTTTGATGTTTGTTTTATATAATTTGTTTTTTTGGTATTAAGATAAGCTTAATTGTGGTATAGGTTAGTAAATAACACACATATTCATAAACAACTATTAAACTTGTGGAACCCCCCCAAAAGGACAGACAGATCACGAATGGGAAAATTTGGTAAATAACATTATCCGTGAATATTAGTATGAGACACGCTTACTGGAAAACCCTAGGAAAGTAGGATGGTGAATTGTTCCTAGCGGGCTTAATATTTTTATTATCTAATATATGCACAATATAAACTGATGTTTGAATGTATTTGTTTAATGAAGTTTGATTACTAGCTTTGAGAAGTATATTCTAATTAATATTTTCCATTCCAATGTTATTATTCCAGAATAAGTAATGGTAAATTGGTCTTGCAGGTTCACCACACATTATTAGGCCAGACAGGAGATATTTAGATACATATATGTGTATGTATATATAAATATAAAAATAATATATATGATATGTATATGTGCATATGCATACATGCACATACATATACACACATATGCACACATGCATATATATTTACACATACACATTTATATATATATATATATATATATATATATATACATACATACTTAAGTATACACATAGTTAGATCTAGGATGGGCTTCAGTGGCACAGGGGGGAGCAGGAAAAGACTTCATGTTGACAGTGGTGTTTGAGTTGCGTCTTGAAGGAAAATCCAGGGATTCCAAGATCCAAGGGAATGCATTCTATGCATGGAGAATAGCAGTGCAAAGTGCAGAAATGGTAGTATTGGAGTACTGTGGGTATAGAGCAGCAAGTATTCAGTGTAGCTGAATGGAAGAGTTTAATAAGGAGAGTAAGGTATAGACAGACTGGAAAGGTAGAGAAGGGTCAGGTTATAAAGAGATTTAACCATCAAACAGAGGAATTTGAAATGGAGCAGATAGAGTTTATTGACAAAAAGAGTGACACAATTAAGCCTATGATTCAGAAAAATCAGTTGGGCAGCTCCATGGAGGATGGTTCCAAGTGGGGAAAGGCAGGGAGACAAAATATTGCAATATCTATTGCAATAGTCCAGGAGAGTGGAAATGAGGACCCAAACCAGGGTGATGGTTGTGTGACTATAAGAAGGAGACATATGTGAGGCATGTAGCAGATAAAGAAATGACAGGATTTGGCAGCTTCCTGAATATGTGGGATGGGTAAGTGAGAGTGAAGAGAAGATGATGAGCATGAGGTTTTAAAACTGGGTAAATTGAAAAGAAAGCATTGCCCTTGACAGTAAAAGAGAAATTTGGGGGAAGGGTGGTAGGAAAATAATGAATTTTGTTTTGGACATACTGTTTTGAGCAGATTACAGTTGGAAATGTGGGACTGGAGCCCAGTAAGGAGACTAGGGCTAGATATATAGATCAATAAATAAATGAAAAGCATTTAGTAAGGGATTACTATGTGTAAAGCACTATGGTAAGTGTTAGGGATACAAAAAGAACAGTATGACCATCCTTGGTCCCAAGCAACTCACATTCTAATAGAGGGAGACAACACAAGTAGGTTGCAGGTAGGATGGAAAGTCCCTATGGTCCTTACAATGTAGCTACAAAGCAAACGGTAATGGTAATACATCTTCTTCAGTGTTATTTTAATTGAGAAGTATATATTCATTGTGTTCTTCCATGTTCATGAATTCTAAAATTCCTTTATCTGATCATGACCTCTTGTTATTCCACTCCTCCAAAGCCTGTTCTTTGACCCTACCTTGACCTCCAGTGCTTCTGTCCCTCAATTCTTTCTCCCACCATCTAGACCCCTTGATGAGCCTGTCCCTTGCTCCCTTTTCTGGTGACTTATCTGGTTGCACCAAGTCTCAGTCTTGAATTACTTGCACCATCTGCTGCTTTAGCTTCTTGTTGCTGAACAGAGATGGAGAAAATCACAAAGCCACGCTGGCTGGGTCAATTTCAAATTTATATTATATAATCTCAAGTAAGTCCTTATTTCCATGAAGTAATTCTTTTATGCCTTCCTAATCAATTCACTATCCCATGTAACTGCATCACCACAGTAGCTTTTCCAAACTTTTTTCTATCTCTCCTCAAACTTCCTGTGAATCCCCCTACCCACACTCTCTCAGTTGAGAACCTTGTCTCATATTTCACTGAAAAAGTTGATGTCATTTACCAAGAGCTTCCTCTTCTTCCCTCCTCATTTCACATCGCTGAGATGCCTTCTTTTTTAAAAAATATTTTAATATTCTTTTCTTTTAAAATTCTGAGTTTCAAATAATCTCCCTCCCATTCCCTACCCCACCTACTGAGAAGGCAAGCAATATGTTATCAATTATACATGTGAAATCATGCAGAACATATTTCTGTCTTGGCCATATTCCTAAAAATAGTATTTTATTTTTTCCCAATACATATAAAGACAATTGTAAACACTCATGTTAAATAAAATTTTAAGTTCCAAATTTTCTCCCTCTATCCTTTCCGTCTCCCCTCCCTAAGATGGTAAGCAATTTGATATGGCTTATATATCTGCTATCATGTAAACCATATTTCCATATTCATCATGGTTGTGGAAGAAGAAACAGATCAAAAAAATTTTTTAAACCTACCACGAGAAAGAATAAAGTAGGTAAAAATATATATACTTCAATGCACTTTCAGAATCCATTGGTTCTTTATTGAATATGTGTAGCATTTTCCTTCATGAGTCTTTTGTACTTGTCTTGGATCATTGTGTTGCTGAGAAAAGCTAAGTCATTCATAGTTGATCATCACATGATGTTGCTGATACTGTACAGTGTTTTCCTACTTCTATTCATTTCATTTTGCATCAGTTCATACAAATCGTTCTAGATTTTCCTTTGTGTGTCTCTCTGTTTCAAGTATGTTTCTTGTAAGAAACATATTGTAAGGGTGGCTAGGTAGTGCAGTGAATAGAGCACTGGCCTGGAAGTCAGGAGGACATACATATACATATCTATATAGGAGGGTATATGTGTGTATGAATACATATGTGAGTGTGTGTATATGTGTGTACAGGTATACATAGACGGAGGGCACAGGATCAATTGAATAGGAAGGGATGATATTTAAAAGGTGAAATTGAGAGGTAAGAGAGGAATATAATGAGAGGAGATGGGGAGAGACAGAATGGAGTAAATCATCTCATACAGAAGAGGCAAGGGATAACTGTTACAATGGATGGGAAGAACAGGAAGGCAGAAGGGAATGGGTCAATTTTATTCTCATTGAATTTGGCTTAGGGAGGGAATGACATACACTGTAAATTGAGTATCTTGCCCTACAGGAGAGTAGGGGGGAAAGGGATTAGAGGGGGGATGATAGAAGGGAAGGCAGATTGGGGGAGAGGGTAGTTAGAAGAAAACATTTTTTAAAAGGTATAGGGCCAAAGTAGAGAGTAAAACAAGTGGGGGGCAGGATAGGATGGAGGGAAATATAGTCACTCTTTCACAATATATCCACTATGGAAATGTTTTGCATAACTACACATGTACAACCTATATTGAATTGCTTATCTTCCCAGTAAGGATGGGTGATGAGGGAGGAAGGGAAAGAATCTGGAATTCAAAGTTTTAAAATCAAACATTAAAAAAAATATTATTATTATTATTTTTACACGCAACTGGGAAATAAGATATACAGGCACTGGAGTATAGAGATCCATCTTGCCCTACCTGAAAGTCAGAGTGGGGATGGGGGAGGATATAGGAGAGAGCAGATTGGGGGAGGGGGTATACAGAGAGATCACTGTTTTGGGGTGGTGGGTAGGGGAAAGATGGGGAGAAAATTTATAACTTAAAGTCTTGTGGAAATGAATGATGTAAACTAAAAATAAACATAAAATTGAATTTAAAAAATAAAAATCTAAAAAAGAATATCTAAAGAAACACACAAAAATAAATTTACAATTAATACTTATCATTAAAAAAGGATTTTAAAAAGCAAATTAGAGAAATAGAAGAAAAATTGGGCAAAGAAGTGAGACTAATGCAAGAGAATCATAAAAAAGAGTCAATAGCATAGGAAAAGATATACAAAAATTTGCTGAGGAAAAAAACTTCCTGAAAAATAGAATTGGCCAAATGGAAAAGGAAGTATGAAAACCCACTGAAGAAAATAATTTCTTAAAAATTAAAATTGAACAAGTAGAAACTAATGATTCTATGAGATATTAAGATACAAAAAAAGTATCAAAATAAAACAAAATCAAAAAAGTTAAAAAAAAAAAGAAGAAAATATGAAATTCTTATTGGAAAAACAACTGACCTAGGAAATAGATCTAAGACAGATGATATAAGAATTACTGGACTACCTAAAAGCCATGATTAAAAAAACAAACAAATCCTGGACAACATCGTTTGAGAAATTATCAAAGAAAACTGCCCTATATATTAGAACCAGAGAGCAAAATAGAAATTCAAAGAATCCACTGATCACTACTTGAAAGAGACCCCAAAATGAAAACTCCCAGCCAAATTCTAGAGTTTACAGATCAAGGAAAAAGTATTGCAAGTAACCATAAAGAAACAATTCAAATATTTTGGATCTACAGTCAGGATTACATAGCATTTGGTGGCTTCCACATTAAAGAACTTTAGGGTTTACAATACGATATGCTGGAAGGCAAAGGAATTAGGATTGCAACCAAGAATTACCTGCCCAGCAAAATTAAATATAATCCTTCAGGGGGAAAAACGGATATTTAACATAATAGAGAACTTTCAAGTATTTCTAATTAGAAGACCAGAGCTGAATAAAAAATTTGACTTCCAAATACAAGACTCAAGGGAAACATAAAAAGGTAAAAAAGAAACAAGAAAGAGAAAACATAAGAAGTTCAATAAGGTTAAATTGTTCAGATTTTTATATGACAAGATGATATTTGTAACTCTTAACTTTATTAGTATAATAGCAATTAGAAGAAGTATATGTAGACAGAGGGTATGGATATAAGGTGACTTTGATGGGATGATACTCTTCCACACAAAACAAAATAAAGAGGAAAGGAAATTACCCCACATAAAAGAGGCATGAAAGAGCTATTATAATGGAGAGGAAGATGGGTGGTGGTGGTGGCCGGCAAAGCTTAAACCTTACTCTCATCAAAATTGGCTCAAAGAGGGAATAACATACACACTCAGATGGATATAGAAATATATTTTACCCTATGAGGAAATAAAAAGGTCTGGGGATAACAGAAGAAAAAGAGGGACTGACAAAAGGGGAAGGCAGTGATCAGAAATAAAACACTTGTGAGAAGGGAATGGGGGGGATAAGAAAAAGAGGGGGATAAACAAGCAAAAAGTAGTATGGAGGGAAATAGTTTTCATAACTATATATGTGAATGGAATGAACCCACCTATAAAATGGAAGTAGATAGCAGAATGAATTAAAAACCAGAATCCTACAATATGTTGTCTACAAGAAACACATTTGAAGTAGAGAGATACATACAGGGTAAAGGTAAGGGGCTGGAGCAGAATCTATTATGCTTCAGCTGAAGCAAAGAAAGTAGAGGTAGCAATCCTGATATCAGACAAAGCAAAAGTAAAAATAGATCTAATTAAAAGAGATCAAGAAGGAAGCTATATCTTGCTGAAAGGTATCATAAACGATGAAGTCATATCAATACTAAATGCAACAAATGGCATGGCATCTAAATTTTTGAAGAAGTTGAATGAGTTACAGGAGGATATAGATAATAAAACTATACTAGTGGAGGACCTCAACTTTCCCTGATCAGAACTAGACAAATCTAACCAAAAAATAAACAAAAAAGAAGTTAAAGAGGTGAATAAAATTCTGGAAAAGTTAGATATGATAGATCTCTGTAGAAAATTGAATGGGAATAGAAAAAATTATATCTTTTCCTCAGTAGTACATGGCACTTCCCCAAAAATTGACCATGTATTAGGACATGAAAACCTCACAACCAAATGCAGAAAAGCAGAAATAGTAAGTGCATCCTTTTCAGATCATACTGCAATAAAAAATACATTCAACAATGGTCAATGAAAAGAGATAAAAAATTAATTGGAAATTAAATAATCTAATCCTAAAAAATAAGTGGATCAAAGAACAAATCATGAAAACAGTTGAAATAATTAAAGAAAATATCAACAATGAGACAACAATTCTAAAATTTATGAGATGCAGCCAAAGTGGTACTTAGGGGAAAATTTATATCTCTAATTGCTTGCATTAATAAAGTAGAGGAAAAGCAGATCACTGAATTGGGCATGCAACTAAAAAAAATTGAAAAAAGAACAAATTTAAAATCCCCAATTAAACACTAAATCAGAAATCCTGAAAATCAAAAGAGGAATTAATAAAATTGAAAGTAAGAAAACCATTGAACTAATGATAAAACTAAATTTTATGGGAAAAAAAAACAATAAAATAGACAAACCATTGATTAATTTGATTGGCAAAAGGAAAGAAGAAAATAAAATTGCTAGCATCAAAAATGAAAGGGATGAACTCACCACCAAAGAAGAGAAAATTAAGACAATTTTTAGAAGCTATTTTGCCCAGTTATATGCCAATAAATTTCAATCTAAATGAAATGGATGAATATCTACAAAAGTGTAAATTTCCCAGATTAACATAAGAGATAAAATATTTAAATAACCCAATCTTAGAAAAAGAAATTGAACAAACCATCAATGAACTTCCTAAGAAAAAGTCCCAAGGACCATACAGATTCACAAGCAAATTCTACCAAACTTTTAAAGAACAATTAATCCCAATACTGTATAAAATATTTGGAAAAATAGGTGAAGGAGCTCTACCAAATTCTTTTTATGACATGAATATAGTGCTGATACCCAAACCAGGAAGAGCAAAAAACAGAGAAGGAAAATTATAGAGCAATTTCCCTAATGAATATTGATGCAAAAATTTAAAATAAAATACTAACAAAGAAAGCACAGCAATACATCACAAGGATCATACACTATAACCAGGTAGGATTTATACCAGGAATGCAGGGCTGATGCAATATTAGAAAAACTATCAGCATAATTGACCATATCAATGAAAAAAAGTAAACAGAAATCATATGATTATCTCAATAGATGCAGAAAAAAGCCTTTGACAAAATATAACACCCATTCCTATTAAAAACATGAGATAGCATAGGAATAAATGGATCTTACCTTAAAATAAGTAATATTTATCTAAAACCACCAGCAAGCATTACCTGTAATTGGCATAAGCTAGAAACCTTCCCAGTAAAATCAGGGGTGAAGCAAGAATGCCAATTATCCCTCTATTATTTAATAATATACTAGAAATGTTAGCTATAGCAATAAGAAAAGAAGAAGAAATTAAAGGAATTAGAATAGGTAGTAAGCAAACAAAACTATCACTCTTGGAAATAATATGATGTTTTATTTAGAAAATCCTAGAGAATCAACTAAAAAAACCACTTGAAATTATTAACAACTTTAGCAAAGTTGCAGGATACAGAATAAATCCACATAAATCATCAACATTTCTATGTATTACCAACAAAGTCCAGCAGCAAATGATAGAAAGAAAAATTTCATTTAAAATACCTGTAGACATTATAAAATACTTGGGAGTCTACCTGCCAAGATAAATCCAGGAACTATATGAACACAACTATAAAACACTTCATGCAAATAAAGTCATATCTAAACAATTGGAAAAAATATTAATTGCTTATGAGTAGGCCAAGTCAATACCATAAAAATGACAACTCTGCTTAAATTAATCTATTTATTCAGTGCTGCACCAATCAAACTATCAAAAATTATTTTATACATCAGGAAAAATAATAATAAAATTCACTGAAAGAACAAAAGCTCAAAAATATCAAAGAAATTAATGAAAAAGGAACGGGAAAGAAGGTAATACGGCTTTACCAGAGTTCAAACTGTATTATAAAGCAGTAATTATAAAATGGTACTAAGAAATAGAGTGGTAGGTCAGTGGAATAGATTAGGTACAAATTACATTATAGTAAGTGACCATAGTAATCCGATATATGATAAACCCAAAGATCCAAGTTTTTGGAAGAAAAACCCATTATTTGACAAGGACTACTGGAAAAACTGGAAAGCAGTGTGGCAGAAACTAAGCACAGGCCAACATCTCACACCATATGACAAAATAAGGTCAAAATAGGTAGACGTTTTACATAAAAAGGGTGACACCATAAGCAAAAGAAGAGAGCATGGAATAGTTTATCTGCCAGATTTATTGATAAAGAAAGAATTTAGGACCCAAAGAAAATATAGAAAGCATTACAAAATATGGAATAGATAATTTTGATTATATAAAATTGAAAAGTTTTTGTACAAACAAAACCAATGCAACCAAAATTATAAGGAAAACAAAACTGGGGGGAAAATTCGAAACAAGTATCTCTGATAAAGGCCTCGTTTCTCAAATATATAGAGAACTGATTGAAATTTTAAAAATACAAGTCATTTCCCAATTGATAAATGGTCAAAGGATATGAACAGGCAGTTTTCAGACAAAGAAATCAAAGCTAGCTATAGTTACGTGAAAAAGTGCTCTAATTCAGTATTCGTCAGAGAAATGCAAATTAAAACAATTCTGAGGTACCACTTTACACCTATCATAGTGACTAATATGACAAAAAAGAAAAATGTTGGATGTTGGAGGGGATGTGAGAAGACTGGTATGCCAAAACACTATTGGTGGAGTTGTGAACTGATTCAACCAGTCTGGAGAACAGTTTGGAAATATGGCGAATACCCTTTGATTCAGCAATGGAATATTATTGTGCTATGAGAAATGATAAGCAGAATGATTTCGGAAAAAACCTGGAAATACTTACATGAACCAATGCACAGTGAACAGATCCTGGAGAACATCATACGTAGTAACTGCAATATTGTTCAATTAAGAACTATGAATGATTAGCTATTCTCAGCAATAGAATCATCCTTCCAAGACAATCCCAAAGGACTAATGATGAAGCATACTATCTGCCTCCAGAGAAAGAATTGATATTGATTGGATACAGACTGAAGCATTCTATTTTTCTTTTTTTTTTTCATTTTTTATTTGAGTCTTCTCATACAAATGACTAATATGGAAATGTTTTGCATAATTGCACATTTTAACCTATATCTGATTGCTTACTCTCAATGAATTCAAATTCAAATCTCAAAACACTGAGAAACTCAGAGAGGGGGAAGGGAGGGAGGGATAGAATTTGGTACTCAAAACTTTAAATAAAAATTGGAAAAATTTGGTTAAAAAAACAAAAAGGAGTAATGTTTAATAAACCAGGAAAAGGAAAATGGGCCAGGTTTTAAAAAACTTTGAATGCCAAATAGCATTTTGTATTTGATCCTAGAGATAACAGGGAGACATTGGAGGTTATTGAGTAAGTAAGTGAAATGTCAGACCTATACTTTAGAACGGGAAATGAACAGAAGGAAAGCTGGGGGGAGGAGGGGGAAGCCAGAGGTTAAGTGATTTTTCCCTGAGTCACAGCTAGTAAGTGCCTGGGACCCAATTTAAACTCTAATCTTCCTGACTTGTGGACCAGCCTTATACTACACTACCTACCAATATTAGGGAAATCAATTTGGCAGGTATTGGGAGGATAGATTGCGGTGGGAACAGACTTGAAGCAGAGATATTAATGAGGAGGGCATTGCAATAACAAGGTGAGGAGGGATGAGAGCCTGAATTAAGGTAGTGGCTATACAATCAGAGAGAAAGAAAAGGTTTTGAGATGTAGTATGGAGACAATATTTGTCAACTGATTGAACATGTGGGATGAATGAAAATGGAGAATTGAGAATGACAATGTGGTTATGAACCTGGGTCATTTGAAGTATGGCGGCACCTAAACAGAAACAAAGATATTTAGAAGAGAAAGGAGTTTAGGGGGAAGATGATAAATTTTGTTTGGGACAAAATAGATAATTTTGATTTCATATAATTAAAAAGCTTTCACATGAGTTGTATCAATGAAGATTGAACAATAAAAGGAACAACAGAGTAAGGAAATATCTTTGCATCAAATGTCATCAATGAAAATTTGAGAAACTATATAGGAAAAATACAGAGAACTGACACAAATATATAATTCTAAGACCCATTGTCCAATAGGTAAATATCTAAAGGATATGAAAAAAACTATTTTTAAAAAAAGAGTGTGACTATCTCTGTGTAACTAAGGATGAATAGAAAAGTAGTTCATGAATGTTAACCAGATCAAAGAGCCTAGAGGTTAGAGTATTTGAGGGAACAACAATGTATGTGCTGAAGTATCCTATAATGAAAGCAGGAATTGGGGTGGAGGATGATATTGAATTCATTGAGAAAGTCAGGAGGTTGGCAACAGCCACCAGAGGTGGATTGGATGATAGATTTGGATACTGTAAACCTCAAAAGAGGAAATGCTGAGTGATGGTGGCATAACAAGCATAACAAGCATCTGGAAATAGCAAAGGGAGCAAAGAATATTCTGACTTCCATTGGGACTAGTGAATTGGGGAGGGAGGATAGAAAAGAAGATACAAACAGTATTAGGAGGGAAGGCTTGTGATGAATGCATTACCATCTAGGAGCAGCCAGGTCTTAGTGAGGGCCAGAAGATGGAAGGTGAGCTGAGAAGGAAGAGGTCTCGAGTGAAGTGTAGTTTGTTTTTCATAGAGTGGGAATTCCAGAGGGCACAGTGAGCTAGAAGGTATGGAATGGCACGTTGGAAGAAGAGTAATATTGAGGTGGTGGGGATAAGAGACTGGGCAACAGGTATTGCAGGGATCACGGGGGGGGGGGGG
>CM053581.1:319208915-319242774 GCA_028627135.1 Pseudochirops cupreus | reverse complement strand
CACACCTCAGCCAATCCCCTTCTTCCACATCAACAGGGGAGTTCATGCCTTCTCAACAGTGGGACAGGGTTTGCCCCTTCCACACTTAGCACTTAGTACTAAGTGCTAAGTATCCTGCTAAACAGATTACTATTACACCAGGGAGGTCATTTTCTTATACTAGGGGTCCTAGGAGTGATAAGTTGGACGAGCCTGGCTACTCTTGATGTTTTGTAAACAGGAGCTCATGCTTCTTTCTTCCCCAATTGTATGGCCACCCTTGCCCAGATCTTCTTGCTTTTCTTCATATTTGAAGGTCATTTTCTTGTTTATTTATAAAATTTGTTGTTTGCTATGCAAACAAAAAAATTTAACTAATACATATTATGGAACTTGGCAGGTTTTTTTTTTCTTTTCTGGCAGTAGTCTGTAGATTTTCTTGATCAATGCTTTGTTTTCTCTATTTAGAAGTTCCAAACAATTTTCTTTTATTTCTTGTATTATGGTTTTTGAGGTTTTTTTGTTTATTTCTTTGTTTAACTTATTCTTCTGGGGGATCTATGAGCCCTAAATTGTCTATGCCATCTTAGCTTCATTGTTACTTGAACAGAATTAATGTTTTCTTTTAAAATTTTGTCTTTTGATTGTCTTGTGTTGAATTTTCTTCCACTTGAGTATTTTTGTGTTCTATCTTTTTGTGTTCATCTCTTTTTCATTTCTTTAGAGAGATTCTCCATTGTGGATTCAATTTTTTTTTCTAAACTGCTGTATGCTAACAGCTTTAATTTATGACCTATGTTTTTCCTCCTTCCTGCTTTTATCAATTTCATTTCTCTTTTGAATAATTCCCAGATCTCTTTACACAGGTAGCTGCATGGAGACTGCAGAATTATTCATGAGAGAATAGCTGGTAGAACTTACTCTCTAAACCCAAACTCCTCCCAGAAGTTCCCTCCTGCCCCAGTGCCTCCTTCTTCTCCCATTCTTTAATTCCACGTTTCTTTCTTTAAAAAATTGTTCTTTCAGGGCGGCAAGGTGGCACAGTGAATAGAGCACCGTCCCTGGAGTCAGGAGAACCTGAGTTCAAATGCAGCCTCAGACACTTGACACACTTACCAGCCATGTGACTTTGGGCAAATCACTTAACCCTAATTGCCCTCCAAAAAAAAAGCAAAAAAAAAATTGTTCTTTCAAGGGCTTGGAGCTGGAAAGGATGTCTTTTCCCATGCATCAGCTGCTGGATCCTGCTACAGTCACATACAGAGTCCTATAAGGGCTGAGAGCATCAGATTAGCTGAAGAGTCCTCTCTGATTCCATATTTGAAAGGGCCAACTGTCTGGCTATCTTAACCTAAGATTGTTTGTCTGGTTGCCTGTGCCCCCATGATTTTTCCAGCTCTGTAAATACCAACCATCCTACAAAAGCTGGAAAGGAAAGTACTCCAGGGTTCTCCTGGTCAATAATATCTTGCATCCCATCTCCTGAACTCATGACTCACAGGGAAGTGTTAACTCTTGTCTTCCTCATCAAGTCCCCAGGTCCTTTTTTTGAACTCATTTCTGGCTTCCTGTCTTTTATCATGTTATCACATTTGGCTTTGTTACCTATTGTCTCTGAGAGTCCCTGAGAAGCATCTAATGCCACTGAGACCCAAGTCCCTCTTTCACCACCTCCATGGAAGAGGCTTCTTGGCTTCTTCCCTCAGCCACAGAAGACGTCATTGAGCTGAAAGTGGAAAAATAGCAAGGTGGAGGACCGTGTCTCTCTCCGGCCTAACATTTTTTCAAAGCATCCCATGATTCAATACCAAAGTGAGGCTTTAGGGGTAAGGAATAGGAATATTGAAGAGGATACTTCAAGTACACTGAGCTGGACTGGAATGGTGGTGTGTCTACATGCCCAGAAACATACATTTCTTGCTCACTGTAGGAACTCCAACAGAGTTTGAGGGATAAGAAATAAAAAATGAGATTACTAGGAAGAGGTCCTTCTAAGAATTAGCATCTCCTGGCTCTGAGTGGGAAGCTGTTGGTTCTGAGAAATCATAGATCCAGGCCTCTTTCACCACAGCACCACTACTCTGTTGCCAGCATATCAAATGGGAAAGACCAGGATCAGATTGGAATACCTTCTAGGCATATAACCCTAGTGTCCTGAGGAAGGCCTATCCTGAACTGAACCAAATAGGGAAGACATTTTCTGTCTGTAACGTCTAGAAACAGAGAGAGGAAGAAGAAACCCCTTGAAGAGGGTTAAGAAGACAAAAGGAACTAGTCTAGAGGTGGGTTCATTTTTCTGATATGAAGAGAACAGTCAAAATAGTCTCCAAGTAACTCTTGACAAAATAGAATTCATTATCTTTTCTAAATCTGACCATCCTCCAAACTTCTCTATTTCTACTGAGGTCACCACTATCCTTCAAGTGACTTGAGTTCACAACCTCAGCTTTATAGTCATCCTCTATCCTTCCCTCTCCCTCCTTACCCTCCTCCCCACATACAGTTAGTGGCTACATCTTGTGAATTCTACTACCACAAATTATCTTATGTAAATTCCTTTAGAGCCACTCAAACTACCACCACCTAATTTAGACCCTCAGGACCTCTCCCTGCACGGGGGTAATAGTTTCCTAATTAGTCTTTGTGTTTCCAGTCTCTTCCCTCTTCAAATTCATCTTCCACATGACTGCCAAAACCTACAGTTTAAATAACTGATTTGACTGTGTCACTTCCCTGATCAAAAATATTCAGTGATTTCCTCTTCCCCTAGGATGAAATACAAGCTCTAACTTGACATTTCAAGCCCTTCCCAACCTGGTTCCAGCCTACCTTTCTAGACATTAAACATCACTGCATTTTACACTCTGTTCCAGTCAAGCCATTCTACTTGCACTTCCCCAGCTTGACATTCATTCATAAAACCATAGGTGTAGGTAGAGTTAGGAGGGATTAGGAAATCCAACCCCTTCACTTGACAAATGAGGGAACTGAGACCCAGAGAGATAAAGTAAGTCATCTGACCAGGGTCACATAGCTAGTCAGTATCTGAGTCAAAATTTGATCTCAGGTCTTGGTGCCTCCAAGTCCAGCACTATGCACCACTATGTGCTGTATTCTAGCTCACATCTCCTTGTCTTTGCATAGACTGTCCCCATGCTTGAAATGCTCTGTTTCTTCTCACCTCCATCTCTTGGAATTCTTGTTTCTTTCCAAGCTCGGTTCAGATTCTATCTCCTCTGTGAAGATTTTCTGATCCTTCTGCTTGCTGGTGCTCGCCCCCTCTTTGATACATCTTGTTATATACATCTCTGCCTAGACGATCCTGAGGTCCCCTTTGAGCGACTTGGGGGGGATAAGGAAAGTTGGCTTCAAGCCTTTTTTCAATCCATGTTAATCCTGATTTTTAAAAATATGTATACTCTTTGATATTGTAGTGACAATTGATAGGATTTCAATATGGAGTCACTTAGGCTAAATGGTCTTAATGACCATAAACATGTAGGCAATGACAGACAGCCTGTACTTTTCCATTGCCTTGACTCATTCTGATTCTGTGAATAACCTCAGATCCTGATTAGATGAGGCTTCTGTATTGGCTGTGCAGACACCCACTCTTGGAGTCCCATTACCAACTCAAACCCTCATCCAATATCTGATTCCAATTAGAAAACTCTTCCACCAGAGTCTGATATTGCTAAGTGACTCTGGGGAATTTCACCCCCATCTGCTTCTGGATCTTTTTTTTTTTTTTTTTTGCAGGGGGGAAGGCAGGGCATTTGGGGTTAAGTGACTTGCCCAAGGTCACATGGCTAAGTAAGTGTTAACTGTCTGAAGTCGGATTTGAACTCAGGTCTTCCTGATTTCAGGGTTGGTGAACCCTATGCCACTTATTCACAATTCACTGTGCCACCTAGCCACCCCTGGATCTTATTAAGAAAGCCCCCTCCTATATCTAGTGCTGACCCTCTGCTTCAACCAAGCCACTTTTAAAGTATGACTCTCCACCCTCCCAATCCCCCAACCCAGGAGTCCGAACCTTCGGGAATTCCCCTAGGGATTGTTCTGTGAAGTTTGGATTCAGTCAAAGAGCCTCTCTTGAGGACCTGGAGGGCCACATATGGTCTCAAGGCCTAAGGTTCCCCATCCTTTCTCCAACCCATCCCCAGCCCTGTCCCCAGAATTCTGAGCATATACTCCCTCAAAATCTTGCCTCTGTAACCTCTCCCTCCCATGAGTGACCCTGGCCCTGTGTAGCACCATATAGTGTGTATGTTTGCTTTCATTTTTGCCCTCTTGCTGTACTGCATATTAATAAACTCATCTCATGCTTGTATCAGCCTCCCATGTACCAATTTTTTGTAAAACCTCAGTCTTGGATCTTGCTCTAACCTGAGACTTGAGGCCAAATAAAGCACAGTTATCTCCTCAAAAGCTTCTGTTTTCTTTTTTTAAATTAATTTATTTTTAGTTTTCAACATAGATTTCCACAAGATTTTGAGTTACAATTTTTTCTCCCTGTCTTTCCGCTACTCCACCTCAAAATAGCAAGCCTACTGAATACCCCTTCCCATAATCTATTATCTCTTATATCCTCCCCCATTACCCCCCTAACTTTCTAGTAGGGCAAGATGGATTTCTATACCCCAGTGCCTGTATGTCTTATTTCCCAGTAGCATGTAAAAAAAAATTTTTTTTTAAACATTTGTTTTTAAAACTTTGAGTTCCAGATTTTTCTCCCTTCTTCCCTCCTCACCTATCCCCACTGGGAAGATAAGCAATTCAATATAGGTTGTACATGTGTGGTTACCCAAATCACTTCCATAGTAGTTACATTATGAAAGACTAACTATATTTCCCTCTACCCTATACCGCCTCCCCACTTATTCTATTTTCTCCTTTGACCCTAACCCTTTTCAAAAATGTTTGCTTCTAACTACCCTCTCCCCTAATCTGCCCTCCCTTCTATCATCCCTCTTCTTATCCCTTTCCCCGCTATTTTCCTGTAGGGCAAGATACCCAATTGAGTGTGTATGTTATTCCCTCCTTAAGCCAAATTCAATGAGAATAAGGTTGTCCCATTCCCTTTCACTTTCCTGCTCTTCCCCTCCATTGTACCAATTTTCTCTTGCCTCTTTTATATGAGATAATTTACCCTACTCTATCTCTCCCTTGCTCCTTCTCCCAATAAATTCCTCTCTCACCTCTTAATTTTATTTTTTTCGATATTATTCCTTCATATTCAACTCATCCTGTGCCCTCTGTCTATATATACATGAACATACATATGCCTACACTCACATATATATTTATATGCACATATACCCTTCTATACATACATATATATGTATGATTACACACACACACACACACACACACACACACACACACATATATATTCCCTTCAACTAACCTCATACTGAGAAAAGCCTTATGAATTACAATTATCATTTTTTCATGTTGGAATGTAAATAGTTCAACTTTAATAAGTTCCTTATGATTTCTTTTTCCTGTTTACTTTCTTATGCTTCTCTTGCTTCTTGTATTTGAAAGTCAAATTTCTGTTCAGCTCTGGTTTTTTCATCAAGAATGCTTGAAAGTCCTCTATTTCACTGAATGACTATTTTTTCCCTGAAGCATTATACTCAGTTTTGCTAAGTAGATGATTCTTGGTTTTAATCCTAGCTCCTTTGACTTCTGAAATATCATATTCCAAGCCCTTTGGTCCCTTAATGTAGAAGGTGCTAGATCCTATGTTATCCTGATTGTGTTTCCACAATACTCAAATTGTTTCTTCCTGACTGTTTGCAGTATTTTCTCCTTAACTTGGGAACTCTGGAATTTGGCTATAATATTCCTAGGTGTTTTCTTTTTGGGATCTTTTTCAAGAGGTTATCAGTGAATTCTTTCAATTTCTATTTTGCCCTCTGGTTCTAGAATATCAGGACAACTTTCCTTGAGAATATCTTGAAAGATGGTGTCTAGGTTCTTTTTTTGATCATGGCTTTCAGGTAGTCCAATAATTTTTAAATGATCTCTCTTGGATCTATTTTCCAGGTCAGTGGTTTTTCCAATGAGATAGTTCACATTGCCTTCTATTTTTTCTCCTTTGTTTGGATCTGTTTTACTGTATCTTGATTTCTCATAAAGTCATTAGCTTCCAATTGCTCCAATCTAATTTTGAAGGAGTTATTCTCTGCACTGAGTTTTTGAAATTCCTTTTCCATCTGGCAAATTCAGCTTTTAAGGCATTCTTCTCCTTATTGGCTTTTTGGGCCTCTTTTGCCATTTGAGTTAGTCTATTTTTTAAGGTGTTATTTTCTTCAGTGTATTTTTGGGACTCCTTTAGCAGGCTATTGACTCACTTTTCATGATTTTCTTGCATCATCTCATTTCTCTTCCCAATTTTCCCTCCACTTCTCTTACTTGATTTTCAAAATCCTTCTTGAGCTCCTCCATGGCCTGTAAAGCAGTTCATATTTTTCTTGCAAGCTTTTGATGCAGGAGTTCTGACTTTGCTGTCTACCTTCTGCTCCACACCTTGATCCTTTTTGTTGCCAAAAAAGGATTCTATGGTCTGTTTGTGTTTCCTGTGCTTGCTCATATTGCTAGTCAATTACCTGATTTTTGAGCTCTTTGCCACAGTAGAACTCTGCTTCCAGAATGGAGAGAGCTTTGTCCCAAATTGCTGGGGTTTTTGTAGCTGCCTGAGCTATTAGGAGGGTGCCGTCTTTACAGCCCCCACAAGATCTGGCTTACTGGTCACACACCCCAGGACCACCACCCAAAACTGTGATCCAGATCCAAGCAGATTAAAGCAAGAGTGATTACCCTCTGAATGGTCACTTGATCCTCTTACAATCTGCAGGCCAGGAGCTCCTGAGGCAGCCACATTGTGGTAGCTGCATAGCTGCCACACTTCTGCTGCTTCTCACCCCAGGGGCAGGGGCCAGACTTCGCTCTTCTGTCCCCTCCCCCCATTCCAACAGAGTTCCACACTGACCTTTTACTTTGTCTTTGGCGCTTATGGATTGAGAAGTCTGGAAACTGCCACAGCTGCTGGTGGTTCACTCCCTCCCCCTTCTGCAAGGAATCCTTCTTCACAGGCTGGGGAAGTCTGCTCTGGCCAGCTGCTGGTCGGGGCCACCCTGGGGCTGGAACCACGGCTCACACAGGACAGTGCTTGGCTCCCAGCACGCTGCTATTGACCCTTCCTGTCAGCCTGCCGGGCTGCCTTTGGTGGGAGATTTGTTTGTCTCTGTCACTTTGTGGGTTGTATAGCTCTAAAGTTTGTTCAGAGTCATATTTTGCATGTGTTGGAAGTGGTTGGAACCAGAGCCCACACCAAGTTCGTGCTTCTACTCTGCCATCTTGGCTCCGCCACTTCTGTTTTCTTTACTCTCTATTTTACATGTTATATTCCTCTGCCCCTGCATTATAAGCTTCTCAAGGGTAGGGAGCACAGTGTTTTGTACCTAGTAGGCATTTAATAAATGTTTGTAGAATTGAATTTTCTTTTAGTTATCATGGACCTAGTGGTCCCTGGACTCCCCACCCCCACCCCCAGGCCAATCCCAGAGCAGTAACTAGGGTAAGGTAACTGATGCTTTGACCCAGTATGTGAAATGAAAGGCTATTGAAAGGCTTGTACTCTTTTATGGAAGAAAGCAGCAGCAGAACCAGGTGGTGAAGGAGGGCAAGAGCTTTGTCCACCTGGGGCTGATGGTAGTGAAATGAACAGACACCATTTGGAGAATCAGCTGCCAGGGGCGGGGAACTGCAGCCTCCAGGCCACATGTGGCTGTCTAGGTCCTTGGGTACAGCCTTTTCACTGAGTCCAAGTTTTATAGTACAAATCCTTTTATTAAGGGGATTTGGTCTGTGCAGTTTGGATTAGTCAAAGAGCCACACTTGAAAACCTAGAGGATCACATGTGGCCTCAAGGATGCAGGTCTCTCCCTTCTCCAGCCTGTGAAGAGGAATTCCTTGGGGAAGGGGAGGGAGGCTGGTGGAACTTGGGGAGTGAGATGCAGCCCTTGTCATCAAGCTAATGACAATGGTAGTCTTTCAGGGAATGCCAATCAGAATGGAGAGCAGTGGTGGGCTGGAAAGTGACTGTACCCTTCACCCATGATGGGCAAACCATGAAGAGAAGACCCTTCAGACAGGGCAAGTCTGAGGATAGGAGACAGTGTTTTAGGCTGGAGAATTATGTCTTCTGGGAGATGCCTCTTCATCCCTTATCAATGCAATTCAACAAGCATTTATTAATAGTCTGCTAGGTACCAGGCACTGTGCTGTATGCCAGTGATAAAAACTCTAGACAAAAACAAAACTGCTTCTGAACTCAAGAAACTTATAATCTACTGGGGGAAACTATGCATGTAGATAAGGAAATACAAAGTAATTTCGAGAGGGAGAGAACATAAACAAAAGAAGGGGGAGGAGATCTGGAAAGGCCTTGAGGAGGTGGCACCTGAGTGATGCTTTGAGGAAAGCTAAGAATTATTCAGGATGCAGTTGAAGAGAAGCACATTCCAGTCATGGGGAAGAGCCCGGGCAAAGCTACAGAGACAGGAAATGAAACGTTCTGTACAGGGAGCGTTGAGCACCTGGTAGGGAATATTTGAGGGGCTACTCAGTCTAGAAAGGTTGGTGCCAACCAGATTTTGAAAGGCTTTCAGCGCCAGACAAAGAGGTTTGTATTTTCTCCTAAGGGCAATAGGCAGCCATGAAGTCCTTGAGCAAGGGACCTCTTCTTTTCCTCTAAAGTTTGCCATCCCTGGCTTCTCAAACTTGCCCTCAGGGAATGGGCCAGAGGGTCAGGTGGAAGTATTTGCAGATCCTATACTTGATTGTATGCTGCCATGGGGGGCAGGGAGGGAGGAGAAAGAGGGGAGAAAATTTGAAACTCAAGGGATTGTGGAACTGAATTTTGTAAACTAATAGTAAATAAACAAATCAATTAAAAAAAAAGTGTAACCTACCACCGTATAAGGAAAAAGGGAGATATTTCAGGATTCTCTGGCCCTTAAGGGGACTGGAGACTGGTAATCCTGGCCAGAGGGAAATACTTTGAAGACCTAGTTTTTGGATTTGGCTGTCTCTCAGTGTGATTCATCCCAGAAGACAGGTGGTATCTGGAATTGGAGGTTCCTTCAAGAAAGGTAGAGTGGAAGAAGAAGCAGCCCCTCAGCCCCTACTGGAGGGCTAAGTCTTCCTTGGGAGTGACTATGCTTCCCATCCTAAAGCTTTACCTCAGACTTTCTTACTTAAATAAGCTCGAAGAGGGAAGGAGGCCTTGGACTCAGAAGGACCTGAGTTCAAATCCCACCTCAGACACTTAACATTTACAAGCTGTGTGACCTTGGGCTAGTAATTTAACCCCAATTGCCCTGCCTTCCGTCCTCCAGAAAAAAAAAGACAAAAAAACAAAAGAACATCTCAAAAAGGGAAGGAGGGAGGGAAGAAACAGGTCCAGGATTGTTCTGGAAAGACCAAGAGGCCTTCTTCCTTCTCAGCTCCTTGTCAAGAGCGGGGGCTGCTGTTCTGAAAGGACCAGGATTCTGGTTTCCCTTCGGGAGGCCAGATTTCAACCACCTGACTGAAAAGGCTCTGGTCTGTGAGTCAGGAGAGCAGGACTTGAGTCCTGCTTTCCCACTGTCTCTGGGTTTCTCTTTCTGTTTCTCCACAGTGGTCTCTAAGGGCCCTTCCAATTCTTACAACCTGGAAGTCTCTGAGCATTGGGATTCCTTTAGACACCACTTCGTCTTTACCTCAGCTTCAGTGAGAGGTGAAGGGGCCTTTCTTTGTCCTTGAGTAAGTGACTTCCTCACTTTGGGGCCTCAATTTCCTCCCCTATAAAAGGGAGTAGTTGAATCAGATAACAGCTAAGGTCCCTTCCTAATCTCACATGATACTTTGAGGAGCATTTTTTATAGGGGTCTGGGGTAGAGGCAAAAGTGACCTTCTAGTCCCCTCCTCCAAAGGGTTGCCATGACACCCTCAAGTCTCTTAGATGCTAAAGTGTAACTCAAAAGGACCTTATCAGTCTGTTAACAAGAATAATTAATAAAAACAGGAAGCTACCAAAATAACCCACTTCCTTGGGGTGGATGTTGGTGGGTGTCAGCCTCCCCAGATATCCCGACACCCAGAAAGCCAGATAGCCTTATGATATCCTGAGGTCTTGGCCTTCTGACCACAGTGTGCTGCCCAACCCAACAAACTGAGGGTGTCTTCCATGCCCCAAGTTCTACTTTGTGGCTCCTACCCAGGGGTGTGAACTTTTCAATGGGGGGGCAGTTATACCTTGAAAATCGACAAAAGTAAAGACCCAGGGACTTGATTTATTCTTTTGTTGATGGTGTAGACTTAAGAAAGTGATGGAGAAAATATTAATTAATAACGAAGATTGAATTTAAGAATGTGTCAAGCATGTGTCCTCTCCCCCCAAGAGATGGTTGTTAAGCTTTTACCAGCACAGCCCTGCCTTTACCATCTCCCACACTCGCCATCCCATGCAAAGATTCCTAGGCTTGGTTCTGACCAAAACCACACTCCTCAGGTTACAGTGGACAGGGCTTAGAAACTAAGGGAAATTGGGAAGGAGGGAATAGAGATTAAGAAAATTCGTGTGGAATTTCTGCTTTCCTCCATAGTTCCACTAGATGGTGGTAGAACATCAAAAGAGACAAGGTCCAACCGCTAACAGCCTGAAGATGGATGGCGCTTAGCAACACGGCACCCAGTCTAGCGATTCCGTTGGGGGAAAATATATTGACTCTAACCTTGGCTCCTACCCCACCCCATTTCCCCCAACCTCTCTGTCTAACTCTGCCTTAGGCCAGATGATTCAAATATCACTGATTTCTGCCCCACCTGGCTCTTCCCTATGCATCCTCCCCTCCATCCACTTCTGACTTGAACCCCTCCTCTCCCCCTCCTCTTTCCTTCTCCCTTCCTGTCCTCTCCATGTGGTACCTTCTCTCTCAGCCACTTCCTGTCCCCACTCTCCCCACCCCCTTCCCCCACCCCACAATAATTTCTCTCCCAAAGAGAAATTGTGCCTTTGGAGACAGGGACCACCCAGGCAGCTGTGGCTGACTCCAAGGGGCAGCCTTCTCTCTGTTGCTGACACTGGACCCTCTCCCCATCTCCCATCTCCATGCCTTTATACTGGCTGTTCCCTATGCCTGAAATGCACTTCCTCCTCATTCATACATCAGAGAATCCTTCTCTTTCCTCAAGACCCAATTCAGATCTTCTCCAGGAAGCCTTTGTATCTCTACTCCACATTGATTCTGTATTTACTTATAATCCATCCATTACTGTTGTCTCCCTTGTTAGAATGTAGGTTCTTTGCAAGTAGAGACCGGTTCATTCGTTATATTTGTAACCCTGGGGCATAGCTCAAAGTAGGTGCTTAATAAATACTTGATGATTGATTGCCTAGGGTTATCAGGAGGGGAGCATAATTTCCTCTTCCTTCCTCACCTTGAGGCCCAGAATTTGCACCTAGCAACAAACAGATCCCCTGGGGGGTACTTCATCCTTCTCCCTCTGTTCCTTTCCCTAAACTCTCTCCCCAACATCCCTCATGTTCACCCCTTTTTCTCCCAGAGGAGACCTTCCTTCTAGCCTCTGCCAACAGCTCTAATGCAGGAACCATTAAGTCCGTCTCCATTGATTTGGGGGATGCAAATATATGTAAATCAATGCAAATAAGTATGCAAAGGAGGGTGTGCGGTGAGCTTCTAAGTGGCTGTCAGGAGTTCACGGACACCTGTTCTGAGAAGGCAGCTGCCCCCCTTTTCCCTCCCTCACTTTTCTACCTGTATCACTGCCCTTCATGCCCAAGGGCTGGGCTGTCCTCTCTGCTCTCCCCATATGACCTGGAGTTCTAGCTGGAAAAGGGTGAATGCGACGCCCCAACTAAATCCTATTTAAAATGGGAAGAATCAGATTTAGTCAGAGGACCTGGCTTTGAATCCTGGCTCTGCCAGTTGCTTTTTATTTGACCTTGGGTGAATCACTGAATCTCCTGGAGCCTCGGTTTTCTCATCTGTAAAATGAGGGAGTTGGACAAGGTGGCCCGAAAGTTCCCTTCTGTCCCTAGCTTTGTGCTCTGATGGTATGAGGAAAACCTTGGTTGCCTTACCCTTTTTATCTCCTCCTCTCTCTCATTCCAGTAATGCCAGGGAGTCAGTCAGTCCTCTACAAAATTTATGGGCACACCATGTTTTTAAGGGATCAGAACCTAGAATCACGGTGGTCAGGGAGACAGGCATAGGGATATACACACCCAAAGACACTCACGCCGCGTTTGGAAAGACACATGCACACACACAGAGACGTACAGAAGACACACACTCACACTTGCTTTCAGAAACACACACACAAGAGGAGCCTGTGGGAGGCAGAATCTGACTCATCAGGACCAGAGCTGTGGGTGGTGCTTTTGTCCTGATTTCCGGGGCTGTGAGCTCCACATTTCACAAAGAAATGTATGGGGGATGCCACAGCTATATCTCTGACTGACAGGGACAACGATGGAATGGTCACCCCTTAGACTGGAAGGGCTACTTGAAGCTGGACAGATGGGTGACTGATAGGGATGGCACAGACATCTCTTCAATTGTCCCTCTAACCAGGATCTACCCACCTCTCTGCCTGTTGAAATCTTTTTCTTCCTTCATGGTTCAGCCACTGCCTCCTCTAGGAGGCCTTCCTTGATTCCTCCCCCCACTCCCTAGCTAAAGGAAATCCTTACCTGCCCCAAATATGTGTGCCTCTCTGGGAGGTTGCTCCAGGGTCCTTGTTTCATTCTAACCTGTCCTGCTGTTATTTGTATACCTCCCATTCCTTATAGGATTGTACCAACCTTAAGAGCAGGAATTGTTATCACTATTCGTCTTAGTACCCCCAGGGCTCAGCGGAGAATGCTAGTCATAGAGGGCACTTTTAAAATGTTCACTTGTCTTTTGTTCTATGTCCTTATGTATGACATGTATGTGAGAGCTGGACAATCCAGTCAACCCAACAGTTATTTAGCACTTCCTGGCTACAAAACACTGAACTAAAAACTGAGGATGCCAACACACACACACACACACACACACACACACACACACACACACACACACCCCAAATGAAGAAAGGAATTCCTGATCTCCAGGGGTTTATATGTTGTTGGGAGATTAACCTATCAAGAGATAAGTAGATACATCATCATTGGAAGACAAGAGAGCAAACACTAACAATAAAGGGGATCAGAAAAGACAGATGGCCAGAGATGGTCTATGAGCTGAGCCTTGAAGGAAGCTAGGAATTCTAAATGTGTGGGTGTCTAAGTCACTGTGACACAGGACTATGTCAGGAGCTGCCATGATTGTATCCCAAAGGTCCATGTGAGCTATGGTCATGAATTTGCCGAACTGAATTCTCTTTCTCTGAATTTCTGAGAGGTCCATCAGCAACCATGTTTAATAATTTGGTTGTTTTGTGTAATATAATGATTCATTTCATTGTGTCTTAAGTACCTACTATGTACATAGAGCACTGGGCTGGGAACTGGGAGAGGAAAAGACCATGGATGATGTAGTTCTTGCCTTTTTGGTGCTTACACACAAGTAATTATAGTAACGAGTAATATAAAATAACTGATTCAGTGGGGTCTCTGAAGCTGTCTATAGCTCTACTCAGACTACAAGGGAGTCAAAGGTTCTGGCTTTGCTGGCATTACTGTCACCTTGTGGGGCTAGTAAGTGCCTGGGATAAATTCATGCAGCTATAGGTTAAGTTAATCTTCATTAAACACTGGAGATGCCACATATTCAGCTAGATTTGTTATCAGGTGGGGAGGAAGAAAGACAGATGGACAGAGGTGAACAAGGTTGTAGGAATGCTGAGCCGGCTATCAAGTCCAAGGTGGCTCCTGGAAGCTCCTTGGAAGGGGTCAATCTGAAGAGAAGATATAGGAAGAGAAAGGGAGGGAGAGAGGAGGAGTGTCATTGGGGAAGTCAGGCAATTTGGCTAAGTAGGTAAGGGGTGGTTAAGGGAAAGGGAAGAGGAAGATGAAACTGTAACAGGAAGATACTGGGATCAGAAAAGGGATCTCTGAGAAAAGAGATATTGGCAGAGAAGAGCAGAAAAAGGTTAAAGTGTTTGAGATAGGGGTGAGTCTTACAATGAAGCATCTGAAATCGGAGCAGTAACTAGGGTGGGTGATTAGGGCTTTGCCTCAGGGCACCAAAATTTAGAAGGCATTGACAGCCCTTAAACTCCTTCAGCAGGTAGAAATAATTAGGCTCAGTACGTTGTTAACAAGAATAAATAGTTAAAATAGAAAACTACCAGATGGTGGCTTCCTTCCTCTACTCCCACCTGGCCCATGGAGCCATACCTCAGGTAAGCATCTCCTAGGACCAGCTGTCCCTGCCCTATTCCCTCTCCTGGTGCTTCCTGTACGTTGGGGGATAGGAGGGTGCCACACATACTCCATGTCACAACTGAATTTATCTTAAAAAGTTCACTTCAGAATTGTTGCCTGGGGAACTTTTTTTTTTGTGGTGGTGGTGGTGGTGGTGGTGGTGGTGGTGGTGTTTGCCCCAGACGTAAGAATTGCTAGTTAGAGCTTTGTCTGAAAACCCATGATTATCTCCAAGTTGGGAACAAGAAAAAGAAAATGCTGTAAAGGAGCACTTGCGTGTGGTCAGTCCAGAGTTAGAGCTGAAGCACCAGGGACTTCTGGACCGAGGCTATTTGAAGCCCAGAAGTGATTAAAGGTCCTTGTGGCTGGATGCACTGCAGCCAGGCCGGAAGAGAAACCCAGTAATTAACAAGCTGGCACTTGCATATCCACACATCAGGCCAGCTGAGGTGCTGGGATAGCTGTCTGTCAGCAGTCGCTGCCAGTGGAATTTTTTAGACAGCTGGGCTCAAGCCGGGAAATGAATATAAGTTACATTTCTATGCATCGTTGTGCCTAGTGGTAAAAAAAAATTAATCAGTGACATGGCTGTGACACATACTCATTTAAGAGTCTACAGAGAAATGTTCATTTGTCAGAGCCAGCAAGGAACAGATTATGTGTCAGCTGGGGAGGGGTGAAATATGTGTACAATGGCTAATAAACACCGGTGTGTAAGGGGGTCAATTGATTGTGTCAATGACCACATAACAAATACATCACTGAAGAGCCATGGGCATTACCCTAGTGCCTGGGGTAGGGATGGAGGGGGTCTTCTTCTGATGACAAATACACAGCCTGCCACTGTTAATATTCCTGACCACCAAAGTGTAATCCTTGATCCAGGGCTGCTGGGGTGTCCCACAAGCTGTCAAAGAATGAAACAAAAACACAGAGAAATGCATCCCCAAAATCCATCAGGTTGAACTTGAAGTCAGTAAATAGTTCTATAATTGACAAAGCAACTGCAAAAGATCATTAGCTCCCCATTTAAAAACAAAAAATAAAATAAAATAACTGCGAAGATTCAGTGTCCACCTTGTTAATACTTACCTGGGAGGCTTAATTCCTCAGAGCCTATAATTGGCATTCCAGAAGGTAAATTTTAAAATCCAACTAGACTTTCAATTTCTTGAGTCCCTGGCTCAAGACTGAGCCCCAACTTAGGTTTCTGGCACTTAGTAGGTATTCAACAAATCCTTGCTAATTAATTCAGTCTCCAACTTTGACTGGGAAGAAAAAGCCACTTCCCATCTAGAGGCACTACCATTCTCTAGCTGTTCTCTGTCTTATTTCTCTGACATGATTCTACCAGGAAAGGCCAGGGCCAGGCTGTCAGAGATTTACCCTGCCCACCCCTGCTCCTCTTTCCAGCTGCCTATCCAGTGATTGCTGCACTGATGCCCACTTTAATTCTCATGACATCTGTCCTTTGATTTGGGAAGCAGTGACACCCTGAGAAAATATTTGCAGATCAAATTTCACTTGTATATGTGAATACCACAATTATAGAGAAGCACAGGCTGAGACTTGTTTTGCATTTCCAAACAAAATGCCTGTTCCTGAAGCTAGTCTGGGCTTCACTGTTCTTGGGGTGGGCTTGTGAGCTCATATCTTTGTGAAATAATATAAAACTGAAAATTTCCAGACCACCTCCTCCCCATTGGCTGGGGAAGGGTAGCACACTAATCAGAGGTGATAGAGGGGTGGTGGGAGCAGAACTGGTGCTATTGGCTTTCAGGTATTCACTTTGTCTCCACCAAAACCTTCAGAAGAAAGCCTCCCTTCCAGACCAGTCGGTCAGTCATCCCCAAGAGCCACTTGGGTGCAGTCCCTTGGAATGCTGTCTCTCCTGAAGCTCCAAGTAGGAGGCAAATGAGGAAATTCACAGACCCAGGGGGTCAGTGAATCTCTAGGGAACAGATGGCAAATGCAGAACCCCAAATTGCAATGGCTATGATAGTCTCAGTTTTGCCCATTAGGAAAAGTCACAAGAATACATACATAAACATATATGTGTGTATATATATATATATATATATACACATATACATATATATATATACACACATAGATGTATACATACATGTATGTGCATATGTATTTTAAGTTGAGTAACTACAGTCTTGCTGTTACACCTGGTAGAGAAAAGGGTAAGACAAGATCTCTAGGACAGGTTGAGAACATCCCGAGGAGGCCAAGCCACTGAGACATATCAAGACTTGGAGTACTTAACCCAGAGTCTATAAACTTGTTTTTAAAAATAAAATTGATAACTATTTCAATATAATTGATCTCTTTTATAATCCTATGTATTTTATTTTATGAACTTAACATTATTCTGAGGAGGGGTCCATAGGCTTCACTGGACTACCAAAAAGGTCCATGATAAAAAAAAATTGAATTAAAAAGTGAAAATCCCCTGGTTTTGGGACTCAGATACTTTTCTCATAGGGACGTTTAAACCAAGCAGGTTCCTGACCAGCACATGTTCCCACTATCTTGGGAAGGAGGGAGATTATGTGTGGTGAAAGCACTGGGAATCTGGAGCTCAAGGTCTAGTCCTGGCTCTGCTATGAACTGCCAGTGTGACCTGGACTCTTTGGGCCTCAACCTCCTCACCTGCAAATTGGAGATAATCGCATTTCATGGGCTTATTGTGAGGCCCAAGTGAACTAATGCCTGTGAAAGTTCTGTCTAAAGAGTTAAGCCCTGTATAAGTGTAAAGGATTATTATTATCTAGAGGCTCCTTGTGAGAGCTTAATTATTAGTCAGCATTTAAAGACTGGATTTTTCTTTTTGGTAAGGATCCTAAGGCCGTTTCCTCAGGACTTCTTAGCCCAAAGAGCTCATAATTTTGTTCCCATTATACAAATGGGAAAATTGAGGTTCAGAGGGTATAAAGATTCATTCTAAGAGTGAGAATAAGGCTGAGGTCAACTGTCAAAGGTTACCCATATTATTGCCTTGTTACTGAGCTTCCCAAAGGCCCTACCCCCCAGGTTCTACTCAATCGAGCCTGGACATCTCTGGAGAGGCAGGTGTTTCCAAAGATGAATCAAGAAAGGGAGGCAGCAAGAGTCAGCTGCTTCCAGGTGTGAGGAGCTCTAAATAACACAGAAGCTCTCCTGGGCCTGTTCTCAGATATTGGAATTGGGGAAAGTCCCAGAACCAATCAGCCGTGACTTGTGATGACCAAATGCTCACTGGCTTGAGTGAGTGGCTCCATTTCGGCCTTCTGCTGCCCCCAAGCCTCTTTGGTGAGAAGTACAGGTGTCTTATGTATATACGTTTACAATCACCAAGCCACCCTCTCTTGGGAATGTGGAAGGCTCAATGGACAGTAGCCAAATGTCACTAGAGCCTCAATGCCCCTGAAGGAAGTGACTGACTGTCTGCTCTGGTCCTCGGGGCTCCCCTGACTGAAACCAGCAACATTGCCCCCTCTCTCCACAATATCAGGGAAAACCATCACTAGTTGCACAGACCAGACCACAGCAATGACCAGAGGGCAAGGCTTTGGTAAAGGATTGGAGAGAATTGGGGGAGTATGTTGTATGCAAGAATTAATGGAGGAGAGGGAGTATAGGAGGCCCCAGGGAAAGAAATAGTCCCTAAATCACAGTTCGGTGTCCCCTTGACAGGCATCGTAAGAATTGCTAGGAGTCTTGGAGCAGCGAAAAAAAATCTTTAATGCAATACACCATCAATTTTCTATGAGTGGATTATCTGCAACTAAACTTTAATTGATTCGTGGATTTAAAGCAAGATTTACTGTAAAGATTCTCAGAACCAGAAAAGATCTTAAAGATTATCTGGTCCAACTTCCTCATTTTACAAATGAGGAAATGAGGCCCAGAGAAGTTTAGTAACTTGCCCAAGGTCACACAGTTAGTTAGCTGTTAAGCAGACCCAGGACTCGAAGAGTGAGGTCCTAGACTACTGATAAGATGATGGGTCTGAAAAGCAAGACTGTGCTGATATTGTTTAACAACCAGCTCTTGGGAGGGATGTACTAATGATATTTTAAAGCATGATTATTAATTATTAATATTTTTTCCATCACTTCCTTACGTCTAGACAGATTTACAAAACAATTAATCAAGCCCTGATTTGTGGTATTTACTGATTTCCAGGTTATAAAATTTAACTGAGATTAAATTTAATTTACTAGATTAATTTATTATTTAAATAATTATATAAAATTATTATTAAATTTAACAAACTGAAATTTTCACATTAAAAATTTATTTTTTTGAGGGGGGAAGGCAAGGCAACTGGGGTTAAGTGACTTGCCCAATGTCACACAGCTAGTGTGTGTAAAGTGTCTGAGGTAGTATTTGAACTCAGATCCTCCTGACTCCAGGGCTGGTGCTCTATTCATTGTACCGGGTAGCTGCCCCTCACATTAAAATTTTAACAATTGGTTCTCTTGAGCTGGTTGGAGCTGGTTCCAGCATATACATTGAAAGACTGTGAGCATACACCTCCGCAGGTATCTGAAAGCTTGTATGTGCTTGGGAGCACAGGTGTATGACATTAAGTGACTATGTGCCTGTGTTCTTCTGATCATCTCTCAAAGGTGAAAGGAAATTATTCTGGGATTAGCCACAGTAAAACAAATCAACAGGAATTTATTAAGCTCCTACTATATTTGGGGCCCTGTTCCAACAACTGGGATTATGCGGACAAAAATAAAATAGTTCCTGTCTTCAAGGAACTCACAGTCTAATGGGTCACAGCTAGGCACTAACAAGCAATAGACAGGATAAATTGGACATATTCAACAGAGAGAAGGCTCAAGTATTAAGTGGGAATCAGGAAAGGCTTCGTATAGAAGGTGGGATTTTAGCTCGGACTTCAGGGAAGCCAGGAGCTAAGATGAGGAGGGAGGGAATTCCAGGCATGGGGACAGCCAAGGAACATGCATGGAGTCCAGAGATGGAGTGTCTTGTCCAAGGAGCTCCAAGGAGGCTGGTGCTGCTGGATCCCAGAGTACACGGAGTAAAGTGGGGCATGAGAAGATGGGAAGGGTACGAGGCAGCCAGGTTGTGAAGGGCTTTAAATGCCAGCAGAGGATTTTATATTTGATCCTAGAGGTAAAAGGAAGCCACTGGGGTTTATTGAATAGGGGATGTTGGGGGTGAAACTGCACTTTTAGGAAAATCATTTGGGCAGCTGAGTGAAAAATGTACTAGAGTGGGGAAAGACTTGGGGCCAGGGAAACTACCTAGCAGGGTCCTGAAAAGCTAAATTCTAATAAGGAATTTTGACACCTGGAGCAAAGTTGATGGAAGACAGGTTATAACAGGTGAAGAGGAAGATGCAGAGGTCATTCAGAAGAACAACTTTTTGGAGGGAGGCAAAAGGTGGCGGTGGAGTCAGAGGGATGTTTCTCTTGGTTCTGTAGCTAAATAGTAGTTGGAGATAGAGGAGGATCACAGAATACTTTCTCAATTGGATTCAGTCCTTCCAGGCAAGCCCTGGAGTGAGCAGGTGGCAGCTTAGAGGTAGAATGAGGGAACACAGACCTTGTAGCGGAAGGTGAGCTCTAAGAGAAAAGCATGACCCCTATGTTATCATTGTACTAGAAACGCCTCAAGCCCTAGGAGGAGGTATCTGAATGGGGAAGGAATGGAGAGGAGAACATATCTAAGAAGATAGTTTGATGTGTTGAATGTAGTTGTTCAGATAATCCTTGGAATGAGACAGAGAAGGAAGGAGACAGTGGGTGAGGGAGGGGCTTAATGGAGGGGTGGGAGAGGAACATTTGAACCTTCTAACTGAAATGTCATTGAAGTCAAAGAGGGGAGAGAGTCAGCAGGCAGATGGATGGTATCCTTGTAGTAGAAGGTGGGCCACTAGAGATAGGGTCAGCACCTTCATAATACCTTATAAAACACGTTACAGAGACCCTTCAGGAGACGGGGGGAGAGAGACAATGAATAGGAATGTGGGAGAGACTCTGGGAACCTCAAGGGGCCTAGGGATGAAACGTGTTCCAGAAGTACTGGGTGGGGTGGAGTAGGGAAAAGTAAAGCCCCTCTCCTCCATATTGTCACCCTAAGGCAAAGCTGTGGTCACATTGCCTGAATTACAGCTCTGATCCACCAGCATGCATGCTTTCTCTGCCTAGCATGAAATGAGTAGTAGAGAGCAGCCTAGGGATTAAGAACACACATACACACACACACACACACACACACACACACACACACACACCACCATTGTTTCTTCTTGAAAAGGTCCCTTTTTCTCACTACTCTGGTACCAGAGACCCATCTTCTCTTGGGGAGTAACATGTTCAAAAATCACATTTTAAACTCCTGCTATTGCCCTCCCTCTTCCCCCCCTCTTCCCCCCCCCTCCCCGCAACACAAGCCCCTTTCCCTACAGTCCTGGGAGAGCTTCATCCCCTCTTACTGGTCGGATGTTTCCCTAAATCCTCTTTGGACCGGGACTCAGAGCTTTCTTTTGCCAAAGCAGGGAGAAAGGTTCCTCTGATTATAAGAAGAGCCTGGGTTCATTTATTTATTTCTGTGCCGATAGGCCAAGCTATACATGATAAAAACAGATGAAAACTCCTCAGGATATGAAGGAGAAACAATTCAGCCCAATGTCCAGAGTCATAAAATCTTGGGTGCCTTCAGGAAAGGGGTATGTGTATTCTTCATTTACTCAGGAAATTTTATACAGGAATGACAGGTTCTGTGCCTATAGGCAAATTAGTCCCTTTGCCTGATGCAAGTCAGGAGCAAGAGGAGATGCTGACGCCACTGTGAGAAATATACTAGGGGGCAGCAGGGTATAATGGAGAATTACATTGGATTTAGATTCAGAAAAACCCAGGCTCAAAGCCTACCATTGACATTTTACTAGCTGTGTGATATTGGGTAAGTAGATTGACCTCTCTGAGACTCAGTTTCCACATCTGCAAGTTTAGAAGAATTATACCTTCATGTTATTATTCTAAATTATTGTTATCATTATTGTTTTATTTTGTTTTTGGTCTTTTTGGAGGGGGAAAGGCAAGGCAATTGGGGTTAAGTGACTTGCCTAAGGTCACACAGCTAGTAAGTATCAAGTGTCTGAGGTCACATTTGCACTCAGGTCCTCCTGACTCCAGGGCCGGTGCTCTACTCACTGCACCACCTAGCTGCCCCTATTGTCATCATTATTCTAAATTCTGACACATTGTTGTGAAGCTCAGAGATAGTAGATGTAAAGTATGCTAGATAAAGTTCTCTTCTTGATCTCCATCCTCGGAGAAAACTGCTTTGGACTCTGGCTTCTCCTTCCCCTTTGACCTGCCTTCCATACTATCCCTAAGTCATCTTTTTTCCCTCTTACTTTGAAATAGAAAATCTGAAACCCAAGCACCAAACTACCTCCTCCCTTCTAAAGTAACTGAAGATGTCTTTGATGTCTCAGCGGTCACAGAATGGAAGCTCCCAGAGAGCAGAGCCAGCCCTGCTTCCTCAGGAGCCCAGCACATCACGAGGACATCATCAGAATAATCAATAGTGATGCTATCAATTCTAGATGTTTCTGTAGTGCTTGCTACTGCCAGGCACTGTGCTAAGCACTTTACAGTTATTATCTCACATGATCCTCACAACAACTTTGGTAGGTGGGTGCCATTATCATCATCATTCTCATTTCATAGATGAGGAAACTGGGGTTAAGTGACTTGCCCAGGGTCACACAGCTGATAAATGTCTAAGACCAGATTTGAACTCGGGTCCTCCTGACTCCAGGACTCGTGTTCTATCCACTGTACCTAGCTGCCTCTAATCAACTTCTCTTTCCTAGTTTAGAATCCTTGGTTCACCTTTGTTCCTCCTGGAGTTTCAAAGCCACAAATACCCCTTTTCTCTAGCCTTCTATCTCCCTTCTCTTCTATGTTGATGCTACACCACTCAATGCCACTAGTCAAAGGAATATCTCAGCCCCTCTACTTCCTTTGAGAACATGCTTGTTGCACAGAAGAGCGCTCTCAAGCATGCATGTGCTCACATGGGTGCGCTCGCGCGCGCCCACACACACACACACACACACACACACACACACACACACAGACTACAATCTCCCATGCTGTTCCATATGTTGGGAAGAGCCTCCCACACCCCAAATGTCAAACCACTTCCCTCCTTTCATTCAAAGCAACTTTGAAGAAAAATGATCATCTGTGGATGTCAGTGCTTTATTCCCTTCATCACTTCTCCTTGAGCTCCAAAATGACAAAAAGAAATAAGCAAAATAAATTATTCCTACAATGAATAGCTCATTCTACTCCTTTTCCCCAGATTGTGTGCTCCTAACAGAAAAGAAAGAGCTCTCCCTGATGCCAGAGTAGGTTGGAAAATACTGCTGAGGTAAGCAGAAGAATCTCCTCTTCCCTGGGGAGTGCTAGGGACTGGAGAGCCCCTCTAATTAGCAGCTATAGGGATAAGAGGCAGGGGGATGGACTAGATGATTTGTGAAAGTTCCTTCTGACTCAGTGAGGTTACTACATGATTTGTGGGTCTTCTTAAAATGCAGGTACCCAATGCAAAATCAATCAACCAACCAACCAAGTGAGTAATTGTACCTAACCATACCTTCCTACAGGGAGTTCCTGACCCACCATCCACTTGGGGGTTGGGTGGCCCACAGATGCATTCTGATTTAAGTTACACAGGCAGTGGAAGGGGGGAACAGAGAATGCCTTTTCCCTGGAATAGTCTCTACTGCCACTGTAGATTGATAATTGCCGTTGATTTTTAAACTGTGCCTTAGTCTCCTAATTAATATTTGATTGCACCAGCACCCCAAGGCTATGTTAGTGAAGGGAAAAGTCTTAGGGATGGAAATAAATTAATAAATAATTCCCAATCCCCTCTCCATCCACCCCCTCCTCCATCCCCACTTCTCCACCCTTAATGCTCCCATTAAAAAGATGTCGTACCCCTAGGGTAAATCATGCCCTCCAATCAGTCAATCCCAAAGCCTTGTTTAAGTGAGCACAGAAGGAGAGGGTAAGTGCAGGGGGATGGATGGATGCATGGATGGAGGCCTGGGAGTCAGAAGCTGCTTAGCAAAGAACACTATTCTTCTGGTCTGGGAGGCTTGACTGCAGTCAACTGTGATAAATTTAATTCAAAATACATTTAGCAAGCCCCTACTGTGTGTCTAGAGCTATGCTAAGTGCTGTGAAGGTTAAAAGGGAAAAAAAAATAATTAAGCTCTGAATTTAGGAAATCCAGGAAAGGCTTTTTGCTCTGGGTCTAGTCTTGTAGGATTGGAAGAAATTAAAGTAGAGTTGGGGATGGGGGTGGAGTTAGGAGGACTCCAGTTCTGATATAGCCTCAAACACTCACTACCTGTGTGACCCTGGGCAAGTTCTTAACCTCATTGCCTCCCCCCCCCAAAAAATAATGATAATAATGGGGAAAAAATAAAGTAGAGTTGGAAGCAGAGTATAGGCCAAAATTTGAGTATTTTAACAGACCTCAGGACATTTCAGAGAGCTGGAGACTGGTAAAGAGTCATTCACATTCTATTAACTCATTTTGGATAAATTCATAGTCATCAAGAACCAGTAACAATGGGGGGGCGGGATATGGGCATAGAATACTGCGTGTACTGTCAGACACTAAGATGTCTTGCTTGGTTTTGCTAAACGGATTTTTTTGTCCTTTTAAAATTTTGTTACAATGATAGCTGCTGGGTAGGGGAAAGAAAAGGATATAATCGGAAATGGATGTAATATGACAATAAATAGCATCAATAAAGAAAATTTCTCAATGGGGGGAGGGAGAGAATGTGAACCTTGAAATAAAATAAAATTGAGTTAAAAAATTGCTCAGCCTTCTCCCTCTCCAGTCTCGGGAGCGCTCAGTTGTGAGACTTGTGGCTGTGATGATTGTTCCCCCAGAAGGTAGCTGATGAAAGAAACATGCACTCATGGCTATTGATTCTTTTTAAAAAGAAATTATATTTTAATTTTTTTTCATCAGTACGCCCAAGGGCTCGTAGATAGTAAGCGGCAGAGCTGGAATTCAAGTCCAAATCTTCTGGCCGCCCTTTCCTTCCCTCTTCAGGGCTATCCTAGACTGTGCAGTGTGGAAACCAGGGAGCCCTGCTGCCAACGTGACCAGATCATTATAAAGGCACCTTCTAGCGACTGTACTTTCCAAAGCCTCAGGTTGCCAGGCAAAAAAGCCCAGTCGAGTTAATGATCCCAATTTGGTCCTCGCCACTTCCGGAGGAACGCAAACTTCTTATCAGAGAGGTGTCAGAAGAGTGAGTTAGAATTTGTTCCATCAGGTGTGGCCCATTGTTGGAGATGAATGCCTGATATTGTAGAATCAGCTAAAATAACATGTCACACGTGGGTCTGTGTTAAAGAATGTTGGATTTTGTAACTGGCAAATTGAAAGGCTGCTTCATACTATAATGGTTAAAGAAAAAGGGAATTATCTCATGCCTTTCTTTTTGTCTATCAAGGTGTCAGCATATGCTAATTAACTGGCAAAGGCTTCTCGGGGAAGAGGATGAACAGCCATTATATTTCTGAGGAAGGATTTATCTCCTGTTGTTGGTACCATTTAGAAGAGGGGGTGGGGAATGGCACTGGGGTCAGACATGTGAGGATAGAACCATTTCTTAGTTTGAATGGAAGCAAGAATGCATTGAAACTGCCTTCTGTCTAAACTTGGTTTATCTCCTAAGATTCGAAATAACCAAGCATCGTTGTGGGGGAGACTCAGCTCCTAGGCAGGGAGGGGGTCTAGAGGAGGGAACAGCAAATGCTCAGACATCTATTATGGTGAAATGGAAAGGCATGTGGTTGTGAAATCCAAGGAGCTGGGTTCAAAGTCTAGTTTTGCTACCTATCACCTCTATGACCCTGGCCAAATCACTTTTCCTTTCTGGGTCTCAGGTTCCTTATCTGTAAAAGGGATTGAATTAAATGATCTACGAGGTCTTTTTCTAGCTCTAAAATTTATGAAAAGGAGGTCCTAAGAAAATGGGGGAAAAGATCAGGGTGAGAATGACCGGGATCTAGATCTGGTAGAGAAGGAGGAAAGAACACTCTAAGGAAATGAGAGATGCTGTAGTCTCTTTGGTCCCTGGCCCTGAGATATCCTTCCAGGTAGAAGAAGAAAGAGAAGGGCAGTAAGCCTGGGAGAAAAAGAGACCTGGACCCTGGGAAGGTATGAACACTAGAAGTAAAATCAGAAGATTTTGGCTCCAAATGTGACTGCTACCGACTACTTGGATCAGAGACTAGGTCAAAGAACAAATCTGATAACATCAAGGAAGAGCTTGGAGACCTAGAGACCAGCAAAAAGGCTTTCTAACATGAATAACTGATTCTGGCAAGGTCAGGGTTAGATGAGGTGAGAGGGGTGATATTTCACCTCAGCAAGGCTCTCAGGCAAGGGGCTTGTCCTAAAGGGCTTTGTCTCTTGCCTTAGAGAAAAGAGGCGGGGATCTAGGGAGTGGCTGGATAACTAGTCTATGGAATGAGTGATCTGTGGTCTAGGGAGTTTAGGCTGGAATTAGGGTGATGTTCCCCTCACTTCATCCTCCCCTACCCCAATACTCCCCAGCACCCAGGGTCTGAAAGGGGGATTGAACTCCCACAAATGCACTTAGCCCAGGAGTAGCTTCTGTTGAGAGACTTGACCGTTTTTACTTGGTGATGTGTTTGCTTAGGAGATGGCCCCCAGCAACACCACTACCTGAGACAGATTTCTATCCTGGATTTTAGAGAAATGTCGGCCCAAAGCTCCGTGGAGAAGGATGATATTCCTCATTGACTAGGATAATGATAATTCTAGGGATGCAATGTAAGAGCTTACTGGTTGTTGAACTATATTGGTAGAGTGGGGTGGAAGGAGCAGAGGAAGGGCAGGGGGAGGAGAAAAATATAGTGGAGGAAAAAAGGGAAGTGGAGGGGGTTTGGAAGAATGGGAGAAGGAGGAGGATGGAGGAGGAAGATGGGGGAAAGGAGGAGAGTTGGGAATGTAGAAGAGGTATAATGGAAGGAGAAGGAAAGAGATGGGGGAGAGGAAAAAAGAAGTGGAGAAGAAATGGGCATGTAGGAGGAGGACCAGGTGGATGAACACGGAGGGATGGGTAGCGAAGGAGGAGATGGAAGAGCAGGGAAGGGCAGCAATGAAGGCAGGCAGAGCATAGAAGAAAGATGGAAGCAGGATGGGGAGGGGAAAAGAAAAGTACAATTTTTATCAGAGGAGGTTTGATTTTTGAATGTATCTCTGTAGGGTGTTAGGGAAGAGGCAGGAGCAGGGGCAGGCAAACATGTCACAGACCCTGAATAGAAAATGTCCATCAAAGATCAGCAAATCAGAGGGTGTTAAGGAAAACACAAGTTACACTTGGAAACAAAAGAACAAACACCAGGCAAATATATCATTTTGCTCAGCCCACAGTTTTGATACTTTTAGGATGTGACATATCGCTCTAATGAGCATAAATCCCCTCTTACACTCTGTCCATCTAGCTGACATCTGACAGTGATAGAACAAAATGATAATAATGATAAAGCTGGACCATGCCGGGGGGGCGGGGGGGGGGGGCGGGGCGCAACCTGTGCATATCCTTGGATCTTCACCTTCATTATCATCTTCATCATCAAATACTCTCTAACTACTGACTGGACTAGACTCTGTATCAAGGAGGGGAAGAACAGAGAGCAGAAGACCAGAGTTCCCAAAACTGCCAGAGGATATCTTAGCTTTGGCTTGGTCCCTAGCACATCCTCTCCTCCTCCAGTAAATCCACATATTAAAGAATGTTTATCACAATTCTACTATGTCTGGCTCTGTGGAGTGTTACCAAGAGGTGTAAGGTCCATCGCCTGCCCTAGTGGGACTAAGAACTTTGGGGAGAATAGAAGCATATATGGGAATTTGACTTTCAGACCAGTACTCTTTCCCCTGTCTTACACAGTCTCCAGAATGGGCAGAAGGTGGAGACAACGTGGCCCGGTGGAAAGAGTGATCAGTTTGGAATAGAGAACCTGGCTTCAAATCCTACTTACTACTTGTGTGACCTTGAATAACACATTTAATCTCTCTGGCCTCAGCTGCCTCCTCTGTAAAACAAGTGGGCTGGATTAGATGACCTATGACAAGGTGGTCAGTCAGCTAATGTGGCCACTGGGAGGGAGCTGGCATGATTTCAGTTATCTCTATGTGGCATGGCATGGCTCTGGCACTGGCCCTTATCACCACACACCTGTACTACTGCAATAGGCTGCCAGGTGGTCCTCTGGTCACCGCAGCACATCTTCCAGTCAGCAGTCAAGCTGATCTTCCTAAAGTGAAGATCTGACCATGTTACCCTCCTAGTCGATAAACCCTGGTCACCCTCTATCTAGGATCAAATACAAAATCCTCTGTTTGGCATGCAGAGCCTTTCACAGCCTGGCCCCCTCCTACCTTTCCAGGCTTTTTGTTCCGTATTCCCTCTGTCTCCCTGGTACCCTGGGATCCAGTGACACTGACCAGTGAACAAGACAGTCCATCTTCTGACTCCGGAAATTCTCACTGGCCGCCCCTCTCTCTCCTTACTTCCACTTCCCAGCTTCCCATACTTCCTTCCAATCCTAGCTCAAATTTCATCTTCTGTAAGAAGTCTTTCTTGATCCCCTTTAATGCCAGTACCTTCCCTCTGTTGCTTATCTCCAATTTACCCTGTCTGTAGCTTGTTTGTACGTAATTGTTTACATGTCATCTCTCCTATTGGACTCTGAGCTCCTTCAGACAAGGGACTGTCTTTTGCCTTTCTTTGTATCCCCAGCATTTAGCACTGGAACTGGAACATAGTAGGTACTTAATCCATGTTTATTGACTACCTGGCAATTGACATGGGAAGGGTACCTGGATGAGGGGAAGCTACGTTTGATTTTCTTACCTAAAGTAAATAGGAAGATGGGGATGGACAAATGCCATGTGGCACTACTCTCCCCAGCCTCCACACCTCACATTCTTCACAAGGGAGGAGACTGGCTTCTAGTTTATTAACATCCACTGCTGTAAGACTCCTGAATGTCACAGGTTCTTAAAATCTCCATTACCAAGTTCCCTTTCTTCTCCACATTTTTAGGTTATAGCTGGAGGAGAATGTTATTGTCTCCTGCAGTTAAATGTGTCAAGTTCACTATCTCAGACAATTCCTCCAGGCCCTTTGGTGGTGAAAGAGAATTACAGGAGCTCAGAGTTGGAGGAAACTTGAGAGGTCATCTAGTCCAGCCTGGACCTAAGCTGGAATCCCCTTTGTAATGCCCCCCCCAACAAGGAGATATCCAGCTTTGACTCTTTCCATCACACTGGTATGGTCCCCAAATGGCCAATTAACTAAAGCAGGCACAAGAGTAGTGCCAGGAAGAATATAATAATATTAATCACAGTCCACATTAAGCACTTTATGGATTACAAAACACTTTACATGTTACCTTATTTGATCCTTACAACAATGCTGTAAGTGCTCTTCTCATTCCCGTTTTATAGATGAGGAAACTGAAGCTGAGAACGTGACTCGTCCAAAGTCACACAGCTGCTAAGTGTCTGAGGTGGAGCTTAAACCTAAGTCTTCCTGACTCGTGAAAATGGGTGTGTAGAAATAGGAGACGTAAGGCTGTGGGAACCCCACAACAGGGATTCCTTGTGTTTCTCCCTGCCATTGGACTTCTAGTGACCTGATAGCCTGAAAAGGGAGTGAGAATGGGAGTAGGAAGTTGTGTTTTTTGTGATTTCAGTTAGAGAAAGAACTTTGTCTCTGCTAAACTCCATATCTTTGTACTCTCCTCTTTGCACATGATAGGCAATGTATGAGTACATGAATAAATGCATCAAACCTGCCTCCAGTGCTTCCCCAAATTCCCAAATCCCAATGTATGCTACAGGGGGGCTTCCTCCCCAGGTTGACCTTGTAACAATTTCAGTGTTGGGCCTAAGGATGTCCATGCTCCAGAGAGACTGACAACTCAAATCAACTGAAATTGGAACAGATACTGGTACCACATACCAGCATAGCAGTTCAAGGACAAATACAGCATCTCTGAAGACAAGTCACCTTCGCACCGCAGGTAAGTGAGAGTAGGCAGCAGCTGTTGTCTTGGCATGTTGTTACCTGACACAGTCAGATCAAGTTTCTATACTGTAGAAAGGGAACAAATAACAAAAAGACTCAGCCTATTGAAGCCCATGCTCCTCCCAAAGCTGGAGTGGCGTCTACATTCCTTAGTTCTCAGAAACACTTTCGAAAGAACTGCCCCACAAATAACTCAAAGAAGGCACATTTCAGGGTGAGGAACTCCAAGAACAGATTCATACCTTAGCTTGCCTAGGAGAGGTTAGAGGAGAGGCCACTGGTCACAAGATAGGGGAAGAGAATAATAATAAGATTCTTTAATATTTTTTTCTCAATCACATGTAAAAACAATTTTTAGCATTCATGTTTTAAAAATTTTTGAGTTCCAAATTCTTTTCCTCTCTCCCTTCCCATTGAGAATGCAAACAATTTGATATGATTTATACATGTGCAGTCATGCAAACCATATTTCCATACTAGTCATGTTGTGAAAGAAAACACAGACCAAAATAAAAAGAAAGAAAAATAAAGTTTTAAAAAGTATACTTCAGTCTGCATTCTGACTCTATCAGTTCTAAAACTGACACCATCAGTTCTTTCTCCGGGATTTGATAGCATTTTTCCTCATAAGTCTTTTGGAATCATCTGGGATCATTGCATTGCTGAAAATAGCTTTAAATCATTCATAGTTGATCATTGTATAATATAGCTGTTACTGTGTACGATGTTTTCCTGGTTCTGCTCATTTCACTTTGCATCAATTCATGTAAGTCTTTCCAGGTTTTTCTGAGAGCATCTTGCTCATCTTTTCTTGTCATACAATAACATTCAATTATAATCATATACCACAATTTGTTCATCGATTCCTGATTGATGGGCATCCCCTCAATTTCCCATTCTTTGCCACAATAAAAAAAGATGCTGTAAATATTTTTGTGCATGTAGATCCTTTTCCTTTTTGTTTTTTATCTCTTTGGGCTACAGAACTGGTAGGGGTATTGCTAGGTCAAAGGGTATGCATAGTTTTATGGCCTTTTGACCTTAGTTCCAAATTGTTCTCCAGAATGATTGAATCAATTCACAACTCCACCAACAATGCATTTTCTTTAGTGTTTTTGTGCCTCTTTTCCCAAGGTGTCGACTCCTTTTTCTTACATCTCTCTCATTCCTTTCCCAATTTTTCCTTTACTTCTCTTATTTTATTTTTAAAATCCTTACTGAGATCTTCCAGGAATTCTTTTGTGCCCTGAGACCAATTCTCATTTTTTCTTGAGACTTTGGATATAGCAGTTTTGACTTTGTTGTCTTCTGAGTTTGCATTTTGATCTTCCCTGTCACTATAGTAGCTTTCTATGGTCAGGTTCTGTGTGTGTGTGTGTGTGTGTGTGTGTGTGTGTGTGTGTGTATGATTTGCTCATTTTCTAGTCTATTTCTTAACTTTTAACTTTATGTTAAAGTTGAACTGTGCTCCCAGGACACAGGGGACATTGTCCGAAGCTTCAGGGTTCTTTGTGCAGCTGTTTTCAGAACTAGTTCTGGGGGTCTGTAACTTTTCAGTTCTTCTGAGGTTGTATGACCTAAGGAAAGATGCGTTCACTACTCTCCTGGTTTGTGTTCTGGTCTGTGAGCAACCAAATCTACCCTGTAAATGTGACCAGGGTCCCTGATCTCCTGTGTTTACAAGCTCTGATGTATTAATACACCTCCTCACCCTGGGACTCTGATCTATATCCATTTATGGGAAATGCAACAGAATTCCGTACCCAGTGCCTGCAAAGGAACCCCTGTAATCTCCTTCTGGCCAGTTGTCCAGAGGATTATTCAGCCATCATCCCCGCCCCCCACCTTTCCCCGCCAAGGCCTGCTACTGTCTTGCACCCAGTTTGGGGCCTCACTGCTGCCTTATACTAGGGCAGCTTGCACTGGGCTGTGCTCCACTCTCATCCCAATGCAACAGACAAGCTATCTTGGGCTAGAAAAATTTGTTGGTTCTGCCCTTCAGAATTCATTTAGAGGTATTATTTTACAGTTGTTAAGAGGGGAGTTGGGGAGAGCTCAGGTGAGTCCCTGCCTTTTTTCTACCACCTTCAGCATTCATTTTTTAAAAATAAATTTTATTGATATCTTTTCTTTTTTATATCACCTACATTTCTCAATATACCATCCCCCTAACCTCTTCTGGAGAGCCTTATTTGGTAACAAAGAATTTTGAAAGAAAAAGTTTGGCAAAATTAACCAACACGCTGAAAAAGTTTGGTGCCTTATTCAGGATTCCATTTCCTTAGTCCTTTATTTCTAAAAGTAGTAGAGGGAAGTGCTCTCTCATATCTCTTTGTTGAGGCTGGAGTTGGCTCTGAAGCCAGAAATCTCTTAATTCAGGTTCAATATCAGAATGAAATTAAATACACAAAAGTCAAGGAATAGTTAACAAACATTATGAGGCCAGGACTTTATACTCTTAGGAGACCAGGAAGTTGTGTCAGGGAAGCTGGGGCCAATAAGGTCTCTGTCTCCTTTTAGGGAAATCTAATACTTCTTGCTGGAAGGAAGGAGGAGGAGTGGGTCTAGCCCGCATGGTTGGGGAAACATTGGTAGATATTCATCCTATAATGAGGGCCAAGTTTGTTCCCTATAATTCTGAAGCATTCAATTTCAATTGTTTCATGTTTGTCATTCTTTCGATCTATATTGTCATGATCATCAGTTCCGTTTACTTGTTTGCATCAGTGAATATAAGTCCTCCTGTACTCCTCTACATTCACCACATTCATCATTTCTGTGCAGTAATATTCCATTACATTCATGTTCTACAATTTTAAACCATTTTCCAATCAATGGGCATATACTTTATTTTCAGTTCTTTGTTACTACAAAAAGTACAGCTATAAATATTTCAGTATATATGGAGTCTTTCATTTTATCACTGACCTTCTTGAGTATGCCTAGCAGTGAGATTTCTGGGTCCAAAGAGTATGGACATCTTAGTCACTTTCTTCTTTTTTTTTTCAATTAACAAGCATTTATTTTCTCTCCCTCCCACTATCCTGCCCCAACCCAATAGAACAGAAAAAGAAAAGTAAAACCTTTATAGCTAATATGCATAGTCAGGAAAAGTAAATCCCCACATTCACCATGTTCAAAAATGTTATGTATCATTTTGCAACTTGAGTCTATCACTTCTTTGTGCAACATCATTATTCCTTTCACTCTTCATCACTTTGTACAAATCTTCCCAGTGTTCTCTGAAATATCCCTTTCATCATTTCTTCCAGCACTATAGTATTCTATTACATTCATATACTATCACCTGCCCAGCTATTTACCAGATGATGATTTTATCCACCTTTTTAGCATATTTCCAAATCATTTTCCAGAATTGGTTGGTTGGATCAAACACAGCTTCACCATAATCCTTCCAACACTGACTACCTTTTGTATCTTTATCAATTTGCTGGCTGTGAATTGGTTTGATTTTAATTTCTCTTAGTATAAATGATTTGGGACAGTTTCCCTATGTTATTAAGTAGTTTGTAAGGTTTGGGTTTTGGGGTTTCTCTTTTTTTGAGAACTGTATGTAAAAATCCTTTGATTACTCATCTATTGGAGAATATACCATTCATTTATATACTGCTGTAAACATTTGCAAAAAATTTCTCATTTGTTTTTCCACAAAAGTCATATGAAATAAATAGCATAAATATTTTGTTCCCATTTTATAGATGAGGAAAGTGAAGCTCACAGAGGCTGACTAACAAAGGTCACAATGACATTCAAGACCTTCTACAAACTGATATCAGCCTACTTTTCCAGACTTGTTTTGTATTATTTTCTCTTAACAAGGACTGTGTTTTGACCATTCTGGATTACTCTCCTCACATGTTGTTAACTCATACTTTGATACCCAACTCTGTGCCTTGCTCAGCTGGTTCCCTATGCCTGGAATACTCTGCCTCCTCCTTTTCACCTGCTGAAAGGCTACCCATCCTTTATCTTGTTCAGTTCCTTTCTATTACATGAAACTAATCTAATCTCTCCCACCAGTATTGGCAATGCCTTCTTTCCTCATATCTCACAAAGTACTTCATTTTGCACATCTTTAAGGTGTGTATGTAACAGCAAGCACCCCAGCACACCCAGGGCGGCTACTAGCACAGGTTCTTAGATCTGCTTTTCTAAAGGAAAGCAACTCAAAATGGGTTAACAATCTTACTTTAATTAATCAAATACCATTTACCTAGTTCAGGGGAAAAAGTCAGCGCCCTGAACTTCAGAGAATATAAACAGAAGTCACAAACAAACAGAAAAAC
>CM053581.1:319196682-319208415 GCA_028627135.1 Pseudochirops cupreus | reverse complement strand
GGCGCCACAGGCTCCACGTGACCACATTCAGCCTATTAGGGAACAGAGTATACTTCCAAATATCCAAAGGTCCTCAGAGTCACGTAGCCAGTTTAGCAAAGGGCCTAGGGGCAGGGAAGATCTTCAGATTCCCATAACAGTGTATAATGGAAAAAGATGTATTACACTGGTCTCTGTGTTTTGTTCTCCCTACTACACTGTTAGCTTCATTGAAGGCAGGAAATTTGTCTTAGCTAAACTTTTTTTTATTTTTCCTTTGTACATAGTAGGCACTTAATGAATGTGTTGAATGAATGCATAAGTGAATGAATGAAACAGTGGAGCCCAGTTCTCTTAATGCCAAGTTTTTTGGGGAGAGGGTCACTCTCTTAGCTGGAATACCCTCTTTTCTCATCTCTGTCTGGGAAGTTCTTATTCACCCTCTAAAGTAGCAGTTCTTACCCTGGGATCCATGATAGATTGCAAGTGGTCCATGATTTTATATTTTTTTAATATCTTGACAAGTCTACTTCAATATTTAGTTTCCTTTAAAATCCTCTATAATGTGCTTTATTTTATGCATTTAAAAATTATTCTGAGAAGGGATTCATAGGCTTTATCAGACAGCCAGAGGGGTCCATGGCACAGAAAAAGATAAAGATACTCCTGATCTGCATAATATCTAAGGTCCTTTCCAACTCTGCTTTTCTAAAATTTTACCATAGAATCATAGATCATACATTTAGAGCTGAGAGAGTTATCAGAGGTCGTTTGGTTCAATTCTTCTTCCCATTTTACAGATGAAGAAACTGACCCAGAAAAGTTAAATGATTTGTCAAAGGTCACACAGATAATAAATAACAGAGTCAAGAATTGAGTCAGATCCTCTGAGTCTATGTGCTGAAATGTTTCCAAGTGAGTAAGCAGAAATACAGGTGGGGTGGCTACAGGTGGATCTAGTCAAAGTTGGGAGCTGAAGGGGAAGGGCAGAGGTTATTAGAACCAGTCATCTTGATAGCTTTGTATTTCTCCTTTCCCAAGAACAGCAGTGGCATCCTTTGCCTCATTCATGGAGAGCCCAGGTTATTCTGTGAATTATTAATATCCTGCTTAATACTCTAGTCTCTAAGCGCTTCCCAAAGGCAGAGAAGTCCACAAGATTCTTTAGAGAGGCAGTGGAGAGTTAGTGTCAGGCACCTATTTCTCCAGCCCACAGTGAAATCCAGAGATGAGATGAGGATTGTCACAAATAGAGTGGTCTCCTCTAGGGCTTGGGTTAGAAGGTCCTGAAGTATAGCCTTTTCATATACTGTAGGTCTGTGCTTCTCTAGGCTTTATCTTCCTCCAATTTAGTCCAACCCAACAAGCATCTCTTGAGTCCCTACTAAGTGCCAGGCATTGTATTGGTGTTGGAAAAACAATCAAGGGGCTTACATTCTACTGAGGGCAGGGAGGAAGGATGGTGTTACAATATGTAAAATATATTCAAGGTAAATTGGGAAGGAGGAAGAGTATATTAACAACCAAGGGAATCAAGAAAGGTTTACTAGAAGAGAAATCATTTGCACTAAGCCTGGAAGGAAGCTAACCATTGTGAGAGGTAGAGGTAAAGAACTACCTCACAGGGTTATTAGAAGGGAGGATCAAATGAAATAATGCAAAACACTTTGTATCAATAAAGCACTGTATTAATGTAAGTATTATGATTTCTGTGCCAACATTGCTGGTTTGGCTTAGCCCTAAAAGGTTTAGAGATGAAAGAGACCTCAGAGACTAGATCATCCACCCCTTGTCATTTTCCAGATAAAGAAACTGAGCCCCATAGAGGGGAAGCAATTTGTTCAAGGGCACCTAAGTGAGCTGGGACTCTGTACCCGGGTTTCCTGACTCCCAAACTAGTGTCTTCTCATGGGAGTCCCAGGCAGTCAATCAATAAACATTTGTTAAGCACCTACTATGTGTTAGGTACTATGCTAAGTTGCTACTGGGGCAAACCTCAATTTCCCCTTCTTTTTGAAGATTGTTGGGCACCTGAAGAAGTTATGAGGGCTGCTCTCCAACCCAGAGGAAGCTGTGACATCTTCCCTGATGATGAGCAATCCGGTCCACAAATTGGAAACAATTGCCTTTCTTTTAAGAGTATTGGGAGAGAGCTGGGCTCGGTGTGAGGGAGGAAACAATGATGTCCTGGCACTTGGAAGAGAAAAGATCCTGAAGAACGCCTCTCTGATCATGGGAATGGAAGCCCGAAGTCTGCCTTTCAAGTTCATTGATGCGTATTAACATTTCCGAAAAGTCCCTTCCTTTGAAGTATATTAACAATTCATTCTTGCGGTTCTTTAACCCAAGGCTGGATGATAGTGAAGTTCCTCAGATTTCATAGTAATCCTTGGAGACATTTTGACATTCAGATTGTCACTGCTAGCGTGGGCTGCGATGGAATTAATTGACATGGATGAAACCCTCAATTTCTGAGGGCTGTGCAATAAAATAAAGGTTATTGTATTATTGCTAATTCTACCACTAATGATAAAAGTGTTAAGGATTGTAACCACAATATGGTATTAATAACAGGTGCTTAACTTTATTTCTTCGGAAAACCTCACCAACTGGAGGGAATGCAGTTCTGTGGGCTGTAAAGTAAATTTTTGTAAATCGAAGCTATTTTCCCAATTGAACTCACTGTAAAATGGGAAGGAGCTATATTTCCCTAAGGGAAAAATCTTCAATAGCCAGAATTGAAAATCCTCGGCGAGGAGGTAATTAAAGTTTTGCCACACAAGCCTATAGTATGATGGATTCTATAGTAATGGGAAGGCTTTTGTCAATTCCCCCTTCTCTAGGATCTCCCTTGTATTATTGCCTTCTCACCACCCCCCTCTAACTCCAATCCTCAGACCACTAGGATTTCTTCTATGTTAGAGAAGAGGACAGAAGAAAGAGGCAAGTGTAGGTTAGTAGGAAAAGGAGAGGAAATCAGAGTCAAAGAAGACCTTGGTTCAAATCCTTGCTCTACTAATTACTAAATCCATGATCCTAGCCAAGAAACTTAGTTTCTGTGAGCTTCATCTTCCTCATCTGTAAAATGGGGATGATAACCTTTGTATTAACTACATCCCAAGGGTATATTATGATGAAATCACTTAGCAAGATACCATATAAATCTGAGTTATCAATAAAATAGAATCTTGGAACTAGTAGGGATCTTAAGAAATCATTTAGTCCAGTGGTGTCAAGCTAAAAAAAAATGGGGGCCACTAAATTGTAAAAAATAATTTCTGCAGGACACACATTGACCTAGAAAACCACATATTAACATTATCTATGGTTTTTTAATTTTGTAAAATATTTCCCAATTACATTTTAATCTGGTTCAGGCCTCACTTGGCGATATTGTGGGTGATATGCAACCCTTGGGCCAATGTATTATACCTCTGAGTCCACCCCTTTTCTCTCCCCATTTTATTGACAAAGCCTACAGAGGAGGAATGACCTGCCCAATATCACACATCTCGAGGCAGAACCTGGACTTGAACGCACTTCTGGCTTCGTATTCCTACTCCTGGAATTCTGCTCTTCTCCTTCTCTGATCGGCATATTTGAAGTGTCAGATAAGGACAGTGGGCCACTCTAAACTAGGTGTCAGCAGACCTAGATTTTGATACTTGTTCTGCAGCTATCTACAGCACAACTTTAAACAAGTCCCATTTCTTCTGTGCCTTAGTCTCCTTATTTACAAAATAAGATAATAATATTTGTCTTGAAGACAAGATAAAATGAAATAATGATTCCAAAATACTATATAGCCCAGCCCAAACTACCTTAATTTTTGATGGTCACCTTCAGTAAGATGAAGCAGTTACCCACTTTAGCAGGAATATATATTGATGAATATCGCTCGTGATAAAACCTCCTACCCACCTCCAGAGAGAGAACTGACAAGTTCTGAGTACGGATTGAGGCGTACTTTTTTCCATTTACTTTATTTTTCTTGTTTGTTTGCTTTGTTTTGTTTTTTTGCAACATGGCTAATATGGAAATATGTTTTGCATGATTTCACATGTACAATTGATATTATCCTTGCCTTCTCAATGAGTGTGGGAGGAACTGGATGAAGGCAGATACTTTGAAACTCAAAGTTTAAAAAAAATTAGTGTTAAAATAAAGTTAGAAAAAAAGAAGAAAATGAGAAGCCCCATGTTCAAGCCCTGATTCTTACTGTAGAGCAGAGTCCTATGTATACAGTTGGTGCACAATAAGTGCTTCTTGATTGTTGATGCAAACAAGCTGGGGAAGTGGACTGGATGGACAAGTCACTTAAGCTCTCAGTACTCTCAGACAAAATCTCCAAGACAAATTGAGTCAGTGGAAGGAAATTTCAGAGCTGAAGTTACTCACACTGGTGAAATTATAAACCTGAATTAAACAGACATATGTGTACATACATGTGAAATATGTCAAATATATTTGAAATCTATATTTGTTTGTATATATATATATATATACATATATATGAAATATATGTCAGAATGTTTGGCATTCTGTAAAAATGAGTTTATTTAAAATGAAGGACAGGAGCATTCACTTTTCAAATAATCATAGCTCTTTCATCAGTTCTAAAAGTTGCCTTTCAGGAACTTATCTTCCCTATCTGCACTACCTGGTGTTTATCCCCTAGGGGTGACACTGACCCCTCACTGCCCCTCCTGGGGACCACCCTAGTTCCAGAGGTTCAGATGTGTTTTGGAGAGGACAATCAAACCAAGAAGGACTTTCTTTCAGAGTAACCCTGAAAACACTGTGGACTCCCAAGTCCCTGGGCTTCATGATTAATCTGTTTCCCTGGGTCTAATTTTGGGACAAAAGTTGGGCAATGGTAAGGTAAGGAGTCATGTTTAGCACTCCACTCTCCTCCCTGGCATCCAACACTACAGTTCTGTTCCTCAGTGTCTGTCTCTTCAGCTTAGTGAAATAATACAACAAATCTTGGAATACTTTTCATCATGCCAAAGGCAACCGAAGTTCTTTAAATTTGCTAGAAGCATTTTGTCGGGGATGCAGCAAAGTCTTAAATTCAAAGGTCAATAAATGTTGATAAATAGCACCATTAAAAATGTATGATTACACTGACAATTGGTAACAGTAATCTTTCTACTTACCCGCCCACCTTAATTCCCAGTGTTGCAACTATTTTTTTATCTTATTTTTATTGATATCTCTAGTTTTTACATCACTTTTATTTCCCTATATCTCTCTCCCCCATCCAATCCTACCCAGCGAGTCTCCTTTGTAACAAAGGATAAAAAAGAAAGAGGAGGAAAAACAGCTCAACAAAACCAGCACATTGGCTCAACTTGACAGTATGTATTGCATAGTACATACTTCTGCAGTAGCACTTTCCCTCTGCCCCACCCCCACCCATGTGTAAATGCCCTCACACAAATACACACACACACACACACACACACACACACACACACCCCTTTCACAAGAAGGGAGGGAGATATGTTTTCTCAACTACTGCTCAGCCACAGTTGGCTGCAACAATTACACAGCATTAAGTTCCAGGTTGTTGCTGTTTTTTTGTTCTTTTCATTTATACCGTTGTTTTGTATATATTATTATCCTGGTTCTGCTTGGGTTTATTTCACTCTTCATCAGTTCACAAAGCCTTCCCAGGATTCACTGAATTCTTTGCATTTGTTAGTTTCTTTCAACACAATGGTACATTATTACATTCACATAATATAATTTGTTTCTTTATCCGTGGCTATCTATTTTGCTTCTAGTTCCTTGCCATTACAAAAAGTATACAACAGCTTTAAAAGATCAACGACTCAGAATCAGGAGGTACCCCAGTGATCACTTAGTTCAACTGCCCTCATTTTAAAGATGGAGATTTCCAAATTCTATGTATGCAGCTCTGACCTCTCTCCTGAGCTTTTTGGGCTTCTCAGAATGGATGTTTCATAGAGATCTCGAACTCAACCTATCCAAAACAGAACTCATTATCTTTTCCTCAAAACCCTTCCTTCTTATCAGCTTTACAGTTATTGTCAAGGGCACCATCATCCTTCCAGCCACCCAGGTTTAAAACCTTGGTGTCACCCTCAAGTCCTCACTCTCACTTATCCCATGTATCCAAGCCATTATCAAATCTTGTTTTTACCTTCATATCTCTTGTATACATCCCTTTCTCTTTACTCACATGGTCACCATCCTAGTACAGGACCTAATCACTTTTCAGCTGCAAAAGCCTATTAGCCGGACTCCCTGCCTCCAGTCTCTCCCAATTCCAGTTCATCTTTCACTCAGCTGCCGAAGCAATTTTCCTAAAGTTCAGGTCTGACCTTGTTACTCCCTCTTACTCTATAAACTCCAGTGGCTCCCTATTACCTCTAGGATCACATATAAACTCTTCTGTTTGGCATTTAAAGCTCTTCACAGCATGGCTCCTTCCTACCTATCTGGTCTTCCTATACTTTACTCTTCTCTACAAGTTCTCTGATCAGCTACACTTGTTTACTTGCCCCTCCTCACACTGTGCACATCTCCTGACTTCATGCCTTTGTACAAGTGTTCTCCCTCCCCACCTCCTCCAGCATTTCTAACCTCCTTCAAGTCTTTTGTCTATGAAGTCTCATTTTGTGCAGGGGACTCTCCCCTGTTTTCCACCCTTTCTCCCTGCTAGATGCCCCCTCTGAGATGACCTTCTATCTACGCTGTGTATGATATGTGCAGAGTTATTTGCATGTTTTCTTCCCCAAACTTCTTGAGGCAGGAACTGGGTTTCTTCCTGCACCCAGAACTAAGCATGATGACTGGCCCATAGTAAATGCTTCATAAGCTGGTTGACTGATGGATTAACTAAATCATTAGTTTTATGTAAATGAGGTTGAATTAGATCAAATGAGGCCATCTATTTAAAATAGGATGATAACCTTATAATTAAGTTTCCCTTTGATTGTCCGCCCCATTCAAATGTGACTTGTTGAGGGCAAGAACTGTGTTTTTGCCTTTCTTTCTGTCCCCAGTATTTAGCACAGTGATTTAAAAATATATGTACATATTTTTTCAACTAATAAGTAGTTATTTTCTCTCTTTTCCACATCACCCTTCCCCCCCCCCCCCCGCCATTGGAAAAAAAGAAAAAGAAAACTCTTGTAACAAATATACATAGTGAGGTGAACCAGATTCCCTCATCGGCCAAGCCCCAAAATGTGTGTTTCCTTCTGTCAGGAGACGTGCAACTTGCTTCATCCTTGGTCCTCTGCAACCAGGGGCCATCACATTGATGAGAGTGCTCAGGTCTTTCAAAGCGGTTTTTCTTGATAATGTTGTTATTATCACTTAAATTGTTCTCCAGGTTCTACTCACTTTATTCTTTATCAGTTTATACATCCGCCTAAATTTCTCTGAAAATGTCCCAGTCATCATTTCTTAAAATGCAATTGTATTCCATTACACTCATATACGACCGTAAGTGCCTAGTAAATGCTTCTCAACTGACTGACTGAGAAAAGTGAAAGGTGGAGGGACTTGCCCAGAGTCACAGAGCTAATAAGTGAGTGACAGAGCCAAGACTCAAGCCTGGGTCCTCTGACTCCATTGCACTCTGCCACCTGTCTTTTCATGTAATTCACACAGGCTCAGTGCTCTGGGAAGAGCCAATGAAAAATGTCACTATTTTGTAAACTTACTCAAACCCGTAGTTCTTCTAGTTGGAGGTCTAACTGCATGTTGAATTTGAAATGTTAAAGCTTCAATCACTGAAAAATGTTGTAACTGTATTTCAGACAGGGAAATTGTATTCAGGATGGCCCTATGCATTTAACCTCAGAATAGCAAGAGATAGGCTCAAAATTTCCCCGGCAAATGAAAATCATTTAGAATTGAGATTGAATATGGATAGTTACTGTTTAGAGGAAAAATGGACATTTTTAGGAGCAGATACTGGTTTTGGTTCTATGCTGGGCTTCTAACATATAGATAAAGATATTCATTGTGACATGTAGCAGTTATTTTTATGGTTTTATTATTTTTCATTGTTTTTTTTTTTACCCTCATGGCAGCTTTGCAAGGTAAGAGGTATTAATATTATTGACAGAAAAAGAAACTGAGGATCAGAAAAGTAGGGTACCTTGCCCAAGATGACAGAGCTAATTAAGAACAGGCCAACACTTGAACCTACTCTGTACCATTCAATTCATTTCAATAAACATTTATTAAGCACCTACTATGTGCAAGGCATTGTGCTAAGGATACTAAAAGAGGCAAAATACAGTCCCTGCCCTCAAGGAGCTTACAATCTAATTGGGGAGACAACATGTAAACAAATATATACAAAGCAAGCTATGTAACAGGAAATAATTAACCAAGGTAACACTAGAATTAAGTGAGGTTAAGGAAGGCTTTTTGTGGAAGGTAGTATTTTAGTTGGGACTTAAAGGAAGCCAGGGAGGTCAGTAGCCTTCTCACAAAGTTTATACTGTTCTTTTCTCATGAAGAATTTCATTAGCTAAATAGAATGAGTATTATTACCCCTACTTTACAAGTAAGGAAATTGAGGGGCAGCTAGGTGGCACAGTGAATAGAGCACCAGCCCTGGAGTCAGGAAGACCTGAGTTCAAATATGACCTCAGACACTTGACTCAACTTACTACTTGTGTCACTTAATCCCAATGGCCTTGACTTCCCCCCTCCAAAAAAATCCCCCAATTCCCCAAAAAACAAGTAAAGAAATTGAGACCCCAAAAGATTTTGCAATGATTTGTTCACAGTTGCATTGCTGATGTTAGTGCCAGAACTCAAACCCAAGTCCCCTGATGCTAAGTCCAGTGCTTATCCACTCTCCTAAACCATAGCAGGTAGGATTTAGGTTAGATTTAAAGAAGTTCCTGACTAGGGAGGTCATTGGATTCTACCATGCAGTACCAAGGGAGATTTTCAAGACTCTAGTTCTGATGGGGTTTAATTAGTTGGTTTTCATTAGTTCCAGTCCTCTACAACTGTGAAGTGTTTCTCTGGCACCTTCCCTTTTCCTCCCATCCCTTCTGCTCCCCACCCTTTCAGACTGCCCCTACCTCCCAGAGTTCCAGGAAAATTGATCTGATAAATTAATTCACACTGAGGTGTTAGGGATGTAATATCCTAACATTCCCAAGAGCATTTGCATTTTAAAAGAGGAACCTGTAGGGAGGAGTGAGCTATTGCTTAGCCCAAAGGAATGAATGAGATTTTAGGCACAAGCACAAGTAATATTTTCATGGGGGGGGGGAGCTTTCCTATGACCTTTTAATCACACAATAGATGTTCTTCAGTTACTCTACCTACTCATAAGAATTGAAGTGTGATAACTTCATTTATATATTTAGCAAAAAAATTCCAAATACTAAAGTGTGCAGGGCTCTGATTTTTTTTTTAAAGGGCATTCTGATACATAGGAAAATCCTCTTTCAGTAAAGGAATGTGAGGCAGGGCAGAACTGTCAGAGTACACTGTGTCCATGCCCCACTGTTTTCTCTTCACCCCCTACATTTTTATCTGAATAGCATCAGATTTTACACTTACACTTCCATGTCATGCTTTACCATGGCTTAGACATAGCCAGGAGTTATCTAAAGCTATGACAGCATAGCATAAACTCTGACAGGTTCTACCAAACTAGAAAAGTTTCAAACATGGGCTTTTACTGTCCAAGGATCAGGCTATCTAAAAATAGAAAGAAGTATTAGAAGTTTGGCCATCAGATAATAGAGAGAATTCACATATAAAAATATGAATCCTTGAAGAAGTATCAAACATATGATTTCATTATTTCATTGGACATCTAGGCCTTCATGGTATAGAGAACAGAGTACTATACTTAGGATTAGAAAGACCTGGGTCACATCTCATCTTGACACTTAGGAGCAATATGGCCACAGGCAAGTTGTTTAAGCTTCCCCAAATTCAGTTTTCTCATCTGTAAAATGAAGGAGGTTAGGATTTGGACTATGTAGCTTCTAGGTCCCTTCCAGCTCTAAATTTATGATCCTATGATGTCAACAGTGGCAGCCTGGGAAGAGTAATAGAGAGGAAGGAAGATTAAGGAAGGAGGGAGGGGAGTCATGTTAGCCAGTCTGAGCAGCTAATTAAGGTCTTGGGTTGTTGTTGCTGTTGTTGTTTTTAACACTAGATGGTCACCCACAACCTTTCTTTATTCCTTTCCCCCCAGGCTGTCTCCTTGAGTTCTTACTGCTCCCACATTGAGGGTCAGCCTTTCTTCTATTTTCCAGATGCTAGGGTACTCCTCTCCTCTCCTCTGCTCCCCTCTTCTTCCCTCCCATCTTCTTCCGTCTCCTCCCCTGGATCTGGGCCAACATCCATCAGGATGGTAGAAGATAAGGAGGAGGGAATGAGGAGGGAAAGGAAGATTCCTTGAGCTAATGACCTAGTCTTTGTTGATGCCAATTACCTTTTCAGTCTGCTGCAGGCAACAGAAACCAAGAGACTTCTGCAACCCCATCAGAATATGGATCTGATTGAGAAGAGCGTGGAACTTCTCTGCTCAGAATGCAGCATTGCAGACAGAGAGGAGTGTGTATCTGTCACTGAATAAATCTGAAACAGATTTCATCAAGGTAGAATGGAGCCTAGAAGCTGTGCTTGATGACGTGGAACAGAGAAAAGGGAAATGGGAGAGAGACCGACTGTGAATGCCTGGTGATTCCTGACTGTCTGTGGTGGAAAAGGGACAAACCTTGATTTAGGCTTTATGTAGAAGTGGGCATTACAACAGGTCTTCTGCACTTTGTCACTAACCACCAAGCTGCTTTAATAATGAATAAAGTTTAAAAAATGAATAAAGTGCTGGACCTGACTGTAGCTCCAATCCTGCCTCAGACACTCACTAGCTGTGCCACTTAGGGCAAGTCTCTCTTTCAGTATCAGTTCCTTCCTCTATAAAATGGGGGTGATGGGGATAATAATAGAGTCTGCCTCCCAGGGTTGTTGTAAGGATCAAATAACATTATATACATAAAGTGCTTTGCAAACATTAGAACAATACATAAAAGTTATTATTGGATCTGGTGAATTGGAAACTATGGTCCTTGAATTAGGAATATAAAGGGAAGTCTAGCCTCTGACAGTCTTAAGCCAGGAAATGCTCTGTAGGCATATCATCAGGGGATGGTGAGTTCATGCCTCATCCGTTGCAGGACTCAGTGTCCCAGAGCCCCTAGGGTTTGTTCTTTCCCTGTGATCCCCTAATAACCTTTTTATCTCCCCTGGGTCAGAGGAGAAGTACAGGCAGAAGGTGGGAAATGTCATCATCACCACATCCACAGCTTCCCCTTTGGATTCAAACAAATCATGGTTTCTATCTTAGCTCTCAGTGGCTGATGAGCTTGCTTGCTTTTCCTCCCTTTCCCTCCCTCCTCTTCTCCCAGCCTGTTTCTGTGCCTCCTCCCCTTGCCTCTTCACTCCCATCCCAGAGCAGTCTCTGCTCCCCTGACACCTCCCCAACCCTGATCACTTTGCCAGGGTGGTATGCTATCTACGTTGGAGATGGGTTTTAACTCAGCAAAGAGTTCCCCTGAGCTTATCCCTAATTACCCAGGAAGGCAAGCTGAAGAAGAGCCACATGGTAGTGGCGCCTGAGAATTTGGTCTGACAGCAATTGATGTCCATGACTGTCCACTGCCGTGTGGCAGTTTCTCTCTCTCTCTCTCTCTCTCTCTCTCTCTCTCTCTCTCTCTCTCTCTCTCTCTC
>CM053581.1:319181794-319196582 GCA_028627135.1 Pseudochirops cupreus | reverse complement strand
CCACCGCCAATCACCACCAGGACTCCTGAATCGGGGGAAATAATGCTGTGGGCATGAACCTGACATCGTGTTTGCTTTCACTATATCCGCTTAATGGTGTCCCCGGGGCCAGCAGGAAGGACTGTGGAGAGGGGGTGGCTAGCGGCTGGCTCTCTGGATCTCAGCAGGCACTCCCCAGAAGCAGAGGAAACAGGGGGCAGAGAGCAGGCTCCCCATTTGAAGGATGGTCTCTCATTCAGACTGGGCTTGATGTAGGGGGTTTTTATTCTTGCACATTCTCCACTGCTGTTTCTGCAGAGAACAGTTCCCTGATGCCCAGTGGTGCATTAGCAGCTAATGCAGATGGATTCATTAGCAGTTCTGACTCAAGCAGCCCAGCACCTCCACAGGCTGATCCCTAACTGCTAGGACTAATAATAATAACAATTCACACATATAGTTTTAAGCTTTATAAAGTTTTTTTGCTCATAATAACCTTATGGGGCTGTGTAATTTATATTATTCTCATTTTACAAATGAGGAAACTGAGGCTCCCAGAGGTTAAGTGACTTGCCCGAGGTCACACAGCTAGCCCAAATCCAAAACCATTTTCCCAACTCCAAATCCAATCCTCTTGCCACTACTTCATAGTGGAAGATCTGGGGGAGGGAGGCTCAGGAGCCAGGGAGAAGGTGAAGCCAAGACATCTGGGGGTGGAAGATCAGAAAACAAGGGATTTGAGACTGGAGGATCATGATACAGGAGATTTGGAGAGGGAGGATCAGGACACAGGGGATTTGGGGGTGGAGGATCATGACACAGAGGATTTCAGCTCCTCTTGTTCATCAGAGGAGCCAGCTGCCTTTTAACCCAGCTCTGCTCTTCCCCCAAAGGTCAAGGTGCAGTGACTCCCTCCCTTTCCATGCCCCTCTGCCGGAGGCTCATTGTGGGATGGGGACATGAAGAGAGAGAGAAACTCGGCTCTTTACTCCCCTCATTAGAGCAAGTCTTCCTTCTCTGCCAGCAGCCTTGACAGGAGAGGTGTCAGTGACAAGGTGCTGACTTGTCACCTACTTAGCCAAGGGAAAGAGTGGGAGTAGAAGAGTCACCTAAGTCAATAAGCATCCTCCATAAAGCTTTCCCAGACCACTCCAGTCTCCAGGGATCTTTCTCTCTTCTCTGAACTCCTACAGCATTTGCTGTCTATGACACCCAACTTGGCTTTTAATTCTACAAAGCCTTTCTTCTTCAGTATTAATTTAATGCCATCTACCCAACAAGAGTGGAAACTCCTTGAGGACAGGGATCTTTTGTAGCACATCCCTTGTTTCCCCCATAGCACCTGGGCCTTCATGGTATACATTTTACACTGTTTACATAACAAGTAAATAAATGAATAAATAAGTAAATATTGTTTTATTGCTTAAGTTCTGAGTTCCTAAACTTGGGGTTCACTTTTCTGTGTTCCAGATCTGGTGTATGCATATTGTTTGTGTGTGTGTGTGTATATATACAAGAATATAATACAAATTATATGATATATTTGAAGTGTTTTGCAAACTCTAAAACACTATGTAAATGCCAGGTATCATTATTTGGCCCAAAGCACTGCATTGCATGATATAGCAGCAAGGGCAACTGAATTCAAAGCCAGAGAACCTGGTCTTGAATTCCATTCCTGCTCCTTACTGTGTGACTTCATGCAAGTCACTTAATTGTCCTCAGTTCCCTCAGTTTTAAAATGAGGGGATTAGATTAGATGATGTCTGAGGCTTTTTCCTGCTGCAAAATACAACTATCCTTTCTGATACCTTATGTCTCAGGAAGCCCTTAGAGAAGGGTAAAGGTTGTAGCTTCCATAGGAATGTCTGACATCTAACCTAGAGTGGCTCCTCAGGACTCATCATCTGTCTGACCAGCTGTCTTACTGAGCTCAATATGGATGGATAAGGTCAGCTTGGGTGTATGCTGGGAATGAGTGTGTCCTCTTGCAAAAGGAAACTAGGATTGTTCAGGACCTTGGTCAGCACCCAGGAAGGTAACTTGATCTTTTTCTCCCTCTGTATTACCAATCTCTTTTCCCAGTCCACACCAACTATTTCCCACTGAGTGCAGGTTTTGCTGGTGGGGGGCCACAACATACATTTCAGTCTGAAATGGCAATGATCTTGTCAGGAGCGGGGGGGGGAGGGGGGGTGGCCCTTGAAAACTGATTGAAAAAGACCTAAGTGATGGAAGCATGAAGGTCTGGTTTTGTGAAGAGGTTGATGTTCAAAGGAATTGGTCTATGGCACCAAAACTTTTGAGGAAGACATGCAGGAAGAAAAACCCTACCTGTTCTTCCCCATAACCAGTATAGGTATGGTCTCTCCATCCCCCAATTCCCAAAGTTTTCACTGACTGACCACCAAGCCTGGAATGTTTTCCCTCCTCATCTCTGTCTCCTGGCTTCCCTGTCTTCCTGAAGGAAGTCTCAGTGAAAGTCCTACAAAACCTTTCCTAGTTCTTCTTAATCTCTGAGACTACCCTCAAGTCTCCTTGCATATCTTTTGTACATTATTGTTTTTATATTGTCTCTCATATTAGACTGTGAACTCCTTGAGAACAAAAGCTGTGTTTTGTGGTCGTTGAGGTTTTGTTTTGTTTTGTTTTTGGCCTTTCTTAGTACAGTGCCTGGCACACAATAGGTATTTAGTAAAGACTAGCTGACTATGAAAAAAATGTGAGAAAAAAGAAAGATTGTTCATCCTCTTCGTTAACCCAAAGTTTCATGGAGAAAGCAGAGTCCCTGTCCTCTGGGAATTCCTAGGCTGATGAGGGGATCATGAAACTACAACCACCACCACCACCTCTGCAGCTCAGTACAATGCACTTAGAGGACTTCATAAGTGTTTGTTGAATGGAATTGCAAGCTGAATGGGAGGGAGGAGTGGAGAAACAAGATCTCTCTGTAACTCCCAAAGGAAAGCCACTTCCTTGGGAATGTAGACACCCCAGCCTCTCCTCTCCCTTTTCTAGAATGTGGCCCCATGTCTGTTTCTCCTTGATGCATATTGGCCTCACTTCAAGCTCTCCAGAGGGATTTCCTTTTCCCCTTACTCAGTCTCTCTTTTCCTGTTAGTTTCCTCCTCCCCCAAATCCCACATACCCCTCTCTTTCTGGCTTAGTCTGTCCTTTCCTTTCCTTGTCCCCTCTCCACACCATTTCTCCATTATTTCCCTCCTGCTCTCCAGTATTTTAGGTGGACAAAACTTTTGAGCTTTATTGCTAGGAGGAGCCTGCAGGCTAATAGCACCTTGAGCTCTGTAGCACTTTCTCTTCCAAAGAATTCTTACAAGCAATTAATTAACCTCATCAAGTCCTTTATGGGAAGAAAGAGGGCAGAAGAGAGCTTGATACACCCTGTCCCTTAAGGGCTATTCTAGTGGATATGAAGCCATTCCCGGGAAACCTCATGGTCACTGACTCTGCTGCTGACAATTATTTCTTAGGACAGGCTAGATTGACTGGACAATAGAGTATGTAAAGGGGAGTGATCTTTACTAAGATGGCAAAGGTAAGTTGTGTCCAGTGACTAGAAAGATGGTTCAATAATAGGGAATATGGAATAGTGGGATGGGTTGGGTCTGGAAAGGGGGAGAGGGTGGGGGGGAAGATAATGATCTCTGTTTTGAACATGTTGAGTTTGAAATGCCTATGGGACATCCAGTTGGAAATGTCTAATAGGCTTGTGGTATTTTATGACTAGGCTTGGGTCAGGAAGACCTAGGTTCAAGTACTACCTTTGAACCTTACATTTAGTAACTGTGACTCAAGGCAAACCCTTAATCTCCACGTGCCTCAGGCAACTCCCTAGTGCAAATCTACAAAGTCTTAGCTTGTGATTTTGTGATCTGATGCAGGCAGATCACTTAGTTAACAAAAGCACAGATTCTAATTATGAGACACAGAGCTGCATGGAAGTTGAGAGACGAATATTGTGGCTAAGTGAGAAACATACAAAGGATTCAAGTATGAGTAGGGGCCACAATGGTGACTTTGTTTTGCAGGCAGAGTGGACAGATATTTGTAAGAATAAGAAGACTTTGGGGAGGCTAGGTGGCGCAGTGAATAGAGCACCAGCTCTGGAGTCAGGAGGACCTGAGTTCAAATTCAGCCTCAGACACTTAACACTTACTAGCCGTGTAACTTTGGGCAAGTCACTTAACCCCAATTGCCCTGCCTTCCCCCCTCCAAAAAGAAAAAAAGAAGACTTTGGGTTGGGTTAGATTTGAACTAATGGAAGATAAAGAACAGTAGTTCCTGCATCATTCATTCTTTCATTTGACAAATACGTGCTAAATGCCTCTCCAATGTGCCACGCATAGTATTAGGCCCATGGGGAGATACAGAGTTTGTTAAGACAATCTATGATGATCTCATAAAGCTTACAGTCTAGTAGCAGGGTGAGAAACACAGGTGATTGTAATACACAAATAATGAGTGATAAAGGACTATTTTTGCCTTTCTTTGTGTTCCTAGCTCTCCCCACAGTGTCTGACACATTGTAAGTGCCTAATAAATGCTTGCTGAGTGATTAATAAGTGTATTAGAGATTGTAAAACATGTGTCTGAGAGGGCAGGTTATTACTGACTGGTTCCTGATTAAAGGCAGCTTCCTGAAGTGGATAGGCTTTGAGTTGTGCTTTAAAGGGTGAGTAGGAATTTAGCCAGCAGTTAGATGAAGGGAGGACATTCCATGCACAAGTCTGTGAGAGGTGAGAAAAGGCACAGACAAAAGACAAGGAAGTGTTTATTCAGGGGAGAGAGTAGAACAGTTTGACAGGAGTCAAAAATGGGTCCCACACTGTTTGAAATATTGGTTTTTATGTGACAGATTCTTGTACAGTGATGAACTCTTCCTCTCTATTTCCCCTCCCAAAAGGACCCCTTCCAGAGATGAAACCATAGGAAGAGGCAAGGTAAAGAAATAATCTTTGCATACATCAACTCAGAACTCAGCTGTGTGACCACAGAAATAGTTCATTGGACCAGCATGTGAAGCTAGGCAGACACTGGGCAGGTAGCCAGGCTTCTGGACTCAATGTCTTTTGGTTGGATAGGAAATTGTCCATTTGTCCCTCCATGTATCAGGTATAGATTGGTTGGGGTGTATGGGGTTTTGAGGGAGGTCTGTCACCTCTGGTGTGAAGGCTTGCTGAGTCCTTTTCAGGGCTGCTCATCCACCTTAGGTGTCTACATTCACCCAATTCTCATCAGTGGTTCCATGAAGCTGCAGCATGTGCAGTGACCACACCCTGCAATCTTGGCAGACAGGTTAATCCTGGTTGAGGGGAATTGACAAGCCTCAAGCCTGTCAGTTAATTAGGGGGATATCTACCAAGCTTGTGAAAACTTTCTCCAGTGGAATGAGGCGGATGAGAACAATTTGTTCCAATGTCCATGAAGGTGCCTGAAGCAGGCTTTGTGGAGTAATTAGAGCTTGGTCAGACATCAAAGATGCCAAGGTTATCCACTGCATCCCGAGCCATCAGTCATCTTGACTTTTGTCCTGCCACTGGACTTTGATGACCAGAAAGAGAGAGTGAGGCTGAAGACTGCCCAACTCTGCCTCACTTAAATTCAATTCACATGCAAGTCAAGGCATCATCTGTGATGTCATTGGTCCTCTTCAAAAAACAAAGTACCAACAGCAACAACAATAGATCTATCCTTCCATAAAAATGAAACTGCATAATTTCCTCTATGTCAGATATTGTATAAAACCATCTTGTTTCATGAGATTCTATTTTGTTGCCAATGCCCCAAAGATGAAACCATAACATGATATTCAAGGTCTTTTTCATCTTCCAATGAGTTCAAAGCACTTTCCAGAGCCTCTTTCCAGAGCCCGAACCAAAAGCTGGCAAGGAAAGTAGGAAGCAAAAAAGAGTTAATGCTACTCAAAGAACCTGATCTTTTGCATTTCCTGACATTCTTGGATTTGGCATTTACAACCTCAGGGTTCTATTCAGAGGAGGCCTTTTGCATTTGATGTAAATATTATGGTGATGAGAGACGACACAGAAAATACTCTGTAGGAAATTTAAATCCACACCCACCAGGCTGGGAATCTTTCCACCGCTCCAGGTTGTTTCTCTGCTGGATTGATTCCTTAGTGCTCTTTGGTTAACCCAGAAAAGGTCTCCTCTGCCCTCCAGCAGAGAGATCCAAAGCTCTCTGCATTGTATCTTCAATTTACAGATGTGTATCCCTCACTTCTCTGGAGCATTCTAGCCTCCTGGTGAGAATCCAAATTGGAGAAACAACAACAACCTCTCCTCAGAGTGGACAACACCTTTGATGCTAACCCAGGAGTGACACAGACAGAGCTGTCACTGACAATACTTTGGGCCTAAGATGGGGAAGAAGGAGGGACTGGGGCTCCAAACCTTCAGAGAAGTGTGAAGTTCTGGGTATTCTAATATTTTTAAAAGTACTTCCTCCAATGGGAAATAACAGCATGTAAATAACTATGCATATACAAGATACAACATAAAGAAAGGTAATCTCAGAAGGAAGGCATTGGCTGGGAGCAAAGAAAAGGCATCTATAGAAGAGGAGATGGCTTGGGTATGTGGAGTGAGTAAGAGTGAGGAGTCTTGGCTAAAAATGATGTTGCAAGCCTGGATAACTATAACCTGGAAAGATATAGTACTCGTAATAATAATAGGAAAGTTGGGAAGAGGAGAAAGTTTGGGAGGGAAAGATAGGTAATTCTAGTTTGGACATGTAGCATTTGGGATGCCTACAGGACATCTATTTTGAAATGTCTGACAAGCAGTTGATGATGTGGGATTGGGACTCAGGAGAGAGACTAGGGTTATGTATAGATCTGGTAATTATCAGCATAGAAATGATAACTGAAATTCACGTGAATTGAGATTGCCAAGGGATAGAGCACAAAAGGAAAAGAGATTGATAGTGTAGAGTTAAACTGACTCACCAAAGGATGGAGATAGGAAAGAGAGGAGAATGTAGTTAAAGCAGAGGTGATGACCCGGGAATGAATTAGAGAGCTAAAAAGCACAGGAAAATATGGAATTTTAAGAGATTATAACAAATGACAGGTCAAATGAATAGTACAGATAGTAAGACATTTTTAAAAGGAGTTTTCGTTGACATATTTTGTTTTTACATCACCTAGATTTTCTTCAGTATACCTCTCATCTCCAAGAGAGCAATCCCTTGTAAAAAGTATTTTTAAACAAAGAAAGAGGTGAGGAAAAGGAAAAAATTTCATAAAACTGCTCGATATGTAAAAAAAAAAATCCAATGTTATATGAAAGGTTCCATAACCATGTACCCCATCTCTGTAAAGGCTTAAGTGAGGAGGTAAGAGTAGGGGAGGGGGAGGAGACATCCACTCATGTCTCTGCTTTGGGACCAAACTTATACTTTATATTTTGAAACTTTCAATTTCTATTATTTGGGGTGGCTTTTTCCATTTACATTGTTGTAGTCATTGTATATATCATTTCCCCATATCTGCTTATTTCATTTTGTTTGATTGTTTTCAAAATTTACTTTATTTTACTTTTTCTCCATTTAAAACAAACATTTATTTTCTTTCCCTCTTACTTCTCACCCTCATTGGAAAAAAAAAAGAAAAACAAAACCCTTATAATGAATACGCAAGCACAACCAATACTCACATTGGCCATGTCCCAAAATGTATGTCTCATTCTGCATCTTGACTCAATCACCTATCTGTCAGGAAATGAGTAACATGCTTCAACACCAATCCTTCAGAGTCACTATTGACCTTTACACTGACCAGGAGTTTTAAGTCTTCTAAAGCTGTTTTTCCTTTGTAGCGTTGTATAAAGTATTCTCCTGCATATGATCAATCAGTCACTCAATAAACACTTAGCAAGTCCCTACTATGTGACAGGCTTGGCAATAAGTAGCTCACTTCATTCTGCATCATCCAAGTCTCCTCAGTTTTCTCTGAAGTAATAAGCTCTTTGGCCATTTCTTATGACCCAATATAATTCTATTATGTTTCTATACCATAATTTGTTTATCTATTCCCCAAGTAATGGGAATCTCCTTGATTTTCTGTTCTTTGCCATCAGCTGCTACAACACACATAGATCCTTTTCCTCTTTCTTTGATCTCTTTGGGGACAGGTTTAAGAGTGGTATGGACAGACAAAAGGATATACAGGTTAGTTATTTGAGAGGCATAGTTCCAAAGTGTTTTCCTGAGCTTACTTCCCTTTACATCAATTCATGTAAGTCTTTCCATGTGTCTTGGTAGCCATCATACTTGTTTTTTAAAACATAGACATATTCCATTACATCCACACACCATGATGGGTTTAGCCTTTCCCAAATCAATGGGATTTGCTTCTAGTTCTTTGTTACCACAAAAACACTGCTATAAATATTTTGGTGCATATAGAGCCTTTTTGTTGATGACCTCCTTGAGGAATATTCCTAGGAATCTTTGGGTCAAAGTATATGGGTATTTTAATCACTTTGTTTGCATGATTCCAAATTGTTTTCCAGAATAATAGAACCAATTTGCAGCTCTACCAACAATGTTATCAGTATGCCTATCTATTCACAGCCAATGATAAGGCTTCCTCAGAAAGAAAGAGCCATTTTGAGTTAGAGTGATCAGGGAAAGTTTCACAGAGAACTTAAAACTTGAATTGGGCCTTGAAGCATGGGTAGGATAAATAAAAAAGGAATACAGATAAACATGATAGTGTGAAGCAGAGTTGAAGTCATTTGCACAAGATTACATAGCTAATAATGAGTGGAACCAGGATCGCACCCAGATACTCTGCTGTTATTTCACTCCACCACACTAACACCTTTTATAAATTACTCCTAATGACATAAAGATGACTTGCCCTTGCTGTCCTCCCAGACTGCAGACAGACTTGTGGGATACCTTTAAGAAGAGTCACTTGGATAAGAGACAACTTGTGCACCATAATTGGGAGAATTTTGACTGGGCCCTGGGGCAAAGTTTGACTCTAATACCTTATTGTGGCACAGAAATGTCGCTGAGTTCTTGAAGATTATGTTAGGGGAGCACAAACTCTAGCAAGTCCTACCAGTCTGGAAAAACTTTGAATGATAGCTCAATGAAAGACTTCATGTCTGGTCTCTGAGACTCAGCCTAGCTAAGTGGAAAAGCTTGTTACCAGGTTGGTCACAGGCTAATATATTTTTTAGTGGCAACAAACTCTTACCGACTGCCTGCAAGTTACAAAGGGGTTGCTGTATTCAATAAAAGTACAGATTCTGGAAGCAGTGAAGTGCTGGGAGGGAGAGACTGCTCTTAAGGGGTATTGAATTATCTGGACACAGCAGCAGGTGGGCCAAAATGTCATGCTAAGGCATTAGTTGAATAGAGAGGTGAGGGCTTGGGTTAGCCACCCTCAAGTGAGAGTGTGATTTGTAAAGATACCACAATCTCCCTTTAGCCCAAGAAGTTTTTTAATGTGGTGTCTGTGAACTTGATTTTTTTTAAAATATATTTTGCAGACCATATTTCAATATAATTAGTTTCCTTTGTAACATTATATATTTTATCTTATGCATTTAAAAACATTATTTGGAAAAGGGATACATAGTCTTCATGAAGTTGTCACAGGGGTCCATAACCAAGAAGAGTGAAGAACCCCAATTTGAGATAAATATTCTCTTCAGTGGCCAAAAAAAAAGAAGGAAAAAGATCTTTGGAGTCAGGAGCATACTGTGATACCATTTATACCAATTTTCTTTTGATAAGTAATATTCCAACAAATTCCCCTTCACTTTGAGGCTATGTTCATATCCCAAGAGGAATGCCACCAATGGGTCCCACATTGTGTCTTTGCTCTGAATTCCCTTGAATCCCTCCTCCATGCTCCCATAGGATCCTAAGCCTGTTCCTTAGCTCTAGAGTCTGACTGGGAAACGGGGAGTGTGGGGCTCTCCTGATCGGCAGCCACTGGGTAAAGAGAAAGCAGGTCACGGAGTAGGGATTCTTACCTTGGTTGGGCTGCTTTGCCTAACAGCAAAGCAGAGTCACCTACTTGGAGAACATGATTTGGCTCAATACACACAGCTAGTCCTTGGAATGGTGAGCATGATGCTACAGGCCTGAGGGCTCGGCCTTGGGCACATTCTATTGCCCTTAGATGTAGGTAGGGATGGAGGGTGACAAAGGAGGCCACATTAGCTGAATGTCCAGTGCTGCTGAAAGAAGTTTGCTTAGAATTCCCTTATGAGTGTGTTTTTTAAGGCAGGAGACAGGGGACAACACAGGCTCTGCTGATTAGGTGGGTTTGAAATTGATAAATTACTTTGTATTGGGGCAAAATGATTTGACCAGATTTCAAATGTCTCAGAGAAGGGAAGCTTCTTCTGCGCCAAGTATTGATTGCATTTAATAGAGCTGGTACTTCCTCACCTTAAAATACAACCAAAGTCAAAGGAGATAGAAGTTCTCCCTCTCTCTTTCTCTCCACTTCTTCTCAGGAGGAGGGCTGCATAGGGGCTAGTTCTCAGGGTTCAAGGGCCATGAAACCTGTACACTAGCATTGGGTTACAACTACCCTGGGGCAGATTGATGGTGGGGGACAGGGAGAGGAGGCAAGCAGAGGTCCTTTCCATTCTTTACCAATCGATTGGATGCCAAACTGTGACTGTTCATGCCTTTGACAAATCACTACCCCAATGATGAATGCCCCGAAGATTTTATAGAGTATAGGGAAGAGACTCTCATCAGGGAGGCAGGCCCAGGAGAAAGGAAGGAAGAGGTTCAAACTAGGGTATTGGTAGGAGAAAAGGAAAGGAGCTAAAGGGCAGGGATGAGCCTAGAATTTCTATAAGATTTCACCAAGGGCAGCTAATCCTGTCCTTTTCTCTCAGCAGGATTTGGCCACAATTGTTAAATAAACCATGTTTCAAAATTCATTTTCTCTGTCTGTCTCCCTCTGTCTGTCTCACTGTCTGTCCTGGCTTGAAAATGACTTGACTGACTCCTCTTACAAGAAAGCCTTCTCTTCTCCACACCCTCCCTCCACCCATTAGGAAAAATGGAAGAAGTAGAGGGAATAGAGAAGTAAGCAGTGGGAGCGATGGGCAGAAACCTGAGAAGAGTGGGGTATCAGAGGCACAGGAGAAACAGGGAGAGAGGGAGATGTTTTGCTGTTTCCCCGCTTGGAAGCATGGTGTTAGTATTGAAAAGGGAGTCCAGAGGTCTTTTCTCCCAGGTCCATTCTACTGCCACCACTAACTGCCTGTGTAACTTTGAGCAAGATACTTCCCTTGTCTGGGCTTCATCTGCAAAATGGGTTGGGCTAATTTCTAATCTCCCTTCCAGCTCTAATGTTTTATGATTCTAGCGTTGAGAAAAGAAGTCTTTGTGGGGTAAGCTGATGTTGTACAAATGATTGCCAATTCCCACAATCAGAGAGAATCCTCTTTGCTCAGTCTGACTCTCTCTTGAAGGAAAAGGTTACTTCCACATAGCTTATCCCCTCAGCATTATCTAGGATGGGACTTTTCCTGGAGGGTTTTCTCTCCCCATCTACAATCCAGACTTAATCCTGCCTTTTTGATTTGGCATGCTATCTGCCAGCTTCCCCCTTTCCTGTTGGCCACATTATGAAAAGCAATTCCCCACTTCTTTCCACACCTCTTCTTCCCAAAACTAGTAACGTAGTGAGCCCAGGCTTCCATCTACCTCCCTGCAATGGGGAGGCCCTGGTTGAGGTCCAGACCCAGAGTCAGCTGCTTCAGCCATTGTCTTACCCTTAGGCACCTGCTTCTCTGAGAACAAGAGAGCTTCATTGAGACCCTCATTCCATGGCCTTCTGCTCTATATCAGCAAGCCTCTCATCCCCCAGTCCATGGACCAGCGAAGTCCACAGCCACCTGGTGCACAGTCCACAGTCTCCATACCATGGTCCCTTGGACCAACATCTCCAAAAATCACCCCTCTATGGGAATTAATTCTGAGCTCACGTTCTGGAAAGCTGCCAAGGGAGCAGGAAGCTGTGTTGGTATAAAGAATCACAGAAAGGGCCGCAGGTAATTATGTCTCTTTTAAGCTGCTAACAGGATTGGCCGTTTGATAAATGGGAGGATTTGAGGCTGTTTTGTCACTGACAAGCTGTTGTAAGATCATATTGGAAGCTGAAGACAGTTTATCTTTGCATGTGCTGTGGAGAGAAGGGGAATTCTCCGTGGATTTTACACCCTCTTCAAATTAATGTGATTTCTTTGGCCTGTAATGTGCAGAGGGGAGTGAGTGATCTTTATGACTCACACCTGATTAGATTACCCTGCTTCAGCACTCCCCTCCAAACTGTATTCACTGCCCTCACTTCCCAGCCTCCAGCCCCACCCAGGGATGTCCCACTCTTTGTCTTGCTTACTCTCTTCCTTCTCCTCCCCCATCCCAGCTCTTTCCCAGCCTTCTCTCTCCCCTTTGACCTCCTCCACTTCTCCTTTTTCCTCCAATCCCTGCTCACCCTTACCTCTACCCCAGTGAAAGGCTCCTTTAAGCTCAGAGCTCCATTATAGATAGGGAGATAGATAGGTAGATCTTTGTAGTTGTTCTGAAAGGAGGAGAAGGAAGAGAAATAAAATTGATAGAAGAAATGATGGAGATGGTAGTCAGTAGAGAAGAGAAAGAAGGGCAAGAGACAGAGGAACTATGGAAAGAGAGGATGGAGTTAATAAGAGAAGGATCTGGTCTCTTTAATAACTTCCAGCTCCCTAGAGACAGTCAAGATTTAGGGGGTGAATATTTGGGAGGCCACACCTATTCTCAGACACTGGATTTTAACTACCCTCCTGAGTAGTAAGGCCATAATCTAATGGTGTTCAAGATTTCTCCATCAATCACTGGTCCCACTTGAAGTACCATCTCATGGAGAAGTTTCACCAAAGGAGTTGAGACATCATAAAACATTAACATTCAAATGGGAGCAGGAGAAAGGGGGTGGGGGAATGTCTTCGTGTGGAAAGATCCTCTAGGGAGACAATTCTGGGGTGAGGGCCCTGTAGAAGTCCAAGACACCTCGGCTAGTCAATCCCCCTGATCTGCTCATTCCACCAGGCTCCTACCTGTGGGTGAGGGGTAGTGAGAAAGAAGGGGTGAAGGGACTCCTTTAGGGAATGGGAGAGAGCCAAGAACAAGAGCCATTCTTTTCTCAGCCGCATTCCTTTTCCAATTCTCATTTTCCTCTTCTCTCCCTTCCTTTCCCCTCCTTTTAGCTCCTCCCCTCCCCCTTCTCTTGCTAGTTCTCCTCTCATCTATCCTCCTCTCCTTTCCTCTTCCCTCTCTCTTCTTCTCCCCTCCTCCTCTGTTTCCTTTTCTCTCTTCTTATCCTCTCCCCTTCTCTCCCATAACTCTCTCTTCATTCTCTCCCTCTCCTCCTTTCCCCTCCTTAGTCTCCCACTCCCTCTGGATCCCCATCCTCCTCCCTAGGCTAGGCTCCCAGGAAGTAAGTCCCTGGGGAAGATTCTGAGCAAACATAGACATGGAAGAAAAGAAGCTGTTTTACTTTGGGAGCAGCCTCAGAGGCCCCCAGCAGGCAGCCTCTGTCTCTGTTTCTGTCTCTGTGTGTGTCTGTCTCTGTCCATGTCTGTGTCTAGCTCACTGTCGCTCTCTCTGTCTCTGTCCCTGTCTCTGTCTCTCTGTGTATGTCTGTGTGTGTGTCTGTCTGTCTGTTTCTCTCTCTGTCTCTCCCCTTCTTCGACTCCGTCTCTGGCTCCCTCCCTCCCTTTGCCGAGTCGGAGGAAGAGTAGGGAGGGAGTGATGCCCTCAGTTTTCACCTCCCGCCCCCGCTCCCGTGTTGATTCCCTCCCCCTCTTTCCCACTCAGTGCTCTGCTGGGCGTTTTGCGCCTCATTTCACATGAGAAGCGTTTATCCTAGAGCATGCTAACGACACTGGCTCCCCAACCCCGCGGCCAAGATCGCATGTCGGAGACCCCCACTCCCGTCTTGGCAGCTTAGAGCGTTCAGTAGTTTCACCCTGCGGCGCCCTCTCTCTTAGAATGGAAGTCAGGCCAGCTATGGGTGCTTACCAACGTTATGTGCAGTAAATCAGTCTTTGTGTTACAGGACATGTGTGCCATAGGATGCGTGTAAGAGAAAACACGTGTGCTGCGCATGTGTACAATCCTTGTGCTCCCACAGAAGTGATGTAGGAAACAGGAGACAAAAATCTGTGCAACGCTAGGCTTATATTTATGGTCCGTGATTAGGACCTTTCTTTTATCACTGGCTTAAAATAAAAGCCCACTTAAATCACGCTCTTGGACCCTGTTCTGAGAAGGACTGAAATAATCTTATCAAAGGAGAGAGGGGGAAAAAAAGAAAACAGGTCTCTCCCAGCCTCAGCTCCCTCCTTCTCCTCCAATGTGGGAAGCCATTACAGGTGATGTAATGGGGAAAACACTGGATTTCGAGTCATAAAATATGAATCCCAGGCCTTATTCTGTTTCCTGGAATCAGGGATACCAGAGCTCAAAATTGGACTCAGACACTTGCTAGCTGTGTTACCCTGGTCCAGTCACTTAATCTCTGTCTGCCTTAGTTTCCTCATCTGTAAAATTGGGATAATAATAGTACTTACTTCCCAGGGTTGAATGAGAATAAAATGAGATATTTGTAAAGCACTTTGCAAACCTTAAAGAGCTATAAAAATATTAGCTATTATTATTAACAATAATGATAATAATCTTGATTGTCCCCTTTCTTAGAATCAGTTTGCTCTTTTTTTTAATGTGTGGGAGTTAGACTAGATGATTT
>CM053581.1:319113596-319181294 GCA_028627135.1 Pseudochirops cupreus | reverse complement strand
GGCGGGAAGCTGCAAGCGGGTGCAAAACCTCTGCCTTTCACTTTTCCGCTCTGGAGGCCTTCCGGCCGGACTGCTTATCTCCCCCTTTCACAAATCCCATGCACAGCTGTCGCTAATCTGCTCACCTGAAGCTTCTCAGCCCTTCCCCTCCAGCCGCCCCCGGGGCACAGCCACGGCTTCAGGCCAGGCTGGTTTCGGTTCGCAGTGCTGATACGGTTCCTCTTAGCCGAGCTGACTTTAGTGGGAAGTATCTTTGTGTGCATTTTGGAGTTCCAGGATTGGTTTAGAGTCCTATTTTATGGGTATTTTGGGGTGGCTATGTGAGAGCTGCGATGTGTTGCTGCTTCTACGCCGCCATCTTGGCTCCGCCCCCGACTCCCCACTTTCAGCAGTTAAGATTGTAAGTTGCAGAACAGTTACCTCTCTGCATTGGTAGAGGCAATTTCCTCACCTGGAGTTCCCTAAAGAAATTCCAGCTCTTGGGGCAGCTAGGTGGTACAGTGAATAGAGCACCAGCGCTGGAGTCAGGAGGACCTAAGTTCAAATCTGGCCTCAGACACTTGACACACTTACTAGCTGCGTGACTTTGGGCAAGTTACTTAACCCCCAATTGCCCTCCAAAAAGCAAAAAAAAAAAAAAGAAATTCCAGCTCTCTATAAGAAATGAGGATGAGATGGTCTTCATATTTACCTGGAGAGGCTTATACAAACTAATGCTAAGTGAGAAGAACAGAACCAGGAAAAATTTGTACACAATCACAGACGCATCCTATGTGTGATGCCCAGCTTTGATAAACTGGACTCTTCTCAGCAATGCAAGGTTATAAGACAACTCTACAAGAATCAGGATGGAAGGAGATACCTACATTCAGAGAAAGATCTAGAAAGACCAGAGTTTAAATGGAGACTGAAGCAATCTACATGCTATTGTTCTTTTCCATGTTTGGTTTTGTTTTCTTCTTTCCCGTTGTTCACTCCATCAGTTACAACCCTTCTATATAACCAGACTAATGTCCAAAGTGAAAGTGTTTGCAGATCCTATACTTGACTGCACGCCACCATGGGGAGGAGGGGGGCGCTAAGCGGAAAAGGGAGGGGAGAAAATTTGAAACTCAAGGGATTGTGGAACTGAATCTTGTAAACTAAAAGTAAATAAACAAATCAATTTAAATTAAAAAAAAAAGGATGGTGGGGCTGTCTGTTGCATTGTGGTGTGTTAACTTCTAAGTTGCTATGAAGGATTTCCTGGTGCTGGGATTTGGTTTTCTTGTGCTGGGATTTGGTTTTCTGGTGTCTGAATAAATGTTTTGCTTCTGTCTTCTTAAAAAAAAAAAAGAAAGAAAAAGAAAAGAAATTCCAGCTGAAATTCCCCCCTTCCCAAGGGGTGTTGTGAAAGTTCAAGTGAGATAATGAATGTAAAACACTTTGCAAATCTTAAAGTACTATGTAAGTGTGGGTAAATTTTTTTTAAAGTTATTAGCCTCCAGTCACCAACTCTCCAGTGTGCTGAGGACCTCATTTCTATTGAGTCTTCTATTGAACTTTTTTTTGAGGCAATGAGGGTTAAGTGACTTACCCAGGGTCACCCAGCAAGTAGTGTCTGAGACTGAATTTGAATTTAGATACTCCTAACTTCAGGACTGGTGCTCAATCCACTGCACCATCCAGCTTCTATTGTGCTCTTGCAGAGCTCAAACATTGTTTATAGAGCAATACAGGGGTGTAGTTATAAATGTTTAACAATCAGGTCTTCTGGAAGAAAACAATGTTGTACATACACTTCTAAATTTAATCTGCACTATTAACCCTCCTCCTCCTCCTCTTCCTCCTCTTAAATCTAGACCATTCACAAAACGATAAATCAAACCCTGATTTGTAGTATTTACAATTTCCTTGACAAATGATTTGAGCTGGCTCCAGAATACTCTTGCCCCTTCCCCAAGGAAAAAATAATATTGCTGAAGAGCTTTGGGAAAATGACAAGGCAACTTATTAAGAGGGTAAAGCAATGTAGTACTGACTGAATGCCTAAGTGCTAAGGGATTTAGGGGGACTCCATCAGCCGGGGGAAGGATCATAGGATCACAGAACACAGAATGCTGAGCTGAAAGAGATCCTAGAGATCATCTAGTCTGGCTGCCTCATTTTCCCCAGGAGGAAACAAAGACGGGAGAGAGGAAAGGAATTCTGCATTGAATCCGCAGGGATGAGGGAGCCACAATTTGGCAGAAGAGAAGAGAGCAGGCAGGGTGTTGCAGGTGATTCTCTTTAATATAATAAACCTTCCACTTGTGTAGCAATTCAGCTATTTTTACAATATTTTTATTTTTATTGGCCCTTTATTTTGACATCACTTTCATTTCCTACCACAGGTGTGTGTATATATGTTATATATTATGCATAGATATAGAGAGATGTGAATGTGAAGATCAATTGAAATAACTGAACAACAAAAAATATATCCCTTTCATCTCCAACAAGCCACCCTTTTATTTCTTTTTGCCTTTCTGGAGGGGGAAGGGCAGGGCAATTGGGGTTATGTGACTTGCCCAAGGTCACATGGCTAGTTTTATGTTAAGTGTCTGAGGTCGGATTTGAACTCAGGTCCTCCTGACTCCTGGGACAGTGCTCTCTATTCACTGTGCCACCTAAGCCACCCTAAGCCATCTCTTTTTAACAAATAATTTAAAAGAAGAAAGTAATAATGTAGCGAAACAAGAAGTGCATGAAATGTTTCATACCCAAAATCTCCCATATTCTAAAGGACAGAGAAGTCAATTTCCTCAACTGTTCTCCAGGGTGAAGTTTGACAATCATAATTATATAACATTCAGTTTCTTTTTTTTTTTTAATTCTTTCCATTTACATGGTAGTAGTCACTGGGTGTATTGTTTTCCTGGCTCTGCTGGTTGACTTTATTCTGTATCAGTGTGTATTGGTCTTCTTATGCTTCCCTGTATTCTTCATATTCAGTATCCATATGCCTTTTGAAATGTTATGCTGATATACTTGGTTTTTACCTCACTTTCATTTGCAAATCGATCCTTTTCCAACCCTTACCAAAGAACCATCCCTTGTAAACTTCACTAGGTGCTACCTTGGATAGACTAGAGCCAGGAAGACAAGTGCAAATGCAGCCTCAGACACTTACTAGCTGTGTCACCCTAGGCAAGTCACTTACCTTCCTCATTTATAAAATGGGGGTAACAATAGCACCAACCTCTCAGGGCTGTTGTAAGTATCAAATAAGATAATAAATGTAAAGCAATTAGCACAGCACCAGACACATAATAAGCCCTACATAAATGTTGGCTTTCACCATCATCATTATCACTATTAAAATGCATGGCAAACCTTAAAGCTAGGTCAAAAGGCTAGCTATTATGATTGTAACAAGGAACAAAAAAGGGGGCGGGGGACAATTAGACAAAACTAGCCAAAGATTAAAAGAGTCCGACCAAGATCCCCAACACTCTGATCTTCCTACCTCTCCAGAGAAGGGAGGGCAGTACATGTTCACATCCCTTCTTCAAGTCTGGTCATTCTCCTCAGACAGTATTCAGTTTCTTTTTGTGCTATTTCTTTCCTTCACATAGCTGGAGTCACTGTGCATGTTGTGTTCTTGGTTCTGCTAACTTCATTTTTCATCAGGTCATAAGTCATCTAGTGCTATTCAGAATTCTTTATAGTCACTGTTTCTTATAGTATAATAATATTCCACTATAATCACAATAGCACAATTTGTTTAGCCATTCCCCAGTGGATAGGTATCTATTTTGTTTCCAGTTCTTTGCTACTACAAATGGTGCTGCTATGAATAAAGTATACAGTCTATGGGCCTTTTCTTTCTGTCTTTAACCTCCTCGTAGCATATGCTTCAAAGTAAGATCTCTAAGTCATAGGAGCATTCCTGTAGTATCTGTATATGCTTCTGTTTGCCCCTGTTTCTATGTGTTTACATGAGTAATCCCATGTTACCCAGGTTGAGTTAGAGGCTAGATGCCCTTACTGCTCAGTATTCTGGGAATCGTAGTTCCTGCGTTTTGGAGCTGAGCCTGATCTTGAGCGTAGGTCTGGCAAATATTGCAGTTGCCATGGCAGCAGCTGGGCTGGAGCCATCAGAGCCCTTTCATCCATAGCTCAGCTCAGAGAGCCTTCCAGCAATAAAGCATGAGCTCTAGGGAGGAAACGAAAAGAAAAAGGACTCCTGGGTCTTCCTGGGAGGCCTTAACTCAGGCCTCACGCTCTGTGCCTTGTGCAATTGGATGAAATCTCATCTGGGTGACCCAGTGGTCCAGCAAAATCAAACAATTTCAAACCGATAGGTTGAGTTAAGGTTCCAGGGCCCATCAGTCTATCAGACACAGGGGATTAGGCACCTGCCCTGTGCAGAACCCTGAATCCTATACACATTGTGGGAGATAAAGAGAAAGGGGGAATAAGAGCCCTGCCCTTCCGGAATTTACAGCGTAGATGAGATAGGTAATACTCAGGACAACGGCTCAAGAAAACTTACAACACAAATGAAAATGAATTCATAATGACTTTGGAACTGTTATGATTTGATACCAATTTCTATCAATTAAGTATTTATTACGTGCCTACTACGTGCTGGGCACTTTGGTGGGCACTGGGGAGCAAATGCAAAAATGAGACAGTCTCTGCCCCAAAGCAGTTTACGTTATGCTGGAGGTGGAGGGGGGCGGGAAGGATACAATATGTTCAGGGAAAAGCAAATGTAGGTTACATACGGAATAAAAACAAAGGGATGGTGGGAGGAAGCAAAGACACTAAGGAAAGGCCTCTGGAAGGAGCTGGCATGTAAACTGAATCTTAAAGGGAGTTTACAGTTTCAATAATAATGTTGACATTTCTATAGCTTTAAGGTTTGTAAAGTGCTTTGCATATACTGTCTCCTTTGATCTTCCCAACAATCTTGTAAAGCAGGTGCTATTATTATACCCATTTTTCAGGTGAGGAAACAGGTTAAGTGACTTTCCCAGGGCCACCAAGCTAGTAAATGTCTGAGACAGGATTTGAATTCGGACCTTCAAGACACTAACAACCTCACTACTCTATCCATCATGCTATATTGCCTCTCTCCCAAGAAATAGAGAAGAAAATGTAGACTAGTGGTATCAAACTCAAATATAAATAGGTACCACTAAACAGAGCATAAGGAGATGTATATAGATGTATTTCTTTAGGCTATGGTCCTATAGTCTGCCTACAGACACATATATAAAATTTCCTTAGAAAACCGCATATTGATATTACTTATATTTTATTATATTCATTTATTTTGTTAAATATTTTCCAATTACATCTTAATATGGTTTGGGTGCCACTTAGGAGTGTTATGGGCTGTTTGGTGTAAAACATGGTGTAGATCCATGATAGGTGACTGACAGAAAGGCCCCAGGCAATGAGAAATAGACTTTCCCATAAGTGGAATAAGTGGCATAGTTTGACTGGAACATTGAGTACATGAGGGGGAATAACGTGCAGTGAAAATGTAAAGATAGGCTGCGGCCATATTATAAAAGAGTTTAAATGCCAAACAGAGGAATTTGCATTTTGTCTTAAAGGCAATGGGGACCTAGCAAAGCTTCATGAGCAGGGGAGTGGCCTAGCCAGACCTGCAGTTGAGGAATACCCATTTGGCAGTTGTGTAGAGACTGCATCAGAGAGAGGAGAAAATCAATGCAGAGTCCAAAGAGGAAACTATTTTAATAGTCTAGGCAAGAGATGAGGAGGGCCGGAACTAGGGGAGTTGTGATGGAAAAGGCCTTATGAACTTGACCAAATGGTTTGGAATTATTGGGCTTTGCTGGGTCAGATATGAATCAATACAGTTGATCCAGTAAGGTACCAAGTCTTGCCAATTCTACCTCCTCAATGCAGCAGAACCCAGAGGGGACTTCATCTACCGTAGAAGGCACATAGGAAGGGAACATATTTCAGAAATTATGAGGAGGTAGAATAGACAAGACCTAAAAGTGAACGAAAGGTGAGAAAGTAGAGGCAATGAGCACAAACAGATTTTTCTAGGAGTTTGGTTGTGAAAAGGGGGTTTTAGAGATAGAAGATGATACTTCACATTGAGTGAAGGTTTAAGGAAGAAATCTCAATTTATTTGTAGGCAGCAGAGAAAAATCTACAGCATGGGTTACCCACATGGGTGATACTACCCCTGGGGGCCACTGGAATGATCCAGAGGGGTAGTAGTAACCTTGGGTGCAACTGGGGGACATTGAATAAACATAAGGAGGTAGTGGAAGCATAAGGAAAGAAGAAAAGATAAGAAAAATTTGAAAAACCATTCACATATGTTTCATCTCTTGTGTAACAGAGTTAAACTCATAGTGATTACATTATTTTCCAAATAAACACACAAAATGCAAGCTGTGACCAATCAGTGGTCAAGTCTGCTGACAGGTCTTAACAAGCAAGTATTGGTGTCCAGCATGTATTGGCAGGAATATATGTTTGTGTAATGACTTGTTTACAATATGATACTACAGGTTACATGACACAACATTGCATCATCAAAATTTCAATGAAGGGAAAAAATCACAAATTTACAATAAATTATTCAACTTAAGATGTGTCACTAAAAATGTATTTTATAGTTTTTTAAATGATGCAAACTTCCAAAAAAAAGAAACTTTAGAGGGTTAAAGAAAGTAGATTTCCAGGGGGGAGCTGAATAACTTTTTAAAAGGGGGTGGTAAGCCAAATAGGTTGGGGAACCTCTGATCTAGAAGATAAGGAGAGGTTGAAATTTAAGGATAAAAAAATAAGGAATTGATTAAAAGGGAAAGCTTTAGTAGGAAACAGAAAAGCCTAGCATCAAGGGAGTAAGTTAAGGGATTGGCATTGGTGAGAAGGGACATTGTATCCTCTAAGACTAGAGCAAAGGAGGAGAGGACAAAGGGTCATGTCTCAGACCAGGGGTGGGGAACCTGTGGACTTGATGCCATGTGGTCTTCTAGGTTCTTGGATGCAGTCTTTTGACTGAATCTCTGGTTCAGAGTCCTAACCTAGGCAATCTCCATCAGGGAAGACGGTGCAAGTGGTTTGATTTGTCTGGCATATGCTACCCCCTATCTCTTAGGGTACTTCAATCTTTAAGCTAAGTTGACTTTCCTGGCCTATAGAGTGGTAATTGATTTATAATTGGTGGGGAAAGATGACCTTTCTTTACTGGAGTTGCTCTCTTTGTGGGGGACACCTACCTTTGGAGGCTGGGATAGAAGCAGGGTCAGTGGTTTGCAAGGTTTCCCAGGACTCTTGGGCTTACCTGCCCATTGATGGCAGGTGGTCAGATAAATTGAAGGCAAGGGCACTTAAGAGGAAATCATCTTGGAAGAAGGTCTGCAGTGGTGTGCCCCAAGAATGCCCCACAGTGTTTGACCCTATGCTGTTAAACACTTTTTATCAGGGAACTGGATAAAGGAATAGAGGCTTATCAAATCTGTGTAGGACACAAAGCTGGGAGCAATAGCCAATATATTTGATGACAGTTTGTATCCAAAAAGATCTTGACAGGCTAGGACATTGGGCTGGATTGAATAATGTAACATTTAACAGGGACAAATGTTATTCTTACCTTTGTTTTTTAAAATTAACTTCGAAAGAAAAAGGCGGGGGAGATATGGTTAGACAGCAGTGTGTCTGATAAAGATCTGGAGTTTGGGGTGTACTGTAAGCTCAATATGGGTCAACGGTATGATAAGGAAGCTTAGAAAGCTAAGGTAACATTGGGCTACATTAAAAGACGCATAGCCTCCAGGAATACTCTGTCCTGGCCAGACCACATCTAGAGCATCCTTTTCAGTGTCCAGAGGAGGGTAATGAGGATAGTGGAACAATCTGAGTTCATATCATATGAAGATTAATTGAAAAACCCCAGGGGGACATTTAGGCTAAAGAATAGAAAATGTAGGGGAGATGTGATCATTGTGTTATGGTATCTATAGGCCTGTCATGTGGAAGATGATTAGGAGTTTGTTCTCTTTGGCACCCAGAGGGCAGAACCTGGAGCGATGTCAGGAAAACGCTAGGCATCAGGGAAAGCTTCCTAACAATTAGAATTGTCCAGAAGAATGGACTTTCTCAGGAGGCAGGGTTTTCACTTTCATTGGAGAGAGCAGGGAGGGAGGAATGGGACCACTTACTAGGTATATTTTAGTGAAGGGATTTTTTGTTTGGTTTTGGTACGAGTGGATTAGATGGTGAAGGGGTATTCCAGATCTAAAATGTGATTCAAATAGAAGTAAAACTTTGTATATAAGCTGCCAGAGAAAGGGAGTGATCAAAGTAGACTGGACTGAATCAGGAAGGCTTCTTAGAGATAGAGGCAGAAAAGTGTGGGTAGGGGGGGCTATAAATCATCAGAGAGCCAGGAGGAGAACATTACCTGAGAGCTAGCCTCTATTCTCCCGCAAGACCCTTATCATGCATCTCGTTTCTGGGCAGGCAGTTCTTATGGACGGGGTCCAGGAATGTCCTTGGCTTGGAGTCATGGCCTGAGTCAGAGACTTGACCCCCTTCTGTGACACTGGGTTAAAGTAGTTTCCACTTCAAGACTGGTTCTCCCACCATATGTACATTTATGACAACATTTCCTGCTCTAGTATTGATGAAGCAGGCTGGGATCCAGGGTTTGAAAATAACAACTCAGATTTCTAGGATGCTTCAGGGCTCAGAAAGCACTTGCCTTACAAGAACGTAGGTAGTAGAAGAATGATCATCTCCATTTTACAAATGAGGAAAATTAGGCTTAGAAAGATGAAGTTAATACAGTTCAGAAGCAAAAATGTACCATCAGGGCAAAGTGTTGTGGGTAACATGAAAGTGCATTCATTCAATTTTCAATAAGCATTTATACAGGATCTATTCTGTACCAGATACAGTGCTGGCTGTGAGGACAGAAAGGGAGGGGAGATAATGAGCATTTATTAAGTGCCTATTATATGTCAGGAACTTTGCTAATCACTTTATGAATATTATTTTCATTGATACTTAAAACCCTGAGAGATAGGTGCTATTATCCCCATTTTACAGTTAAGGAAATGAAGGCTAAGTGATAGACACAGCTAGGAAGTACCTGTGGCAAGACCTGAACTTAGGTCTTCCTAACTTCAGCTCAGCACTTTATCCGCTGCATCACCTAGCTGCCTATGAGAAAAAAATGAAAAATGAAAAGGCCCTTGCCCTAGAGGAATTTATATTTTATTGAGGATACAGACAAGTCAATTCAAAATATAGTTAAATATAAAATAATTTGGGTAGGAAGGCACTAGCAGCTTTGGGGATGAGGGTATGTGAGAGTACTATGCTATGAACCTGGCAAAGCAGGCTGGAGCCAAATTATAAAGGGCTTAGTTGCCAGTGAAGACGGCATCTGTATTGGGGAAAGTGGGGAGAGAGAGGAGAGAAAAAGTATCAAAATGAGTCAATCATGCTTTTTGAACATAAAACCTATGAGGCTAGATTTAGCATTGGAAGGGACCTAAGAGGTTATATCCTACATCTCCTTCATTTAAAGATGAGAAACTGAGGCCCAAAGAGGTAGTGAGTGAGCCAGAATTTGAACTGGCATCTTCTGACTTTAACAGCTAAAAACTCACCAAAACTTTTGGAACATTCCCACTTAAGAGTCTTCGTGAAGTTCATATAGATACAAGCGACATGTTGTAATTTTATGTGATGACCTCTAGGGATAACCACAGAGCCCCCTTTTCACCCTCTTAACCAATTGTAATGCTCCACACTCCCAAAACTAATATTTTAAAACTGGAGGATAAAGATAACATCTCTGTAGCCAGGCCTCCTTGGGTTTAAAAGGTACAGAGACCAAGCCACTCTTGATGTTGCCACTCTGTGGCACTGCCAACATATTATCATGGGCATCTCATGTCCAATCTGCCAACATACTGTCATACACCAAAACGCTTGGAAGATATACCTCTCTAAAAAGAAATCTGACACATGTCCTGTAGCCAAAGACCTCTTACCTCCCCCATATACCCCCACTGGCAGTGAAAAGTATATACTTATGGGCATTACAGAATTAAAGTGGAACCAAGCACATGAAAGTTTGTAGCTTCTAAGATGAGAGAGAAGTCAGAGGTTGTCTAGTCCAACCCCTCCATCGAGATGAAGAAATTGAAGCCCAGAGTAAGTGACTTGCCCAAGGTCACACGGATAGGAGTCAGCATTTGAATCCATATTTAATTGGAAAAGAAAATGACAAACCACTCTAGTATCTTTGCCAAGAAACCCCACCCCAAAAGGGAGGGGTCATGAAGAGTTGGACACAACTGGAAAATGACTGAATAACATCTGCTTCCAAATCCAACATGGTCTTGCTGTACACTTATTTTTGCACTGACAGTAGCAAGTGTTTCACTTGTGGACCTTGGCGGAGGAAGAAAAGAGCTGGAAAGAGGAATGGCTATAGCCTCACTTGGACTGGATTTAAATCAGATGTCACCAAGGACTAGTGTTACTTAACCTTTTTGTCCTCAGTTTTCTTCCTCTGTAAAATGGGGGGGTGTTGGTGGTAATAATACAGTTCCAGCCTCACAAAGCTGTTGGAAGGAGAGCTTTCTGCAGCACAATAGACATGTAAGTTATCGTTATTTGCCAGATGACTATCTCTGAGACTGTGGCTGTCAGTTTCTGTCTCTGCATCTGCCCCATTTCTATCTCTCACCTCCTGACAGGAAGCACCCCTTCCTATTCCTCTTTTTTCCCCAGACAGGCTTTACCCAGTGGCAAAGTCTATTCTCCGTACAAGGTGCAGATGCAGGCAACAGCTTGAGTTAGGTAGGCTCTCTCTGAGGCCGCATCTCTCACCCGAGACATTCGTTAATACGCATCAAGCCTGGGGCTCCTGGGGAGAAGATGTCGACATTTTACACCAAGCTGTGATTTATGAACTTGGCTCTTCAGAGAACAACCAATTAAGTGTCCTCATTCCCCCATCGAAGGGAGCCAAAGTTTGTGGAACCAGGAAAAGCCAAGAAGAGGGAAGGAGGAGGAAGAAAAGGAGAAAGAGACAGAAGAGGGAAGTTGTCTTGACCCTGAGGCCTAGGCAAGCCCTAAAGTCTCTTCCCTGTGCTCCCTCAATCTCCTTTGAGAATCAAGCATCAGGCTCTTGCTGTCAATCCTACTCAATGAAGTGGGTCCAAAGAGACTTTCAGAGTTCCAAATCCACAGCAGAGAGGGTGTGCCTAGCAGAAGTACCTGCTCAGGGACCATGCGGCCTAAATCATTGAGTTCTGCTAGTTCTTCCTCTGGCTGGCGACTTAGTAGAAATGCTGAGTGTGGGGCAGTGACTGGGCGGAGTTGCTGGGTAACCCTGTGGGTGTGTGGTGGAGGCTGTGGGGCAGGAGGGGCATGAAAGACAATGATTTGGATGGGTGTATGTCCAGGAAGAGTGGCTATAGGCGTGGGTGGCTGGTAGGAGGGGATAATCAGGGAGATAATAGTTATGCTTGTGGTCTTGTGGTGCTTAATTAGGAACCAAATGGTTTGCCTGAGGAGTTGTATGGGGGATAGTCATTGTATAAGGGTCCATGTGCTTATAGGTATTTATGCCAGCGACTCAGCTTGGGTGGTGGTGTCTGGGCCAGTGCTTGGGAGGGTAGGACTGCGTGGGTGGGGGTGTCAGAGCTGAGCCAGATCGCTGCCGCTACCCACGCTTTGCTATTCAGAGGATTCTTTGTTTTCTTTATGTCTAGAGGCGACAGGAAGCACTGGATCCAGGTGAGGGGAGAGAGAAAGAGAGATGGAGAGAGACAGAGACAGAGAGATAGATACAGAAAGAAAGCAAGAGATAAAGTCTAAGACAGAGAGACAAAGACAAAGTCAAGAGATAGAGGCAGAGAAGTCAAGGGCTCTTGGAAGGCCCATTTGGAAGATACTCAGTAGGTTCAAGCCAGTTTCTGCTTGGTAGTTCTGGCCTACCATCCCTGTCCCTGAAACAGCCTCCATCTAGGACAGCAACTGAAATCCACCACCCCCCCAGCCAGCACCTTGGTATAGTGCCAAGAGTGTACTGCTGCACATAGGCAGTGACCATTCATCATCTGCAGTGCCCAGGTTCTGTGAATCTCCATGGGCCTACTCCCCAGGCTGCCAGGTCTTTACAGACTCCCATGGTCGGTCGTGTCATGGCTGTCCTTCCATCTGTAACTGGCAGTGGCCTGGTACATAGACTTGTAAATGGGTTTTCAGGCATACTGTGGAAGCAGATTATATGCTCCCCCACCCCCCTACTGTGGAAGCTGATGATATTTTAATAACCTCTCATAAAGCTGCACAACAACAAAGCACAGTTCTGGAGTTAGAAATCATGACTGCGTCCTGGTTCATAGGCTTAGGAGTTCTGTGGCCATGGGCAAGTCAGTAACCCTCTCTGAGTTTCAGTTCCCTCATCTATAGAATTCATACTATTCACCTCACAATTGTGAGCAATACACCCTGTAAATCTTAAAGCACAATGGAAATGTAGGGCCATTCACACCTCCTGGTTTCATGCAATTCCCCCCAGCACTTGGTAGTTTTCCACTGGCTTGTAACACATTGTATTTTGCATTATAGTTATCTGCATCTAATTTTTCTTGTAGATTATAAGCTTCATTCAGATAGGTACCCCATTCTACACATCTCTGTATCCCTAGAGCCCAGCCCCAGGCCCTGAACATAGCAGCCACTCTGTCAATGAACATTGATCGTTGATACGTTCTTCTCCTTCACGTACTTTCTATCTCCAGCCGAACTGGACTTCTTGCTGTTCCTAACACTACAAATGCAGACATTCGATTTTCTATCCTTAGCCTCTGCACTGCAACCTGGAGTGCACCCCTTCCTTACCACTGCACCCCTCACATTCCTAATTTGAATCTCAGTTCAAGCACCACTCAGATGAGAGGCCTTTGGGGATCTTCTCAGCTGCCAGTGCCTAGCCTACCTTCTTCCCTTTCCTGCTGCTCCTTCCCTTGTATTTACTTGGTATATGTGGAGGAAAAGAAGCATTTATTAACCATCTACTATGTGCCAGACGCAGTGCCAAGTGCTTCACAAATATCTCATTTTATCCTTGTAACAACCCTAAGTAGGAGCTACTATTATCTCCATTTTACAGATGAGGAGACTGGCAGACAGAGGTTAAATCAGAGTCACGAACCTAGGAAGTATCTGAGGCTGGATTTGAACTTGGGTCTTCCTGACTCCAGGTCCAGCATTCTTTCCATTATGCCAACTAGTTGCCTAGTTGCCTTTTTATATATACTTATTCTGTGAATGTTGCCTCCCCCAGAGAATGTCCCATACTCCTTAAAATATTTTTATTCTGGGGCAGCTATGTGGCCCAGTGAATAGAGTGCCAGCCCTGGAGTCAGGAGAACCTGAGTTCAAATCTGGCCTCAGACACTTTGCACTTACTAGCTGTGTGACCTTGGGCAAGTCACTTAATCCCAATAGCCCTGTCTTACCCGCTCCAATATTTTTATTCTTTCTTTGTGTCTATAGGATCTTGCATAGCGCTTGCCTGGCACAGAGCAGGCATTTACTAATGCTTGTTGATTGACAGATTGATCGGAATGGCTGGGTAAGTTATGGTGTGTGAATGTAATGAAATGCTATAATGCTATAAGAAATGATGGAGAAAACTTTAAAAAAAAAAACTTGGGGAAACTTCTGTGAACTGATACAGAATGGAATGAGCAGGGCCAGAATAATTTATATAGTAACAACAATATTGTATAGACAAACGGCGTTGTCTTTCAAAGACTTGAGAATGCTAAAGAATACAAAACTCATAATGATTCTAGATTCACCTCCTGGCAGAGAGATGCCATCATCTCCTTGGACTGAGTGCAGCTGGAATCATTTTTAAAAATATGAACAGTGCAGGAATTTGTTTTGCTTGATTATGCGTTTTTTTTTTTAAATAGGGGTTTTGCTTCTCTTTCTTTCTCATGGGGGAGAGGAGATTAGTGAGATTTTCATTTAAAATTTCCATTAAAAGATACATAAAGGGGAGAGAAATATGACAGTCAAGGAATGAAGGTGTTCCAAGTTTTGAGCAAGATTCTCTGCCCATAGGTAACATATTAGGACTACCCAATATAAAGTGGTAGGTAGCCTGATTGAGGTAGTGGGGCACTGAGGTCCATTCCCAGAGCCTGGGGAAAGGAAATGAAAAATGGCATCACCTAGGCCTCAAACCTGGAAGGAGAGAATTCTCTATCCCCCTTTCCAAGTCGAATAGCAAATGTCTCCTGCTTAAAGACTATCAAATATTCATTAGTTGACATTTCCTTAAATGACACGTTCTCTCCGTAGGGTGGCATTTGGAAGCCGTATTTGCCACCTACGCATAAGTTCAGAGGGCAGCTTTGGCCTCTCCCAGGAACAGATACCTGCCACCAAGACCCCCATGTTCACATCCCCTTCCCACTCTTGGAATGAATGCATACATGCCAGCGTCCTCCCCCGGCCAGTACTCAGACTGACAAAGCTCATGGTTGTGTTACACAGGGGCAGTGTGCAGCAGAAGCCAGCAAGGTTCTTAAAGGCCACCCCCAGGGCCTTAGACATCCCTGTTTTGCTCAAAGGAATCTGAGACCCAAACGCATGAAAATTATTCTGGCGAAAAAGGGACTACAGGCTTGGCCCAGGGATGAGAGATTAGGAGTGGGGACCGGGACTGGAGGCTGGAGGAATTGGGACCGGGGCTAGAACAAGGGCTAGAGGTCGGTGCCCCAAGCGTAACTGAAATCATCCACGACCTCCTCCAAGAAAGCTCCAACGGAATGGAGAGAGTCTTGGTCGCTCCCTCCCGCCGCCCCCCCTCTGCAAGCCCCCTTGAGTAGGCACTGAGGGGATTCTCTTAGCCCGCCTGGGGCCAGAAGTGGTCTTTCGGGCGCCATCCCAGGTCAGCCTCTGCTGCTGCTCTGGGAGAGGCCCGTAAGGACAGGATGAGGAGGCAAGAAGCCCCCGCTCCCCAGGCAGTTCCCAGCCCAGTCCAGCTCAGCTTACATCAGCCAGGTCTGGCTCAACTCCGGCTCTTTCCTGGGAGGACCTGGCTTGCTCGCTATGTAGTTTGGCGTTAAGAGAATGTCGGCGGAGAGCTGAGTCGGGAGGCAGCGCCCATAACTTACAGCTGAAATCTCATTACAGTCTGCGGCTCCGGGAAAGTCTGGCTAAGTCCTCCGGCCGCAGCTCTGGTTTGGGGTGGGGGTGGGGCGGGAGCCAGCCTGGGGAAGGTGGGGGCGGAGTCTCAGCTGCTAGAGTGAGGTTTAGGGGTCGTCCCTTTGGGGCAGGGACCAAGGCTGAGGCACAGCGCAGTGCGGAGGGAGGGGCCTGGTTGGGGTGGGGGGTGCTGTAAGGACGTCTCCAGGCTGGGTGTGGGGGGCGCAGTGCGGAGTGGGGGTGGGAATGAGTGGGGGTAGGGATGAGTGGGGATAGGGATGAGTGGGGAGATGCGCTTAGCTTGGGCAGCCGCAGGCTTTATCTCTCTCCACCTCTCCGCCCCCCCCCCCACCTCTCCCGCCGGGAACAGCCCTTCTCCCTTGCTCATTAGGCAGAGATATAAAAAATAAATGAATAAATAAATAATCACAGTAATAACTGAGCGGGAAACAGTTTCCCCCTCTTATTTCTTTTTTCCAAAGCTCTTTCTTTCCAGATTGAGGTCCCCGGGGCTCTTCTGACGGGATTTGTAAGCGCCCTCCCTTCTGCTGTGGTCCCCCGCTTCCCGGGGAGGAGGAAGCTCCAGAAACCCGGGCCTGGGGCTCTCTCAGAGAGGGGCGGGGAGTGGCAGGTGTCTCCTGGGGAGGCCAGAGAGACCCTATCTCTGACTAGGAGGCGGGGTCTGGCAGCAAAACTGGGACCTTTGCAGATTGCAGACTGAATACAATCCCCCAGTGTCCCTTCTCTGGCAGAGTCCCCGGAGCCCTGGTTAGAAGCTGAGCAGAAACCCCCGCCCCTCTATTCCAGGGATGCTGGCAGAAACAGGGAGCTGCAGGGAGGGGGGCGATGGGGAGAGGGAGGCAGACTAGGAGGGTAGGGGGAGGTGTGAGAAAAGGGAAAAGCCGAATGCTGAGGGAACTGGACCGGGGGAAGGGAGAAAGAATGGAGCCAGAAAGAGCTGGGAATAGTGAAGGGGTTTGCAGTGGGGAAAGAGACCAGGAGGTAAAGGTAAGAGGAAAGGGGACCTGAAAGGGAGAACAGGAGAGCTATGAGGCAGTAAGTGAGAGAACTGAGGGAAGGAAAGGATGCAGGAGAGAAAGTAACATTCCCTGCTCTGCCCTCTGAGGGGACTGAGTGTATCTGGGTTACTCCACAGCCTCCCTGTACCTTGAGATACTTCCCTTGGAAAAGATAGCTGGAGCCACGGAAATGGGCTTGGATTACCTGAGTGACAAGTCACTAAGCCTCAGTTTCCTCACTGACCAAAATGGGAGTAATAGTTGTACTATCTACCTCTCAGGGATGTTTGTAAGAAAATGCTTAAACTTTAAAGTGTTATACAAATGTGACCTAGAGGTATTTTTTCCTCCTCGACATAGGAGAGTGGTCCTGACTTTCTCATAGGCCTTTCAATACCAGACATAGCAATAAATAAGAGAAACAAGGTGGTAAGATGAGTAGAGGGGTAGGCAAGGGATGGGGGAAGCTTTGGAGTCTAAGATGAGGAAACAGCTTTTTCTGGAAATGTGCTGAGTTTGAACTCAAAGGTAAACCCAGCAGCTGAGTCTTAGTGAAAGTAGAAGCTGAGGGTGAGGATTCAAGCTGAGGTTAATAGTTTCCTGTCTATGAGTGCTATTAGCTGCAGTCTGGAGAGGTGGGGTGGGAAAAGGTCTTTGGTGGGGATGATACAAAGGATGCTGTGCGAAGGGCAGTGGGAGAAATGTGGAAGGCACAGAGGTCCTCACCGGGACCTGACCACAAGGGCAAAAGGGAAGGTTCTTGGAATGTTAGAATATGATCATGCAGCCTGCTCAGGGCTTCAGCCCAGATCACTCTACTCTAGGCCTAGAGCGTCAGATCAGGCTAGGACAGGTCATCTCTGGGCCCAGAGGACTTGGCCTGTGGCAATTTTCCCCTCCCAGAACTACCCCTCTCCTACCAACTCTTCTTGGACTGCTCAGGGAGCCAATTTTCAGAAACCCAAGGAAATCCCTAGAAACCCTATTCCAGGGAGGTAGAAGGAAAGTAAAGCAGATGGGAATGGGCTCCCCAATTGGAAGAAGCCAGGAAGAAGCTGTGGAATGTGCTAGAGCATGTGCCAGAGCTGAAGCGTGTCCTTGGACATGGGCCAAAAGCATGTTCTAGAGTATGTGAGACACTGAGATGTGTGAGAGCGTGTGATAGAGAAGTATGTGTCAGCATATGAGCTAAAGTGAGAAGAGTGTGAGAGAGATGCTGCAGTGTGTGGTGAAGGGGGCAGCTGGGGGTGAAATGGATAGAGGGCTGGCCCTAAAGTCAGGAAGCCCAGCCTCGCACACGCACTAGCTGGGTGACCCACAGCAAATTCCCTAACTTCTTTTAGCCTCAGTTTCTTATTAATATAAAGGGGACAGTAATAGCAGCTACCTCCCAGGGTTGTTGGGAGGATCAGAGAGTAATTGCAAAGCATTTAGCAGAGCTCCTGGCACATAGCAAGTGCTGTATAAACCTTGTTGTTGTTAGGGAGAGCATGTCCTGGAGGGGGGCTTGTGTTAGAGCATGTCCTGGAGGGGGCTTGTGTTAGAGCATGTTCTGCAGTGGGACATGTGTTAGAGCATGTCTTGGAGTATGGCATGTCTTAAAGCATGTTCTGGAGTGGACATTTGTTAGAGAATATGCTGGAGCAAATGGTTACTGAAGCAGACAATGGGGTAGGGGTACCTCCTTACCAAGAGTTCACTATTCACTGATGCTGAAAATAGAACTGAATATGCACATAATACGTCTTTGACTAGACCTCAAGCATGTCGGTCAGATGGCATTTGGAAGAGGTATTTGTCGCCTGTGCATGAGGTCAGAGGGCAGCTTTGGCCTGTCCCTGGAACAGACACTTGCCACCAAGACCCCCTCCCATGTTCACATTCCCTTCTTACTCTTCAAGCACACACAATGCCAATGCTCACTTCAGTGTTCAGACTGAGACAGCTCATGATTGTGTTACAGGGACAGTATGCAGCAAAAGCCAGTAAGATTCTTAGAGGCCACCTCCAGGGCCTTAGAAATTCCTGCTTTGCTCAAGTGAATTTCTCAAATGAGAGGTGACTAGGGGATTCCGGACTGGGTCCAAGAATAAGAGACTGGGGTTGGCAGTGTAAAGGCAGCTAGATGGTACAGTGGCTAGAGGTTTGGACTTGAAATTCTGCCTTACCTCAGCTATTATGTGACCCTGGGCAAGTCACTTCTCTCTGTTAGTAACAATAGCAACTCAGACAAGATACTGTCTAAAGTGCCTTGGAAACCTTAAAGTGAAATGTAAATGTTAATGATGATGATGAAATTGATTACCTTGTGGTCTCTTCTCAATCATCTCACTCCTTTTCACTCTAACTTTGGTTTCAGTACTCATCTTGTGTCCTGTCTCCTGGAGCCCTATAGGCTCTCTTGGTCTCAGGGTACTCCAGGCCTGGGTCCTTTGCCTGCCCTGGGAGCTCTCATGCTGAGCCATTTCCTCAGATGAGCTTGAACTCAGAACATCCCAACACAGATTCCATGCCATTTTTCCATGTTTCCAGGCCTCTGTTCACCATGAGTCTCCACCCACCCCTATGTGGCCCCACTCTACCACCACGTCTCCTGGAGGCATCATAGTATAGTGGAACATTCATGGAATTGGGTGTCAGGGAATCTGGATTCAAGTCCTATCTTGATCATTGTATGACCTTAGCAAGTCACTTCACAGCCTTAGGCTTCAGTTTCTTCCTATGTATAATGATGGGGCCGAACTGTCTTATCTCTAAGGTCTTTTCCAGCTCTGACATGTTATGATCTCCTGATCCAGCTCTATTGGCTTTCTACCCCTCTTCTTCCCCCCCCCCCCATTTTCTGGATGAGTAGAGAAGGTAATAATATATAAATTACATGAAGGAAAAGATCATTGAGCCCCCAATCTCCAAATATTCCAGGGGCTTTTTATGATCATCCATAAATATATGTATCTTGAAAAGGAAGGAGTCAGAAGGAACAAAATAGGGGTGGGGGTGTAGTCCTGGAGAGAGATAGTTCATAGACCTCCTCCACCCCGGGGGGAGGTCTAAGCAAAATGAAAGATCTTGGCCCCTCCTCTGAGGTGTTGGAGAGTGGAGGTGGGGCAAAGATCTCCAAGAGAGCTGAGGAGAGGGAAAGGAGAGAACTCCTAAAGCTCCAGGGCTTTACAAATGGATTTTGCTGAAATGGAAATTTCCACCCAACCCTGAAATAACCTGCAGAATTCAGTCAGTGAAGCCCAGTAGCCCAGGGAGCTGTGTCCATGCCCAGGGAACTGTAGCCAGGTCTGCTAAGGGCACATTCCACACCAATTCCACACATACCTATTCCCTTGACACCCACTCCCCTCACACTCATATCTCACAACCCACTCCTTACACAATTACTTTTCATACTCACTCCTCACAGAACCCATTTCCTCCTCACACATTTGACTACCTGGGGAAAAACTGGGATTGTTTATAAGGGATTGAAGGTATTCACGGGATGGGGTCAGCAAAGCTTGAAAGAGGGCAGGATCATGAGTAGAGATGTGGGGTAGAAGGAGGTAGGAAAGGTGTGTGTGGTGGGGGCAGGGGGTGGGGGCGGAATTCGACTGTCAGGTTTTCAAACAGAGAGACATTGAATTAACTCACCAAGCGGTTGGGCGGGGAATTGCTGCCCGGGGAGATGATGCGGAGCTACAGCTCAGCAGAACCGAGGCCTTCCCCCGGGCTGCTGTCCAGGTGCTGAGGGGAGAACTGCGGAGCTTCTGAGGTTCCCACGGGTGGGCTGGGTGCGGGAGCGAGGGGTGGGAAGACCTCTATCTTGAGAGACGAATGAAGTTTAGTGACAAGGGAAGAAGTCCCGTGGGGGGAGGGAGGGAAGGGGAATCTTCGGTCCACAGCAGGGTCAAATGTAATGGGGGGGTGGTGTGCGTGGGAAGTGGGGGTGCCTTCTGAGCCCCGGGTTTAGAGTCTACATACACACCAAGAGTAACCGCCTCAGGAAGTCTAAATCCCCACCTTCAAATGCACATCGGATTTTAGGGGAGTGCTGGGGACCCCAGAAATCCTCCCGCTGTCGCCATGAGCTGCAGCCACTGGAGGGCAACGTGATTCCGCACCTAGGGAAATAAAGGGAGAGAAGGGAGAAGCAGGAAGCTGTGATCTGGGGGTGGGGGAAGAAAGGAAGAACTGGAGGGAGTGTGAAGGAAATTGACAGGGGAAAGGGAAGCTCTGGCAGCTGAGTGAATGGAGGAAGGGAGAATACTAGAGGAGGAAAGGTAAGGATTGGAAAGCAAAAAATGAAGAGAGGAATGGGGAGAACAGGTGGAAGAGGGGGAATATAAGGAAATGATGCACAGAAAGGAAGGGCTAAGGAAGGAAAATAGAGGGAGGACTATACAGGAAGAAAATAAGTGGAAGGGGAAGCATAAAGCTAGGTAAGTAAAGAACCTGAAAGAACAGTGATTGCTTAGATTCTGTATATTAGAGCATGTGTGTTAGGGAGCTATATGCCATCTGAAGAAGGGCCAGGATTAATAGGTGTTTTGCTATACAGAAAAAAAACAAGACAGGGATGTTTGCTCTGTGGAGGAAAGGGAAGTAGTGAGAACATTTCAATAGTACAATGAAGGCTCTGTGGGAAAAGAGCCAATGACCTCTCCATAGATGTCATTGGAGGGGCCCCAGATAGGCTAAGTAACTTACCTAAGGTCACCCAGATAGTGTCAGAGACAGGAGTCAAATGTGGTTCTTTCACTCCAAAACCAGGACATCTTCTACTGAACCATGCTGCCTTTCTCACCAAAATATCATGATTACATAGGGAAGTGGGAGTAAAAGCAGAATTAAGAAGTTTGGATTAGGTAAAAGGTTACTGGAGTAGGTAGGGGGGTTAAGGAGCTGTAGCCATATTATTTGAGGTTTATTTTAAATTAGGTGACATTTAAGACACCTACCATCTTTGTTCTCAGTCATCAGAGGCCCAGGCCTAGGTCTATGCCTGGTAAATGGAGTGGACAGTGCTAGACAGAGGGTCAAATTCAGTTAAATGTGGAATCATAGGAACTTTTAACTCCAGTCACATTTCAGGGATTGGGCTCAGTGGAATCCCATGGGATCAGCTTGGAAAACTTGGGGTTAGTTTGGAAGGCTTTGGTGAAGAGCAAATGGTCACTGAAGACAAAACTATGAAGGAGGTATAAAGTGCAGAACAAGTCATGGAATGGCAGGGGAAATTGCATGGATGTAATAGAGAGAAATGGGCATGTGAAACAAGAACAGAGTAGTTGAGGAGGTGGGGTATACTGGGATTACTGACCTTGTTGTCCTGTTGGTAGAAGTACAGAAGGGTGAAGACAAGTTCTGTACATGGGCTCTCCTTTCCCATGATCCTAAAAAAAAAAAAGGTAATGGAGAGTGGTGGCAAGGAGGGAGAAGAGATCTCATACAGGTGGGTTGTCAGAGGCCATATTTCCCCTTCTTGCAATCTGTCCCCAAGTCCCCTAGGACCATGCCCATCAAGCACTGCTGAGTAAAGCAAAGCCCACACGTGCCTTAATCCTCTAATTACATGTTGACTTATTATTCATTATTAATTAAACATGAGCTTGGTTCAGGGGCTAAGGATTCCTTCTTCCCTGGTTCACAGAGTCCTCCTCTTAGAACTCAGAGCTAGAGGAAGACACTGGAAAGAAAGGATGGAGCATAAGGGACTAGGAACAAAAGAAAGATGCAGAGTCTGAAAGCTTGGAGGAGCAAAAAAGAAGTGTTATACACACACACACACACACACACACAGAGTGTATGTATCAGATGCCAACCAGGTTTGGCCTAAGGTAGAATCTTCAGTGTTTGTGCTGTGGACAGACAGTAGCCTTGGATTGAAGGATAACAAGAAAGGATTAGTAGAAAGAAGATTTGGAAAAACCAGGGATAAGAATGGGGTCCAGGGCATAGATCAGAAGAAAGGGGGAGTAGAGATAGAGAAGGCAGGAGGGTGGAAAAAGGAAAGGTCAGGGTAGAAGGCATGTACTCCACCTTCTCACAGTGACTCCCTCACCTCCCTTTTTTTTTTAATCTACCCAAATTTTTCTGGTCCCTCTTTCCTTGGGATCCTGGGGTGGGGTACACAGAAAGCCTATGTTTTTGTCCATAAATGTTACCCCATTCTGACTTGGTTGTGGCATGTGGACATCTGTGTATGGCTGTGTCAGTAGGTCTGTTTGTGACTAGATACGTGATTGTGTGTGACTGAGTATGTATGCTACAGTGTGTGGCTATGACCACCTCTGTAGTTGTGCAAGATTGTCTCAGTGTGGCTATATAGCTGTGACTGTCAGCAACTGCATGTGTATAACTGTGTGACTGTGGCTGAGGCTGGGATGCTCAGACTGTAGGATTGTCATTGTACTGGTATCTGTATGACTTAGCCACAAAAATCCAACACTATTGGAGGAGAAAAGAGGAATAGAAAAGGATTGACTTCCCTGCCTATTTTCCCTTAGGACATGACAGGTGGGGCTCTGTTTATAGTCCTGTCATGTTATAGGATTTTGGACTCCACTAGAGGGCAATGAAGCATACCCCAAAGGACTTGTGGTGTGGGAGTTAGGTTGGGAATCTTCTCTGTCCTTTCAAGTGAGAGGAGGCAGCCGAGCCCTGAGACCCCTGGCCCCTATCCAGTGGCCTAGCATCATGGAGTTGTGCCTGGACTTCTCTGAGAAGGGTATCTGGCCCCAGGACAGCCACCTGTCCTTCTGACTAATGATGTGTCTGAAATTATCCTGGGTTCTGAAGTCAGGGAGAGAGATATCAAGTGTGAGTCTGACAGAGGAACAGTCCTTGGAGCTGTGATTGTCATGAGAGAAAGCAAAGGAAAATGAAAACACGGTGTATATTTTGAGGGACCAGGGCAGGAACCCTGTCTATACAGGAGGCTGGGGAGAGAGAGAGAGACCGACAGGAGAGCTCCGACACAGGAACCTGGAGAAGGGGACTGCCCAGAGAAGTTGGGGGGGGGGGGCATGGATGTTTGTGTCTGTGTATTTACTTAAAGATTTTGCTCTGGTTATCGCCTCATTGGCCAGACATCTGGTTTTCCCAAGCGTCTCTGGGGGATGGAAGTCAGACAACATTACTTCAGCAGATCTAATGCTATCCACCCTGCACAGCTCGGGAACACCAGCCTACAGACGACGGGGAGCCCAGCCAATCCAGGGTGTGAGGAGCCCTCACTGAGAGATCAAGGCTGATGCTTGTTGTCTCTAATCACAAGCTCATGGATGGGAACAAATGGGGCCAGACACCCACGCTCCCCACAGCCTGTTGTCTTCATTCTGGGATGGGTAGAGGCAGCCAGCAGGGTGTCACTGGGTGAGAGTATGAGAGGGAAGGGAGAGGGAAACAGGCAGCAGTGAAGGCAGAAAAAAGATGAGTGACTTAGGGAGTTAGAGTTGACTGGGCCTTATAGTGGTGAACTGGAAGATCAACCTTTTCAAAACTCCTCCACAGGAGACCCTGGGAAGGCCGGGACACCTGTCTCAAATTCCTACTGAAGTGCACTTACTGTCTGTCCTAAGTCTGAGGACAATCAATGTATCAGGATTTTGAGGTGACCCCAGAGAGACAGCAAAGTCTCCCTTAACTAACTCCTACCTCCATCCCAAAGAAGGATGTGTTTGAGACAGAAAGAGAGACAGAGGGAGACAGACAGATGGATGACAGAGTAAAAGAGGCTATTTGGACATGGCAGATGGAGGTTTGGATCCCGTATAACGTTTCATAAGATTTTATAGTTGAAGGCTACATACAAAATTTTTGTATCTATTATTGATCTCTTAAGAGATCATCTATTCCAACTCCACCTTTTTACATAGGAGAAAACCGAAGTCCAGAGAGGTTAAAGTGATTTGTCCGAGATCACCCAGAGAGTAAGCAGCAGTCTTAAATTCGAACCCAGCTCCTCGCCTTCCAAAGTCAATACTCTTATAACAAAACTCAGCCGTGCTGCCTGGAGATGCGGGGCGGTGGGAGGTGGGGGGAACCCGCAAGATAAAGGTGGGGGGGAATCATGTCTGCACCGACATCCGCCTCCCCCCCACCACACAGTCTGACAGGACGAGCCTTGCCGGCATCATGCCTATTTTTAGTCAAAACTGGAAGGAAACTCAGTTTGGGGGCCAGGTTCTCAGTCTCTCCACACCCCCCCCCAACTCCCACGCAGCCGGCGCCCGGCACGTGGTGAGTGGGAAGCTCCCTGTGCTGGGGCCCCTCCAGCACTCCTTGTCCCTGGGACTGACGGCAGAGCCAGGTTGGGAATGCGGGGGTGGGGGGCTAGGGGCGCTGAAAAGAAGGGACCGCCTCATCCCAGCATGGCACGCCGCGCCCCCCCCCCAATTGTGAGCAACGGTTCAAAACCACTTGACTACGCATTAATAATTTGGGCGTAGACTGGAATCGAACCATCAGTTGTAAGCTGTTCCTGGTGGAAACAGGTTGGTCTCCAGAAATGTAACTTCCAGAAGGCATTTGCTTTCTTAAACTTTTGAAAATGATCACCATTAAAAGCTGCCTGGAGTTCCTCCACTTGCCCTTTTTCCTCCTACTGGGCTGGGGGCAGAAGAGACAAATCCGAAACTATCCGACCCTGTATCCTCCATCCCACTTCCCACCCTCCCCCTCCTTCCCTTCTCCACCCCTGCGAGGTCCGAGGAGGCGGGGAAAGGGGAGGGGGTGTTAGGGGAAAATCCTCTCGGAAGTGATCACCTCTGGAAAGCAAACGTTGCAACCAAGGTCTTAGAGTCGTTCTGTGTTTCGTGTTAGCTAAACATTAAATTAACTAGACAGCCAATCCCCAGACCGAATTCTGCCCAGAGAAGCTTATGATGGATGAGCTGCAATAGGAAATGCATTAGATCTTCTTCCTCACCTGCCTGTGTGGATGATTTCGGGGGATTCCTACTCTTTGGCCACGCTGCTCTTGCTGTTTTCCCTCTCAGCTGGTTGCTCTTCCTTCCAGTTCTTTACCATCCATTCACAACTAAAGCCGTACTCCTGTAACCCCAGACAAAATTGAGAAACCATACTTTGGGGCACCTGAAGCACAAGAGTTCAGAATGGCTCGGTGGGATTAGAAAAGGAAAAACATTTTTTAAAAACCTGCATTGTCATCCTGATTTTTTCCCCCAGAAGAAACAGATCTTCTGTAGGTTAGCATTGCTTTATATTGAGGTCAATGGAGTAAAGAGCAGAGGATAAGGGATCCAAGGAAGCAGTTGTCCTGAGTGGGTGAAATCCTAACCCGGAAGATGAGGGTTTGGGGATGGGGGCATTCAATAGGGAAGGGGGCTGAAGAACAACTCACTCCATCTGGAGACACTGGGTTGGTCCAGTGGCCTAAGGAGCCAGCAGCCATAAACTGAGCCACATCCTGCTACAGACACAGGAGGCTGTTGTCATGGCAACTTCATATTTATCCACTTTAGCTCCTAATTAAGGGGAAAAGCATATAACATATTGGATGTCAAGGAGGCTTTGTGAGCCTCAATTTAGCTGCCGTGCCGGGATGTCAAACTCCAGCATGATTGCTGTTAATCACCTTCCAAATTACTGAGACGGGTCACAAAGGAGACAGATTCCCAGGCTGCAACAGCAGCTGGGCTCTGGGGGCAAAAGGGGAAGTAGGGATGAAATAGCTTGTCCAGTCCCCAGAGCCAGAGGAGTGGTAGGTGAAGGTTGTCTCTGTGGATGTATGAGATGGAAAGCTCTATGTGGACAGGGGTCACATCTGACCCAACTCTCTACCCTGTAGGCTCTTGATCTTCCTGGCTTAATTATTTTGATTTGGATGACTTGTCTAGAAGGGATAAGTGACAAATCACTAGTCCTTTGATGTCTGACAGATGATTAAGAGACAAGTGATTATTGAATGATGACTAGAGATAGACTGATTGACAATTAATGAATGGCTTACTAGAGAAATGATGGTTCTCTGATTGACTTAAAAGAAATTGAATGAGTGACTGCCAGGGTCAGTCCATTTGTGACCCAAAAAAGGAGGGAAAGTGGGTCTGAAGTATGGTTCAAAGGAACAGGCAAAATATGAAGGGGGCAGAAAGTAAGGGCAGGGGCTAGCCTTTTGAAAGTCATCCAGAGGCTTGAGTTCACTCTGCCTCTTTGGGGCCCTCCCAGCTCTCAGAGTATCTATCTCAGTCATCTCCCTCAAAGTAGGTACAAGGTCATGCCTGACTCCTTCCAGGCCATACCAATGGCATTAAGAGAGTGAAGAAAACAGTCGGGCAGATAGAGCCAATGAGTTGGGGGGAGACAGGTGCACTGTTTCATGAAGACTTCAGGCTCCTGAAAACTGCCTATGTCCCTAAGTGGTCATAGAGACTTATTGAACCTATTCCCTGGTTAAGGAAACATTCTAGTGAGATAAGGTCACTCAACCCAGGGTAGAGACTGAGCTGATCCTGGGCAGAGAACCTAATTGGGGTAGGGCAGCACCAATAATCCAAGTTGGTATCAATCTCCATCATCCAGATTCTCAGCTAAAGCAATTATGTCATTAAAAGAGCTCATGAGGAAGAAATCATGTCCCAATAAACTTTTAGGAAGGTGGCAGAGGCTATAGAACTCCAGAGGCTTGATTATGTGCTCCTTCCCTGCTACTATTCCTTCTCTTTAAGGCTTAGTTGATAGCATCCTTTGTTCAAGGTGCTGCTTCATTCATTCATTCATTCATTCATTCATTCATGCATTCAACCAATCAAATATTTGTAGAATATCTACTATGTGGAAGGTATTGTTTGAGGTAGGCACTGTAGGGAATGTTGAGATATATGAGACAGAATCCCTACCCACAAAAGCTTAGTATTTAATTGAGGAAGCAAGACACAGTTATGAATATATAAGCAACAAATTCATTCATTCGAAAATATTTATTGAACACCAATTAAATTCTTCCTCCCAAGCAAAGACATCTTTTTTACTGGCAATTTCTACCCTCTCTGAGACAAGAATGTTGGGAGTGGGGGAGGAGAGTTCCAGGCCTCAGTCAGCTGTTCAAATCGATCTTTCAGCAGTCCTTTTGGGGCACATCAACCTATCCACAGGTAATAGTTTCTAGGATTCATGGAGGAAATTAGAGAAAGTTGGGACAGGACAGAAAGAAGGAAGCAGGTCTGTCCAGATCTCAGACTGGATGTTTGCTGATTGAAATGATCTTTGGTTAGGGTTTAGGACCTCATCCCTCATCCCTCACATGCAATGTATGTCTTGTGATATATTTGTGTGTATCACAGCTATCTATATATCTTTTTTTAAATGGGTTGATATCTTTTATTTTTACGTCACCTTCCTTTCTGAATATAACCTTTCCTCTACCCCTATCCAGCAAAGTTATCCTTTATAGCAAAGAATAGAAAAGAAAACAGGGAGAAGAGAAGGAGCTCAGCAGAACCAACCTGGTCTGACAGTGTGTGCAACGTTCCACACCCAGAGCCCCCCATCCCCCACCTCTGCAAAGAAGAGAGGGAAGTGCATTTTTTTTCATCTATTCTTTGGCACCAGGATGGGTCATTATAACTATGCTTATGTAACTCTGTAAAGGACTATAAGTTCCACAAAGGTTGGGACCATGTCTTATCTAAATTTTATCTCCTCTAGTCCCTGGCACAATGCTCTGATTACAGTTAAGTATTTAATGAATGTGCCTTGAATGAAAACATGCATGCATGCATGAATGAATGAATGAATGAATGAATGATGAAAACTGCTTGAGCCTACAGCTGGAGTTAAGACATGAGTGAGATAAATGTCCCCCAGAGGGAAGCCACCCATACCATAATGGTAGGGATGGAGGCTGAGTCCTGTTCCTCCATATTCCTCCAGCTCCTGGGCATGGGCCTGGAAAGTAACAAGGCAGGTTGAAAGAGACTAGATGAGATGGAGGGTGGACATAGGAAAGAGGGAGGAACAGACTCAGAACAAGAGGAGAAAGCTTGGTGAATTGCGTCCCTGGCCCAGTGGGAGGAGTTGCTGTGGCCTGGTTTCTGCAGATGTGGGCTGCAGGCATTCTGCTGAATGGGAGGCTATTAAGGGAAAATACTTTTTGAGGAGCTGAGCAGCTGGGGGTGGAGATTTGTCCGAGTATTGCATGGGGGGCTTTGTCACTTTCAGCACAAACACAGACTGGAGCTCCCCGTGTCTGAGAGGTTGGAAAAAGCCTCAGGAAGTACCCCCAGAACCTCCCATAAGAGATATACAATTCTTAGTCCATTTCCCTGCCTCTACCTTCTCCCCAAGCCCCTGCCATTTCTGCCTTCTGGCCCTGTTCTGTTCATTCCTCTCATATATGTACTCCCTATCTCCTCCTTCCCACTTGCAAGAAATCGTCCAGGCGAGAAGAGCTGCAGCATCCATAGCTGGCCATACCTGTCTTCCTCCAGGACTTTCCATCTCTCTAGATCCCAGCCCTGATGAATCTTTTGGAGCTGGTAAAGAGGAAGGTGAGAAACCCAGGAAGTACAAAGATCCAGGGATTCTGTCATCTCTTTCCAGCCTTAAGAAAGATCACTCTTTCCCCCAACCATCAGTGCCTGGCACTGCCTCTCCAGCTCATTAGATTGCAAATTCCTTGAGGACAGGTACCATCTTTTGACTCTTTTTATATTCCCAGTGCTTAGCACAGTGCCTGGCACCTAGTAGGCACTTAATAGATTTTTATTGATTATTAATTGATTGATACACAAACAAAATTATTCTGGCCACAGAGAAGAGAGGGTGCCTGGTCAACATGTCATGTCCCTCATACCTTCCAACTCTAGACAGTGATTTACTTTGCATCTTCTGGGAGAGGGGTTGGACTGGGAGGAAGAAGGAGAAAACTTTCTCCTTAGCTCTCAGGGTTAAAGCCTTTTCTACTTCTCTAGTCAAGTTAAGGAAATGTGGACTCTTCCCTCCAGGTTTTAAGAACTAGATATATGGTGAACTATCCCAGGCCCATAACTATGGGTTGGAAGGGAACAATGATTTTGACCCTCTGAAAGTAGGAGAGTAGCAGAGATTTCTAGGGCTCAGAGCTACTGGTACAGAATATTCTCCTTCAGTTAACATTTGGTGATCTGGGCTTCCAAGGAAATTGAAGAATTGGCTGCAGGCCCTCCCTGGGCCAGCTCACCATCTTAGCAGAGAGGCAGCAGGCAGACAGACGGACAGACAGACAGCAAAATGACAGCAGGTTGGGGGGAGGGAAGGGTGGTTTCACAGCCCACACTGTAGAGACGATCATTTTCGTCACCGGGTGTCTTGAGGGTGTATGGTGGTGGCTCTCCAGCAAGGAACACTACTTGGGGAACAGAGAGTTGTTCTTCCGAGTGGCTGCTTGGAATGTTTTGCACATTTCAGGCTTAATCACTCGACATTTGATGAGTGTCTACAGCAGCAACTTGGCATGGAAGCCAATTACAAGATTGACTTCTACTCCTGTCCTCAGAAAGAAAATTCCCCCTAGCTTCCTAGAGCTCAGCAGAGCCAAAGTTGACCTTTGACTTGCCTCCAGAGGCTACTGGAGTCTGGACCTTTCACAGAATGCTCTTTCCTTCCTGAGGAGTGTGAATTGGCATCCTTTTAGCTTTTTGTTTTTTTTCCCTCCTCATCTGCTAGGTTGGAAGCAAGCAGGCCCATTAAGGCTCTAAGCTAGCTGTGTTTAAATTACCCAGCGAGGTGTGCCGGTGCAGCTGAGCAGGCAGGCAATGGCCCCAACAGAGGCCTACATTATTCACTGTCCCCCAAGCCTGGGGCCTCCAAAGTGCTTTTCCAGTTCTTGCTGCACCCCCACTCTGCCTGCCCCCCCCCCATGCAACCTGTATAGCACAGTGGCCAGCCTGGATCCCTACCCCATATCTAGGAAATTCTAGGCCAAGCTGAATGAAGACTGACTAGGGGAAGGCGGGTGATAAAGTCTCCTGGGTCTCTCTAAGTAGCTCTGGCTTGATGCCTGGAAGTCATAGGACAATGGGAGACCTGGGCAGGAGGGACATATCCAACAGCGGGGAAAGAAATTCACCCTTTAACAAAGTTCAGGGGTTTGGCTCAAATGAGCTTTCCTCTGACCTGAACTCTCAGGCCAGCTTTTCAGTCCTGACCTGAATTCTACAAATCAAACCAGGAGCATGGGGGTGGTGTTATGGTAAACCAACAGAGCAGCAGCTTAGAGTTAAGGGTGAGAGACTAGTGTTGGGGGTGGTGTCAATGTTGCTGTGAGAATTGGATTTAGGGGTTGGGATTGTCTGTCAGTCAACAAACATTTAGGATTATTTAAGGATGAAGTTGGGGATGGATTTCAGGTAGGGTTTGGGCGGGGATGGTAATGGTATAAAATGAAGTCTTATCCCTTTACCTCTTGGTGTCCAATTTCTGCTTCCTGTGGAATATGTAAAGGAAAATGGGGGGGAGGGGAGTCTCATTTTAATGATGACCCTTCTTTCCCAGAGGACTTGATAACTATCTGAATATTTGAAAGGTTGTCATGTGGGAGAAAGATCAATTTTGTTTGACTTGGTCCCTGGAGGGCTATACTGAATGCAATGGATACAAGCTAAATGAGGTAAATATGAGTTTGATGTAGGAAAAAAAAACTTGGCAACTGGACCTATTCAAGGATGGAGTGGGGGGAGCTGCCTTTGGAGATTCTGGGCTCCTTATCATTACAATAGTTAAGCAAGACCTGGATAATATTTGCTGGGTATGTTCTAGGGTTGGGATAAATGGCCACTGAGGAATCTTTCAGCTCTGAAATTTTGCATTGCTGGTTTCTTCTTGCTTCATCCTTCTCTCTGTCTTCCTTTCTTCTCTCATTTTCCTTCACCCTTACAAAATCAGAATTATGTCTTTTCCCCAATGTACTGAATGCCAGGATCAAGCTAAGGTCAAGGGACAATTCCTGGACTCCTGCGACCAGGCAAAGCTCATGTCCTTGGGCAGTTTTCTTTCCCTTTGCTAAAAACTCAGTGTGCAGAGTTGAGCTTCAAATAAGGCATTCTGGGTAGAAAACCCATCAGCTGCAGCCCTTATCCTAGGGTGAGTAGAGACATTAAAGGTCACCTCCTCCCCTTCCTGGGATTCTGGCCTCTCCCCACCCTTCTCCCTGGGGGCCCAGGCTTCTCCATGCCCCCTCCATACCCTTTCTCCCTCCTCAGGGTGGCTGACTGACTTATTTCACCCTAGCACTCCTGGGTCAGGCTTTTAGAGCTGTCAGCGGAGGAGACCTCAGCCCCTTTCCCCCTCTTTCCCCTCCTCCTATGTTCCTTCATGTGGAAACACGCATCGGGGCATGAAGCTGAGGACAAGCATCGTACCACATCGAATTTTAAATGCATGTAATTAGCCAATAAATAAAATATAGAACCAGCATTCCAGCTCTACCGCTGTCAGTAACTTAGCAAGCATTCCATTCTGGACCCCCAGGGAGCTGCCTGACATGGGGTGCTTAGTCTGAGATGGGAGAGAACAGCATCCCAGACATTCACCAAAGCAGGGACCCAAAATGGGCCTTATTCCCTACCTGGCCTAGTGCTAGAAAAAGAAACAACTTTTCTATGTGCCTAGAAATTGCCCACTAAAGCTGAGGAGCTGACCTACAACATCTACAAAATCTACAACAGGCAATATTCTAGGAGAGACCTTGGCCTTTAAGCTAAGGTCTATAACAGGTCTCAGTTTGACTGAAGCAACACCCATCCAGTGATTAAAGCTAGGTAAAAAATAAGGCAGATAATTACTTCTTTACCTGCTCAAAAAAAAATCAGTTTGGGAGAGGAAGACTCTCAGGGTTTCTGGCCCAAATAGAAACAACGGCTTTTTACATTCACCTTGAGCAAATCAGGACCCAAACAGTGACCAAGTGGGGCTTGGTCTGGGACCTCTAGTTGTCCAATCAATGAAAGTCAGAGTGATTTGGGTTTAAGGCATTGTTTCTTAAAAAAAAAGGTTTCAGAGATCAAAATTTACATTCCTTTGGGCAGAGCACCTATAGATAAGGGTATGATACAGGGCCATTGCAAGTCATCTTGATCTGTATCTGGCCACTGGACCCAGATGTCTCTGGAAGAGAAAGTGAGGCTGGTGACTTTGCACAACCTCCTTCACTTAAATCCAATTCACTTGCTTGTCATGGCATCACCTCCCTGATGTCATGATCCTCTTCCAGAACAAAGGACAAACAACAAGTCTAGGAGAGTAAAAAGTGGGGACAGGTAGGGTTGGGGAGAAAGGAAGATGGTGGAAAGCCCTAGGAAAGAGTGAGGATGGGAGGTGATTGTCAGCTAGTGGTGAGTGCTAGAATGGGTATCCTATAGTTGTAACTATAATAGGGAAAAGAGTATGGGGGGTGGGAAACTAGGGGCAGAGGAACATTGGGTGGAATCCCTCAGGATGTGAGGTGATTCACAGGAAAGATTCAGTCCCCCAAAGGCATAGTCACTTCTGTTCTGGGCAGATCCCTAGAGTTCAAGGCTTGGCATATGACACAGTTGATCCTGAGCCCTTAATTTTTGTTAGAAAGGACTAAATTCACAATCTCAGTCATCAACACAGATTTAATATTGAAGAGAATCTCAGAGATCATCTAGTCCAATCACTTTGTTTTACAGGTGAAAAAACTGAAGTTCCAAGAAATAACATGACAAGGTTACCCAGGTAGTAAGTAGAAAAGCTAGGATTTGAACTGGGGGCCTTTCTCCTCCCAATCTAATGTTCTTTCCACTGTATCACAGTGCTGCTCTTACACAAGATCTCTACAGGGCTGACTAAGGCTTAGTCTGTATTCACAACCTATGCCTAGGTGATTTGCTATGGAAGTACAATGACCTTCCTCTCTTCTTCTTTCTGATCCTTGGGAACTCTGAGCAGACTCTCCCATAAGGAGAGAAGTGAAGCCCTCCATTATGGCCAGGAGACCAGACAGAGAAACCCCACAACCTCAGTTTCCCCGACAAGGAAAACTGATCCAGGGACCAGCTAAGTAGGGAACATGCTATCCAAACCAAGACACAGGTGGTTTGTGTAGGAGAAACAGACAGGACATGAGTCATTCCTGGATCTGCAAGGTTCAAAAGTTAATTTCCCATCTGAGTATTACCCCAGGGAATGACTCCATGCAGAGTTCATCATTCTTATAACATCCATAGGAGCTTCCAAGAGGCCTTATTTTAACTGCCAACATGATTTTTCTTCTCCAATCAATTCTCCATATGATTGCCAAAGAGGTTTTCCTGAAGCACAGGTCTGACCATGTCATTAACATACTCAATAAATTCCAGTTCCTCTCTATTAATTTTAGAGTAACCTGAGCCCCAAAGTCCATTGGCATGGGACTCTCTCCTCACTGATGAAGATCTACACCTCTACACCTCTCACCTGGGTGAGGGATGGGGCAAGTTGTCAAGAATGAGAGAGAAGAGAGATCCAGTCTCCTCTGTTTCTTTCTGGCTTCCAGCTTCAAGAGAAATGTGCAATACCACCATCTCTTCGTGTTGCTGAAAGGAGAAAAAGACTCTGAGAAGAAGTTAACACATAGTACTTTAGATCACATTCTCATTCTGAGCTTGCTAACCTAGAGACTTTGGGGGACTCCCTTTTATTTGATATTCTGGTCTCTTTCTCTTAGTTGAACAGAATCACCTCACTCTCAATGGGAGAATTCCTCCCATCTGTATTGTTTGTTATATATTTTTACATGTATACCTTCCCTGATTTCTGCTTTCCTATTGACTTGGATAAATAGGGTCATTTGTAATTTTCTATGCATGTGTTCATTGTGGAACTGATTTCTGCTGGGAAGGAGTGAAGCTTTGAATAGATAGCTTTGGGCCCTTTACTCACTAGGAAATAGCGATCAAGATTTTAAATAAAACCTTAAAAATTCTTTCCCCGGGGCAATTAGGTGGCACAGTGAATATAGCACCCACCCTGGAGTCAGGCGGACCTGACTTCAATCCAGCCTCAGACACTTGACACAGTTACTAGCCGTGTGATGTTGGGCAAGTCACTTAACCCCAATTGCCCTGCCTTCCCCCTCCGAAAAAAAAGCAAAAAAAAAATATATCCCCTAGACTCGTAGTGTCAAACTCAAATAGAAACAGGAGCCATTGAAGCATACACAACTATCCCTGACTTAGAAAGCCATATATTACCATTATATGTGTTCCATTACATTTTTATTTATTTTGTTAAATATTTCCCAATTACATTTTAAATCTGGTTGGGCCAGGAGTATTGCAGCCTACCGTGTTTGAAACTTCTACCCTAAACTAGTAATATTTAAGGGAGCAAATAGATATAATTCCAGCCTACACCTCCTCTTTCTTTTTATTATTATGATTTACTTATTGCTAATTTTTAACATTCGCTTCCATAAGATTTTGAGTTCTAAATTTTCTCCTCCTCCATCCCCTCTCCCCTTCCCAAGAAAGCATGCAATCTGATATAGGCTGTACATATACATTCATATTAAATGTTATTTTCACATTAGTCCTGTTGTAAAGAAGAATTAGAACCAATGGGAGAAACCATTAGAAAGAAGAAACAAAAAGAGAAAAAATAGTATGCTCCAATCTGCACTTAGACTCCATAGTTCTTTTTCTAGATATGGATAGCATTTTCTATCATGAGTCTTTTGGAGTTGTCTTAGATCCTTGCATTGTTGAGAAGCGCTAAATCGATCAAAGTTAGTCATTGTACAATGTTGCTGTTACTGTGTACAATGTTCTCCTGGTTCTGCTCACTTCCCTCAGCATCAGTTCATGTAAGTCTTTCCAGGTTTTTCTGAAGTCTGCCTGCTCAAACTTCATAAGAAATGAAACAATAGTATTCCATTACATTCATATACCACATCTTGTTCACCCATTCCCCAGTCAATGGGCATCCCCTCAACTTCCAGTTTTCAACCACCACAAAAAGAGCTGCTATAAATATTTTTTATACACGTAGGTCCTTTTCCCATTTTTATGATCTCTTTGGGATATAAAACTAGAAGTGGTATTTCTGGGTCAAAGGGTATGCATAGTTTTATAGCCCTTTGGGCATAGTGGAACCCCCTCTTTCTGAAGAGTGCAGAGTGATCGGCCTGTGGCTCTAACCTCCTCCCTTCCTTCTTGGCACGAATTAACAACTCCCTTAGAGAAGGGTAGAGGAAGAAGGCACTAGAGATGTATCTACTGGGACATCCCCAATACGCTCCACACAATTTGTCTCACCAACTCCACCCCACAGAAGCAAAGGGCATTAATCTCCACCAAGAAGAAGAGAGTCATATACCAGTGTGCTTTGCCCCACAGGTTACATTTGGAGTAAATATAAACTCTTCTCTTTGGCATTTAAAATCCTTCTGACTTAACAACCTGACCCTTACTTTCCATTATTGTCCTTAATATACTCTATAATTCAGTCACACTGGCCTTCTTACTATTCTTCATAAACAACACCCCATTTCTTATCCCATTTCTTTGTACTGGCTAACTCCCCTGCCTGTATTGTACCCCCATTTCACCTCCACCTCCTAGAATCCCATATCCTTCAAAACTCTACTCAAGCAAATACTTCAACATGAAGCTTTTCCTGATCCCCTCAGTACATCCCCTAAATTTCCCTTATATTCATTTTGTCATATAAATATATGTGTATATGTATACATATGTGTGTGTGTGTGTGTGTATATGTATATTTTTGAGGGGGGAAAGCAGGGCATTTGGGGTTAAGTGACTTGCCCAAGGTTGCACAGCTAGTAAGTGTCAAGTATCTGAAGCTGCACTTGAACTCAGGTTCTCCTGACTCCAGGGCCAGTGCTCTATTCACTGTGCCGCCTAGCTGCCCCTATGTATATTTTTTATGCCTATGTTAGCTCCCCAGGTAGAATGCAAGCTCCTTGAGGGTGGGAATTATTCCTTTTTTTTTTTGGTCTTTGTATGCCTATCACCTAACACTGTGGCTAAAACAGAACAGCTACTTAATAAATGCTTGTTGATTGATTATAGTTTTCTGCTAAGAAAGTACATGTGGACATTCCTGGGGAGACAGAAATATCTGTCCATATCCTTAGCTCCTCCTAGGATGGCCCAGCCCTTCCATCTTCCCTTTTCTTTTGTCAGTTGCTATTACTGTCCAAAGACCCAAAGACCTTCCCCTCCTTCCTTCCCCCCACTGCCTGCCCTAGGATAGATAATTCACTGGGGACACTGGAGACATGAAGGGCCGAGGTCAGGGGAGCTCTGCATATGTGTGGGTAAAGAGAAGCTAGGGGGCATTCGATCAGAAGACTGGGTTCCTGAAAGATCTTAGAGGAGCTAGGCAAGCTCTGCCTCCAAGATCTTGGGCTCAGCCCTTTTCTCTAAATAAAAAGAATGACATCATCCTAGTGCTGAGAAGCCAGCCAAAAGGGAGGTATCACAGCATCGTAGGATTTAGAGCTATAAAGGACCTCAGGAATAATTTCATTAAACCCCATTCATTTTTAGAGATGAGGAAACCAGAACCTAGAGAAGTAAAGGGACTTGTTCAAGGTCACATAGATAGTATGAAGCAGATCCAGGATTCAAATACAAGTCTTTGGACTTAGGTTCCAGTGCTCCTTCCACTAAAGACTCCTTGAGATGAACCAAGAGGTTTCTGATGGAGGAAAAGGAAGATAGAGTAGAGGGTTGGGAGCAATGATCCGGAAGAATCCCCTCCGCCAAGAGGGAAGCACCACCCTGGAGACCACACTTGGGGGGATGATATTTGTAAAGTATACAGCCCAGTGTGTGGCACATAGTAGGAACTCCGTCAATGCTTGTTCCCTTCCCTTGTCCCCCTCGGTTGGTAGAACAGAGGTAGAGAATCATAGATTTGTTAGATCTTGATGGGCCCTTCAATTCAAACCAATTCAAAGAAACCTATATTAAATGTGTACTATCTGAAGGGCACTTTGGAGATATTTCAGTCCAACCTCCTTGTTTTGGAGGTTTTAAAAATTGACATCCAGGGATACAAAATGACTTACAGACTTACAAATTCTACACAGAGAATTAAGGCCAGAGCTCAGTGCTCTCTCCAGTACACTACCCTGCCTTTTGAGGTAGGGATCAGTCAGCATGAGGGAGAGGGTTAAGTCAATCTCCGAAGATTCTGAGGCTGAGCAAGGACCAAGGTCCATTGATCTAACTCCAGTGTTGTGTTTTCACAAGATCCTCCACCTCCCAAACCCCCATCCCCACTCCTCCTTTGTGACAAGCTAGTGGGGCCTCCCCATACCTTAACCTTCACCAGGAAATTTCCCACTGGTCAAATTTCCCTCAACCTCATCCCTGCCCCATCTTGGTGACTGAGTACCAGCTGTGTACCCAGACACTGAGGGCAGGCCAGGTCTCTTTCCAACAGGCTGGAGGTCAGATCAGTCTAGTGTCCAACTCTGCTGAGGGAACCAGTCTAAACTCCCTTGGGTGGCTCAGTGGATAGAGCACTGGACATGGAATTAGGAAGACTTGAGTTCAAATTCAGCCTCAGATACATACTAACTACATGACCCTGGGCGAGTCGTCTACCTGTTATCAACTTCAGTTTCCTCATCTGTAAAAGTGAGGCTAATAATAGCACCATTCTGCCAGGGTTGCTGTGAAGACTGAATGAGATAATATTTGTAAAGCACATGGCAAACCTGAAAGAGCTAGGTGCTAGTTACTGTTATTATTCTTCCATCCCCACCCCAACTTATTCCTGACGTTTCTGTCATAGTGGGCTCTGCCTCTCCCTCCCTCCCTCCCAGCCTCCCCTGAAGCAGCTGCAGGTTCCCAAGAGCCACTCTGTTTTGTTTTCCCTTCTTTCTTCCTTCCTTCCCTTTCTTTGTTGCTCAAGCTTCCCCTGCAGCTTCCACTCCTGCTATTTACCCTCCCCTTTGCCTTTGCTCCCACTCCATCGCCACACTCTCCTCACAGCCTTCTCCTTCTCCCTCTCTGCATTTTGACATCCTTTTCTCACTCTCTCTTCATCTCTGCCCTTTTCTCCTCTTCTTTGGTTGTCTCTGTCCCTTCTTCCATCCCTATCTCTCACTCTCTCTGTCCCTGACCCTGTCTCTGTCCCTGCTCCTGCTGACCATTAAGATAAGTGTTGCCATTTCAAGTGGATACAATCTGAAGAGGACCCCTTTGCTAGATGGTTGTATTCAATTGGATCTAAGCTTCTTGACTCTCAGCAGCAAGGAGGCCATGGGAGTTTCTTCCACCTGTCAGTTCAGCCCCAGGGCAAGGCTCTGTTCATCTCCAAACCAGTCACTCTCCTGTGTGTGGGGGGGGAGGCGGGGGGGCTATGGTGGCTCCTCCACAGCCCAGGAAGAGACCTCAATGTCCTTCCCACTGGGGCCAAGCCTTGCCTCTCTCTGCTTCCTGAGCAGGGGGTGTGTGGGCTGAGGGCAGAAGGCACATCTTGTCTGTCATCTGGAGAGACGTTTGCACAAAATGTTAGGTTTGTGGCTGTGATTCAGCTCCCTTAGTGTCTGGGCTGCAGAATCAGGATATTAGGGGCATAGAATGAAGGTGATGGGGACTGTGCAAAGAGATGATGGAGGTGTTTGATGGGGATAATAGGAACATGGACTGGGGATGATATAGATGGATGAGGATAATGGACAAGATGAGGATGATGGAAACATTATGTGGGGGTGTTTGGGGATGAAAAATGGGCTGGTTTCAGAATTCTTTTTTCAGTAAGAGCATCTCTGACTGACCAGTGGTATTTTGATCACAGTTCTCTGACTCTGAGCTTGACTTGCTCTGGTACTCTCAGCATAAGAACAAACAGTTCCCTGTTTGCCTATTTGTGGTTGATCTGCATGGTGTCCACTGAGCTGCTTGGAGATAGAGAGGTGTGAGGGTCAGAGAAGGGATTGATTATCATGCAGACATCTTTGTGCGACTAGTGATTTAAACAGGAAATCTAATACACGTCCCATGGAGGCTGTCTAGCCCTCAGATGGCTTGTCCAGTCAGCAGGAAAGCCAGGATTATTTCATTGGATCATAGCTCTAGAGCTAGAGGGAACCTCAGAGATCATTTATTCCAATTCCTTCATTTTACAGAGGATAGAACTGAGGCCTGTGGAGGTAAAGTGATTTGCCCAAGGTCATGTTGTTTATTGATTTCTGTTCTTGGATACCCTTGGACTCAGCTCAGAGCCTTCAGTGATAGAGGGAGGGGCCTTGGAGAACCAGGGTGAGTAGAACATCTCTAGAATCTAGAGGAACATTTTCTTTACCCTGCCAAGGTGACCCCAGAAAAGATAGAGCAAGAACTGGTCACTCATATTTTTCTTTCCTATTCTGAACACACACACACACACACACACACACACACACACACACACACACACATGCCTCAATACCCACCAAGATCCATTTCTTTCCAGGATGCCAAGAAATCTCTTCAGTACTATGGATGTCAATAGATGCCTGCCTTCAACCCTGAGCTTGGAAATGAGTGATCAGTGAATCTGGTAGACATTGGGAAAGGAGGAGGGGAGAAGAACTGGGCAGTCATTTATATCTGGGATACTCTCCTTGAGGGTCACGGATGGGTTAAGGAACAGTAGTGACCCAAATACCTGGAAACTTTCCACCTAGTGGTCTGACAACACGGGAATGCCCTTGGCTGTTTGTTAGGAGGTCCACTCCAACCTGTTGTTCTCTCTAACCTCTGTAGCACTAAGACTAACCACCATGTGTTGGTATGGTGCTTAGAGATCCTCCAGTGAGTGCTGCTGTGTGGGTGAAATGGGCTGTTGTGTTCCTGGTGGGTGCGTGATGATGACAGGCTCCCACCCAGCAGAGCCGTGAACAGAAGGGATGAGCCGGCAGTATCTTTAAATAGCTCTTGCTATGCTGTGTCTCCTTCACAAAGCCCTGGCCCTCTTGTCTAGCTGACCAAAGGAGTCACTGTGTGAGCCTCAATAAATAGGTTGGAAACAAAGCTGAGACTGGGGGAGGGAGATCAGTTTACCCCTCCCCAACACACACACACACACACACACACACACACACACACACCCCCCAACAACAACACCTGCTGGTCACAAAAACACCTGCTAAGTAACACCCGCTAATCACTGTACCCGAGACACAACATCACACTTCCATCCTGGGTGGAGGGAATGGGGGTGGTGCAGGATCTTGGAAAACTCCTGAGGGCTTAAAAGAAGCCAAGAAGCAAGCTCCCCCTGGAACTTATTCTTGGCAGAAGGAGGAGAAGGAAGCAATAAGCTGGATTTGAATCCGTCACCCTACCAGACCAACATGGATCAAGATGTCACACCCATGAATCTGGGTCCTGAACTACACTGTGAGTTTATTTATACATACACCCCCATGGGTTCCATAGATTTCAAAGCTTGAAGGTACCCTTAGAGATCATCCAGACCAGAGACTCTTGACTTTTTTGTGTCATGGACCCCTTTGATAGTCTGATAAAGCCTATGGACCCCTTCTCAGAATAACATCTTTAAATGTACAAAATACATAGGATTACAAAGGAAACCAATTATATTGAAATACAGTTATCAAAATGTTTTTTTAAAATAAGTTAATGGACCCAAGGTTAAGAATCTCTTAGCTAGACCCTCATTGTACAGATAGAGAAACTGAGTCTCAGAGAGGATAACTCATTTGCCAGAGCTCACAGAGCTAATTAATGGAAGACCTGGGACTAGAAAAGAGGTCTCCAGAGTGCAAGCCCTGACTGGTCCCCTACAAACCATGGACCTAAATCAGTAACCTTAAAAGATGTAGGTTCCTTCTTTTTCCCCATCACACCAAAGCTTCAACATTATCGTCCCTCACAATGTATCCCCAACCTCCCCTGGCCCAAAGCCAATAGAGCCCAAGTGCCTTGTAAGGTGTTCATTCTCAACTGATATTTGCTGATTAATTGACTGATTAAGAAGGTCCTCCCTTTCCCATGATGGAAAGGGATACCCACCTCCAAAGAAAGAGCTCTAGAGCCTGAGTGGAGGTGGAAGCAAACCACCTGCTCTCTCTTTTTTGTTTTGTTTTGTTTCCTCTTTCTTGTTCATTCCATTGGTTATAGTTCTTCTTTGCAATTTGACTAATGTGTAATTTGAAGTATTTGTAGAACCTGTATTGGATTGCATTCCACCATGGTGGGGGCAGGAGAGGAAAAAAAGGGGGGAAATTTTGGAACTCAGGGGACTGTGGAACTAGATGTTGTAAACTAAAAGTAAATAAATAAATTTTTAAAAATATCCCCGCTTTCTCCTCCAATAAAAAACTATTTTAAGTAAAGCTAGACTGAGGTTCAGGAAGGAGCTCCCAGCTTTGAGCAGGGGTCTCTGAAAGGACTCAATTCTGTCAAATCCATAAATACTCATCAATCATCATCATCATCATCATCATCATCACTAAATGTGACTGTATACAATACTAGTCTCAGAACCACATAAATTGGGCCTTCTCGAGTCTCTCCTCTCTTATAGCTTACAGTCTAAAAACCACACACACACACAAGTACACACAAGTATATAGGGTACATAGGTAACAGTGATATGTAGTAGGAAGAACACAGCTTTCTAATACAGAAAATGAGACTTGGGTTCTAATTCTGGCTCCACCACTAAGCCTTGGGTCTGCCAATTCACTCCCTCCAGGTCCTCGGTTTCCTGATCAATTAAATAAACAGGTAGAATGAGGTAATCTCTCAGATCCCTTTGAGCAGCAGCCACTATATTCATCTTTTAAGGCAACGCATGAAAATTCAGTGATGTGTCCATGCTACATGAAGGTTGGAGGAGGAAGTAAAACCATGGCCCTGGGATCTCCAACGTATTCTGGTGGCCCCTGCCTGGGCAGTTTGGATCGGACTCAGAGCTAAAAGACATAGGTTTATGTCTCAACTCTGCTATTTACGACCTGCATCCTCTAGGGACCAATTCTTTCATCTCCCTCTGCCTTAGTTTCCTTCCCTGTAAAATTAAATTGTTGGATTAGATGATCTTTAAAAGATTCTGTGATTCTAGGACCCCAGTTCCATCTGCTTGGTCACAGGGAACAAGCTTGCTTTCCTCACGCCCCACCCCAAACCTGGCAGCTAGAGGTAAAAACGGGTGAATGACATTACCCTGCCCCAATTAGAGTGACCTCAGATAATGGAAGGCCAGAGTGGAGTAGAACACATTCTAATCTCACACACATACACACACACACACACACACACACACACACACACACACACAGAGGGAACCCCCCATAAATCTGCCTCCCCACAGGGACCTCGAGCTAAATGCCAAGAACTGCAGTAGGCTGGCTGCTGGGGACATTAGCCTGAGCTTGTGAGAAGCAGGGCATGACTCAGCCCTGGAGAGGGGACATCCATCACCCTGGGCAATCCTGGAGAGGGAAGAGAACCAAAAGGCCTTCCTGAGAATGGCTACTGTGAAAGAAGTCTGTCTCTTTTCCCCTGAACACTGACTGCCTTGTGAGGGGAGAGTAGAGGGGACCCTGAGGTTGGAGGGAGTGTTGGATATGGGGAGGATAGGACCTGGCAGAGCAGAAGGGATTGAGGGACAGAGAAGGGATGGGGGGTCATGGTCCACAAAACTATGCAGGGTACAGATCCAAGGGAATATAAGCTGTTCACTCAGTCCTGCGGTGTTAGAATGGGAAGGGGAGGGAGGGGGGGATAGCTTTGAAGCTTGAAGGCCACAACTTTAAGATTTTTAAAGGGGAATACCATTTTACATTAAGCATATGGAATTCATTACCCCCAAGACTTCATACAGACTGAAAATAGAAACAAGTTCAAGAAGGGTTTAGATAAATTAGTGAATGACAGGTCCCTGATGGGTTATTATAGGAAGTTAGGGATGCTGAGGGTACCTCCCTATCTTTGTAAGGTCACTACCATCACTGGTAAGTCCCACAGCCTCTAGTAATTCTCCTTTTGTGCCCTCATGTGAACAATTACAGAGTGATCTATTTGGCTCCCTCATGAATGGATGGGATTTCCCCCTAAACTGAGGCTCCCAAATCTACGTATCCAGATTTCATCTCTCTCTCCTGAGCTGCAACTCAACATCACAGCCTGCTTGCTGAACATCTCTACCTCGATGTCCAATGGGCATCTCAAACTCAACATATCCAGAATGGAACTTATCATCTTCTCCCCTAAATCTACCCCTCTTCCCAACTTCTCTGTTTCTATTCAAGGGGTCGCTGTCCTCAAGCTCGTCCAGACACCTATGTTGCCAACCTCAAAGTCCCCCTCAACTCTTCATTCTCTCTTACCCCACCTCACCCTACCCCATGTCCAATCAGCTGTCAAGTACTATCAATTCTGCCTCACAACATATCTCAGCATCCACCCCGTTTCTCTCCACCCACATGGCTCCCACTCTAATTCAGGCCATCATTAGCTGAATTAGACTATTTCAATGACCTCTGAACTGATACCTGCTCTCCAACCTATCCTCCATACAGCTTCTACATTACTATTTCAAAGGCACAGATTTTACCATGTCACGCTCCTACTTAAGAATTTTCAGTGGCTCCCTATTGCCTCTTACAGAAAATACAAATTACTCTGACATCTAAAGTCCTTCACAATCTGGCTCTAATTTATCTTTCCAGATTGATTTCATATTACTCCCTCTACACTCTCTCCATTCCAATGCAACTAGCTTCCTTACTGTTCTTACTGCTCAACATTCTAGAAACATGGAATGTTATCTACATCAAATTGCTTGCTTTCTCTTTCTTTTTTAAATTTCATTTTATTTTTAATTGATGAAATGAAATAAGCATTTCTATAACATAGTAGAATTTTTAAAAAAGATGATTGCACATAAAACTGAAGATCTATTATGTACAGCTTGTTATTCCTTTTAAATATATAATGAAGTTATCATGTACATTTTTTTTTCTATTTTTTTCCTCTTCTTTCTCAATGAAGGAGGTGGGAAGGGAGAGAAGGAGAGAATTTGGAACTCCGAATTTAAAAAAAAAACAAATGTTAAAAACTGTTTTTGCATGTAATTGAGAAAAATAAAATTTTAAATTAAAAAAATGCAGAATTTTAGAGTTGGAAGAAACTTTAGCAGCAATATAATCCAATTCACGTCAAAAACTAATTCCCACCATAACATACTTAATAAGGGGGCAACTAGCCTTGGTGTAAATCCCTTCAGTGAGATGGAATTCACCACCACTAGAGGCAACCCATTCCATTTTCAGACAGCTAATTCTAATTGTCAGAAAGTTTCTCCTGAACCTAAATTTGTGTCTTTACAATTTGCACCCATTCACTGCTCCTGATTCTGCCCCTTGGGGATAAAAAAGAGCAAATCTAACCCTTCTTCTAAGTGCCTACCTGTGAAATACTCAGGCAGCTATCATGTCTCCCCTGAATTTTCTCTTCTCCAGACAAAAAAAGCCCTTCCTTTAATGGAACTTCCAACGACACAAATTCACAGATATAGATATAGATGATAGAGAGAGAAATAGATGGATGGATAGATAGATATTTGTCTCCTCCATTAGAACGCTATCTCCTTTCTAGCAGAGATCGTTTCATTCTCGGTACTTGTATTCCCAGAGCCTTATACAGGGCCCAGCGCATAGTAGGCTCTTAATAAATGCTTTTTAATTGATTGTCTAACCCCTAACCTGATCCACCTTCTACCTGTGAAGCTGATTTTTTTAACGTTAGTGTAAGACTTTACACTTTCACCTAATGAATTTCATCATATTAAATTTAGCCCTGCAAGATCTTTTTGGCTCGCTGACTGCCTCCCAGTATTAGCTAGCTCTCCCAGCTCTGTGCCTTCTGCAGATTTCATGAGTTTGCCGGCTTTGCTGCTTTCCATCTTCTTGCTCATCTGCCTACGCTCGGCTTGGCTCCCCCTTCCACCCCCCCATCTGGAGTGGCCTCCCTCCTCACCTCTGTCTCTTAGAAGCTCTAGCTCCCTTAAGGCTCCATTCAGGTGCCAACTTCCATAACGGTTAATGCCCAAACCTATGCCTTCAAATTTCCATTTTATTTACTTAGTATAGATTTGGTATCAATTGACCTATGTATGACTTGTCTCCTCTCAGCAGGGCGTCAGCCCCGTGAGGGCAGGGACTCTGCATGTTTGTATCCCCAGTGCAGAGCAGAGCATAGTGTATAATAAATTAATAAAGGTAGGATTGAATTGAGGGCAACAATGCTCTCTGAATCTTATCTCTTCTCTGTTTGCCAGCCCTTCAGGTCTCCCTCGGGGACAGATGGCTCCTCTTGGGGAATGTTTGCTGGGGGCTGGGAAACTTTTGTTTGCTGATTCACGAAACAGCCAAGGATGTGTTTCAGCCCAGGCCTGCTGATTTGCATATGTTCCGGTTTTCTGAGTGTTTCCTTTCCTACCTTTTTTTCTCCCCCACCCCTTTAGTATAGCTATTTTTGCAAGGTCTTCATTACTTACTAATTATTTTTATTTCTTCCATTTATTTGTCTTGTTAAATACAGAATTCTAGCAGCAGCTCGCCTTCTCATCTGTTTTAGATTCATTGTTAATGTTATGCCCTAGTCATTCACCGAGCAGAGCAGGTTTCACGGGTTCTGTGTAGCCTAGAGAAGGAACATGCAACCCCTTCTTCCGGCCTGACCTCTTGCTTGTCCTCCAAGGCCCTGTTTATGCAGTGGCCTGAGCTGGGCTGCCCCCTCCCTCCACGTCTCTTCCAAACTCCACGGTTCCCCTCCTGTCTATGGCTCTCTTCTCTCTGCCTGTACTTCAGTGGTTGCTCCCTCTCTCCTCATGGTTTCTCCTCCCTCTCCCCTGCCAGGTTCTTCCCAATCTCTGCCCAAAGCTCCCTCCCTCCTGGCCCTTCCTCCCTCTCCATGGTTGCTCAGTGTCTCGGTTGCCTCCCCATCTCCGAGTAGCTCTTTATGAGTCACATTGGGTTCTTCTCGTTCCACACATTTTCTCCCGAATTATAATCTGTTGTTCCTTAATTGTGCTGCGTGTGTGTGTGTGTGTGTGTGTGTGTGTGTGTGTGTGTGTGTGTGTGTGTGTGTGTGTGTGTGTCTCTCTCTCTCTCTCTCTCTCTCTGGATCTTCTAGCTCTGCGCTTGGATGTTAATACATTTTCCCAGAGCGCTGCACAGTCCTCATTAAATTTCTTAATCCCCAACAATTGGCTTCCTTAAAGCCTACCAACCCCATAGGCTGTAGCAGTCTGTGCAGCAGCCCCCTTCTCCTGGCACCAGATTGAGGCAGCTCAGGCCCCCAGGAGCGGTGCCTCTGATTTCTCTTTTTCACATGTTGCTGTGTTCTCTTTCCCTCTCATCAATGCCTGTACCCCTGGGGTGGTGTGATTCCCTTGTTCCCTAGCCTGGGGTTCCCTGCTCGGCACATGCTTCAAGCTTAGCAATGTTGGGCCTTAGCCCCCAGGAGGGACAGTAGGTTTATTGAAGTTTATTGAGGGCCAAGTCGACAGCTCATGGAGGCTTGGATCCCTCTTGAGTCTTTCAGACTAGGCCCAACCCCCCCCCCCCCTAAAGCTGCGGTCAATGCTGAGGTTTTCATCCTGATTTCCCAGCTCTGTCCCTTCTCCCTCAATAACCCTGATACAGCTGCCTTCTCCTTTTAAACCTCCACCTAATCCCTTTCCTCTTCTAGCCTATCCTCCAGACTAGTCACATCCCTCCTGCCATCCTTCAGCTGATTAGGAGATGAGGCCATACATTCTCATCTCCAGGCAGGTGAACTTGATGTTCTCACTTCTTTCCTCCACCTCACATCCCAGTCAACCCCTATCCCTTCCTCTCCTGTCCAAGCTAAGGATGATTATTTCTAGTCAACTCTGCTATTTCAGGTCCTGTGGAGACCACCAGGGTTTCTGAGAGGAGGGAAGAAGGATTTAAAGGGGAGGTGATTTGGGCATGGTTTACAATGTAAACTAGTAGGAGTGAGCAAGTCAACAAAAACATGTTAAGGGCTAAGTCCTGGAGATACAAAAGCAGGAGTGTGCTCTTTACTCTCAAGGAGCTCACAGTCTAATGAGGGCAAGAAGATAGGCAAATAAACAGGTATATGCAAGTTACATACAGAGTGGATGGAAAGAAAGCCTCCAGAAGAGGAAATTTAGCAGCTCTTCCCACTGTGTCAAACTCTTCGAGAGCTGGTCTTGTGACCACCCCTAGCTCTCTAGATCAGAGCAAGCTGCTCTAGGACCCTGTCCCAACAGCTCTGCTTCCTGGCACTGGGATGATAGAATTCAAAGCAGAGAGAGACCTTCCAGAAGTCAAGTAGTTCAAGATTCTCAAAGATCGGCAAACTGAGGCCCGGGTGGAGAAGAAAGCTTCCTAAAGCCACAGGGTAGCAAGCAGCAGATCTGGGGTTAGAATTGAGGAGAAAATCCTGTGCTCTTTCCACCACTGCAGTTTATTGCATTGATTAAGCTTGCCCTAGTGGTGCTTCTAGTCTAGCTGGGGAGACAGGATTCACAGCCTTCACACTCCTTCAGGGTGAATTACGAAGCAACTATTTCAGTCATACATGGCACTGGCTGTCTGTGCACTTGAGCCTATGAAGAACCCAGGGGAGAACTTGCTCTGATTCCTCTTTTCCAAAGCTATGAGGAAACAGTAGAAGCCTGAGCCGGGGGCAGCTCAGCCTGGATGCCAGGGAAGTAGGAGTTTAATAAATGCTTGTTGATTGATTGGTTGCCCAAGGTCCTGATCATTTCTTCCAGGTTAGCGATCCAGGGGCTAAACATCTGGGAGATGAAGGATAACCCAGCTGGTGCCTTTCCCATTGACCTCACCTCAGGAACTGGTAAATGAAAATGCAAGGATTCCAATTTTAAAAATCCTAGGGGAGGTGGGACAAGAAGACTGGGGGCACAAAATCTAAAGAGATACTTTTCGAGTATTCTTGCAGCTTTTAGGGAGAGGAAGAGAAAGAAACATATACTTACCATACTAATAACCAAACAGTGTGAGTAGTGGTGGGACTGAGGAGAGTAAAAGTTACTGAGAATTTCCCAGATTTATAAAAAATTCTTCCAACATTCCACTACCTCTCCTGCCCTCTCTAATTATTTCCTTGTGTGTTTGTGTGTTCGCCCTTCTCTCTCTGTCTCTCTCTTTCTCTCTCTCTCTGTCTCTCTCTCTTTCTCTCTCTCTCTGTCTCTCTCTCTGTCTCTCTCTTTCTCTCTCTCTGTCTCTCTCTTTCTCTCTCTTTCTTTCTCTCTCTCTCTCCATCTGTGTCCCTATCTGTTTCTATCTCTCTGTCTCTGTCTCTATGTCTCTATGTCTGTGTCTCTGACTCTGACTCTCTGTTTCTCTGTGTATCTCTCTCTCCCTCCCCCCTGTCCCTCTCCCTCTCTCTCTCTAACTGGGCAACAGGCATCTAGCACCAGCAGAAGAGCCCCAGGGCCTGCAACTCTGACCACAGTCTTTCCACTAGGTGCCTTCCCATTGCTCTAGCTCCCTTTAAAAACACACAATCATCTATCTCCATAACCCCTCCCTGCGGCAGGTAAGTGAGGATTATTACATATTAAAATCTGAAGCTCTCCTCTAATGGGGCCCTCCTGGAGAACACAACAAATTACTGTGCCACCCCTCCCCCTTACTGTGGAATAATCATTAGTGCCATAGGAAATTCTAAACAAGTGATTAAATCATTATGAGGAAGGGCACCATGAGCCTGCTTCACCATAAAGAATCAAATATACATTAGGAAAAAGCACCTGTGAGCTGTGAGGTAGAGGTAGAAAAGGGAGGAATCCAGGATTGTCCATGGCTCTCAAACCCCCCACCCCCCCCACCCTCACCCCCACTCCCCCCCCCATGAAAGAGGGACCTCTCTGGCTGCAATTTATATAGTCAGAACCCTTCTAGACCATCTTCTCTGTTCTAGAGTGTAAGAGTCACAGACTCAGAGATGAGGAGAATGAGAGATATTAACTACACCCCTCTCCCAAACCCTGCCCATTTTTTGGCCATGGTCCTTAACCCAACCATTGTCCATACTTCACATCCAGATTGTGCCCTTGTCTTGACTCCACCTCCTAAACCCAGCCCCAGTCTTACCATTGACCCCAATTCAACTCAGCCTGACAACAGTCTTGTAAACAGTTGGTTTCTGGATTCAAGGAAGAGGGGCATGGTTTACACTCACCAAAAATCTGATTATAATAAATTGATATCAGAAGAAAGATTCCACCAAGGACATGTACAACTTTAGTGACATAACCACCCTGAGTCCCCTTTGCCCTTTTTCTGGAATGAAGGTCAAACAACAACAGTCCAGACTAAAGATTCCAGTATACATCACAGACGCCCAACCAGGAACTGGGCACCTCAGCCAAGCCTTGCAAAGTGACCTTGAGTGGCTTCTTGGCCTACCCTCCCCCTTCTCTCTAGGACACATTCCTTTGGACTCCAGAGTAAACAAGCTATTCTGGTGCCTTTTGCAACTGCACCAATCCTGGATAAGAAAACCCTCTGCCCCTTTGAATATGCCAATTAGAAGTATGCCAGATAAGAATAAACAAACTGGCTGGTACAATTTCTTTATTTACCTATGGATCGTGAGTCACTCTGACCCCTTCTGGGATATGGGGATAAAAGTCTGATCAGATTTTCTCAGCCCCCAACACTCACCTAACACATGCATCCATCGGATCCATGACCATGCCCTACTTTGAGTTTTCTCCGAGGGAAATAAAAAAGGAGAAGGGTTGAAGAAGAGAAGAATGACAATGGCTGGTATTTACTATTCTTTAAGGTTTGCAAGGGACTTTACATACATTATCTCACTCGACCTTCAGCAACCCTAGGATGTAGGCTCCACAGGGGTTATTATCATTCCTATTTAACGAATGAATAAAGTGACACTCAGAGATGTTAGGTAAATTTTCCTGCTAACATCAGAAACAGGATTTGAACCCGAGGGTTTCTTGATATCAAAGTTAACTCTCTGCTCCCCGAACACGTTATTTGCCCTGGTCAGTCTGTGCCTTTGCTCAGGAATCCCATGCTCGGAATTATTACTTTTCACCTGTTGAATTCCTTCCCATCTTCTAAAGCCCAAACCAAATGCCACCTCCTCCATGAAGCCTTCCTTATCCTTCCTTATCCACACGACTCTCTGTCTTGTACTTCTCAAATGCATTGATCACTAATGTTCTTCCAATTTATATACGTGTCTTTTTCCCCTACTAAACTATAAATTCAACAAGTAGAAGGACTGTACATGATCTGCATTTTGTATCTCCTCTTTCCCCCTACCCGGGAACTAGCCCAGTATTCTGCACCCAATCAGCATTCAATAAATGTTTGTTGAAAAACTGAATAAACAGGCTCTATCCCAGGTTCTCCTATGAACTGACTCTGTGACTCACTTCTCTCTGAGCCGAAGGTCCCTTCCTACTCTGGCAGTCTATGGTTCTATTTATGGCATTTAAAGCCATTTATAACCAGGCTCCAAACTCTCTTTTCAGCCTCATTATACGTTACTCCCCTTCGTGTACTCTTTAGTTCATCCAATCTGGCCTCCTTGCCGTTTCTTACACAGGACATTTCATTTATCTTCTTCACGCTGTCCCCCAGATCTTGAATGCATCTTCTCCTCCCCTCTGCCACCTAGTTTCCCAAATGCCCCTGTGGGGCAATGAACTTGCCCTTAGAGGACCCAAATGGGAATCTTGTACTACATGAATAACCTTGGGCAAGTCCCTTTCATTATCTGTACAAAGAAGAGGGTTGGCTAGATGACCTTTAATGTGCCTCCCAGCTCTAATACTGTAATCTGAGCATCTTTGAGGGGCCCCCCTCCTGCTCCCCAGTACTCCTTGGGAAGAAAAAAAGATAAACTGTGTATCTCAACAACAGCTTAAGGGCAAAGGAAAATACTGTGGTTCAGAGACACTTCAGTTTCTTCCTATGACACTGTTCTCTACAGACAAGAGTTTTGTACCAGGTCCGAGTGCCTTGGACCCTGGCCAAGGGAGCTTTGGGGCTGAAGCTGCTTGGACAGCAGTGCCATGCGGTAGGCTTTATCAGTCTTTCTATATTGACCTGTCTATCTATGTTTAAATAGCCTGGAGATAGAGTATTAAGCCAGCCTCTACTTATGCCTCCCCTTTTCCCCAGAACCCAAGCTCATCCCCACCCCCAGGACTCAGCATCTTTTGTTGCTACCTGCAAGTTTCCTCTGAAGATCTCTGTGTGGGTCCACATACATCCAAACAGTGGTTTGTATCTGTGTAGATACACATTTTTTTTGCTCAGTCATTCAGTAGTGACTGACTCTTTGTGACCTCATGGACCACAGCACACCAGGCCCTTCAATCCTCCACTATTCATCAAAGTCTGTCCAAGTTTATGAGCATCGCTTCCACAACACTGTCTATCCATTGCATACTCTGCCATCCTCTTTTCCTTTTGCCTTCAATCTTTCCCAACATCAGGGGATACACACATATACACACACACTCTTCCCCAAACCAGGATCCTCCTTCCTGACCTTAGGATGCCAGAAGGTAGGCATCTAGGGAAAGGCGGGTACAGTGGGGATCTTGGGAGACTTGGTCTGGGCCTTGGGCTCTGCGGTGACTAATGTGCAGGGTACTTAGGAGGTTGTGGTAAATTATTCACACAGTTTCTGTGAATTATTCACACTGTTATTATTTATTTTTCAGATGTGCCTGCGGCAGAGCCTCCAGGCCCATGTTCAAAGAATGACATAACTCCTGACTCTGGATTGTCTCGGTCCATAGAGACCTGCCTGGGCTTCTTTCCTGGTCAACTACAAGGCTAGTTCCCTTCTCAGGTCCCCCTTACTTGGCAGAAAGGGTGAGGGGAGGCATCACCTGAGAGGAAGAACAAGTGCTGGGGGCCTACAAGACCTCCCTGGTCATAGCTAGGTGCCCACAGGCCTGCCAGTTTGTCTTTCCCTAGGCACCTATTTCCATGTGTCCCAGGTGAATCCCTCTCTTCTTCCGCCCTTAGGCCCACATGCCTTCTTGTCCATGAGCCCGAGTTTCCATGATCTAGGCGTCGGAGTATGTCCACATGTAGAAATATGCAACTACCCAATGTCAGTATTGGAAGAAACCACACAGATGGAGATGATGATCACAATCATAGTAACGAATATGTATATAATGCTTTAAGGTTTTTAAAGCACGTTGTCCCTTTTGTCCTTTTAGAGCGTGTGGTTACATGTTGTCCCCTTTGATCCGCACAAGAACTTTGTGTTATAGGGGCTGTTTTCATTCCCATTTTACAGATGAGGAAACAGATTGAGAGAGGTTGTATGACTTGCCTAGGGTCATACAGCCAGAAAGTATATGAGAAGTATCTCAGGTCTTCCTAACTCCAAGCCAAGCATTCGATCCACTTTACCACCTAGATTATAGAAGTAGCATGCTTGATACGGTGGAAAAAAATGTTGACTTTGGAGTGAGAGGACCTGAGTTCAAATGTTGCTCTGATGTTTACTATCCGTGCGACTTTGGGCAACTTACTTAACTTTCCTGGGACTCAGTTTCCTCGTCTGTAAAACGGAAAGAGATTAGATGGCTTCTGCTGTCCCTTTTTAATTTAAGGTTTAGTGCAACCTCTTCATTTTGCGGTGAGGAAATCGAGGCCAAAAGAGAAGTGATCAGTACAAAGTCATAGAGATAGTAACAGAGATCTTTAGGAGCCAGGCCCCCTGACTCTAGGGTCCAGTGTGCATTCTCCAACATCATACTGTCTCTGTATGTGTCCACGATATTCTCCCTACATGTCCAGTATTCATACGGGTACATTTGTCCTGTGTGTCACTATGTCTCTGTGCCCACCTGAGCTGGATCAGTGCCGCTGATGTTCATACACACAGTTCTTGGGGATTTGTGCTGTTACCTTGATGGTTCTTGTGGTTTGAGCTGTGAGTGGGTAGGTGGGTGTGCTTGCTGTAATATGTCCTTGTCTGCCTGGCCCCACTAGCCTTTACCCCCTCCTGGGCTTCAGACCCTGTAGCCCTGGGCAGGATACACCCAGCAGCTCTCCCTTCTTGTAGGCACAAAGCAGAGCTGGCGTCTCCATGGCAACCAGAATCCAGACCAGCCAGAGCTTGGCAGATCAGGGCCAACAGCCTGGATTTCCTTCAGTGGTGGAGATGTAGCCTTTGCCTACTGGGAGCTGCAAACTTTTCCTGTATGCATGGAAATCCTATGGCCACTGACCAGGCAGAGGGTGAGGAGGACAACACACAGACTCAGCCAAGGTCAGGATGGGCCAGACAAACTTTGCCCCCAAGCTCCATTCTCTAGAAGACTAAAATTGCAAACTCACCAAGAGTGCCAGGACATAGTAGTGAAGTTTATAAGCATGGTGCTGGAAAGAGGGTTTGACTGAGAATCACAGGACCTGAGCTGGAATGCTTCTGCTGCTGCTTCCTTCCTGGATGACCTTGGGCAAGCACTTGAGTCTCTCTGAGAACCAGCTTATCTGGAAAATGAGGGGCCTGAATTAAATGATCTCTCAGGTTTCTGTCAGCTTTAAATATTTGATCCTGTAAGAACTGCACCCCACCTTCTTTCCAAGCACCAGCTATCAGTCCCTGCCCTCAAAGCTGCCTGTCCCTGAGAAAGTAAAATCTTTTCAATTCATTTACCAAATAATATTAGTAACTTAGTTCTTATTCTTCAGAGGGGAACTTGCATCTTAAAAAAGGTTTCTAGCAGAGAGAACAGTACTTAACCTGAAGAAATTAATTGCCAACAGGGAAATTTCAGGCATTGGGGGGAAAGATTTCTCTAGAGGTAGGAAGGGGACTCCTGGGTTCCTTCAAGTTACTGTAACCTACTATGACTGTTAGTGAGGCCAGCCTAGAGACTGGGGCCTAAACCCTCCTTTTGCCTACCTCATAGATAGGCACTCTACAGAAGCCTATTGGTCTCTGGTTCTAGGTGCCTTTCCTCACTTCCTCAAAGTGGAAATGAAGAAATCCAGCTGTACTGAGTCATCTAGGGCCCAGGAAATCCAGGTTTATATTTAAACTCCAAAGCAGCTGCTCAGCAGGCTTCTGGGTTGCTCCTCATGCTATCTTATCTCCAAGCACCTGGACCTACAGTTCTCCAAAGTCTCTATTCTCTCTGGAAGGAATCACTAAGTAGGGCAAGGAGGGGAAGTACTAGGGCTGAAGCCTCTGAGGGTCAGACCTCCTGGTCTGAGCTTATTATATTGGTGTCCTTGAGAGGTAGTCCCAGCCATGCTGCATTCAGTGTATGTGTGTGTGTGTGTGTGTGTGTGTGTGTGTGTGTGTGTGTGTGTGGTCCTAGTCCCAACTTCTAACACAACCCTACCCTTAGCTACAACCCCAATCTCAATGTGAGAGCCACCTTATACTCAATCATCCCTCTCTCCAAAGCCCTAGAAAGGCATGTGGCAGAGGGTGGAGAATGGATGTCCAGATCCTTCGAACTCACCCCCTCTCTAGCCACTCATCAGAGGGCTGTGTTTTCTGGTCCTTCTGCTCAGGGCTGATAACTGAATTAGTTGTCAAACAGGTTCTCAGCTACAAACTTCCTGCTGGCCCTGAGCTCCCTCCTGCCTCCCCACCCTCAGAGAGGCCTTCAAAACTAGCTCAGAGCTGAAGTGTATCTGGTGCCCACAGCTGGATTAAGCTGGTATCCGGAGGCTGCCTCTGAATGGAGGAATCTCCTCCTGAAAGACATCAACAATGTAGCCAATCCAGCTTCCTCCCAATGGGGCACCAGGCTGATGGAAGGGAGGGCCTTCAATGAGATATGCTATCCTTTATCCCAAGGAGGGGGGAGGGGGCTTCTAGATACCTCCCTTTGTGGCTATACAGCTGATGCAAATTCTGGGCAGCCACCAAGGCCACAGGGAGAGGAAGGGAAGAACGAACACAGGGACCATTGGGATTTAAGGGGCAGGGGATATTGGACTGGAACCCTGGGAAGACCCATGGGCTGAGATAGCATTCCTCACCTACCCAGTGGTAAAAAAAGTAAAAAGGGCAGAGGAAGGAGGGATCTATGTAAGGGTGGGCCTGGGCTCAGGCAAGAACCATGTGTACAGAATGAAAGAACACACCTCCTTCTAACATCTATGACATCCAGGGAAGCAGGACTGACACCAAGTATTCAGGAAAATGGAGATGACTATCATATATAGGAATAAGGAACCCTAAAGTGAAAATTGGGAACTTGTGTACAAATTACAGATCTGCTCATTATTTATCTGTTTTACCCTTGGGCAGCCAGATGGTGAAGTCAGGAAGATCTGAATTCAAATGCTGCTTCAGACTCTTCACTAGACGTATGACCTTCGGCAAGTCACTTAACCTCTGTTTGCCTTAATCCACTGGAGAAGAAAATGGCAAACCACTCCAGTATCTTTGCCAGGAAAACCCCACGGACAGTATGATTCACAGGGTCACGAAGAGTCAGATGGTGACTGGATAACTGAACAATAAAAGTTACTTCACCTGGCAGTGACTCAGTTTCAGCATCTAGAAAATGAAAGGGTTGGGCCAGAATGATCCCTAGGGTCCCCACTCTCTGTCTTACAATTGTAAGAGAGCTTCAGTCTGCCTCCCCCTCCACACAGACACAAATATTCATGTTCCCATTCTAGGCCAGCTGGAACCTTTTGGTTCCCTTCTTCCTGCCTCATTCCTTCTGGCCTCTACAAGGCAGCGCCCTTTGTCAAGACCCTGCCTGCGATGAATCTATAAACTGTCCCTGACTCAGAATGTGCTATCCCACGGCCCCTTCCCTCCCAACCCTTACTCTGCTGCTCCAGTCTGTATCACTAGGCCCCATTGTTCCACTTGACTGCCCAATGAGGCCATATCCCTTTAGCTTAGGACTTCCCTGATTCTAGACCCTGCCCCTGCCCCTGCCCCTCATTCTGGAGTTAGGGCCTGGGTCTCAGAGGTGGCTCCTCCTCCCCATAACTAATTATCCCTGTCTCTGATGCACAAAAGGAATTAGACCCTAATTGTACCTTAGGCAGGGATGTTATTAATCTGTGACAGTCCCTGGTGCCTGGGCCTGCCCTTTGGGCATTGCCTACAGAACAGATCTCCAACCAGGATTAAGGACGGATGGAGTCTGTGTATTCTAAATTATGAAGTCCTGGGTCTACAGGACTGACCTCTCCTCCCCCTCCCTCAACACACTTCAGCTCCCCTTCCCTTAACTCTCCCCTCCTTCCCGATCTCTGATGAGGAAGACACAGATACAGCAGCCAAGGAGCCATGTCTCTTCCCTCTGGAAGCCCCTGAACATACAGTGAGGCTCTCCCATCCTTGACCCATGAAGCGCTTCACGATCATCCTAGAAGGAGACAGCAGCCATGCTGCCCTTTACCATTCCAACCAAGTTCCCATCTTCTTCAGCCCGATCTCTGCCCTGGCCTCAGCCTCCATTTCTTTTCCTGATCCTTTCTCCTGGGCTGTTACCCACATGGGATTTCACTTTGAAAGCACTTGGCATCATAGAAACTAGAAGAAAGGTTAGAGAGAATCTAGTTCATCTTCCCCTCCTTGTTGTACAGAAGGAGGAGTGAGGCCTGGGCCAGACAGGTAAAGTGCCACTTAGCCAAGGTCACACAGAGAAAGCACTAGGATCCAGGCTTTCTGACTCCCACAATGGTGATCTTTCCACTACAGAACCCAGCCTCCTCAGACCAGGGCATCTCCCCCGCCAGCCCCACTACAGCACCAAACTCCCCTGTTTTCAGGCCCCTAGGTCTCTCCCCTTCTTATCATAACCTTGTCTGCTCTTCACTTTCTGTCGCCTCCCCAGGGGTGCTGACCTGGCCATTACTATCCAGGTCTTAGCTGGGGTAGGGGGAGATACTGTGATGGGGAAGAGGGCCTTGAAAGTCAATGCAGAGATGCACATGACCCTTAGCCAAGCCACTCTACAGGACAAGATTAGCTATGGGATTGTGGTTCCCTCTTGCTTTCAAGTGACAGAGATTAGAGCTGGTCATTACTTAATGTCTCCCCTGAGAGCTGGAGACAAATTAAAATGGTGAGTACTGAAAATGGCTGAGGGTTAGGACTGGAGGGTACTTCCCACCAAAACAGTTCTCATTCCTGTGGTGGTTACAGGCTGGGCCCAGGCCAGACTTGTGAGTCTTGTTCAGGCCTACTACCCCTGAGAAAACTCACCATGTTCTATCAGCAGGAAGTCTGATTCTCTAATCCTTGAATCCTTCTGAAATCTCAGAGCCCAAAGCCTTCCTTGCTCTTCATCCCCTGGGTTGTATGTGTGCTGTGGTCTGTGCATCTGTCTGTTTCTGTTTCTCTGTCTCTGTCTGACTATCTCTGTCTCTGCTCCAGGACCTGGAGGGAAACTGGGCTGCCTCCTTTCCTTCTCCCTCAGCCCCTCTCACCTTTGCTAGCCGACCGGTTCCTTTTCTCAAAGCCCTGTGATTGGTCTGGAAGCTCAAAGCGGAGCTGAACACACCCCAGAAGCCTCCCTCAGTAACCAGGCTCAGCCACCAGCACAGCACGCATGTGTAACATGTTTATGTATACACACTCATGTGCATGGAGTGACCACCAAGTAAGCACTGTAATTAAAACAGAAGTCCTCTGCCCCCATGCAGAGGGGGAGGGCACCTTGAGCAGGGCATTACATTTCCCAAGCCTCAGTTTCCTCTCTTGTAAAACCAAGGATTGGACTAGAATCCAAGTGTCACAAACCATATCCTGAAATCCAAATCTGGCCTGCCCCTGTTTTTGCACAGAATGATTTTTATATTTTTAATTACAATAAAAATTCATTTGAAGAATTTTTTAAGAGCCATTTTTAGCTAAAAGGCTGCCCCAAAAGAGGAGGCTATCAGATTGAGGGGGCTGTTCATTGGTGCCCCCTGGACTAAATGATGACTAAGATGCCTTCCAACTCTAAATCCTATGATCTGTTTCCAGTCCAGAGGGCCCAGGTCAAGGTAAGAACTGTGTCCGGAAGGAGCTGGAAATCAAGGAAGTTAGTTGCATGTGAGAAGAGTTCAATGACCTGAAGGTGAAACTCACAAGTACAAAGGGTGGCAGCTGGCGGTGAAGAGGCCTTCATGGTACAGAGGAGTCTTATGACCCGGGTGCATATCTCGGCTCTGCCACATACAGCCAGAGTGACTTTGACCCCTGGTCCCTCACTCCCTCTAGCTTTGGGTTCTTCAGCTCTAAAATAAGAGGATCAGACAAAATGGCTTCTGAGGTCCCTTCCAGCTTCAAATCTGGGATCCCAAAATCCTCCTACCACCCAAAGTGAATTTACTGCCCTAGGTACCAAGCAAATCCCAAGATGACCTGTGATCCTCCAGAGCTTACCAAGTGAGCTCTGAGAGAGAGAGCTCTGTTGTAGGAGTAAGCAGTGTCGGTACCACTGGATACCCCCCTCCCCTAGAGCTGTGTCCTGAGATAAAATTATGGTAAGGGGGCAGGGGGGAGGCGATGGTAAATGAGTCCTTTACCCTGCTAAGCCTCTCTCTCCCGGCTCCTTCAGAAGCAAGGGAAACTCAGAAATTCCCCCAATCCATTTGCTCCTCAGGGCAGAAGTTAAGGTGCTGAATTTAATAGCAAAGCAAATTTGACTGAAGAGGAAATGAGATTTCTTTGTCAAGGTGAGTATGTCTGGGAGTGCCCTGAATGAGCTGGGATTGGGGGAGGTGGGGGGATGGGGACTGGCATTTAGGGGGATGCAAAGAGAGGGAGAAAGGATCTGGAATTATTAGAATGTTGATTATGCCCTCTTGATTGTTAATGAAATTCTTCACCTTGGATTTCTGGACCACGGGGAAAGACTCCTGAAGCTCATTTCCTAACTGATGAGAGTAGAGAGAGAGGGCAGGAGGGATCAGGAGACACACCGCTTCAGAAAAAAAATTAAATCCAGACAAAACAAATAGGATTTGGTGATGCCAAATGATTCTGTTTTTCAGTGGGACACTCCCCTCCCCCCTCAAAACAACCTCTTCCCCCTATGCTCTAGATAGAATGAACAAAGGTGGGGCTTTGGTCAACCTCCTGATCTGTCCATGCTGGGCTGAGCTGCCTAGGCTCAGGGTGGGGTGGGTCCAATTCTGAATGTTGCCCTTCCCGTACTATAGAGGGAGAAATAGGATCTTCTTAGTCTGTCAGGTGCCCCTGGGGTGATCAGATTCACTTTAGTAGTGAATTGCTTGGTGACCCCCTCCACTAAAGAGAAGAAAAACGGAGAACAGCCCCCAAAAGAAGACACTGGAAATTTCCTGGTGGGTAAGATAATTCAGAGCGAATTTTTCCATTTTAAAGATCAGCTGCACCTGCAAGCAAACATTTCCTGAGCACCTACTATGTGTCCTATAGCAGTTCTGGCCTCTGACTCTAGGACTTCATTATCTAGAAAGGGTGACAGGAGAAATCATCATAAAAGATAACATACTTAGCACTTGCTATGGACCTAAAAGCTAGGGGGGAACATCAGGAGCAGAGCAGTGATACCTCTGCAATGTCGCCCAGCCAGGGTCATCTTGCAATGATGTTAATACAGTGTGACCAGATGCCATCGTGATGTCACGCAGCTCCAGCTCCGAAGCAACCTTGCTCCCCTTACAGCTCCCTGAGAATCAGTAAACATTTAACATTTGCTCAGTACCTATGTGCCAGGCACTGTGCTAAGGGCTGCAGATGCAAAAAGAGGCAAAAGGCAGTCTCTGCCCTCAAGGAGCTTACAGTCTAACGGGGAGACAAGAAGCAAACAAATATGTACAGACTACGTATAGGGTAAATAGAAAATAAATGAGGGGGTGGCTAGGTGGCACAGTGAGTAGAGCACCAGCCCTGGAGTCAGGAGGACCTGAGTTCAAGTCTGGCCTCAGACACTTGACACACTTACTAGCCGTGTGACTTTGGGCAAGTCACTTAATCCCAGTTGCCCTCCAAAAATAAAAAACACTAAACTATCCAGAAAATAAATGAGAGGGAAAGCATTAGAATTAGGAGGAGTTAGGAAAAGCTTCCAGTAGAAGATGGGATTTTAGTTGAGACTTAAAGAATGCTGGGAAAGCTTTAGGCCAAGATGATAGGGAAGAATATTCCAGGCACAGGGGACAGCCCCAGAAAATGCCCAGAGCCAAGAGATGGAGTATTTTGTTCAAAGAACAGCAGGAGGCTAGTTTTACTGGGTTGAGCATTGTCCCTATGGAAATGGTTGGTCCCTATAATACAGTGTGGGTAGCTAGGTGGCAACGTTGATAGAACACTGACCTGGAGGCAGCAGGACCTGAATTCAACTCCAGCCTCAGGCACCTACTGTGTGATCCTAGGCAAGTCATTCAATCCTGCTTGTCTCTGGTTCCTCATCTGTAAAATGAGCTGGAGAAGAAAATGGCAAACCACTCCAGCATCTTCGCCAAGAAAACCCCAAGTGGGGTCATGCAGACATGACTGAAATGACTCAACAATAATACAGACCTTGCCCCATTTCAAGATCCAATTAACCGTACTAGGTGGGACATACCTATACTCAACTGGCTTGGGTCCCAGAGGCAAGGGAAAGGTTTGTTTTCCTCTGTTCCTGCATGGGGGGAGAAACAAACCAAAATGACCAAGTAGAAAATTGGTAACCTACAACTTGTCCAGAAGCCTGCCTCCCCTCCCACCTCCCCCAGCCACAGTCCTAGGACCATGTCCTAGAACAGCCTCCTAATTGGTGACCCTGTCTCCAGTCCCTCCCTCCTCCAACCCAACCTACACACAGCAGCCAAACTGATCTTCCTAAAATGTGGGTCTTAACATGCCTTGACCCTGATCAAGAAGCTTCAGCAGTTCCCTTATTGACTTTTGGAGAAAACACAGACTCCTCCACCTGGCATTTAAAAGCCTTCCCAATACGGCTCCAGCCTTCCTCTCTAGGGAGATTTTACATTACTCCCCTTCACATACACACACACACACACACACACACACACACACACACACGCCAAGTTGGTTGAAGGGGTCTACTTGCTTTTCCCCATACAGAACATTCCAAATCCTTCCTTCAGGCCTTTATATGAGGTTTCCTTCATGCCTGGCATGTATTTCCTCCTCCCCTCCACCTCAACTTATGGGCCACATCTATCAGGAATCCTTTCCCTATCTACCCAGCCTTTAGAGAACTGCCTGTCTCTGTCCTGCTCCTGTCCCGGAAATTATTTTGTATGTTTTATATTGAATCATCTGTATAAATGCTGTTTCCCCCCAGTAGAATCTTTGAGGGCAAGGACTATTTCATTTCTTTTTTTGTTAATTTACAATATGCTGCCTATTGTATAATAGGCAATTAATACATGCTTATTGAATGAAGTATGTACACCATGTTCAGGATTGTGCCAAGAACCTGTATGGGACCCTGGAATAGGCTTCTCCGCCTACCTCCCTTCCCTTGCTGTCTATCTGTGCTCTTAGGTTTGCTCCTGAGACTCTCCCCAAGGTCATAAACTGAGGTCAAGGACATTTGGGGATTGTTGTAACAGAGGATCGAAATGCTTTGTCCTTATTTGTACACGTTTGGTATTTATTTATCTTTGCAGATATTACATCTTCTCCTTAATAAAATGTGAACTTGTTGAGGAAAGGGAGGGAGGAAGGAAGAAAAGAAGGGAGGGAGTGAGGGAAGGGAAGGAGGGAGGAAAGAAGGAAGAAAATAAACATTTATGAAGCACCTTCTATAGGCCAGGCACTATACTAAACGCGTTACTAGTATTATCTTATTTAATTCTCACAAGGACTCTGGGAGGTAGGTGATATTATTACCCCTGTTTTACAGTTGAAGAAACTGAGGCAGACAGAGGTTAAGTGACATGCCCAGGGTCATACAGCCAGTAAATGCCTGAGGCCAGTTATGAACTCAGTTCTTCCTGAATCTAGACCCAGCGCTCCATCCACTGTGTCACCCAGCTGTCAGGGCAGGGACTGTCCTGTTTTTTGGCTTTATATTCCTAGCCCAGTGTCTGGCATTTAGCTAGAGGTTAATAAATGCTTCTTAAGTTGAATTGAAACTAGACTTAAGCTGAAAATGTCCCAGACCTTGACTTCCCCCTGCTTTCCCTTACACGAGTATGCACCAGTCCCTCATATTTGTACTAGTCCAGTCAGTGCCAGAAGTCTTATACAGTTCACACTCTTGCCCATGTGTGCCACTTCCAGGGGCCCAGAGTTTCTTTTCACTCTTAACCAGCGGTTCTTAACTTGTGGGGGTCGAACAACCCTTTCACAGGGGTCTCCTAAGACCATCAGAAAACACATATTTCTGATGGTCTTAGGAACCAAGACACCGCTCCTCCAGGCGGATTTTTTTTATTTTTCCCTGCTCCCCTTCCCCCCCTCCTCATAGCTCCCAGTTGTGAAATCACTGAAGCCCCTAAACACAGCTCTTTCCTTGAGATCCCCAAATTTGCCACTAGTTACATATTGATCCTGTTTAACTTTCCCAGTGGATAATAAACAAGAAATTAAAATGACTTCCTGGAATATTAATGCAGTAAATGGCACTATTAAAAGAAAGAAAATACAGCTCAGAAAATTCACTTTGATGTAGAGTTTCTACAGGAGGCTCATTTATCTGCAGCTGGGACTCTAGAAATGAGATTCTGAAGGTTTCTCTGATGTCTCTCATTTTTCCCTCACCCAGAATTTAAACAGAAATGGAATCGAAATTTGGTGCCATAAAATACTGGGACTTTTTCTCCTCTCTCCCAAGAATTAAAGTAGAATCAGGGGCGGATGGAAGCCAAAGTCTCAGCAAACCCAAATCCCCATTCTCTGTCTTTCTTTACAAAAAAACTAACTCCCCCATCCTTGCCACTCTTTGAACTTTCTCCAAACTGGCCCTTTCCTGGCATCATCCCTGGGTAGCAAAAGGGAAAGTTTATGGTGCTTCATTCCTTGTTGTTCTGTCTTAGAAAGATACCCAGGCGGCCACTAACCCAAGGAGAGTTTTCATGAAAACTTGGCCTGTAATGTTGAGTGGAGGCAAGGACCCCTAAATGACATCCTATCACCGGCTTCCAAGCTTTCACATGGGCTGGCCCACATGCCTAGGCTGCTCTATTGACTCATCACCACCTTTTAGAATCCCTAAATCCATTCAAGACTCAGTTTTAAATGCCACCAAATTCTACACAAGATCTTTCCTAATTCATTGGATTCAAAGTTAAAAGACGGGTTTGAATCATACCCAGACTTAGTTTCTTCATCTTAAAAAAAAAAGTGTTAGACTGATCCTTAAGGCTCCTTCAGGTTCTCAACCCTGTCTCCCCTGAAACCAATCCCAAGGCCTGGTGGGACTACCCCTCCCTTACCCTCTCCTTCCTTACAGTCAGACAAGACTATCTCTACAATATCATAAAGCTTTAGAGTCAAAAAGCACCCTTAAAAAAATCATCCCATCCAACCTATCACTTAAGAGATGAGAAAACTAAGCAACAGAATGCTCAGATTCAGGACTCAGGGTTCAAATCTTGGCTGCAAGATCTGGACATTCAGCCACAGGACCACGGACAAGTAGCTTAACTACTCTGAAACTCAGTTTCCTTATTGGCATAAACAGTAGGGAAGGGAAGAGAATAAGCATTTATATAGTGCCTACCATGAGCCAGGCATTGCGCTAAGCACTTTTTACAAATATTGTCTCATTTGAACCTCACAACAACTGTGCAAAACAAGAGTTGTTATTATTGCCATTTTACAACTGAGGCAAAAAGTTAAGTGACTTGCCTAGGGTTATGCAACTAGTAAGTGTCTTAGACTGGATTTGAATTCAGGTCTTTCTGACTCCAGGCCCAGCACTCTTTCCACTGTACCATTCAGCTGCTTCTAAAGAGGATAATAATGCTTAGTCTACTTATTTGATAGGGGTTATTATAGAGAATATGTTCTGGAAGCCATAAAGGGCTTATTACTCGAGGTCACAAGGTAGTTAATGGCAGAGTGAAGACTAAAAATCGGTCTTCTACCATCCATTCCCCCTTCACTAAATCCTTAGTGGGGATCAAGAATGCTAATCCCCCTTACTGTACCAGACACTAACCATGGGCTCAATCTCATTTCCAGATTAAACCTTCTTCCTGCTCCCTCACTCTCTTCCCCTCTCTCTCCCTCAGTTTCAGCCTGTTTCTATAAGACTCATTCACCCTTGACTCAAAGAAACTAAGGGTTAGGGCATGGGGTGTGGCCAGGCTCTCCATCTGAGTCAACTGGATCAGAAGTCAGAGGACTTGGGTCCTCTGCTACTAACCTGTTGTACAACTCGGTCCAAATTCTTTTCTCAATCTCAGTTTCCTCATCTGTAAGAATATGGTTGGACCAGCTTAGCAGTTCTCAGACTTTTTGACCTCAGGACCCATCCTTTTGTACTCTTAAAATTATTGAGGACCCCAAAGAGTTTTGTTGATGTGGGTTATAACTATTGATATTTCCTATGTTAGAAGATAAAATTAATTTTAACATATTTATTTATCCATTTAAAATAGTAATAACAAAACTGTAACACATTGACACAAAATATATTTTTATGAAAAATAACCATATTCTCCAAAACAAAAAAATTTAGTAAGAAGAGTAATTGTTTTACTTTCCCCCCCCCCAAATCTTTTTAATGTCGGGCTTAATAGAATGCAGCTGGATTTTCTTTTCTGTTTCTGCCTTCAATAAGTTGTTGGCCTGTTGTTTTGGTTGAAATATTTGAAGAAAATTCAGTTTCACAAAGATGAGTAGCTAGAAAAGGGAAGTTTTTTAAAACAGGCAAATATAATCTTACTATTATTATGAAAAGAATTTTGACCTATCAGACTTCCTGGAAGGATCATGGAGACCTACAGGGGTATATCCACCATACTTTGAGAATTCCTGGACTAGATCATCTCTAAAAATCTCTCCTAGCTCTAAATCTTATGTGCCCTGAAACCAATTCTATGTCCTGGCAGGGCTACAACTCTTGTAACCTTTTCCCTTTCCCTTAACTACCCAAGGCCATGTCCAGCTCACTCTTCTCTTTCTCTCTCCTTCCAGTCTCCATCACATATCTACCCTTCTTACAGGCATCTCAGGAGAAGCCTCCACCCTCTCAGGGCAAGGAGAACTCTAATCTAGCTGCCTGTTAATTTACTTCCTAACCCCTTATATAAAGGCATGCATGCTTAATGCTTCATAGGCTCACAGCCACTGAGGAACACTGATGAGTCAGCAGAAGGAATGGGGAAGTGGAGCCTGGCTCCCTGGGGAACCTGCTTGCCAGGTCCCCTCCCTACCCTGGCCAGCCCTCCATCAGCTAGGCTAAAGCTTTGGCAACAGTGAAGTAAGGGAATAGAATACAGGAGGAAAAGAAACAGAAAAAAAAAGCAGCAACTTTAGGGGACAGCAAGGAAAGCCCCTGGGCAAGACCTGATGCTGCTGGCATAATGGGAAGGACACGGTGGGGGGGGGAGGGGAGGGGGCTGCCAAGAGCACATATAGAAGGGCAGCTGTTTGTGTAGAGCTGGAGTGATCAGGGAACTGTTGCATGTGCCAAAGACAGACAGGGTATCATATATACTCTACCTTGGACATACATACACTATGGTTATATGTGACCACAGGTGTGTGACACCTGTACACTCTGCCAGGCATTGCGATCATCTTCACCAACATCTATATATGCCCATCACCACATACACAAATTTACCCGTTACTATGTACATATGGACCCAGCCACAAACATACCTACAGGAACAGACATGTAGAAGGCTTTCACCTCTAGCAATACATGTGCCCACCCACACATCTCTATCTCTCTGGACTCTTTTTGGACTTGCTACATAGGGTCATAAGACTTAGAGCTAGGAGATACTAGTTAGAAATCTTCTCCCCACCCCCACCCCCTTTGTCCCCAAACAGACAGGGTCATATCCAGTCTCTTTTCTTCTTCTTCCCACCCCTCTCCATCACTCACCTAGAAGAACTTCCTACTGTCCTTCCAGAGACCTCAGGAAATATTTCTACCCTTCCCAGGGTCATCACTTTATTTTACTGATAGGAAACTGAGGCACAATGAGGGCAAATGATTTATCCATGGTCACACAGCTGTTAAGTAGCAGATCCAGGTCCCCAGGACGAACCCAGTACTCTTTATGCTATATACTTCCTACAGATTTATCAAGACCTGAGCAGATCCAAATACTCAAAGGCCCATGGTGAGTCCTATCTAGGTAAAAGACTGAACAGGCCAGAACAGGTAACAGACAAGTTTTGAAGGGAAGGGAGAGGAAGTGCTAGGTGGGATGCTGTCAGCCCCAATCATCCCTCCCATCATCCTTCATCCAGGCTGCCCCATCCCAGTTTAGCTGTCAAGGACTAAGAACCAGTCTTTAGTCTGGGCAGGACAGAGGTTGCTTTGATGGAGAAATTGAATAGAACTCGGGAATAAATGACAGCAGTAGCTCATTCTTGTATTGCACCTTCTTCACAATGACCCTGGGCAGGCAAGTGGTACAAATGTGACTCTCCTCATTCAGCAAGGAAGAAACTGAAGCTTTGGGAAATTGTCTTGCCCAAGGTCATTAAACTAGGAATAATGAGAGTTAGAACTTGAACCCAGGTCTTCCTACTCTGAGTCTTTTTCTTTCCTTTTTTTGGAAGCAGTCAGGGTTAAGTGACTTACTTGCCCAGGGTCACACAGCTAGTAAGTGTCTGAGGCCACATTTGAACTCAGGTCCTCCTGACTCCAGGGCTGGTGCTCCATCTCCTATACCACCTAGCTGTCTCAGTCTAGTGTTTTTTTTTTCCCCCAAAGCATTCCAGGGTCATTCTTCAGTGCTCAAAAGGCTTGGCTATGCCCAGTTGCCAGAGTAGTCTGGTACTGCCAGGAAAATCTGGGGGTTGGAAAAGCCTAAGAAGTTGAAAAAGCCCTCCCAGCACTCCTTGCTTAGAGCAACCACAGCACCGCACTAGAGTCATGGTTCAAAAACCATTTGGTCTCAGGACTCCTTTACGCTCTACAAAATTATTAAGGACCTTCCCCCCAAAAGAATTGCTGCTTATGTCTATTGATATTAACAATATTAATTAAAACATATTAAAGTAGAAATTAAAACTGATTATGATAATGATGATAAAAGTTTTGACTTTGTGAACCTCCTGAAAGGATCCTGGGGTCCCCAGATCACACTCTGAGAACCAGTGCCCTAAAGGAAATTTAGTAAGCATGAGCTACATAGAGTTTGGGAATCTCTGGGCCTGTCTTCTCATCCCTGCTGACTCTCAACAGCCAGCACTGGGACCAGGGAACCCATTAGATAGACATTCAACACCAATTACTGTCACTGGGAGTGGGAAAGAGAGTGCCAGAGACCTAGGAGGCTACACACACAAACATACCCCCTCTCTCTCTCTCTCTCTCTCTCTCTCTCTCTCTCTCTGTCTCTCTCTCT
>CM053581.1:319089844-319113096 GCA_028627135.1 Pseudochirops cupreus | reverse complement strand
TTCCTAATATTGAACCATCCTTGCATTCCTGGAATAAACCCAACCTGGTCAAAATGTATTATTCTTGTGATAAGTTGCTGCAGTCTTTTTGCTAATATTTTATTTAAAATTTTTGCATCTATATTCATGAGGGAGATTGGTCTATAATTTTCTTTCTCTGTTTTGTCTCTCCCTGATTTAGGTATCAGTACTATATGTGTCATAAAAAGAATTTGGTAGGACTCCTTCCTCAACAATTTTCCCAAATAGTTTGTGGAGTATTGGGATCAATTGATCTTTAAATGTTTGATAGAATTCAATAGTAAATCCATCTGGCCCTGGGGATTTTTTCCTAGGCAGTTCTCTGATAGCTTGTTCAATTTCTTTTTCTGAAATGGGGTTGTTTAAGTAATTTACCTCCTCTTCAGATAGTCTGGGCAATTTATATCTCTGTATATATTCATCCATTTCACTAAGGTTGTCAAATTTATGTGCATACACTTGATAAAAGTACTTTCTAAGGTTAAATAACAGGATCTTATGGCTACTTTGAGGGACTGTGATGCACAGCAGCTATAGGGAGGTCACTATCCGCACAGGAAAGGATGGATTGAGAGATCATGGGACCAAGGATGGAAAGATGACCATGAATAAGGTCCCTGGAGCACACCAACCAGGTCTTTCATTCTGTGTTACTGCTGGAGACAAAGGATATTAATTTATCCTATAATAATAGCAACAGTGATAATACATTTAGTGTGTGTGTGTGTGTGTGTGTGTGTGTGTGTGTGTGCGTGCGTGCGTGCGTGTGTGTGTGTGTGTGTGTGTGTGTGTGTGTGTGTGTGTGGGACCACTTTACAATTTACAAAACATCATCCTCACAACAACCCTATAATGGAGATAAGGAAGGAAATGTTCTTGCCATTTTGCAGATGAGAAACTGAAATGGCTAAGTGACTTGCCTACAACCAAAGCTCCAGGACTGGAATTCCTGGAATTTCTTGCTCCAAGTCCAATAGGCTTTTTTTTTTTTTGAGGGGAAGGTAGGGCAATTTGGGTTAAGTGACTTGCCCAAGGTCACATGCTAGTTTTGTGTTCCATGTCTGAGGCTGGATTTGAACTCAGGTCCTCCTGACTCCAGGGCCAGTGCTCTATTCACTGTGCCACCTAGCCATCCTATCCAACAGACTTTCACTACAATATATTCTACCTTGTGAGAAGGCAGTTTGGTGCAATGGGAAGAGTCTTAGATCAAAGGTCCTGAGTTCAAGTTCCTATTCTTATGCTTATTCATTCATATTATTTTATGCTCTGTTTTCTAAGTTAGTAAAATAAAAGAGTTGGACTAAATGGTCCCCTAAAGGCCCCTTCTGGATATGTGAAAACCAATGGTAATTACTTGGCTCTGGGAGTCTCAGAGAGTTTTTCACTCAAGCCTGTCCCCGACCCTCAGAGCAACCTCTGGGAAACCCGTTCTGGTCAAGGCCCAAGAGCAGGGAGGGGACCTGTGGCCTCGAAGCCCAATGTGGCCCTCCAGGTCCTCAAGGACAGCCCTTGTATTCAGTCAAAGGGTTCCCCACCTGTGCCCAAGGGTCTTAGTAACTGGGGCTGAATCCAGAAGCAAAGTGTCAGAACTTTGCATGCTAGAGAGAAACTGCTTCAGCCTGCCCGGCATGGGGTCATCCCCAGTGTCATAAGGCCTTCAGCAGCTGTCTCTACTATTTAATAGTTTAATCAAAGATTTCAAACCTCCGGGGCTTGGGAGAATGGCCCGGATTTTGATCCTTAACAGGAAGCTCTATCCAGCTGTTCCCTGAGTTATCGTCTCCTTCCTGTTCATGACTCATTCGTTCCTGTGGAGGCTCCTTCTCCCAGGACAGGTCTCTCCACCTGGACAGGGCCCCCCAGGCCAGAAAGGGGAGCCCAATGCCCACAGTGTGCTTTCCCTTCCCGTCACAACCCTCCCCACACACAGTGAGTCAGGTTTCTCCTCTTTCTGGATTAAGCCTTCTTAACATTCAAGGGAGGGGGGTGGACTCCCTTGTAATCTGGTAAATTTTGTGGACCACTTTCCAGAATAATGTGTTTCTTTCACATTCATAATTGAAGGAAATGCTAAATTTCATCTAGGGATTAGTGAAAATGAAGATGTAATCTTTTTTTCCCATTCAAGTTCACTGACCCCTTAGGAGTTAGTGGGCCCTAGGTAAGAACCTTTGCTCTAGCCCTGGGTCACATCAGGTAGTTAGATGGGGGCAACATGGTGAATCTCAGAGTGGACTCAGGAAGATGCGAGTTCAGATCCTGCCTTGGTCCCCTACTAGATGTATGACCTTGGCAAGTCACTTAACCTCTCTTTGCTTCAGTTTTCACATCTGTAAAATGAAGGTGTGGGACTCCATGGCCTCTGAGGCTCCTTCAGTTCTAAATCTCTGATATGGTGGCAGATTCTGCACTGCTACCCAGAATGAATGGGGCCCTTCCTGCCCCTCTACTGGCTGTGTGGTGGACTCTGCAGTGTTTTTATTTTAATTTTCTAGTTGTCACAGTTAATAGCATTAGTTTGTTAATTACTGTATGTTTTAAAAGTAAGAGGAGATGGAATTCCCACTGGGGATTTGCTCTTGGCTGAAACAATGTAATTCGATGGAAGAGAGTGTTCCTGTGATAATGAGCCTGCTTCATTGGTTCCTTAAGGACATGGGGGACCAGGTGGGGGGCTGCTGGAAGAGATGGGATGCTGCTCTAAGACACCTGAGCTGCTGCACTGCTACAGGGACCTCTGACTGCATTCGAGTTAGGTAGTAATAATGATACCTAGCATTTATATAGAGCTTTCAGGTCTGCAAAGCACTTTATTAATATCTCATTTGAGCCTCACGACAACCCTGAGAGGTAAGCCCTATTCTTACCCCCACTTTACAGATAAGGAAACTGAGGCAGGCAAAGGTTAAGTGACTTACCTAAGGTCACATACAACTATTAAGAGTCTGAGACAAGATTTGAACTCAGGTCTTCCTGACTTCATTGTGCCACCAAGGGCTAGTATGCTCTGGTGGGTGGATCCCAGTTCTCCCATCCTCATCCCATTTCCTTTTCCCTCTTCTTACCTGGCCTTCTTCCTCTGACTCCCTTTGCCTCCATCTTCCTCCTTATCCTCCTCTGGATTCTCCTAACATGCTCCACACAAATCCCTCACTCGAGTCCCTTCTCTCTTCCCTCTTCTCCCCTCCCAACTTTTCTCCTGTTTTATCACCACCCTCAGCCCCCCTCCACCAATTGCCTTTTCATTTCAGTGGTGCTGAGGGCTGCAGGCTGGGGGCAGGAGAAGAGCGGGGTTAGCTCCCACACTGGAGAATTCAAGAAGAAATGAAACACTAAAGAAAATGTCTAGAACATTAGCAGAAAGGGGCAATTTTGGGAAAGTGATGGATCTTTTCCATTAGAGGGCAGAGCTGGGGAATTTGAAGGAGGATCCTCCATCTAGAGGGGCAGACAGGAGGACACATGGTACACACAGCCTGGAGGTTGATTAAACAGGGGCTCGAGGGCTATGTGGGGCAGGGGGGATGGGCACAGTCACTGAGGGAATAGAGAATGAGCAGACAGGGATGGGAGGAGATGGGGAGAGGGAGAGGGAGCAGAAAACAGGCAAGAACAGATGGGAAGAGAAGGAAAGGGAAATAGAAAGGCAGAGAAAGATTGAAGAACAGAGAGGCAAGTTCATAGCATATAGAGGAGTTGATTAAAATCCTGGAATAAAATGTGATGGCAAGTCTTTCTATCTTCCTATTGAGACATTTAACCTAAAAGAAATGAGCTAAATAATTTATACTGAGAATGAGTAAAATTTGCTTTGATCAAATTAAAAAATATGACTGTGGAAATAAAATGTCTGCCTTGTTCTTTCCAGACAGGGAAAAGAGCTGCAGAGCAACAATGTGACAAAAACACAAAAATCACTAAGCCTAACCCAATAGATATTAGCACCATATTTTGGGGAGATTACACGGCCTCTCTTTGGGCCACGCAGAGAAATCCTCCCTTAAGCACCAACAGGAGAAGCTTTGCTCATTGAAGGAGCACATAAAACCCAGAAAGTGAATCAAAATTTCTCCTTTTAAAAAAAATTTTAAAAGCCTCTTCAACTTCACTCAGGGTTGGGCTCAGAGGCTGAGTGGGATTAAATTAAATTTCATATCAATGAATTTGAAAAAATAACAAAGCTGTTTAAGTGTCCCACCCCTCCTCTTAACTTCCCATTCCCCCCCATACTCCACTGCTCCAAACGGGGGTCTCTAGCCAAATTTAAAGATCCTCAGATTATTGAACAAGAATGATGATGGTTGTCTGCAATCTGGAGAAATTCCCACCAAAAGTAAACCCAACTCCCAGAGAAATGCTCCACTGGCTATATCCAAGGGTTAATCCGGAGAGAGCTAGGGAAGCAGATAGCTGGGGTCAATTCTCACTGAAGACTTTAGCCTGGTCACCCCAAGCTCTGACTACTTACTTAGAGATGTGGTTCACTAGCCAAATAGCTGTCTATGTGACACTGGCCTTGGCAAAGAAATTCAAGGTCAGGGCAAATTTCCTGCCCAGAAATCTAAGTCCAAACACCTCCCCTGGAGTTATTAACTGCAACCCTCCCCCAGGGTCACTCTGCCCAGTCTACTGGGTCAAGTGCCAAACAGAGCAATGGAGAGCAAATTGGAGAGATGAGAAGCCTCAATGATGCCTAGATGCTGAAGTCAGGCACCACTGCATGCCTCCATTTGCTGCCCAACTTGATCCTTTTTTATTCCCTACAGCTGCAAAAGACTCTGGAATCTAAAGTTTGACTTTGACCTTTAAGATACCAGTTGGTCTAGATGAAGAGGGAAGACTCCAATAATAGAGAGAGAATGTGGACATGTTATAGAAAGATGGGGAAGGGATGAACTGAACATCTGATTTCATTGGTATAGGTGAGGTAATACTCTCAACCAATCTACCAATGCAGCCAATTTCCCAGTACAGAGTAGGGCACCTGCTTTGTAATTTAGAGAGCTGGTTGACCGGGGACACTGAGAAGTTAGGTAGCTTTCCCAGGGTTACTTAGCAAGTACGAAGTAGGGATGGAACTTTAACCCACGTTCTACTCAGTACAACACAACTATTTCATGTATGAGAAAAAATAAAATGGGGGGAAAAAGGGAGAGGGAGGGTAAAAGAGAGGGGGGGAGAGGGAGAGACAGAGACAGAGGGGGGAAGAGAGAGGGAGGGAGAAAGAGAGAGAGGGGGGAAAGAGAGGGAGAGACGGAGAGAGAGAGAGAGAGAACAAGAACATAGCAGGTATTTTAGAAAAGTTAGCAGGTATGCAACAGAGATGCAGAGAGAGCAGGTAAGTGTTTAAAAAAGGGGCTAGAAGTAGTTTATTTCTGGCTGTTAGGGGTCACAATATGCTGTATACTTCCTTGCTTTTCACTTTCTGTTTACTTATCACCTTCACTCCCTGTTTGTGGGTGTACCTCAAGGCTCTGTCCTGGGCTATTCACTTCTCTCTCTACACCTGGTGATCTCATCAGATGCCATAGGTTGAATTATCTTTCCCAAACAGATGACTTCTCAATTTAGGTATTCCGCACTCTCTCTCTCTCTCTCTCTCTCTCTCTCTCTCTCTCTCTCTCTCTCTCTCCACGCGCACACACACACACACACACATCACCAAAACACCAATTATCTGCTCAACATCTCTCTGCCTGAATATTCCAGTGATATCTTGAGTTCAGCATTAAAAATCAGAATTCTTTATCTTCCGCCATTTTCCCAAGTCTCACCTTTTTTCCTGTCTCTGTTTCTGTCAAAGAGACCACCATCCTTCCAGTCACCCAGGTTTACAAATGTGATTCTTCCCTCTCCCTCAATCCTTATATCCAATTAGTTCCAAGTCTTCTCAGTTCTACCTCTACAACTTGTCTCACATCTGTCCCCTTTTCTCCACTGACATGACCACAATACTACTCCAGGTTCTCACCATTTCTCACCCTCTTCACCATCACCTAGACTGTTGTTGCAAGTCTCCAAAATGATTCCAATACTCTCCCTGCCTCTGGTCTCTTCCCTCTCCAATCTAGCTTCCTCACAGCTGCCGAAGAACGAGGAAGGAGAGGATATTCCTAAAGCATGAATTCTGACCATGTCACTACCCTGATTAACAAGCTTTAGGGATTCCTTATTGCCTCTAGGATAGAATGCAAACACCACTGTTTGGTATTTAAAGCCCTTCACTATCTGGTTGCACTATATCTTTCCATGATGACTTTATATTTCTTCCCCTTTCAGGCACTCTCCATTCTAGTTACAGCAGACTATTTGCTGTTCCCTTAGCAGAACATTTGGATTTCCCACCTCAGTGCCTTTGACCAGGCAGTCCCTTATGCTTGGAACACTTTCCTCATTTTGGAATCTCTAGCTTCTTTCAAGATTTTGCTTCACTGTTGCCTCCCAATTTTCTCCATCCCTCCCCATTAATATATATTTAGTATGTATTTACTTATCTTTGTAGTGTTTCCCCCCTCCCCCCAAGAGAATATAATCTCCATGAAGACAGGAACTCTCTTTTTTTTTCTGGTCATCCTATCCTTAATGTCTGTTCCAGTGCCTAGGGGATGGCAGGCATTGAATAAATGCTTTCTGAATGGAATGAAATTTAATTACTTCCTGAGCTCTCTCTTTCTTCTCCCCCTTTTCATACTCTATCACACCCCTAAGTCCTAAACCAGGGCTCCTGGAATTAGATAACTGAGGGATATAAGAAAGGATAAGTTGACACAGAATTCAGGTTCCTGACTCCCAGTTGTGGGTCTGTTTGAGTAACTGGTATCAGGATGAAGGCTGGGGGTATAGGGAGAGGAGAGACAGAATTAGGGTGGTATGAGAGAAAATGGTATAGGGAGGGAAAGGAGAGGACAGAAGAGGGGAGGGGAGGGGGAAGGCAAGATAATCTGGTGCTACATGCCTACGGATATCTCCTGCATGAGTTTTTATAGTTATGTGTGAAAGAGAGTGACCTGATACCCCAGACACACACATGTGCTCACTCGCATGCACACACACACACACACACACACACACACACACACACACACACACACAAAACCAGTGAATGACTGTGAGTGTCAGAGTGAGTGTGTCAGTTCCAGGGATGAGGATGAGCTGGCTTTTATCTTCTCTGGCCGAGCTGGATTTACAAGCTTTTGAAATGCAGGATTAATAAGAAGAGGCCAGTGTTTTAATCTATAATGGAACAGAAAGTATCATTATTGTTAAATAATGCACAGCCTGTCGTTTATTAAGAATTAATGGTTTATCGAGTGCTTGGTTGCTGCAGAGGCTTCTGCCCTCCCAGGCCTGGGCTCTGAGCTCCTTGGGCCTTAGCCCCCAGAACCAGGCCCCGATCACAGGGATTCTGGGAGAGCAGTGTTTCACTTAAGTCTGTGTGTGAGAGAGGGGGTGGGGAGGAAGCAGCTCAGCCCCAGAGGCTGAATGGCCCTTGTTCTGCTGCTGCTGGTCTTTGGCCCCTTTCAGCAGTTCTAATATAGCACTGAGTGAGGCTTGGGAGGAAGGAAGGTGTAATCATAAGATGCATAGGGATAGAGGGAAGATAGGCAGAGATGAAGCAGAATGAAGAAGGAAAGGATCAGATTTGATGCTATGAAGGGAGGCAAGATTGAGTGAAATAGGGGGAGATGGGGTGAAACAAACTGAGCAGTAAGCAGAAAAAAAACACATTGTAGTTGGGGGAAAGCATGGGATTTAGAATCAGGAGATTTGAGTGATCAGTTCCTGGCTCTATCATTTCCTACCTGTATGATCTTAAACATAAAAAAAAACAACTTAATCTCTCTGAACTTCAGATTCATCCTCTGTAAACTGAGGAAATTGTATTAAATGACCTTTAACCTTTTAGGTCCCTCCCACGGCTAAATATTAGGACCTTAAAATGGAGAGGGGGGCAGCTAGGTAGTATAATAAAGAGAACACTGGGCCTGAAGTTAAGAAGACTGAGCTCAAACTCAGCCTCAGACACTTAGCTGTTTGGACCCTGGACAAATCAAGTAACCCTGTTTGCCTCAGTGTTCTCATCTGTAAAATGAGCTTCAGAAGGAAATGGTAAACTGTTTCAATACCTTTGCCAAGAAAACCCCAAATGGGGTCACAAAGGGTTGGACAGGACTGAAACAACTGAACAACAACAAAATGGGAGAGATTAAGAGAAAGGCTGGGATGGGCAGAAAGTGTCCCCCTCCTTTTTTTTTTACAACCTGAATTCATCTTGTCCACTTTTAGATGATTAAAACAAGTTGTATGTCCCTAAGGTCAATCATCATTTCTCAGCTACAAACATAGTTGAATTTCCAGTTCCTTGTGTCATCTCCTCCAGAGGATGGAGTAACAGCAAAGCTCGGATATGTAAATAGAAATGGATATTTGTTGACAAAGGGCTTCCTCCTTCCAATTCAGTAATTCCCATGCCCATCAGAAGGGCAAAGAATCACCACACTTCACAGGCGAAGAAGTTGAAACACAGGGTAATGTAAATGAATAAATGAATGAAAAAAAAACCCATTTATCAAGCACTGACAACGTGTCTGGTACTATGCTGAGTATTTGGGGATACCAAAAAAGATACAATTTTTCAGGGAGCTTGCACAAGGAAAGAGAATATATAGATTCACTAAGAAGGGAGGGGTGGCCAAGGAGGAATCATTTGTACTGTGATGGTGTATGGAGCTTTAGAGCAATTGATTGATAGGCCCCTTCCAGGTTGATTTGATTACTATTCTCAGAGCTAGGTGTGAAAAGGGGATGGGATGGGATGGGGGAGAAGACTATGGTAGGGATGGCCTGAAGAAGACTAGAGAATGAAGTGTGAGGGGTCTAGGGAAGACTATTAGGGAAAACTCTCACCAATCAGGGTGGGAGCTAGGGAGCCAGGGAGGAGATGAGGAGGAAAAGCATGATGATTAACTTTCCCCTAAGACTTTTGGCCACTAGCTCAGAGCCTCTCCCACACACACACACACACACATTTTGTCCCAGTCTTCCAATAAGGAGGAACCAGGAACAAGTTGCTGATTCCACAGCAGGAATCAGATCAGCAGCAAATCTGGAATCTCATCCAAATTAAGAAACTGAGGCAAAAAGAGAGAGAGTGAGTGAGTCACAGTCCTACGGTGAATCAGAGAAAGAATCAAGTGTCTTTGTTCCTAGTTTAGAATCATGGGCCTTAATGGATCAGTTCTCCTAGCCTACAACCTCGCCACCCCACTTCCCAAAAAATCCCTTCAATATCAATGAGATTTGAGATTTAGAGTTGGAAATACCCTGGGGCAAAATAAAACTAACCCCCCCCCCCTCTCCCCTAGATTATGGACCACTGGATAGTGGCTGGAGACGTTCAGGAATAATGATCTCCGAAACACACAAAAATCAAGTCATCTTCCCCCATCCAAGCTCATCCCATGAGCCCTGTCTGAGTACCCCCAGATCCTGGGTCTTACCACTTTCCCAATGAAACAACTGAAAGCCTTCCATGAGCTGTGTTTGAGGTGGGCTCAAACCATGTGCTTGGTTAATGCTCTGGTGTGGATAGAAATTAATTTCTTTGCTTCTTATGCCATAACAGGACTAAAGAAATCACCATCTCTCTGGCAGATGAAAGACAAGAAATTATTTCACATTCTAATAAACATCATTATTTCTTCCTTCTTTCCAGAAACACAAAAGTGATACCAGGCCTATTAGCTTTCCTTCACAGTCACATTCTTGTGACTAGCAGTTTCCTATCCCATCTCCATCTCTGCTCCCCATCTCCATCTTACCTATTTTTCATCTCCACCTCTATTCCTATCTCCATTTCTACTGCATCTTCATCTTCATCCATCCAGGCCATCTCATTGCACCCCCCATCTTAATACTTAATCCTCCATCCCATCCTATCTCCATTCTCCCCCCCTTCACTATCCTATTCCCATGTCCATCTCCATCCTACCCCATCTTCATTTTTATCTTATCTTTATCTCTGTCTACTCTACCTCCATCCCCACCTCCATTTTCATCTCTATCCCCACTCTATCTTCATCTTTACTTCTCTCTCTACTCCCATATTCATCCCCCATGCCCTTCCACCTCCATCTCTATGACTAATTCCATTTCTACTGCTAGCTCCATCTCCATCTGCCTCCCCACTCTATTTTCATCTCCATGCTATAGTCATCTTTGGGGTCATATCTTATTTATCTTTATATCTCCCAAAGTGCCTAGAAGAGGACCTTACACAGAGGAAGTTCTCAATAAATATTTATTGAATGAATCTCTGTTTTCATCCCAAACTCCAGGTGTAATCCATATCTAATCACTCCCTCCTAAGCCCATGTTCATTCCTCCATTTCCACCTTTATAATTGTCGAGTAAAATTTCTAGTCTATTGGCCTCACTCTAGGTTTGGGGCCTATTCAATCAAACATTTCGGACAGGGATGCTGCTTGCTGAGACCAATGCAGAGACTCGTGCTCTGAGCATTAAGTTCTGACACCAAACATCACTCAGCTTAGTAGGGACATGTTTGCTTATACAGAATCCCAAGGGTGAAATTTTGTGGGGGAAGGGGTTGACCTGGGCAGCAGACTCCAACCCTCTCTCCCTCCCTTAGGCCAGCTACCACGCTGGGACCTCGGCACAGAGCCCAGTTCCTCACGCGGCTCCTGTTTTATTAACCTGCCTGTCGCTGCTCCAGTGGCTGAATAGGACCTGTGGGGGGGCAGAGAGAGGGGGGCCTTGGGTTTTGCCTGGGATCACCATGGAAACAGCATATTCAGCCAATCAGTAGGCAGGCAGCACTGTGTGCACCCGGCATCTCAGTCTCCAAAGCCTCGTGCAGCCACAGGGCTCTATCCAACCTGACAGCCCCGCTGCAGCCTGAGTGGCTTTTCTTTTTTTTTTTTTTTTTTTGGTAGAAAGGGGGTGGTGGATTAAGGGGATAAAGTGCAAGAAGTATGAAAAATCACAGGGAAACAGGAAGAACAAGGCAAAAGTGAATAAGGATAAAGATCAAGGCAGATGCAGGGATGAAGGAAAGAGGCCATAAAGGACTGGAGAACAAGGCAATAGGAAAAAGGAAAGATTATTGGAGACCTAGAAGGTGGGGGTGGGGGCTGAGATTGAAAAGAGAGAAAAAGGATAGGTGAGGTTCAGTTGATACAGACAAATCACCCTGTTATAGAATATGCCAAGCAGTTAGTCTTTCTCATTGGGGCAACCAGGCTGGGCCCATTGCTTCAGGGTATGGGTTGATTCACCCACAGGGGCAATGACTCTGAGAACACCATACAAGCCCTTTGCTTGTATCTGTGGGAGAAAAGGTTCATAACTGGACTGGGTTCTAGGTAGTACCTTGGGGTGGGGGTGGGGGGTCTTTAGTGGTATAGTCAGACAACTTGCCCCCAGGTAAGCTGTAATGAAGCTCCTAAGAGACCCCATGCTTTTAGTTTGGATCTAACTTAGCTGAACTGCCCTATTAATGGGAGGAGAACCACCCCCATTTCCTTTGGCATCCTGCCTCCAAAATCTACCCTTGTAGAGTGTACCCCCCCTCAACTACAAAACATAAAGAAAAACTCTCTGTCTCTGTGTCTCTCTGTCTCTCTGCTTCTCTGTCTGTCTGTCTGTCTGTCTGTCTCTCTCTGTCTCTGTCTCTCTCTCTGTTTCTCTCTCTCTGTCTCTCTCCCCCTCCTCTGTCTCTCTGGAACACATACAATGTAAAAATTGACGGGCTGACTGTGTCCTGGCTAATGCTGGCCCACTGCCCCCCCTGGTGGCTAGCAATGCTGTCTTCTGTCCTAGGAGTATCCAGGCCATCCATTCCATTAAAAAGTGGAGGCAGCACCTCCACACCTACTATCCTTACCCTTTTCTCCCTACTTCCTCCTTACCCCCAGCCTTGGGTCACAAGGGACTCCAAAGCAGAAATGGAGTCAGAGCCCTGGGATGCTTACATCTGGTTACAGTTACCTCACCCACCCCCAGCTCTGATACTTTAGTCTAAACCCTCACCCTACCTCCTTGTTTTAAGAATGGTTCCCAAACCCTAGATCCTGGGAATCCCAGAAGAACCAATATGGAGGTACTTCTCACCTGACCTAGAAGAAGAAAGCCTAGAGGTCCCCAACATCCGCGCTGGCAAGGTGAGAAAAGATAGCAAAGGGGAGAGAGGAGAGAAAGGGAGACAGGAACTGTCTCTGCCCGGAAGCACATCAGCTTCTCCTTCTTAAGTTGGTTTTTTATCTTGAATCCCATAGCTTAAGTCCCCAGAGTTTGAATTAGAACAACTCACCCTTACCACCACCACCCCCCAAAGAAATACCAATAACTATGTATCCACATACCCTTTTCCCCCACCCAGGCTCCAAGCCAAGGCTCCAGAAAGGCTGCTGTTCCCATGACAACCCCATCCAAGGCTGCTCCACCCAGTGTTCAATGCACTCCTTCCCTTTCAGTCTCATACACAACTATAGGCTGCACCAATACACACACAAAACCAATGCTACACATTGACATGAAAGCATTTTATAATGCACAAGTGGGGAACACAGACTATACGGGACCAAAGACCTGCCCCGCATCTGCCCTCCCCTCCCCCCATCTAATCCAGCCAGAAAGGCAAGCACAAGGGTCGTTCCAATCTTTTCTTACCTCCTGAATCCTTACTTGTTGTATGCAAAGAATCTTGAATTTGAAATAAAAACCACCTGGGTTTTTTATCTAAGCTCTGAAACTGACTTCTATGTGACTTCTCTCAATGGCCTAGTCTCATCACCTATAAAATAAGAGGGTTGGGCTCTCTAAGATCCCTCCCAACTCTAAATACTCGGAGCCTCTTCCTACTAGATGGCAGCTAGGTGGCACGGTGGACAGTGTGCTGGGCTTGGAGTCTGGAAGACCTGAGTTCAAATCTAACCTCAGACTCTTACTACCTATGCAACCCTAGGCAAGTCACTTATCCTCCATCTGTCTTGACAACAAACTGTAAAAAAAAAATTTAAAAATAGATAAATAACAGCACTGAGTTGGTAAAGCATCTAGTAGAGTGCTTGACACACAGTAGGTGCTGTGTAAGCAAGGGTAATTACTTGTCAATATTATCATATAATCCTGACACATATCTTCTCTTTTTCTTGTATACATGATAAACTCTTAATTCTGACGACCTTCAGTCTGGGGACAGAGAATGGAACAGAGACAGGATTTCCCTTCCAATCCAGAAAGATGGGAGATGACAGGTGGCAGGGATGGTTAGGACAGAGAAACAGGAAAAGCCAATGGGACACACATAACTGAACAGGGTTTGAAGGAGGGAGGATCCCAAATAAAAGTTTTCTATACCACTAAAGATAAAGAGGGAGTGGGGGTGCAGGATGGGGAGCCAATCTGAGACCTGGGCTAATGAGATGACAGTGACCATGATATAATGTAGAGCAGTGGTTCTCAACCTTCCTAATGCCATGACCCTTTAATACTGGTGTGTGGGCATGTCTGCATGTGGGCGGACCCACCTGGAGACAAATAGAGGAGCGGTGTCTGGGTTCCTAAGACCCTCGGAAACATGTGTTTTCTGAGGGTCTTAGGCGACCCCTGTGACCCCTGTGAAAGGGTTGTTCAACCCCCAAAGGGGTCGTGACCCAGAGATTGAAAACCACTGATGCAGAGGGACAGGGTGAGTGAAACCAACAATGTGTTTGGTGGTGGGTATGAATAGCTGAGGGGTTGTGGGAGCTGTAAAGGCTGAAGTAGCAGAAAGGATCAAGAAGGAAGTGAGAATGGACTTGCATTATACCTGCAGAATCTGGTGAAAAATGACTGAATCCACAAAGATGAAGGAAGGGCTTCCCTGTAGGACCCTGGATGGCCCAGGCAAGCCAAAGAAAGGGAAGGAAGGAGCATCAATGGAACAACTGAGAGTAGGTGACTAACTAGCTCCCATAATAGATTGAGAAGTGAGGAAAGAGGTGATGAGAAGAGGAGAAGGAGCTTCAACTACGGGAAAAGGAGATCAGCTTAATACAGACAAAGGTGAACAGAGCCAAAACAGAAGGAAGACCAGGAAGGGCTGTTCCTGGGGCTGCGACATTGCATTCATGACAGGGCAGGCTCACAAAACAGGAGCCCTTGTCTGACTTCCCCTCTTCAGCTTCCTACTGGTTCACTCTGGGTGTCCACTTGGGTGGCCCAGTGATAGAGCACTAGGCCTGGAGCCAGAAAGACCCGAGTTTGAATTCAACCTCAGACCCTGGTCAAGTTACTTAACCTCTGTTTGAATCAGTTTCCTTATCCCTATAATGGGGATAATAGCAGAGTTGTAGAGAGATTCAAATGAGATAAGAATTGTAAAGTACTTAGCAGAGTGCCTGGCCCACAGTAACCCCCATGTGAATGTTAGATATCATTACTGTGTGTGTGTTATGTGTGTGTAAGCTTTAAACTCTCTCTATATGTGTATACACACACACACACATACTGAATTAAGACTTGTGGGACACCCTGTACACACATACGCAGAAGGAGAGTGAGAGATTTGATTTGGTTCTCATAAAAGCTCTGAAAGACATAGGATTATTATTATTCCCATTTTATAGATGAGGAAACTAAAGCCAGAAAACTGTAGTGACTCACCCTAAGGCCATGCAGACTGGTCCTAGCAGAGCAAGGAAACAGATGGAGCTCTTGGTCCCTGAGCCCTTTCGGTTATACACCTTTGTCTCACATACAGTAGGAGGAGTGCAGTGGCCTGAGCAGTGAAACACAAAGAGAATGCCGATTTTGGCCAAATCCTAGAGACAGATAGTATCTTATTTTTGAAAGCATCAGTCATGTTTTGAGCTTTAAAAGGTTTTCTCTTTCCCTTTCAGTCAGGTTTGTAAGGAGTGAAGAAAGAGGTAGGAAGGTTTGGAGATACGGAAGAATAACTGTAGGGGGAACAGGGAGACATGAAATGAGGAAAAGGAAGGTGGAATAAGGGATGGTGGGCTGGACAGGTAGGCCTGAGGGAAAGAAAACAGGATCCTCAAATTTAGAGGACTCTTTGCTCCTTGTAGCTTCACTAATTTTGTCTGGACTTAAGAAGAAACTAGAAAAAGTCCCCGGGAAGGGGGGGGAAGGGAAAGGCAGGACTTGAAGGAGGGGGGCTCTATACTTATTCAAAATTGCTTCCCCCTCAACAACGCACAGCTAAAGACAACTCTGCAAGCCTCAGGATGGAAGGAGATACCTAAACTCAGAGAAAGATATAGAAAGACTATAGTTTAAATGGAGACTGAAGCAAAACTCGTTATCTTTCTCTTTCATGTCTGGTTTTGCTTTTTTTTTTTCTTTTCCCAGTGATCACTCATTGGTTACAACCCTTCTATGTGACCAAACTATTGTACAATGTGAAAGTATTTGCAGATCCTATACATGACTGCATGCCACCATGGGGGGGGGAAAGGGAGGGGAGAAAATCTGAAACTCAAGTGATTGTGGAACTGAATCTTGTAAATTAAAAGTAAATGAGTAAATAAAAAAAAATTAAAAAAAAAAAACAAAAAAACAAAATTGCTTCCCCACCACTACTCCATTCAATCTTCTTTGTCAAAAGAAGTTGCTTGGTGCAGATCCACGGCAAGATGATTTTAGGAATTTCGATTAAAATGGGACGCAAATGTTGAGGAAGAAGAGAGTGGTCAGCTTTTCGGTACACTTGTTATTGAAGCTGAATATTCAGAGGTTTGAGTTGTGGTGCTTATTTTGGACTATTTAGAGGGAAGTTAGAGGGACTGGTAGTTCCTATCCTTTCTTGACAGTCCCCTGGGAGCAAATACCCCAGCAAAGACCTGCCCCACTTCACCTCTCTCGTCTCTTTCTAGACTTGGCTTCCAGGAGCAGGTAGGGCTTAAGGGTTGGAAAGGGTATCGGATTTAGGTTTGGTTCACATCCCAGCTCTTTGAGCTGCTGTGTGATGGCGGCAAAGTCACCCAAACACTTTGTGCCTTGGTTTCCTAATCCGTAAAATGAGGGAAGTTGAATTGAACATTGTCTCCTGTTTCTCTTCCTCTATAAAATCCTAGGATTCTTAAAGTCTACTCTATCCTTTTTCATCCCCAGGTGTCTCTTAATCTCCACAATCCTTCCCCCTTCACTTCCCCTCCCCCTTTCCTTCCAACGTGTGCACACACTTGGGAAAGACTAAGCAGCCCCCACCCCCAGTGGATATGCAGAGCAAACAGCATTGTTCCAGGGCTCACAACACACAAAGAGCAAGGGAATTCACAGAATGGTCGTGAATTTCAGTTTCCTTCCCGTCCGGGCCCCAGAGAGATCCATTGTCTGCAAACTCTCAGCCTAAAATATGCACAGTTGCTCTGGCTGTGAAAGCTCACTGGTTCCTCCAACAAGAAGCTTCCCTCCCCCCCCCTCCCCGCCTCCTTCCCAAGAAGAGCTGGTAGGAGATGGGGGAGGGTAGTAGCAGACATTACCTCCCAGGGTCTGGAGAACCCCCTACTTTACAAAAGAGGAAATCTGATGTACAGTTACAACCTAACATCTGCTCTTCAAAGCTCCCCACCACCTGGACCCATTTTACCAATCCAACCCTGTAGACTCCTCCTCCCCAACCTTACCAATCCCTCTACCCAAAATCTCTGCTTACAGCTGCCTCCAGCAGCAGGGAGTGATGGCTCCCTTCCCCAGAGCCAGAACAAACCCTACCCATCTTTTCAGCTGCAGGTTAAGAATCGTCTCCTCCTCAAAGCTCTTTCTTACCAATTGTACCTCATAATGGTTTTCCCTTACTTTGAATTCCCAGGACAAACCTCTCAGATGTGGTTATCATCACACTTTCCCAGGAATTGAGAGTTTTTCTTGGAATTGTTCACTAGTTTCAGGTGTGCAAGCCTTTTCTCCCCAGTCTGACTATAAGCTTCTTGAGGGTAAGGCAGTACATCCATTTTATCTTGCAGGTCCCACAACTGTTTCTCCTAGCATTAAGCTGGGCCCACAGTAAATTCTTCTTGATTGACATGTACACACCAAGACAAAGAAACATCACACACATATAAATACTTAATATATATATTTAGCCACATACACATGTATAATATGCACATACATATCTATGCATATTAACAGAGACCCACACACATATACATACACACAGGGTGCCCCTGGGAGCAGAGTGGCCAAAGGGTCAGGGATTCTCAACCTAGAGTCTTCAGGGATGATGGATCCAGAGAAGTGCCTTGCTCTAGAAGCTGCCAGAGTCCCCAGATGAATAAAGACTGCACAGTGAGAGAATGAGGGAGTTGGGGAGTCAATCACGTGTCAGGGGCAGCCTCAGAAAATAGTTCTTTCTTGAGATGTGGCTATGTTCAGCAGCAGCAGCAGCAGCAGCAGCAGAGGCTACAGGCCATTGACCAATTCAGCTTTATGTCTTCAAAGGCAATCTAGCTAATCAATACCCTCCCTTCCCCCACAACCTGTTATTTGCATAGTGTAAGCTGATTGGTTATGGTGTCGTGTGCTACCGAGGAGGGGATTGCCTATGGACCAAGATACTGGACATGCAGACATTTCTGAGGTCAGCAGCTGGTTAATCAAAGATGAGAGTGGAATTTAAAATGGGGCATGGGAGGAAACAGACAACAGAGAAATCGATCAATGTGGTAGGAGGCCCAGGCTTTCCAGGGATCTCCCCCTACCACCACCCATGACTACCCATTACCCACTGCCAATTCCCATATGAACTTCTCTGCTGAGTTAAACAAATCCTGAAGATGGTTTCTTTGGGGAGGCTTGGGGCGGGGTGGGGAAGCACAATTGGAAATTGAAGACCAGTAAGGATTAGAAATCCATGGGAACTTGCAAAGATCAGAATGATCATAGAGGCAGCGTTATAACCAGAAAGGATAAATTTGGATTAATCTGTGCTAACAAATCATGAAAACCTGTAGCACCCAAAAGTATAGAAAGCATGAATTGCAGCTGTCAGACTAAACAAGTTTCCATCACTAAGGTCAGGAATTTGCTTCAGGCACACACACTCCACACACACACACACACACACACACACACACACACACACACACACACTCCACACACAGACACACACACAGACACACACACACTCCACACACACACACACACACACACACACACACACACACACACCCCGTCTCTCTCTCTCTCTCTCTCTCTCTCTCTCTCTCTTTCTCTCTCTCTCTCCATTGGGAGATGCCCCCAGTGAATCAGGTTTCAGGTTTCTCCCTACATTAGCCCCAAGGGTAGGAGGGTGGGGAGGACTGGAGGACAAAATACTAAAACTGGGCCCGGCCCCTACCCATTAGTTTCACTTCCTCCTGACTCATTCCATTTCAACCAATAGCTTCATTGCATGTAAATGTAATAGATGTAGAAAACCATGATTGGCTGATTTCCCCTGATGTAATAATGTCAATATTTTAGTGGCTCCTGCCCTTTCTTCCCCCACCCTTCTATTCAGCTCACTTGATTGGATTTCTGGCCATTGTTCAAACTCCTTACTTTCCCCCTTCTCTCCCTCTCTTTGTGGTGTACCCCGTAAATGTCACAGATGCCTTGGTCCTCACTTCCCCAAGTGTGGGAGAGTGGGTGGCCAGCACTAGCTTCACCCCAGTCTACTTCTAGGAAGCTACAGAACTCTGTGGAGCATCACATCCAGGACAATGTATATGATTTCCTAATAAATTTCCTAACACACTGTGTCCAATGGTTTCCTGAAACCCAACCCCAGTGAATCGACTGTTCTTTTCAGCCCCTAATTTAGTAATTCTGTTGAGGAAAAAAAGAGATTGTGGGGTTTTTTATTTGGTGTGATTTATTCTTTATCATATAAATAATAATAATTTACACAAAGCTCTTCCCCAAACAGAGGAGAATCTGTGCATGAAAATAAACAAAAATTAAACTGAGCTGGGCCTGATGCCCAGAAAACCAGTCAATTCCAAATACAACCAGAAATTTTAAAAAAAGGGGAAAAAAACCTTATAGGTTCTCAGAGTCCTGGAGACTAGAGGGGGTAGTGGGTGTCTGGTTTGGGTTGGAGCTGCAGCCTCCTGAGTTTCATTCTGCCTCTGTCCCTAGCTCAGTATTTGATCTTAGGTAAGCTGTTCTCCTCCCTCACATCTTCCCCTACTGCACCAGTCCAACTGATAGCCCCATTGCGTTTTCACCCTTGGGCATAATAATGTCCAGCACCTATCAGGGAGCAGCTGGCAACTACCTTCTAAGGTACAGAATATGGTATTTTAAAACATAGTATTTTAAAACTCTTGCAAAGAATTGCCATTTAGTCTCAGGTCTGGTACAGTGGGTATTGGAGATTGACATGTTGTTAAGGGGATTGGAGTAGACCAGCTCTAAGGGACCTTCTGTCCCACTGTAAATCTATGATCCTAGAATTCTAAACCAGAGAACCCAAACATGGACCCAAGGAGATGAAACAACTGTGTCTGCCTTTTTTATTCCCTCTTTCACTCCTAAGGGAAGTGCCTAGCAAGGTACTCTGAACGTAGTAGTCAGTATAATAAATGTTTGTCGAATGAAATTGAATTCATCCTTCCATCATGTACAACATGATAAACTGGGAAGAGCCCTGGATTTGGAATTGGAATACCCACATTGGCCTCCTGGTTCTGCTAGCTGCTCCCCTTGGACAGGTCAGAAGCCCACCTCTGGACCACTCTTCTGTGAAACGATGGGGCTCTGCTCTCTCTTCCTCTTTCAGTTCTGGATCACCAAATCTTTGCTTTTTTGCTGGGCGTCTCCATCCCCATGGACAACAGTTCCCATGCTAAGAAAGCTGCCACAGGGCAGATGTTCTCCACTTGCCTATGCTATGGCTAGACTTCTCATCACACTTGTGACTGAGGACTCCTTTGTTGTGTCTAGATCCTAAACCAGGTGTGAGCCAGTGAGGTCCGCTTCCCCCTGGATACCACTAGAGCACTCCTGGGCAGAACTCAGTCCCAGGATTGTCTTTAGGCTAATCTCTTCCTCTCCCTCCTGGATGGGGGTGGGGAGGACTGCTGGAACAAAAGGTGGTTGCCCTTGGCTAGTTCCTAATTAAATCTTTATAGACTCTCCCGACTTGGGCCCTGCCAGTGAGGTCAGAGCCATCTAATATCCCAGCACCAGCAAGGGAATGTCAGAAGCAACCCCAGAAAGAATCAATTACAGAAGGCACAGGCCACAGCTCCAAGAGGGCTGTGCTGAAGTCTGTGCCAGCATCCTCTTAGAAATCCTGAGGCAGGAGAGGCCAGGGCTTGCAGGGCCCACCCTATACATGCTAGCATAGAAACTACAGTTTGTTGAGAACCTGAGGTGACATCCAGATAGTCTAATTCCATACCCTTGGTCCCTACAAAATTTTCCACCAGGGACCAAAATATCCTTGCTCTATGGCCTGGCCCTTGATGCCAGCTTTTTGGTGTGCCTATGATGAGCATGGGAGCCAGGGACAGAGATCAATTTAGGAAGCATTCTGAGTTCGGGTTGCCCAATAGCAAGAATGTTATAACTAGGAGAATCTTTAGGCAGTGCTGGAACCTAGGTATCCCTAGGGCTATTTAGACCTACGGCCAAAAGGCATCCTGAGCACTTTCATTTGGTCCTCAGGCCACTGGAGACACTTCTCCCCAGCTGAATGACTGCTCTCTGGGTACTTCCCTCAGGCCACAATAATGTTAGAATGGAGATGAAAGAGAGCCAGTTTCCTGCTAAATCCGTCTTTATGGTCAACCCCCAGATCTCTTATCTCTCCCCCATTGTAATTCAAGGCCCCATCTCAGACCTGTCCCAATTTCTCTCCTCACTCACAGTAGTCCACCCCTCTCCCCAAAGGGTCCTCCCACTACTTTATCAGACTGAATTGTCCTAGGCTATAAAAGCTCCTGGGAGTTTGGGCTCCTCCATGGGTTCTCCAGCTTTATATACATTTCAACATCTCTTTGCACATTTATAAATCTAAGGGAGAAACGTGAGTTTTTGGTGCTGCTCCATCACCCCACCCCAATTTCTCCCAGCCCACCACCAGCTGCACAAAGAAGGAACAGAGAGGGAGGGGGTGGGGCTTGGACTAAGGAGAACCAGCTTGTTTAAGATGCTGGAAAACTGAATTGTAGAAAATTAGGCTGAGAAATGTCTGTTATATTCTCTCTCTCTCTCTCTCACATGTTCTCTCTCTCTCACATGTTCTCTCTCTCACATGTTCTCTCTCTCTCTCTCTCTCCCTCCCTCCCTCTCAGTTTGCTTTGTGCCTGCAGTATTTCTCTCTTCTCTCCTTCATGCTTCAGCCCTATTTTGCGACTACGACTCACTCTCATTCCCATTCCCTCTCTCTTTTCTCTCTTCCAGTATGTGAGCCTGAGGCTGAGTGGTTGTGTCTATGACTATGTGTGATTGTGTGTCTCTGTGTGTGATTGTGTGTTTAGGGGTGGCAGCACCCTCCCCTCCACAGTTGCTCAGCCTAAAGTGCCAGAGGCACAGACAATTGTGCGGGTGGATGTGCTGAACAGAGGAGCCGTGGCTGAGCCCCAGGGCAAGAGGAGAAGCACCACACAAGAAATTGATTCCATTAAAAAGTAATCTTAAATTTAATAAAAGTTATGATTTGATTATAGCCACCGAACCTACAGGCAAGAGAAAGGGGAAGACGGATTCCAGAGATGGATAAACAGGCAAAGAAACAGGGTTAAAAAACAAAAAGAAAGGAGAAAAGATGGGGGGGGAGAAAGCTTTGAGTGAATAGATGCATGCAAGCATGTGTACACGGATGAGTGGGCGGGTGGATAGGTAGAAGGACCAGGCATTGTGGCAAGGGAACATTGGTCACAGAGGGAGGAATAAAGTCAACCTGCTTTTCTGAGAAAAGACAAAGTGTGGATTGAGTAATGCAGATTTAGGGAGGTAAAAAGAGGGGGAAAGCTTACTAAAGGCCTGTTTCCCCAGCACTGACTGTAGTCACTTGTTTTTACTTTCAATCTCAGCATTAAGTGAATTCTTTCCTGGTCCCTTTCCTTTGATCTTATTAAGGTGGGGGGAGTGGGAAGGGAAGCAAGGCAGTGTAGGGGGTGTTCAGGTGGACTAACACCTCTGGCGTGAGGGTTGAGCCCTTTTCAGGGCTGCTTATCCACCTTTGGTATCCACCTGTCACCCAACTCTCACCTAAGGCTCCAAGAATCTGTAGCATGCACAGTGGCCGTACTTTGGTAAAAACAGTCTCAGTAGATGGGCTATAAACCGAGTTGAGGGTAATTGGCAGGTAAACCTGTCAGTGAATTAGGGGAATGTCTACCCCAAGATGTGAAGACTTCCCCCAGTGGAATGGGCAGATGAGAACAATTTGTTCTAATGGCCATGAAGTGACTGAGACAGGACTATAGAGTGCTTAGAGCAGTGGTTCTCAACCTGTGGGTAGCGATCCCTTTGGGGGTCAAACGACCCTTTCACAGGGGTCGCCTGAGACCATCGGAAAACACATATTTCCGATTGTCTTGGGAAAGGAGACACTGCTCCTCTATCATCTCCAGGTGGGTCCACCCACATGCAGATACGCCCACATACGAGTATTAAAGGGTCTCAGCATTAGGAAGGTTGAGAACCACTGGCTTAGAGCCTGGTCAGCATAGAAGATGCGGTCATCCAATGCATCCCAGGCCATCACCAGGTATCCTGACTTCCGTCTTGCCATGGGGCTTCAATGACTCTGGAAAAAAGAGAGAGGCTGATGGCTGTGCAACTCTGCCTCACTTAAATACAGCTCATTAATGAATCAAGACGTCACCCTCCGGATGTCATCGGTCCTCTTCAAAAATAAAGGATGAACAACAGAGGGAAACCAGGAACCCAGGCAAAAACCTTCTTCTCTGACCTTCTAAACTGTTGCCTTTCACCTACTGTTCCTGCTTCTGCTTTCTGAGGTCAAACAGAATATGTCTAATCCCTCCTCCATGTGACAATCTATCAAATATCTGAAGACAAGAGAGCTATCTGGTTCTTAATGCGTCTTCTCTTCTCTAGGCTAAACATGTCCAGAACACTTAACCAACCATGTTCTCTTCAAAGCTAGGCTAGCCCGTGCTGTCCAGACTAGGGGACCCCCGATACATTCAGCTTCCCTCACTGAAACACAAGTTTCTGGAGGGCAGGGACCGTCTTTAATTTTC